>OZ038501.1:95779454-95829454 GCA_964036315.1 Acanthosepion esculentum | reverse complement strand
TCTATATTATTGTAGTATATATATTATTATTATTATATATTGCGTGTGTTTGTGTATCTGTTTGTGTGTGGGTGAACAGATGTGTTCGCTGATTCCTGGTAGTGAAACATTGTGTATGTATGGAGAGGGGGTATACACATATAATCACACATGGTGACAAAAGCACACGAAAATGGAAATAGATCTAAGAACACACAGGGGTCATTAAAAGATAAGAATGCCGATAACTACTTCATCATTTCTCGGACCAATCTTAATTGTTTTATAACCATTACAGCAGAACTTTTCACAGCCAGTTCAAGAAATAAGTTGCCTGACGATTGCATCTAGCATGAAACAGACTGTCGCCTCTAAGTGTTGATTTCTATGTTCACTTTTATATATATATATATATATATATATATATATATATTTTATATATATTATGTCATTCACAGACAGTACTGTTTCGCTGTATCACAGCTCCTCCGTGCGACTAGACTTCCGAATGCCTCAAGCCATGATTGATATATATATATATATATATATATATATATATATATATATATATATATTTATATATATAAATGGCTGGCCATTATTATTCAACCATACCCGTCTATTAGGACGGCTAGATAATCCCTATTCAAGACCCTTGCTCAGGCACATTTTGTATTTTTTTCAAAAAAATTTTTTAAAATTAGAAAATCAGCCGATTCTGCTACCATGTTTCAACCTTTCGGTATCTTTAGGCGAAAGCTCTACATCTAAATTTAAAAAAATGTGTATTGAGCACTTTTTAATACTACTGTTCCCTGGTCTAATCAAACTCTGACAATTAACTTATATATAATTCAACTCTAATCATTAAAAAATATATATATCTCGTTGTGGATTCCGGGATGAGTCCGATATCAATGAATAACAAACGCCAGTAATGGATAAGGAAAATAAATGTATTGACGTAATAATACAAACTGGTAATACGGGTTAGTAGATCCAGGAATGCGGGTTAGTAGCAATAATATATATACAGTCTTGGTATTGAAGTATCGCGGTATGACTCCTTACTGAGCCTACGTGCTCGCTAACTGTGACTCTTGTGCTACCCTCCTCTATTACAGACTGTCTAGGTATTCACTGGTAGTAGTATATGTATACCTCGGGTGAGTCCATTTGTGTGAAATGGGGAGACCTCTCAATATATATATATATATATATATATATATATATATATATATGCACGTGGTGAGAACGTTCGATTTTTAGTCATGAGACCCGGGTCCGGATCTCACCAGGGTCGATTTGTGAGAAAGGTGACTTCCTGGTGTTATCGGTCTGGAGTAGCCGACCACAGCGTGTGGCAACTTTGCAAAGTGCCTGAAAACCATAAAATGGTTTGAT
The DNA here is from genome assembly GCA_964036315.1 of Acanthosepion esculentum. Taxonomy (NCBI): domain Eukaryota; kingdom Metazoa; phylum Mollusca; class Cephalopoda; order Sepiida; family Sepiidae; genus Acanthosepion; species Acanthosepion esculentum. Next base: position 95,828,071 of record OZ038501.1, on the reverse strand, counting down.
CCAAGCCTTGTGAGTAAAAGATTGGGTAGATGGAACCCTTGGAAGCACGAAGTCACACGACATCGTGGCCAAGGGTTTGAGCGTACTGGTCTTGTTCAGATTGTAGATGACGCTAGATAATTTCTCTCCCAGAAACTGTAACTAAGGTGTGCTCCGCATAGTTGAGGTATAAACCGCAGGTGGACTCTCTGGGCGCTGAAAAAATACAAAATGTGCCTGAGCAAGCGTCTTTAATAGGGATTATCTAGCCGTCCTAATAGACGGGTAGGGTTGAATAATAATGGCCAGCCATTTATATATATATATATATATATATATATATCAATCATGGCTTGAGGCATTCGGAAGTCTAGTCGCACTGAGGAGCTGTGATACAGCGAAACAGTACTGTCTGTGAATGACATAATATATATATATATATATATATATATATATATATATATAGTCAAACCTAATGAGCCAGACAAACCTACCAAGGTTTCACTTAGGCAGATCGTCAGGGTCAGCTGGCTAAAGAGGCAAAATAAAAAAGAAAACGACGTATTTATAGGCGACAACCAAGGCAACACCACGTGACCAAAGAAAAAGAAAAAAGAAAACGGCGTATTTATAGGCGACAACCAAGGCAACACCACGTGACCAAAGAAAAAGAAAAAAGAAAACGGCGTATTTATAGGCGACAACCAAGGCAACACCACGTGACCAAAGAAAAAGAAAAAAGAAAACGGCGTATTTATAGGCGACAACCAAGACAACACCACGTGACCAAAGAAAAAGAAAAAAGAAAACGGCGTATTTATAGGCGACAACCAAGACAACACCACGTGACCAAAGAAAAAGAAAAAAGAAAACGGCGTATTTATAGGCGACAACCAAGACAACACCACGTGACCAAAGAAAAAGAAAAAAGAAAACGGCGTATTTATAGGCGACAACCAAGGCAACACCACGTGACCAAAGAAAAAGAAAAAAGAAAACGGCGTATTTATAGGCGACAACCAAGACAACACCACGTGACCAAAGAAAAAGAAAACGGCGTATTTATAGGCGACAACCAAGACAACACCACGTGACCAAAGAAAAAGAAAAAAGAAAACGGCGTATTTATAGGCGACAACCAAGACAACACCACGTGACCAAAGAAAAAGAAAAAAGAAAACGGCGTATTTATAGGCGACAACCAAGACAACACCACGTGACCAAAGAAAAAGAAAAAAGAAAACGGCGTATTTATAGGCGACAACCAAGACAACACCACGTGACCAAAGAAAAAGAAAAAAGAAAACGGCGTATTTATAGGCGACAACCAAGACAACACCACGTGACCAAAGAAAAAGAAAAAAGAAAACGGCGTATTTATAGGCGACAACCAAGACAACACCACGTGACCAAAGAAAAAGAAAAAAGAAAACGGCGTATTTATGGGCGACAACCAAGACAACACCACGTGACCAAAGAAAAAGAAAAAAGAAAACGGCGTATTTATGGGCGACAACCAAGACAACACCACGTGACCAAAGAAAAAGAAAAAAGAAAACGGCGTATTTATGGGCGACAACCAAGACAACACCACGTGACCAAAGAAAAAGAAAAAAGAAAACGGCGTATTTATGGGCGACAACCAAGACAACACCACGTGACCAAAGAAAAAGAAAAAAGAAAACGGCGTATTTATGGGCGACAACCAAGACAACACCACGTGACCAAAGAAAAAGAAAAAAGAAAACGGCGTATTTATGGGCGACAACCAAGACAACACCACGTGACCAAAGAAAAAGAAAAAAGAAAACGGCGTATTTATAGGCGACAACCAAGACAACACCACGTGAGCAAAGAAAAAGAAAAAAGAAAACGGCGTATTTATGGGCGACAACCAAGACAACACCACGTGAGCAAAGAAAAAGAAAAAAGAAAACGGCGTATTTATAGGCGACAACCAAGACAACACCACGTGACCAAAGAAAAAGAAAAAAGAAAACGGCGTATTTATAGGCGACAACCAAGACAACACCACGTGACCAAAGAAAAAGAAAAAAGAAAACGGCGTATTTATAGGCGACAACCAAGACAACACCACGTGACCAAAGAAAAAGAAAAAAGAAAACGGCGTATTTATAGGCGACAACCAAGACAACACCACGTGACCAAAGAAAAAGAAAAAAGAAAACGGCGTATTTATAGGCGACAACCAAGACAACACCACGTGACCAAAGACAAAGAAAAAAGAAAACGGCGTATTTATGGGCGACAACCAAGACAACACCACGTGACCAAAGAAAAAGAAAAAAGAAAACGGCGTATTTATGGGCGACAACCAAGACAACACCACGTGACCAAAGAAAAAGAAAAAAGAAAACGGCGTATTTATGGGCGACAACCAAGACAACACCACGTGACCAAAGAAAAAGAAAAAAGAAAACGGCGTATTTATGGGCGACAACCAAGACAACACCACGTGACCAAAGAAAAAGAAAAAAGAAAACGGCGTATTTATGGGCGACAACCAAGACAACACCACGTGACCAAAGAAAAAGAAAAAAGAAAACGGCGTATTTATGGGCGACAACCAAGACAACACCACGTGACCAAAGAAAAAGAAAAAAGAAAACGGCGTATTTATGGGCGACAACCAAGACAACACCACGTGACCAAAGAAAAAGAAAAAAGAAAACGGCGTATTTATGGGCGACAACCAAGACAACACCACGTGTTCAAAGAAAAAGAAAAAAGAAAACGGCGTATTTATGGGCGACAACCAAGACAACACCACGAGACCAAAGAAAAAGAAAAAAGAAAACGGCGTATTTATGGGCGACAACCAAGACAACACCACGTGACCAAAGAAAAAGAAAAAAGAAAACGGCGTATTTATAGGCGACAACCAAGACAACACCACGTGACCAAAGAAAAAGAAAAAAGAAAACGGCGTATTTATAGGCGACAACCAAGACAACACCACGTGACCAAAGAAAAAGAAAAAAGAAAACGGCGTATTTATGGGCGACAACCAAGACAACACCACGTGACCAAAGAAAAAGAAAAAAGAAAACGGCGTATTTATGGGCGACAACCAAGACAACACCACGTGACCAAAGAAAAAGAAAAAAGAAAACGGCGTATTTATGGGCGACAACCAAGACAACACCACGTGACCAAAGAAAAAGAAAAAAGAAAACGGCGTATTTATGGGCGACAACCAAGACAACACCACGTGACCAAAGAAAAAGAAAAAAGAAAACGGCGTATTTATGGGCGACAACCAAGACAACACCACGTGACCAAAGAAAAAGAAAAAAGAAAACGGCGTATTTATGGGCGACAACCAAGACAACACCACGTGACCAAAGAAAAAGAAAAAAGAAAACGGCGTATTTATAGGCGACAACCAAGACAACACCACGTGAGCAAAGAAAAAGAAAAAAGAAAACGGCGTATTTATGGGCGACAACCAAGACAACACCACGTGAGCAAAGAAAAAGAAAAAAGAAAACGGCGTATTTATAGGCGACAACCAAGACAACACCACGTGACCAAAGAAAAAGAAAAAAGAAAACGGCGTATTTATAGGCGACAACCAAGACAACACCACGTGACCAAAGAAAAAGAAAAAAGAAAACGGCGTATTTATAGGCGACAACCAAGACAACACCACGTGACCAAAGAAAAAGAAAAAAGAAAACGGCGTATTTATAGGCGACAACCAAGACAACACCACGTGACCAAAGAAAAAGAAAAAAGAAAACGGCGTATTTATAGGCGACAACCAAGACAACACCACGTGACCAAAGACAAAGAAAAAAGAAAACGGCGTATTTATGGGCGACAACCAAGACAACACCACGTGACCAAAGAAAAAGAAAAAAGAAAACGGCGTATTTATGGGCGACAACCAAGACAACACCACGTGACCAAAGAAAAAGAAAAAAGAAAACGGCGTATTTATGGGCGACAACCAAGACAACACCACGTGACCAAAGAAAAAGAAAAAAGAAAACGGCGTATTTATGGGCGACAACCAAGACAACACCACGTGACCAAAGAAAAAGAAAAAAGAAAACGGCGTATTTATGGGCGACAACCAAGACAACACCACGTGACCAAAGAAAAAGAAAAAAGAAAACGGCGTATTTATGGGCGACAACCAAGACAACACCACGTGACCAAAGAAAAAGAAAAAAGAAAACGGCGTATTTATGGGCGACAACCAAGACAACACCACGTGACCAAAGAAAAAGAAAAAAGAAAACGGCGTATTTATGGGCGACAACCAAGACAACACCACGTGTTCAAAGAAAAAGAAAAAAGAAAACGGCGTATTTATGGGCGACAACCAAGACAACACCACGTGACCAAAGAAAAAGAAAAAAGAAAACGGCGTATTTATGGGCGACAACCAAGACAACACCACGTGACCAAAGAAAAAGAAAAAAGAAAACGGCGTATTTATGGGCGACAACCAAGACAACACCACGTGACCAAAGAAAAAGAAAAAAGAAAACGGCGTATTTATGGGCGACAACCAAGACAACACCACGTGACCAAAGAAAAAGAAAAAAGAAAACGGCGTATTTATGGGCGACAACCAAGACAACACCACGTGACCAAAGAAAAAGCAAAAAGAAAACGGCGTATTTATGGGCGACAACCAAGACAACACCACGTGACCAAAGAAAAAGAAAAAAGAAAACGGCGTATTTATGGGCGACAACCAAGACAACACCACGTGACCAAAGAAAAAGAAAAAAGAAAACGGCGTATTTATGGGCGACAACCAAGACAACACCACGTGACCAAAGAAAAAGAAAAAAGAAAACGGCGTATTTATGGGCGACAACCAAGACAACACCACGTGACCAAAGAAAAAGAAAAAAGAAAACGGCGTATTTATGGGCGACAACCAAGACAACACCACGTGACCAAAGAAAAAGAAAACGGCGTATTTATGGGCGACAACCAAGACAACACCACGTGACCAAAGAAAAAGAAAAAAGAAAACGGCGTATTTATGGGCGACAACCAAGACAACACCACGTGACCAAAGAAAAAGAAAAAAGAAAACGGCGTATTTATGGGCGACAACCAAGACAACACCACGTGACCAAAGAAAAAGAAAAAAGAAAACGGCGTATTTATGGGCGACAACCAAGACAACACCACGTGACCAAAGAAAAAGAAAAAAGAAAACGGCGTATTTATGGGCGACAACCAAGACAACACCACGTGACCAAAGAAAAAGAAAAAAGAAAACGGCGTATTTATGGGCGACAACCAAGACAACACCACGTGACCAAAGAAAAAGAAAAAAGAAAACGGCGTATTTATGGGCGACAACCAAGACAACACCACGTGACCAAAGAAAAAGAAAAAAGAAAACGGCGTATTTATGGGCGACAACCAAGACAACACCACGTGACCAAAGAAAAAGAAAAAAGAAAACGGCGTATTTATGGGCGACAACCAAGACAACACCACGTGACCAAAGAAAAAGAAAAAAGAAAACGGCGTATTTATGGGCGACAACCAAGACAACACCACGTGACCAAAGAAAAAGAAAAAAGAAAACGGCGTATTTATGGGCGACAACCAAGACAACACCACGTGACCAAAGAAAAAGAAAAAAGAAAACGGCGTATTTATGGGCGACAACCAAGACAACACCACGTGACCAAAGAAAAAGAAAAAAGAAAACGGCGTATTTATGGGCGACAACCAAGACAACACCACGTGACCAAAGAAAAAGAAAAAAGAAAACGGCGTATTTATGGGCGACAACCAAGACAACACCACGTGACCAAAGAAAAAGAAAAAAGAAAACGGCGTATTTATGGGCGACAACCAAGACAACACCACGTGACCAAAGAAAAAGAAAAAAGAAAACGGCGTATTTATGGGCGACAACCAAGACAACACCACGTGTTCAAAGAAAAAGAAAAAAGAAAACGGCGTATTTATGGGCGACAACCAAGACAACACCACGTGTTCAAAGAAAAAGAAAAAAGAAAACGGCGTATTTATGGGCGACAACCAAGACAACACCACGTGACCAAAGAAAAAGAAAAAAGAAAACGGCGTATTTATGGGCGACAACCAAGACAACACCACGTGACCAAAGAAAAAGAAAAAAGAAAACGGCGTATTTATGGGCGACAACCAAGACAACACCACGTGACCAAAGAAAAAGAAAAAAGAAAACGGCGTATTTATGGGCGACAACCAAGACAACACCACGTGACCAAAGAAAAAGAAAACGGCGTATTTATGGGCGACAACCAAGACAACACCACGTGACCAAAGAAAAAGAAAACGGCGTATTTATGGGCGACAACCAAGACAACACCACGTGACCAAAGAAAAAGAAAAAAGAAAACGGCGTATTTATGGGCGACAACCAAGACAACACCACGTGACCAAAGAAAAAGAAAAAAGAAAACGGCGTATTTATGGGCGACAACCAAGACAACACCACGTGACCAAAGAAAAAGAAAAAAGAAAACGGCGTATTTATGGGCGACAACCAAGACAACACCACGTGACCAAAGAAAAAGAAAAAAGAAAACGGCGTATTTATGGGCGACAACCAAGACAACACCACGTGACCAAAGAAAAAGAAAAAAGAAAACGGCGTATTTATGGGCGACAACCAAGACAACACCACGTGACCAAAGAAAAAGAAAAAAGAAAACGGCGTATTTATGGGCGACAACCAAGACAACACCACGTGACCAAAGAAAAAGAAAAAAGAAAACGGCGTATTTATGGGCGACAACCAAGACAACACCACGTGACCAAAGAAAAAGAAAAAAGAAAACGGCGTATTTATGGGCGACAACCAAGACAACACCACGTGACCAAAGAAAAAGAAAAAAGAAAACGGCGTATTTATGGGCGACAACCAAGACAACACCACGTGACCAAAGAAAAAGAAAAAAGAAAACGGCGTATTTATGGGCGACAACCAAGACAACACCACGTGACCAAAGAAAAAGAAAAAAGAAAACGGCGTATTTATGGGCGACAACCAAGACAACACCACGTGACCAAAGAAAAAGAAAAAAGAAAACGGCGTATTTATGGGCGACAACCAAGACAACACCACGTGACCAAAGAAAAAGAAAAAAGAAAACGGCGTATTTATGGGCGACAACCAAGACAACACCACGTGACCAAAGAAAAAGAAAAAAGAAAACGGCGTATTTATGGGCGACAACCAAGACAACACCACGTGACCAAAGAAAAAGAAAAAAGAAAACGGCGTATTTATGGGCGACAACCAAGACAACACCACGTGACCAAAGAAAAAGAAAAAAGAAAACGGCGTATTTATGGGCGACAACCAAGACAACACCACGTGACCAAAGAAAAAGAAAAAAGAAAACGGCGTATTTATGGGCGACAACCAAGACAACACCACGTGACCAAAGAAAAAGAAAAAAGAAAACGGCGTATTTATGGGCGACAACCAAGACAACACCACGTGACCAAAGAAAAAGAAAAAAGAAAACGGCGTATTTATGGGCGACAACCAAGACAACACCACGTGACCAAAGAAAAAGAAAAAAGAAAACGGCGTATTTATGGGCGACAACCAAGACAACACCACGTGACCAAAGAAAAAGAAAAAAGAAAACGGCGTATTTATGGGCGACAACCAAGACAACACCACGTGACCAAAGAAAAAGAAAAAAGAAAACGGCGTATTTATGGGCGACAACCAAGACAACACCACGTGACCAAAGAAAAAGAAAAAAGAAAACGGCGTATTTATGGGCGACAACCAAGACAACACCACGTGACCAAAGAAAAAGAAAAAAGAAAACGGCGTATTTATGGGCGACAACCAAGACAACACCACGTGACCAAAGAAAAAGAAAAAAGAAAACGGCGTATTTATGGGCGACAACCAAGACAACACCACGTGACCAAAGAAAAAGAAAAAAGAAAACGGCGTATTTATGGGCGACAACCAAGACAACACCACGTGACCAAAGAAAAAGAAAAAAGAAAACGGCGTATTTATGGGCGACAACCAAGACAACACCACGTGACCAAAGAAAAAGAAAAAAGAAAACGGCGTATTTATGGGCGACAACCAAGACAACACCACGTGACCAAAGAAAAAGAAAAAAGAAAACGGCGTATTTATGGGCGACAACCAAGACAACACCACGTGACCAAAGAAAAAGAAAAAAGAAAACGGCGTATTTATGGGCGACAACCAAGACAACACCACGTGACCAAAGAAAAAGAAAAAAGAAAACGGCGTATTTATGGGCGACAACCAAGACAACACCACGTGACCAAAGAAAAAGAAAAAAGAAAACGGCGTATTTATGGGCGACAACCAAGACAACACCACGTGACCAAAGAAAAAGAAAAAAGAAAACGGCGTATTTATGGGCGACAACCAAGACAACACCACGTGACCAAAGAAAAAGAAAAAAGAAAACGGCGTATTTATAGGCGACAACCAAGACAACACCACGTGACCAAAGAAAAAGAAAAAAGAAAACGGCGTATTTATGGGCGACAACCAAGACAACACCACGTGACCAAAGAAAAAGAAAAAAGAAAACGGCGTATTTATGGGCGACAACCAAGACAACACCACGTGACCAAAGAAAAAGAAAAAAGAAAACGGCGTATTTATGGGCGACAACCAAGACAACACCACGTGACCAAAGAAAAAGAAAAAAGAAAACGGCGTATTTATGGGCGACAACCAAGACAACACCACGTGACCAAAGAAAAAGAAAAAAGAAAACGGCGTATTTATGGGCGACAACCAAGACAACACCACGTGACCAAAGAAAAAGAAAAAAGAAAACGGCGTATTTATGGGCGACAACCAAGACAACACCACGTGACCAAAGAAAAAGAAAAAAGAAAACGGCGTATTTATGGGCGACAACCAAGACAACACCACGTGACCAAAGAAAAAGAAAAAAGAAAACGGCGTATTTATGGGCGACAACCAAGACAACACCACGTGACCAAAGAAAAAGAAAAAAGAAAACGGCGTATTTATGGGCGACAACCAAGACAACACCACGTGTTCAAAGAAAAAGAAAAAAGAAAACGGCGTATTTATGGGCGACAACCAAGACAACACCACGTGTTCAAAGAAAAAGAAAAAAGAAAACGGCGTATTTATGGGCGACAACCAAGACAACACCACGTGACCAAAGAAAAAGAAAAAAGAAAACGGCGTATTTATGGGCGACAACCAAGACAACACCACGTGACCAAAGAAAAAGAAAAAAGAAAACGGCGTATTTATGGGCGACAACCAAGACAACACCACGTGACCAAAGAAAAAGAAAAAAGAAAACGGCGTATTTATGGGCGACAACCAAGACAACACCACGTGACCAAAGAAAAAGAAAACGGCGTATTTATGGGCGACAACCAAGACAACACCACGTGACCAAAGAAAAAGAAAACGGCGTATTTATGGGCGACAACCAAGACAACACCACGTGACCAAAGAAAAAGAAAAAAGAAAACGGCGTATTTATGGGCGACAACCAAGACAACACCACGTGACCAAAGAAAAAGAAAAAAGAAAACGGCGTATTTATGGGCGACAACCAAGACAACACCACGTGACCAAAGAAAAAGAAAAAAGAAAACGGCGTATTTATGGGCGACAACCAAGACAACACCACGTGACCAAAGAAAAAGAAAAAAGAAAACGGCGTATTTATGGGCGACAACCAAGACAACACCACGTGACCAAAGAAAAAGAAAAAAGAAAACGGCGTATTTATGGGCGACAACCAAGACAACACCACGTGACCAAAGAAAAAGAAAAAAGAAAACGGCGTATTTATGGGCGACAACCAAGACAACACCACGTGACCAAAGAAAAAGAAAAAAGAAAACGGCGTATTTATGGGCGACAACCAAGACAACACCACGTGACCAAAGAAAAAGAAAAAAGAAAACGGCGTATTTATGGGCGACAACCAAGACAACACCACGTGACCAAAGAAAAAGAAAAAAGAAAACGGCGTATTTATGGGCGACAACCAAGACAACACCACGTGACCAAAGAAAAAGAAAAAAGAAAACGGCGTATTTATGGGCGACAACCAAGACAACACCACGTGACCAAAGAAAAAGAAAAAAGAAAACGGCGTATTTATGGGCGACAACCAAGACAACACCACGTGACCAAAGAAAAAGAAAAAAGAAAACGGCGTATTTATGGGCGACAACCAAGACAACACCACGTGACCAAAGAAAAAGAAAAAAGAAAACGGCGTATTTATGGGCGACAACCAAGACAACACCACGTGACCAAAGAAAAAGAAAAAAGAAAACGGCGTATTTATGGGCGACAACCAAGACAACACCACGTGACCAAAGAAAAAGAAAAAAGAAAACGGCGTATTTATGGGCGACAACCAAGACAACACCACGTGACCAAAGAAAAAGAAAAAAGAAAACGGCGTATTTATGGGCGACAACCAAGACAACACCACGTGACCAAAGAAAAAGAAAAAAGAAAACGGCGTATTTATGGGCGACAACCAAGACAACACCACGTGACCAAAGAAAAAGAAAAAAGAAAACGGCGTATTTATGGGCGACAACCAAGACAACACCACGTGACCAAAGAAAAAGAAAAAAGAAAACGGCGTATTTATGGGCGACAACCAAGACAACACCACGTGACCAAAGAAAAAGAAAAAAGAAAACGGCGTATTTATGGGCGACAACCAAGACAACACCACGTGACCAAAGAAAAAGAAAAAAGAAAACGGCGTATTTATGGGCGACAACCAAGACAACACCACGTGACCAAAGAAAAAGAAAAAAGAAAACGGCGTATTTATGGGCGACAACCAAGACAACACCACGTGACCAAAGAAAAAGAAAAAAGAAAACGGCGTATTTATGGGCGACAACCAAGACAACACCACGTGACCAAAGAAAAAGAAAAAAGAAAACGGCGTATTTATGGGCGACAACCAAGACAACACCACGTGACCAAAGAAAAAGAAAAAAGAAAACGGCGTATTTATGGGCGACAACCAAGACAACACCACGTGACCAAAGAAAAAGAAAAAAGAAAACGGCGTATTTATGGGCGACAACCAAGACAACACCACGTGACCAAAGAAAAAGAAAAAAGAAAACGGCGTATTTATGGGCGACAACCAAGACAACACCACGTGACCAAAGAAAAAGAAAAAAGAAAACGGCGTATTTATGGGCGACAACCAAGACAACACCACGTGACCAAAGAAAAAGAAAAAAGAAAACGGCGTATTTATGGGCGACAACCAAGACAACACCACGTGACCAAAGAAAAAGAAAAAAGAAAACGGCGTATTTATGGGCGACAACCAAGACAACACCACGTGACCAAAGAAAAAGAAAAAAGAAAACGGCGTATTTATGGGCGACAACCAAGACAACACCACGTGACCAAAGAAAAAGAAAAAAGAAAACGGCGTATTTATGGGCGACAACCAAGACAACACCACGTGACCAAAGAAAAAGAAAAAAGAAAACGGCGTATTTATGGGCGACAACCAAGACAACACCACGTGACCAAAGAAAAAGAAAAAAGAAAACGGCGTATTTATGGGCGACAACCAAGACAACACCACGTGACCAAAGAAAAAGAAAAAAGAAAACGGCGTATTTATGGGCGACAACCAAGACAACACCACGTGACCAAAGAAAAAGAAAAAAGAAAACGGCGTATTTATGGGCGACAACCAAGACAACACCACGTGACCAAAGAAAAAGAAAAAAGAAAACGGCGTATTTATAGGCGACAACCAAGACAACACCACGTGACCAAAGAAAAAGAAAAAAGAAAACGGCGTATTTATAGGCGACAACCAAGACAACACCACGTGAGCAAAGAAAAAGAAAAAAGAAAACGGCGTATTTATAGGCGACAACCAAGACAACACCACGTGAGCAAAGAAAAAGAAAAAAGAAAACGGCGTATTTATAGGCGACAACCAAGACAACACCACGTGAGCAAAGAAAAAGAAAAAAGAAAACGGCGTATTTATAGGCGACAACCAAGACAACACCACGTGACCAAAGAAAAAGAAAAAAGAAAACGGCGTATTTATAGGCGACAACCAAGACAACACCACGTGACTAAAGAAAAAGAAAAAAGAAAACGGCGTATTTATGGGCGACAACCAAGACAACACCACGTGACCAAAGAAAAAGAAAAAAGAAAACGGCGTATTTATGGGCGACAACCAACACAACACCACGTGACCAAAGAAAAAGAAAAAAGAAAACGGCGTATTTATGGGCGACAACCAAGACAACACCACGTGACCAAAGAAAAAGAAAACGGCGTATTTATGGGCGACAACCAAGACAACACCACGTGACCAAAGAAAAAGAAAAAAGAAAACGGCGTATTTATGGGCGACAACCAAGACAACACCACGTGACCAAAGAAAAAGAAAAAAGAAAACGGCGTATTTATGGGCGACAACCAAGACAACACCACGTGACCAAAGAAAAAGAAAAAAGAAAACGGCGTATTTATGGGCGACAACCAAGACAACACCACGTGACCAAAGAAAAAGAAAAAAGAAAACGGCGTATTTATAGGCGACAACCAAGACAACACCACGTGACCAAAGAAAAAGAAAATAGAAAACGGCGTATTTATGGGCGACAACCAAGACAACACCACGTGACCAAAGAAAAAGAAAAAAGAAAACGGCGTATTTATGGGCGACAACCAAGACAACACCACGTGACCAAAGAAAAAGAAAAAAGAAAACGGCGTATTTATGGGCGACAACCAAGACAACACCACGTGACCAAAGAAAAAGAAAAAAGAAAACGGCGTATTTATGGGCGACAACCAAGACAACACCACGTGACCAAAGAAAAAGAAAAAAGAAAACGGCGTATTTATGGGCGACAACCAAGACAACACCACGTGACCAAAGAAAAAGAAAAAAGAAAACGGCGTATTTATAGGCGACAACCAAGACAACACCACGTGACCAAAGAAAAAGAAAAAAGAAAACGGCGTATTTATGGGCGACAACCAAGACAACACCACGTGACCAAAGAAAAAGAAAAAAGAAAACGGCGTATTTATGGGCGACAACCAAGACAACACCACGTGACCAAAGAAAAAGAAAAAAGAAAACGGCGTATTTATGGGCGACAACCAAGACAACACCACGTGACCAAAGAAAAAGAAAAAAGAAAACGGCGTATTTATGGGCGACAACCAAGACAACACCACGTGACCAAAGAAAAAGAAAAAAGAAAACGGCGTATTTATGGGCGACAACCAAGACAACACCACGTGACCAAAGAAAAAGAAAAAAGAAAACGGCGTATTTATGGGCGACAACCAAGACAACACCACGTGACCAAAGAAAAAGAAAAAAGAAAACGGCGTATTTATGGGCGACAACCAAGACAACACCACGTGACCAAAGAAAAAGAAAAAAGAAAACGGCGTATTTATGGGCGACAACCAAGACAACACCACGTGACCAAAGAAAAAGAAAAAAGAAAACGGCGTATTTATAGGCGACAACCAAGACAACACCACGTGACCAAAGAAAAAGAAAAAAGAAAACGGCGTATTTATAGGCGACAACCAAGACAACACCACGTGAGCAAAGAAAAAGAAAAAAGAAAACGGCGTATTTATAGGCGACAACCAAGACAACACCACGTGAGCAAAGAAAAAGAAAAAAGAAAACGGCGTATTTATAGGCGACAACCAAGACAACACCACGTGAGCAAAGAAAAAGAAAAAAGAAAACGGCGTATTTATAGGCGACAACCAAGACAACACCACGTGACCAAAGAAAAAGAAAAAAGAAAACGGCGTATTTATAGGCGACAACCAAGACAACACCACGTGACTAAAGAAAAAGAAAAAAGAAAACGGCGTATTTATGGGCGACAACCAAGACAACACCACGTGACCAAAGAAAAAGAAAAAAGAAAACGGCGTATTTATGGGCGACAACCAACACAACACCACGTGACCAAAGAAAAAGAAAAAAGAAAACGGCGTATTTATGGGCGACAACCAAGACAACACCACGTGACCAAAGAAAAAGAAAACGGCGTATTTATGGGCGACAACCAAGACAACACCACGTGACCAAAGAAAAAGAAAAAAGAAAACGGCGTATTTATGGGCGACAACCAAGACAACACCACGTGACCAAAGAAAAAGAAAAAAGAAAACGGCGTATTTATGGGCGACAACCAAGACAACACCACGTGACCAAAGAAAAAGAAAAAAGAAAACGGCGTATTTATGGGCGACAACCAAGACAACACCACGTGACCAAAGAAAAAGAAAAAAGAAAACGGCGTATTTATAGGCGACAACCAAGACAACACCACGTGACCAAAGAAAAAGAAAATAGAAAACGGCGTATTTATGGGCGACAACCAAGACAACACCACGTGACCAAAGAAAAAGAAAAAAGAAAACGGCGTATTTATGGGCGACAACCAAGACAACACCACGTGACCAAAGAAAAAGAAAAAAGAAAACGGCGTATTTATGGGCGACAACCAAGACAACACCACGTGACCAAAGAAAAAGAAAAAAGAAAACGGCGTATTTATGGGCGACAACCAAGACAACACCACGTGACCAAAGAAAAAGAAAAAAGAAAACGGCGTATTTATGGGCGACAACCAAGACAACACCACGTGACCAAAGAAAAAGAAAAAAGAAAACGGCGTATTTATGGGCGACAACCAAGACAACACCACGTGACCAAAGAAAAAGAAAAAAGAAAACGGCGTATTTATAGGCGACAACCAAGACAACACCACGTGACCAAAGAAAAAGAAAAAAGAAAAGAAAAGAGAAGAAAAGAAAGACAGCACCATCGGGGATAGGGTATATAATTTATTCAAATAACTAAAAGGGGATGCTCTACGTTTGTATCGAGCTCTTTAGTTAGTTGTTTACTCGTATCGGGGTTTTTTTCTTTGGGCCTTGAACCTGTATCTGTGCGATTATTTTCGACAGACTTTCATCTTCCTGGCTCTTTTTTTTTAAAAACCTTTTTTCCCTTCGAGATTGATTTGGCTATTGTTAAATCAAGAATTCGAAGGTTTTTCGAAATGAGTATAGTTAATATATATATATATATATATATATATATATATATATATATATATATATATATATATATATAGCGTATATTTTAGCAGCATTTAATAAGGATACTATTAAAAAAATAAGTAGACAAAACCTGTCTAAAGTATTTAATGAGACATGATTAATATATATATATATGTAGAGAGAGAGAGAGGGGGAGAGAGGGGGGAGAGAGAGAGAGAAAGGAAAAAGACAGGGAAAGAAAGAACGAACAGCACAGATGACTGATATAAACTCTGATAATAAATTTAATAAGACACGCGTCCTCCCACTTACACTCAGACACACACTAACATATACATACAAATAAGCACACGCACAAACACACACACACATGCACACAGAAAAAGGCACACACAAAAAAGCACCCATACACAAACAAGGTCACACACAAACATACATACGCAGACACAAGCAAGAACACATAAATTATACAAGTACAGACACAGATAAACGCACACATGCATATACATACACACAAAAACAAATGCACACATACATACGCACATATATACAAACAAGCACACACACAAACAAACACACACACACTTGCTGCCAGTAACTGACAAAGTATCGGAATGATGCAAAATGCAATAATAATCATATAAAATTCAGTTTCTCGTTATCATGTCGTCTGCAATATCGATTTCGTTACACTCGCCTGACCTGCGCGATTCGCCATATTTAAATCAAACCTGTCATTGGTCAAAATTAGCGCAACATAAACTTGATTGGTTTTTAGGCTTAATGCTGACAGGGACGGTACATTTTTATGATTGCAATAACTGCATTTCCTTAAAACTTGAATTCCAAATGAAAAAAAAAACCCCAAACAACCTGGCATTTCAGATGGAATAAATGAAATAGCTCAGTGCCGAGCCGAACCTCGAGTTTGTGGCACCGAGAATGGAATCCTTTCATGTCAAGACACGAAAATACCATTTACGATAATGTCAAAGAATTTTAAATGTTTTCGCAATTGTTTCTATCTTCTTATCGTTCAAAAAACTGAACGAACCATTTTTTTTAATATTTCAGGCTGCTCTTGAGAAGACAAGAAAAAGGTGAATTTGTATGATTGCCCGATAAGAAAGGCCGACATTACATCTGGATGAGAGTCATAAAGTCGTTTTAGAATAAAGGTTTTTAATTACTTCTCTTTCATTTATCGTATCAAAATCAATTTGATTCTTTCTTGTACGGACATGTTAAAACATTAGTTAACTCATGAAAGCGTTGAAATTTTAATTATATTGGCGATGAATCTATGAATAATGTTTTAGTCTTAGAACGCAAAACAATAGAAGAATATCCATCGTGAACGTGAAGAATGAATGTATTCGTGAGTGGCAAAAATTCTGACAAGGGAAATTTCTAGAACTAAATAAGCGCCATCTTGAATAAATTAGATTCTGTTTGCATTTTATCAGGTTTGGTTTGGTTTGTTCTACGACATATCAACCTCAATGCGTTATTTAATGAGGACAAGATTTTTATTCACTATTTACATTATAAGGACTATTATCGCCATATTAATTTCAACGTTTCGGCCGTTGTAGGCTCCGGCTTTCTTCAGGTGGTTGGAATGTCGAATTGAACCCTTTATTTCGTTCACTGGGGTAGACTGTTCTAGTTCCACGTGCCATGTTTAAAAGATGTCAGTTATCAGTTATCTCTCATTAATTCCCCTTTCCAAGTTCTCCACTGCCTTAACCAGGTATTGAACTCACACTCTTTGGGTTCTGTCACTGGATTTAACTAACGACTTTATCCACTGTGCTATGTGTCCTGAAGATTTTTATTGCTGGTAATACTTGTGTTCAAAAATGTATTGCTGGTAATATTTTTCTCTTCAAAAATGTATTGTTGTTTATAGTTTTCTCCGCAAATGTATTGCTGGTAATATTTTTTTCAAAAAATGTATTGCTGGTAATGCATTTTCGTAAAAAAATGTATTGCGTGCAATATGTTTTTTTTTCAAAACTGCATTGTTTTTAATAATGTATTACTGGAAATAATGTATTACTGGAAATAATGTATTACTGGAAATAATGTATTACTGGAAATAATGTATTACTGGAAATAATGTATTACTGGAAATAATGTATTACTGGAAATAATGTATTACTGGAAATAATGTATTACTGGAAATAATGTATTACTGGAAATAATGTATTACTGAAAATAATGTATTACTGGAAATAATGTATTACTGGAAATAATGTATTACTGGAAATAATGTATTACTGGAAATAATGTATTACTGGAAATAATGTATTACTGGAAATAATGTATTACTGGAAATAATGTATTACTGGAAATAATGTATTACTGGAAATAATGTATTACTGGAAATAATGTATTACTGGAAATAATGTATTACTGGAAATAATGTATTACTGGAAATAATGTATTACTGGAAATAATGTATTACTGGAAATAATGTATTACTGGAAATAATGTATTACTGGAAATAATGTATTACTGGAAATAATGTATTACTGGAAATAATGTATTACTGGAAATAATGTATTACTGGAAATAATGTATTACTGGAAATAATGTATTACTGGAAATAATGTATTACTGGAAATAATGTATTACTGGAAATAATGTATTACTGGAAATAATGTATTACTGGAAATAATGTATTACTGGAAATAATGTATTACTGGAAATAATGTATTACTGGAAATAATGTATTACTGGAAATAATGTATTACTGGAAATAATGTATTACTGGAAATAATGTATTACTGGAAATAATGTATTACTGGAAATAATGTATTACTGGAAATAATGTATTACTGGAAATAATGTATTACTGGAAATAATGTATTACTGGAAATAATGTATTACTGGAAATAATGTATTACTGGAAATAATGTATTACTGGAAATAATGTATTACTGGAAATAATGTATTACTGGAAATAATGTATTACTGGAAATAATGTATTACTGGAAATAATGTATTACTGGAAATAATGTATTACTGAAAATAATGTATTACTGGAAATAATGTATTACTGGAAATAATGTATTACTGGAAATAATGTATTACTGGAAATAATGTATTACTGGAAATAATGTATTACTGGAAATAATGTATTACTGGAAATAATGTATTACTGGAAATAATGTATTACTGGAAATAATGTATTACTGGAAATAATGTATTACTGGAAATAATGTATTACTGGAAATAAATTTTTCTTCAAAAATCACATTGCTGGTAATAAATAAAAAAAATGTATTGTTGGTATTAAAACATGTTTTTACAATTTCATAGCGTTTTGACCCCACTTTGGAGTTAACTATTTACCCATAGGTGGGACCCTAATATGTGCTACCACCCGAGGTCAGGGTGGATCTGGGAACACCAGTAATGAAGAGGTGGTTCCACGCTCCTCAAAACCTCCTGATCAAAGGCCTTGCTGTTGGATGTAGTTTATCGTCTTACCCAGGACGCCTCATTTGGTGGAGCTGGGGATGTCTTACCCCTCTGCAGAGGTGCAGTCTGCATATTCTTAAGCCCCAGCCAATTCAGATAATATGAAATCGATGTGTCTGATAATTGCTTTGTTCTCATTTGTTTTTATTGATTCAATTTTATTGATAGCGATTCTCTTGAAGATATTGGTGAAATCGCTGCATGTGTAGCAGAAAGTGCCAGGATCATTGTGGCAACGTGTAAGCTTAGAATTAAGGATTAAAGTTTTGTAGACTTGAGTGGAGTAATGGACAGCGGCTCGGATTGAGGAATCAGAGAGCCGAGTTCGAATTCCAGTCAGTTCTATTACATTCACTTACGTGCTAATACCCTTGGGAAAGGTATGAATCCTCCTCCAACTATGGGTTCTATAACCTTGGATGGCAACTGGTCTATCGGCAGAAAGAAACGGCAACCTATTGCGGGGAAAAACATCTGTCTCGTCAGTCATGTATCGAAGGATACAGGATGGCCTAAGCATAGCACGTGACTGACACTTGAAAGATAGAGACACTATGTCACCGGCAGACACAGATACCCAGATCCTCTCTGCTCTCTATACTGTCATTCAGATCTGGAACGAGAACAATGGTTTTAAGAGTTTCTCATTAGTATCTCAAGAGTTATACAATTTTAAAGAATGTAAACTGTTATATTTCTGGTTGATAGGTTGGGTTTCGATTATTTTGTTTTACGGCATATCAACCTCAATGGGTTATTTAATGCCGACAACATTTTTAGGAAAGATTTGTATGAATAGAATATGTATTCTTTGGTTCAGATTGGTTTGGTTTATTTTGTTTTACGGCATATCAACCTCAATGGGTTATTTAATGCAGACGACATTTTTAGGATAGATTCGTATGAATAGAATATGTATTCTTTGGTTTAGATTGGTTTGGTTTATTTTTTTTGACGGCATATAAACCTCAATGGGTTATTTAATGCCGACAACATTTTTAGGAAAGATTTGTATGAATAGAATATGTATTCTTTGGTTCAGATTGGTTTGGTTTATTTTGTTTTACGGCATATCAACCTCAATGGGTTATTTAATGCAGACGACATTTTTAGGATAGATTCGTATGAATAGAATATGTATTCTTTGGTTTAGATTGGTTTGGTTTATTTTGTTTTACGGCATATCAACCTCAATGGGTTATTTAATGCAGACGACATTTTTAGGATAGATTCGTATGAATAGAATATGTATTCTTTGGTTTAGATTGGTTCGGTTTATTTTGTTTTACGGCATATCAACCTCAATGGGTTATTTAATGCAGACGACATTTTTAGGATAGATTCGTATGAATAGAATATGTATTCTTTGGTTTAGATTGGTTTGGTTTATTTTGTTTTACGGCATATCAACCTGAGTGGGTTATTTAATGCAGACGACATTTTTAGGATAGATTCGTATGAATAGAATATGTATTCTTTGGTTTAGATTGGTTTGGTTTATTTTGTTTTACAGCATATCAACCTCAATGGGTTATTTAATGCTACAACATTTTTAGGATAGATTCGTATGAATAGAATATGTATTCTTTGGTTTAGATTGGTTTGGTTTATTTTGTTTTACGGCATATCAACCTCAATGGGTTATTTAATGCCGACAACATTTTTAGGATAGATTCGTATGAATAGAATATGTATTCTTTGGTTTAGATTGGTTCGGTTTATTTTGTTTTACGGCATATCAACCTCAATGGGTTATTTAATGCAGACGACATTTTTAGGATAGATTCGTATGAATAGAATATGTATTCTTTGGTTTAGATTGGTTTGGTTTATTTTGTTTTACGGCATATCAACCTCAATGGGTTATTTAATGCCGACAACATTTTTAGGATAGATTCGTATGAATAGAATATGTATTCTTTGGTTTAGATTGGTTCGGTTTATTTTGTTTTACGGCATATCAACCTCAATGGGTTATTTAATGCAGTCGACATTTTTTAGGATAGATTCGTATGAATAGAATATGTATTCTTTGGTTTAGATTGGTTTGGTTTATTTTGTTTGACGGCATATAAACCTCAATGGGTTATTTAATGCAGACGACATTTTTAGGATAGATTCGTATGAATAGAATATGTATTCTTTGGTTTAGATTGGTTTGGTTTATTTTGTTTTACGGCATATCAACCTCAATGGGTTATTTAATGCAGACGACATTTTTAGGATAGATTCGTATGAATAGAATATGTATTCTTTGGTTTAGATTGGTTTGGTTTATTTTGTTTTACAGCATATCAACCTCAATGGGTTATTTAATGCTGACAACATTTTTAGGATAGATTCGTATGAATAGAATATGTATTCTTTGGTTTAGATTGGTTTGGTTTATTTTGTTTTACGGCATATCAACCTCAATGGGTTATTTAATGCAGACGACATTTTTAGGATAGATTCGTATGAATAGAATATGTATTCTTTGGTTTAGATTGGTTTGGTTTATTTTGTTTTACGACATATCAACCTCAATGGGTTATTTAATGCCGACAACATTTTGAGGATATATTCGTATGAATAGAATATATATTCTTTGGTTTAGATTTGTTTGGTTTATTTTGTTTTACGGCATATCAACCTCAATGGGTTATTTAATGCCAGCACCCTTTTTTATTGCTGGCAACTTTTTGCTTTGTCAAAAATCTGTTACTGGTGATATTTTTCCTTCAAAATTGTATTGCTGGTAATAATGATTTTTAAAAAAGTATTGCTGGTAACAGTTAACTATTCGCCCATAGTTGGGACCCTAGCAGGTGCTACCACCCCTTGTCAGGGTGGACCTGGGAACACCAGCACTTAAGAGGTGGTTCCACGCTACTCGAAACCTCCTGCTGCTGGATATAGTTTAACGTCTTACCCAGGACGAGCCTGGCTGATAGAATAAACAAAGAATAGAAAATAAAAGAACAATTCTATTTTAAATAGAAACAATATTTAATTTTGTTTCACCTTAATTGATGCATGCGGACAAAAAAAAAAGAAGATTAAATCAGTTCATATGTGTGCGTTTAAACCAGGGGTCGGCAACGCCCGGCACCAGGCAACCCCCGTGACGGATATTTGTGCGCCCCGCCATCTTTAACACCTGAACACAAATTATTTAATTTATTTGTGGAGCAAATGGCAGAAAAATATCATTTGGAGTTAATCGACCTACAATGCAACAGATTTTTGAAATCAAAATGTAATTTCGAATTCATTTCTACAAGAAATATGTTTTTCTAAGCGGATAATATGAAAGCCTATTAAATAATGCGAAAATGATGGTATCATTATTTTAAGTGCATTTGCTTGTGAACAATTTCTTTCGAAAATGAAATCTAGTAAAAGTCATTTAAGAACAAGGTTGGGTGACGACCACCGAGATCGGCAGGGTTGGCAACCTACGGCACGCGTGCCTCACGTGGAACGGCAAGCAATTGCAAATGGCGCACAGTTGCAAAGGACATCACGAATCCGAACCAATAACTACTACAACGTAAGGATGATATTTAACTGAGATAGATAGATAGATAGATATGGACAGACTTAGATAGATATGGACAGACTGAGATACATAGATAGATAGATAGATAGATAGATAGATAGATATGGACAGACTTAGATAGATAGATAGATAGATAGATATGGACAGACTTAGATAGATAGATAGATAGATAGATATGGACAGACTTAGATAGATAGATAGATAGATAGATAGATAGATAGATATGGACAGACTTAGATATATATATATATATATATATATATATATATATATATATATAGATAGATAGATATGGACAGACTTAGATAGATAGATAGATAGATAGATAGATAGATAGATAGATAGATAGATATGGACAGACTGAGGCAGATAGGTATGGACAAACTGAGATAGATAGATAGCTAGATAGATAGATAGCTAGATAGATAGAAAAATAGATAGATAGATATGGACAGACTGAGACAGATAGATATGGACAGACTGAGATAGATAGATAGATAGATAGATAGATAGATAGATAGATAGATAGATATGGACAGACTGAGATTGATCGATCGATCGATCGATCAATAGATAGATAGATAGATAGATAGATATGGACAGACTGAGATAGATAGATAGATAGATAGATAGATATGGACAGACTGAGATAGATAGATAGATAGATAGATAGATAGATAGATAGATAGATAGATATGGACAGACTGAGAAAGATAGATATGAACAGACGTAGATAGATAGATAAATAGATAGATATGAATAACACCTAGACACTAATTATCCCATTTATTTGTGTAGCAAGTGACAGAAACATATCATCAGTTGCAGTTAATGGACTTAAAATGCGACGAAACGTTTGAAATCAAAATTTAATTCCGAATTCACAGGTGACTTCTACAAGAAACATGTTTTGCCAAGAGGAAAATATTGAAGAATGCGAAAAGAATGGTATCATTCTTTGGAAGTGCATGTGCTTGTAAACAACTTACTAAACAACATACTAAAAGTCGTTTTAAAACAAGATTGGATGAGCACCACTTGGATGATGTTTTGCACCTGTCATAGACAAATATTTCCCCTGATGTGGGCAAGTTACGAACAATGAATAGAAACAAGTGTCTCATTAAATAACTTGCCATTTTTTACTGTATTTCGTTTGTAGTAAGGAATTTTCATTTTTTGTTGATTGCGTTGTCATCTTGTTATTTCTGGAGTTAGCAGACAAGGAAAAGAAATTACAAAATCTCCTACAGAATGTAGCGACGGTAAGTGAGAAGAAAGGACTAAGTATAAACTACAAGATGACAGAATGCATGGTCATCAGTAAAAGGATGAGCCCGAAATGTGATTTGCAGGCCGGGAGCACTAGAATCAAGCAGATGCAGAAGTTTAAATATCTGGGAAGCGTCTTGACAGAGGAAGTTAAGTACGACACTGAGATCCGTAGACGTATTGGGATGGCCAAGGACGCATTCCAAAAGCTGGGCAGAGTATTGCGAGACTGGAGGATTTCTTTGGTAACAAGGAAAAGAATACTGAGCTGTTATGTGACATCTGTCCTTCTTTACGCCAGCGAATTTTGGACGATTTCCTCAGAGATGAAGAAGAGACTCGAGGCGACGGAGATGTGGTTCTACAGAAGCATGCTAAGGATATCACCGACCGAGCGTGTGAGCGACGATGAGGTCTTAGAGAGGATGCAAACAAGGAGGAGGCTTATACTTAACATCAGGAAGAGGCAGCTGAAGTTTCTGGGATGCATAATGAGGAAGGAGGGCCTGGAGAATCTGATACTCACGGGTCGAATAGAGGGAAAGAGAGACAAGGGAAAACAATGCATGACATACCTAGCGGACTTAAGCAAGTGGATAACAAAACGTGGTCTTGGTGGGTGGCAGAGGGACGAACTTGTTGAGAGCTACAAGTGATAGAGGGAAGTGGAGAGCTATGATTGCCTACGTCCTGAAAGGACATGACACATAAAAAGAAAATAAGGAACCTCCAGACCAAGGCAGTCTTCTGGACGTAGTGGTCTGGGGTCGAGACAATTTATTATAGCAAATTTGATAAAATGGCTCTCCTTCGAGACACTGCATAGCTTTCTGGCCCTTTTACTCCAAAAGGTTACCCACCCCTGGTTTAAACGGCAGTCATCTTCTCGTCTGCACGTATTCTCCCCGGAAGCAATTTTCTGTACTCAAAGTGAAGAATTCTCTTTCTTGGGTAGAGTTATCTCCCCTAACGTAAACAAAGAGAGGAGAGTAAATCTAGCATGTTTGGAGAAAATTAAATCATTGAAATATATTGATGTATCAATTCAATTCAGTCAATTCAGCAGAATTATGTACATTTTCGGATTCAGTGATCTTGATTTACCCTAAAAACTAATATCACGCACCTTTAGAAAAGAAATGTTTGTTGGCCGGTGTTATCATATAGATTTTTTTGTTGTTGTGAAGATTAAACTGCAATGACCGTTCATTGTTTTGGGGCTTGCTCCTGCAATCCAGTTAATTGGAGGTATGTCCTGTCGTGTTTTGAAGACCAGGTGAGGGCTAAGAAAACCGAAAGACAGCAAGAGGGTAGAATGCTCGATAATGTAATGGATAGCCGCTCGGAATCCATTACATTCACTTACGTACTAATACCCTTGGGAAAGGGATGAATCCTCTCCTATTCTTCCACCTATGGGTAAAACAGACATGGGTGGCAACTGGTCTAGGAGAAGTTTACGAATTTTCCAATGATGTCTATGATTTCTCTCCATATGTGACACTGATTTACACTAAAAACTTTAATATCTGTCTATATTTCTGAGATGAGGTATTATGTACATTATTTACATTATTCGAACTATTGTCCTTATCTTTGTTGTCATATTTATTACAACGTTTCAGCCCTTCAGTATCTGTCTATATTTCTGAGATGAGGTATTATGTACACTATTTACATTATTCGGACTATTGTCCTCATCTTTGTTGCCATATTTATTACAACGTTTCGGCCCTTCAGTATCTGTCTATATTTCTGAGATGAGGTATTATGTACACTATTTACATTATTCGGACTATTGTCCTCATCTTTGTCGCCATATTTATTACAACGTTTCGGCACTTCAGTATCTGTCTATATTTCTGAGATGAGGTATTATGTACATTATTTACATTATTCGGACTATTGTCCTCATCTTTGTCGCATTTGTCTACCAAGCTATCCATAATAACGGTGAAGCTCGTACCGTGGCCCTTGACATCTCCAAAGCATTCGATAGAGTTTGGCATGCCGGCCTTCTTCGCAAGCTCCAGGGTTATGGTATCACAGGTCGATTGTTTAACCTAATACAATCATTCCTTTCAAACCGGGATTTGAAGGTCGTTCTCAGTGGATTCATCTCCAGCTCCTATCCCACTAACGCAGGTGTTCCTCAAGGCTCCATCCTAGGCCCTACTCTGTTCCTCATATTTATAAACGACCTTCCTGACGCCATAGACTCCCAAATCGGCATCTACGCTGACGACACCACAATTTACTCCTGCCTCAAACACAAATCTAGTGATGCTGACAAAGTTAACCTGGCAGCTCAAATTGAAAAGGACCTCCAATCGGTTGTGAACTGGGGCAAGAAATGGATGGTTAACTTTAACGCCTCTAAAACAAAACTGATCTCTATTAACCACCACAAGGATCCATCCCTGCATCCCATTAGAATGTCTGAAGACCAACTTCTCGAGAGCTCCTCTCTGCGGCTGCTCGGTCTCACGCTGTGCGCTGATCTGAGATGGAACAAATACATCGAGTCAGTTGCATCATCCACCGCAAGGAAAGTTGGCTCCCTGTGCCGAGCCAGGAAATTTTTCTCCCCGGAATCGATCCTCCAAGTCTATAAATCGACCATTCGCCCTTGCATGGAGTATTGCTGCCATATATGGTCTGGAGCCCCTGCTGCTTGCCTCAGGGTTCTTGATAAGATCCAGAGACGGATATGCAATGTGATTGGCCCTGATCTGTCATCTCGTCTACAGTCGCTCTCTCACAGACGCGATGTTGCCTCGCTCTGCCATTTTTACAAGTACT
Source organism: Acanthosepion esculentum (assembly GCA_964036315.1). Taxonomy (NCBI): domain Eukaryota; kingdom Metazoa; phylum Mollusca; class Cephalopoda; order Sepiida; family Sepiidae; genus Acanthosepion; species Acanthosepion esculentum. The sequence goes on along the minus strand of OZ038501.1, from coordinate 95,801,855 downwards.
TTCACGGTAATTGCTCCGAGGATCTGCTTTCGCTTGTCCCTAGGCCTTGTGAATTTAAACGTCTCACGAGGCTGGTATCCCGTTCCCACCACTACACCGTTGAAACTGTTAGATGTAGACGTCTCTTCTACTCCAATAGCTTCATGTCTAGGACATCTCGCCTATGGAACTCCCTTCCCTATTACTGTTTCCCTGACAAATACAATCTCCAACGGTTTAAGTGTAGCGTCAATCGACATCTCCAGTTGCCTTGCCTTGATCTATCCACTTCCCTTCTCCACATCCTTTCATCTTTCATTCCTATCTGCTCTCGCTCCAAATCTTCTGTAACCCCCTTGCCTTGATCGACCCACTGTCTTTCTCTACATCCTCTCCTTTACCACTCCTATCTGCTCTTCCTCCAACCCTTCTATAACCCCTTGCGTGATAGTGGCCTCCAGCCTTGCTTGGGGTGATACGCTTAACCCCCCCCCAAAAAAAACGTTCAGCAAATCAGTATTTCCATGACCAGACTAGTTTTCACAACTAGATCGTCTTTTCTACAGATTTCCTTACATTTATCACTGTTAACCTGAAGAAATACCCTCTTTAGCCTTCTCCGCAGAAAAATAGGTAGACGATAAAATCTATCTCAGCCCGAGAAGCAGAAAATTTAGCATTAGATGGCAACCTGTCTAAGAGAAAGACAACTCTGAAATCAAAACCATCCTATGTTACTCAAGAAGACATGGAAATTCATAAATAATAAAGAAAAAGGAATCTGTGGAAAACCATGACCGTCTCTGCTGGGACGGGAAAAGGGCTACACTGAATTTCAAAATTTAGATTAAGCAATAGGTAACCACTCACCTACCTTTCCCAAGAAATCATGGCAATCCATAAATAATAATGAAGAAGGAATCAGTGGAGAGCCATGACCATCTATGTTGTGAAGGGAAAAAGACTACACTGAATTTCAAAATAATAAAGAAAAAGGAATCAGTGTGAATCCATATTCGTGTTCGTCGTGAAGAAAATGAAAATCTTGAAGTTATGGTAATTCTTAAATAAAATAAAAGGACAACATATGGCGGGCAATGATCGCGTATGTCCTGAAAGGGCCTGAAATTTAAAAATATTCCTTACAAATTCATTGTGTATTATCTATAAAAACATTATGTGATTGATATAAGGTAATAATGTTTTCTTTTTGCATGTGTTTATTTGTTTGTTTGATTTTCTTCAATCCTTTTTCGCGTCGCAAATTAATTTTGCTGGTCATTAATGCAACACCGACGTGAATTTCTTGGTTGCTATGACAACATTTCTTCTTGATTGCTTCCCAGTTTGGAAATCCTCAATCTGTTAACGTCCTGCACACACGATCCCCCACGTACACGGACACACAAACACACACAATTTCACAAGACACACATAAACACAAGGAAGAATACAGAGGAAGGCACGGATCCACACACAGACACACATAAAAGGAGGGCGACAAACGCCCACGTATACAGACACGCATACAGACACACATAAAAGGTGAGCGACAATCGCAAATGTTTACAGACACACATAAAAGGACAGTGACACATGAAAGAATAGCGACAAACACACACGTATACAGACACACATACAGACTCCCATAAAAAGATAGCGACAAACGTTCGCGTAAACAGACACAGACACACATAAAAGGAGAGCGACAAACGCTCACGTAAACAGACACACATACAGACACACATAAAAAGAGAGCGACAAACACATACGTATACAGACACACATACAGAGACACATAAAAGGCGAGCGACAAATGCAAACGTATACAGACACACTTACAGACACACATAAAAGGAGAGCGACAAACGCCCACGTATACAGACACACATACAGACACACATAAAAGGTGAGCGACAATCGCAAATGTTTACAGACAAACATAAAAGGATAGTGACGCACGCAAAGGTATAGAGACACGCATATAGACACACATGAAAGAATAGCGACAAATACACACGTATACAGACACACATACAGACGCGTAAACAGACACAGACACACATAAAAAGAGAGCGACAAACACATACGTATACAGACACACATACAGAGACACATAAAAGGCGAGCGACAAATGCATACGTATACAGACACACATACATACACACATAAAAGGAGAGCTACAAATGCATACGTATACAGACACACATACTGTTTTACTTTCATATCTGGGCCGGAGCTGCCCAATCTCTTTCCGGCCTTGACCGAGTTCTAAAGCATCTACGCGGCCTTGTAGGCGATGAATTATTTTTCAACCTAGAACCCCTTTCTCAGAGTCGAAACGTCGCGAGCCTTTCGCTACCCTATTGCTATTTCCAGAAAAATGTTCTGGTATTTACCAAACCTCTCCACAAATCAGGATGTCGCACAAGGCCGGTAGGCTAGGGCAAAAATTCCCCGTAGACCCCGTATACACGGGTTAGGGTTTGTCTACCTCCCCGTAAACATAGCCTCGTCTATGGTTGCTCTCTACCCGAAGGCAGATAGTTCGACAAGCCTGTCGCGAGCCTTCTTCTTTCCAGGTAAATGTTCTAACGAGTTCCATTCAAATCTTTACACTCCATGCCGTGTACACTGTAATTGTTCTAGCGTGACAAGCTTGCTAAACATTACACCAAATAGGTGTTATGATTTACCATGTCAAACAATAGATAATTATTTAGTCGTGTTCACCTAATGGAATGCGTAAGAGTCACTCGAGTTAGAGAGTTACTGAATGAGGTTGTAAAATAAACGTAAGAGGAAGATGTAAGAAGTACAGATTATATGGGTAGATAACGGTTGACCCTTGACTAGAAGAGGTTTAGTTATCGGAAAAGCATAATCTCTGGGGTCTGTTTGTGTAAATTACTTTAAAGCAGTGTGTAACACGTTTATTTATCATCTCTCAGTTCCGTATCTGTCCTTGGCACTCAGGGGCGTCTCCGTCAAAGGACAGAGTCGGAACTGAGGAAAATTATACTGAGAGGTACCGGCCCTGGGGAACAGCTGTCCGAGGCCGCTCTCTCTCATTGCACTTGAGAGAGGGATCGGTGCACGCACCGAGACCGGCGCAACCGATGGTTGCGGAGGCTTGGGAATTTTTGTTCATAGGCCGGGTGTACGCGCTCGGGCAGCCCACATTAAACCGACCTTATGTCATAACCTGACCTCGCGTGTGCGTGTGTGTGTGTGGGGTGGGGGGTGGGGGGGTAGATAAATACAAATTACTCAATCTCTCTCTCTCGTGGTTTTTAACACATTATTTAAAATCTCCCAGTTCCGTCTCTGACATTGGGCAGAGTGGACTCAGGGGCGACTCCGACAAAAAACAGAGTCGCAACTGAGGAAAATTATACTGAGATGCCCGGCCCTGGGGCACGGCTGCCCGAGGCCGCGCCTTTTCATTGCACTAGAGAGAAGCATCGGTGCACGCACCGAGGCCAGCGCAACCGACGGTTGCGGGGGCTCGGGAATTTTTGTTCCTAGCCCGGGTATACGCGCTCGTGCTCCCCACATTAAACCGACCTTGTTTCACAACCTGACCTCGTGGGGTGGTTGAGTAATTACAAAAGGAAAAATCTCTGGGGTCTGTTTTATTAATTAGCGATTCTTGGAAGGAATATTCTAGGTGCGAGCACTACACATCCATAAATCTGATCTAGAGAAACTGTAGGAAAATTTGGTTGACTGAAATGTCATGTACTGAAAATTCAAGTCTTGTGTTATCATCTAATCAGTCCCAAATTACACTAGTAAGTAGTGAATTCAGTTCTTCATGGGCGTTCGATACTAGTGGGCAGGTACCAAAGTTAGCTGGGGAAACAACCTTAACTAGTATAACAACCAAAGCTAAACAACCAAAGACTTTTTAAAAAAATCCATTAAGCAAAAGAATTGTAAGGATGACATTCGTTTGTGGGCTGCATTGGGCCGCATACTACAGTCTGGCTGACAGTAACTATCGGAATACTTATTTATTTTGTTTTACGGCATATTAAACACGATGGGTTATTTAATGCCAAGATTTTTATTGCTGGTAAGCGGCACGGATCGAGGAATGGGAGAGCCGATTTCGAATTCCAATCCAATCCATTACATTCACTTATGTACTAATACCCTTGGGAAAGGTATGGATACTCTTCTTCTCCCCAGCTATGGGTAAATAGCATGTCAGACTGGGTTCTATAGCCTTGGATGGCAATTGGTCTACCGCAGAAAGAAATGGCAACCCACTGCAGAAAAAATCCTCCTCGTCAGTCATGTATCGAAAGATACATGATCACCTAAGTGTGTATCACGCATGGCACACTACCGACTGACTGACCCTTCGGAGAGGTATGAAACCTCTTCTGCTGCCAGCTATGGGTAAATAGCAGGGCAGACCTGGTTCTATAGCCTTGAAATGCAACTGGTCTATCGCAGAAAGAAATGGCAACCTACTGAGGGAAAAAAATCTGCCTTGTCAGTCATGTATCGAAAGATACATGATCGCCTAAGCATGTATCATGCATGCTACATGAATCTAGAGAATTGAAAATTTTACTCCTGACAAATGGCAACCTACTGCGGGAAAATCTGCCTCGTCAGTCATATATTGAAAGATACATGATCGCCTAAGCGTGTATCACACATGACACATAACTGACGTGATATTCACTTACATGCTAATACTCTTGGGAAAGGTATGAATCCTCTTCTTCTCCCCTCCCAGCTATGGGTAAATAGCAGGACAAATCGGGTTCTATAGCCTTGGATGGCAACTGGTCTACCGCAGAAAGAAATGGCAACCTACTGCAGGAAAAGATCTGCGTCGTCAGCGTGTATCAAGCATGGCACATAACTGACTGAATATTTTTGCCAAAAATATACTGCTGGTAATAATTTTATCTTCAAAAATTAATTGCTGGTAATAACCTTTTGCAAAAATGTATTGCTGCTATTAAAACCTATTTTTACGCTTTCGTAGTGTTTGGACCCCAGTTTGGGAGGTCAACTATTTGGCCAAAGCTGGAACCAAGGCAAGTGCTACCTCATCAAGAGTCTTCCCAAAATTATAAAAAACACCAGCATCTCTTATTTTTTTGAAAAGGCCCATGAGGTGGTAGACTTCTGTTATATGAAGTTTACATTTGTTGTCGGTTGATTCAAATCCACCACAAAATTATCAACCCACAACACATTTATAGCTTTAATATCAAAGGTGACGAAGGTCTCTTAACAAAGGTGACAAAGATCTGTTGACAAAGGTGACAAAGGTCTCTTGCCAAAACTGGGAAAGGTCTCTTGTCAAAATTGACAAAGGTCTCTTGACAAAGGTGACAAAGGTCTCTTGCCAAAGATGACAAAGGTCTCTCGACAAAATTGACAGAGGTTTCTTGACAAAGGTGACACAGGTCTCTTGACAAAGGTCTCTCGTCAAAATTGACAAAGGTCTCTTATCAAAATTGACAATGGTCTCTTGACAAAGGTGACAAAGGTCTCTTGCCAAAGGTGACAAAGGTCTCTCGTCAAAATTGACAGAGGTCTCTTGACAAAGGTGACACAGGTCTCTTGACAAAGGTCTCTCGTCAACATTGACAAAGGTCTCTTATCAAAATTGACAATGGTCTCTTGACAAAGGTGACAAAGGTCTCTTGCCAAAGGTGACAAAGGTCTCTCGTCAAAATTGACAGAGGTCTCTTGACAAAGGTGACACAGGTCTCTTGACAAAGGTCTCTCGTCAACATTGACAAAGGTCTCTTACCAAAATTGACAATGGTCTCTTGACAAAGGTGCCAAAGGTGACAAAGGTCTCTCGTCATAATTGACAGAGGTCTCTTGGCAAAGGTGACAAAGGTCTCTTGACAAAGGTCTCTCGTCAAAATTGACAAAGGTCTCTTATCAAAATTGGCAATGTTCTCTTGACAAAGGTGACAAAGGTCTCTTGCCAAAGGTGACAAAGGTCTCTCGTCAAAATTGACAAAGGACTCTTGTCAAATTTGACAAAGGTCTCTTGACAAAGGTGACAAAGGTATCTTGCCAAAGGTGACAAAGGTCTATTGACAAAGGTCTCTCGTCAAAATTGACAAATGTCTCTTGTTAAGGAAACAGAACACGACAAAAGAGCGACGTTCGAATAGATGAAGCGTCAAAATGTTTTTGACAATGACAATAATCTTATGACAAGAACTGAACTTTCACGTGACGTTGATTTTAGAAAAAGTGTCTGAGAGTTAATTTTTTTCGAACTTAGTAAAATGAAAATGTCATCAATGGAAAAAGAATTAAACTAGCGACAAGATCTTTTTTTTAAATATCTTGAATCGAATTTAAATTAGATCATTCTAAGATGAAAACATCGCAGAATATTTATTTTCAATGAATTTCTTATCCTATTCACGAGTGCTTTAAAATATTTTGCGAATAACAAACGAGGTCGAAATAACTTATGAAAGCATAAAGTAACACTGCATAATTCCTCATTCAACTATAGCGAGATTGTTTGAATTAAATGAACGCAAGAAGAAACGATTTTCTGGCCATTAAAAACAATGACAGGTTTTGTACTTGTCTATATTTCTGAGATGAGGTATTATGTACACTATTTACATTATTCAGACTGTTGTCCCCATCTTTGTCGTCATGTTTATTACAACGTTTCTGCCTTTCAGTATCTGTCTATATTTCTGAGATGAGGTATTATGTACACTATTTACATTATTCGGACTATTGTCCTCATCTTTGTCGCCATATTTATTACAACGTTTTCGGCCTTTCAGTATCTGTCTATATTTCTGAGATGAGGTATTATGTACACTATTTACATTATTCCGACTATTGTCCTCATCTTTGTCGCCAGATTTATTACAACGTTTCGGCCTTTCAGTATCTGTCTATATTTCTGAGATGAGGTATTATGTACACTATTTACATTATTCGGACTATTGTCCTCATCTTTGTCGCCATATTTATTACAACGTTTCGGCCTTTCAGTATCTGTCTATATTTCTGAGATGAGGTATTATGTACACTATTTACATTATTCGGACTATTGTCCTCATCTTTGTCGCCATATTTATTACAACGTTTCGGCCTTTCAGTATCTGTCTATATTTCTGAGATGAGGTATTATGTACACTATTTACATTATTCGGACTATTGCCCTCATCTTTGTCGCCATATTCATTACAACGTTTCGGCCTTTCAGTATCTGTCTATATTTCTGAGATGAGGTATTATGTACACTATTTACATTATTCGGACTATTGCCCTCATCTTTGTCGCCATATTTATTACAACGTTTCGGCCTTTCAGTATCTGTCTATATTTCTGAGATGAGGTATTATGTAAACTATTTACATTATTCGGACTATTGTCCTCATCTTTGTCGCCATATTTATTACAACGTTTCGGTCTTTAAGTATCTATCTCAGAAATATAGACAGATACTGAAGGGCCGAAACGTTGTAATAAACTCACACTCTTTGGGTCCTGTTACTGAATCTAACTAACGCCTTTAGCCACTGTGGCATGTGTCCTTGAGGACATCTGTGTATGAATTTCTGGGTATTATAAACCTAATGTCTTCAGCAATCATTTTTTACCAGTGCTATTATATTGCAATTTTTGCTGTTATCATTCCATGTTTTTACAAGAATTCAGGCCGCCTCCGTGAGTGCATCATGCTACGCACCGCGACATTGCAAAAAAACAGTAATGATAATAGACTAGCAAGGCTGGACTTCGACCGTTCTTATTGATATCTGTCAGTTAGCATCAGTCAATGAAAACAGGGCTTTTCACGGTCCTCTACTATATACTGTTGTATTTTTAATTCTTCCGGTTTAGATTTACTACTTCCGGAATCCATAACAAGGTGAGCTGGTATCTTTATTACATTGTTTAAGCCCATGTTTTACATATTAAATGCTAATCCCATAGCGATACTAAATCTTTAACTAAACCTACACGCGTACCCAACCCAAATCTATCCTATACTAGCAATTTCTAAAATGAAATTCGCTATTCTATCAGGTCAATCTGTAACCCTCAACTGTAAGTTAAAAAATTTTTTAAAAAAAGTGAAAATTAAATTGAATTCTTTTAATTAGTTTTTACCGTTTCTTTTTTAGTTTCTTTTTAGAGGTGAGTTGACAGCCTCTATTTTTCAGGCGAGTGAAAGCCTGTATGTCAGTTGGCGTTGTCATCCACGACATTGCTGTATTGAGAAGGAGGCGTCATTCTTCTTGCAATATCGATTACGGTTTAATCACCTGAAATATTACAAAGGTAAAATTCTAGGCAGATGGTGAATTTCTAAGCCTAGCTTAGATATACGACAAGGTCAAAAGTATAGGACACCGAGTGAGGATCGAACTCACTATTCCGTCGAAATTGATCTAGAGTGACAAGCTTGTTAACGATTACACCACGTTGAAGCATACTAAGCAATTTCCAACCGTAGCTTAGATGTGGCACAAATAAATATTTGTATCTATAAAAAGAATGTATAAACATAAAAATGTCTTAAAATAATTGTCGGACTTTGTCCATTTCATAATATATATATATATATATATATATATATATATATATATATATATATATATATATATATATATATTTATACTCGTTTGGAAAGAACTTAGGTATTTTAGCTTGTAAATGAACAAACCAATGCCCAAGGGAAAATAAGGGATAAAAAAAGAAAGAACTAAGAACATGAAATTGAGGCTAAAACAATCGTCCAGAATCCAAGCTCAGAGTCCCAAGAAAAAAACTCCAAAACGAGTAAAGCAAAAGTAACTATGCAAAGTGCTCAATACACTAAGTAGAGGAAATCTAACTATGAACCGAAAGAGCCAGGTAAAGCTACCTAGGTTTCACCTGAACGGATGGTCAGGGATATATATATATATATATATATATATATATATATATATATAAACAAATCCAATAGGCCCAATAGGCAAATCATTTTTACAATTATCTCCGTACCTCAATCTCAAGTACGCAACCCCTCCTCAGAAATGAGCCTCCTCTTGGATGAGTGTGCTGTGCTTTCATGCACCTGACCCAGATATCGCTCAGCCAATGAACGCCCAGAACGAGCCAATAAAAATGGCTACAAGCGAGAGACCACCACTTCCGTCCACACAAAGTGCTACCCGATTCACCTTCAGTCCAAAGCTCGCCAATTCACCATCTCCACACGCCACTGCAAAGCATACACGCGACTCTGACCCTTTTGGGTCACCGAGGTATGTCTCTGCTAAAGTAATGCCCAACTATATTCGGATATTTCATGTCACAGCTCATATTTTTTCCTCCAGCGACTGTGGAGAATCTTTTCCCTCGGAAGGGCCTTCCCTAGCCTTTGTGCTCTCCTTGAACAAACTGATGTCTCGATTGGTGGAACTAGTTTTAGGTCTCTACATCTGTAAAGGAATGTCCTGTCCGTGATATTTTTTTTGGAGGTGGTGGGTTCCGACCTCCTCACATTGGTGTATGATATCAATATAACGCTGATAATATAATGAGATCATTATATGTGATCATGTGTATGAGAAATAAGATTTGGAGTAAAGTTCTGTGAAAAACGAACATGCTTTTGATACACCCAAATAATAATAAATAAATAAGAATAATAAAAGAAATCGCACACAAAAAGGTGCCTCCTTATTGATATGGCAGTCCCTGCAGACTGCAATGTATCTTTGAAGATCTTCAAAACGTTATCAAAATACAAGGACGTTGAAATGGAAATCTAAAAAATGTGGCACAAGGGAACATCAACGATCCCTGTTGTAGTTGGAACCCTCGGATCGGTTGGAGAAGATTCCAGTAAACTAATTGAAGGGATTCCTGGAAGCCCATGCCTTAAAGAAATACAAAAAATTGTTCTCACGAGTACAGCCACACCTTACGAAAGGCTTTATCGAGGTAAAAAAAAAATTTCCAGTGGAAAATGTCATGGTGCCATTTCTAAACTTAGGTCCCTGGGCAGGACCCGGAAAGAAATGAGTACACATCAGAAATCAAAGGAAATAATAATAATAATAATAATAATAATAATAATAATAATAATAATAATAATGACAATAATAATAATAATAATGACAATAATAATAATAATGATAATAACAGAGGAATAGATAGTCTTTAGCTATGTATACGAAATAAGCTTTACCGTAAAGTTATTTACAAAAAAGAAAAGAAACGACTTCTGAGATATCTAAATAGTTACATGTTTTGCCTCTTTTGGTTGTATGTGTGTTAGCCATTACCAGTCGAGACATAATCACGTCACGTAGAAAGAAATATGCCACACAGTGCCTATTGCATTAAAATATTAGATTAAGCTAAGAAAATTTGCAGTAGATGCCCAAATGTTCATAATTTTATATATATACATTCGAATGTGTTTGAGCAAATGTGAGAGAACGAGAAAGTGAGAAAAAGAGAAAGACGACAAATAAAATAAGCGAATATTCTGAGGTATAACCAAAGCACTACATACGTTCCTAAAGAGATGTCTGACTGAATTCATCAACTAATGAAGCTAAATTGGTTAACCATAGGCTACCACACACACAAATGGGTACCTACAGCAAATAATAACAATAATAATTTTTAAACTATTAATTTTTAATTTTTTATTGCAGGAGAAGGCCTGGCCCCCTGAACGTGATGACCCACAATAGTATGGTTAGCATCTGGCGCCCACAAACCAGCCCCCACGTATGGGTAAATACGAACTAACTATAATGCTGAGACAACGAAAAATATTGCTAAACCACATCGGTTCACGCGGGTAATCAAGAACAGCAATCCCTGGTGAGGAACCAGATTGGGATCAAAAAATCTGCAACTGGAACAGACTCTACCCATCTAGAACTAGAAGAATATCACGCCGGGGACAGTCCTCACAGAGACCCTCTATATTCATTAAAATAAAATCCCATAAAAGGAACAATAAATATATGGTCTAGGAAAAAATAAGAGAAAACATCCGAGAAAACATCAAGAAAGCAATCCGATAGAAACATCAAAAATAGATTAAACGTTAACATCGAGGGGGGCTAAATGCCAACAACCCAGAGGAGACACATGCAGAGGAACAAATAGTAACCAGTTTCAATAATCCCTCTGAGATACACAGGCAAGTAGAATAATATGAGAGAGAAACAGAGGTAACAAAAAACATACGATATAAATGGGATAATGTAAAAGAAATGTCTTTCGAGGAAAGGCCAACAATTCCAAAAGTAAGAAAGAACCGCTAAGTGAAGGAAACGATCAACCTCGCTAACCAAGAACCATTAGAAAAAATAACAGAAGAAATGGAAAGATCGATGAACTTGGCAGAAATTAATCATCTTATATACGCGGTCTCGGCAACAATCGCAGAAACAATAGATGAAAAAGTAAACACCCAACGTAAACGAAAAATAAAATGCCAGTCTAGAAAGAAATAGTAGAAACCGAAATAAATAAACTACGAGGACAATTATCATTTCTAAGTGAAGTAGAAAAAGGCTCCAAAATGAAATAAAGAAGGAGATGACTGAAACGAATCCTTGACCTAAATAATAAGACTGACGCACCAAAAGTTAAACAGAATCTGAAACAACAAATTCAAGCGAAGGCACACAAAATCAGGCGTCATGAAAAAAGAAACAGATTCTTCTGGCAAAACAAGATCTTTAAAGAAGATGTCCAGAAACTATATCGAGAACAGGGAAAATAAAATAGAGATAGATGACCAACCTAATATCCAGGAAGTCGAGGAGTTCTAGTGTGGGAAAAGACGTGGGAAAACTGCAAAATGCACAATGAAAGAGCTACATGGACCTAGCAACAACAGGAACAATACACAAATATAGAGTGCCAAAAATGGAAGGATAACAATATTACTGAAACAACCGCTGTCAAAAACTGGAAAACTACAGGAATAGACCGAAAAACAATTTAGAACCCACCAGGACGTCGTACGGGCACACAATAATATAATCATAAACTCAAAAAAATGCTTAAATGGCTCACGTGTGGAGTAACATACCTACTCCTCAAAACAGAAGAGACTCAGAACTTGAAGAACTATAGACCCATCACCTGCCTACTAACAATGTACACGATCCTCACTTGCATCATAACCGAGAGGACATACAACTTCCTCGAGAAAAACAATTTACTACCAGCAGAACAAAAGGCATGTAAAAGAAGAAGTTACTGGTGCAAGGACCAACTATTTATTAGTAAAGCAATACTGGACAAAGGTGATAACAAGGAAAAGAATCTTATCGATACCATGGATCGAGTTCGGAAAGGCGTTCGACAGTGTACCGCACTCATGGATAGAGAGAAGTGCCTAAAATATACAGGGTATAACCCACAACGGTCAAATTCATAACGGAGAGCATGAAAAACTCGAAGACTACACTGAACTTAAACCATACAAACAGGTCGTTAACATCGAGGTAAATCAAATCAAAAGTGAGGTCTTTCAAGGAGATTCATTGTCACCACTACTCTTCTGCCTTGCATTAGCGCCACTGAGCTGCCTACTGAACAAGAGTAGCTACGGATACAAGTCACAGAATGGAAAACTGATTCACCTATTTTATAGTAATGATCTTAAAACATTTGCCAAGGATGACAAGCAGCAGAAAATCTTACACATCATTGTCAAAACCTTCAGCAAAGACATTAGGATGGAGTTCAGAATCGACAAATGTGCCAAAGTCACCTTCAAAGGCGGTAAACTAACGAAAACTACGGATGTAGACGTTGATATCCAAAACAAGATAAAGGAACTAGACCAAATCCAACCTATCGAAAAAACGAAGCGAATACCATCTACATCAAAATAGTAAAACAGAAGACAAAACAACTTGACCAAAGGAAATTACAAAAAAATGGGAGGACAAGGCGTTGCATGCCTAAAAAGAACGAAAGAAGCTGAAGTAGACCAACAGAAAACACATCAGTGGCTGAGGAGCACCAGGTTGAAAGCTGGGATAGAAGGCCCAATTATAGCAGTTCATGATCAAAGCCTTGCAACCAGATCCTATCATTGTCACATAATCAAGGATGAAACTAACCCGAAATGCAGGCTCTGCGGAAAATATGATGAAACAGTCGACCATATATTATCTCACGATATCCGGAACTGGCAAAAAATTAATATACCCACAGACATATGCAGCGTAGCGGCATATGTGAACTAGAAGATATGCAAGAAGCACAAAATCGAAACCACTGTGAGATGGTATGACCACCAACCAGAAACAGTTACCAAAAATAACGATATAACTATCCTCTGGGACATACCAATTAAAACTGGTAGGGAAATAAAAGCCAACAAACTTGATATTATCATAAAAGATGTGTATGCATATTGACAGAGCAGTATCATCTGAGAGAAACACCTCCATGAAAATTATCGAGAAATTGTCCAGAGACAAGGACTTGGAGATCGAGATTAACAGAATGTGGGGAATGAGGCCTGAGACTACCAATAGTAATCAGAGCTTTGGGTCTCGTGAGAAAAGGAATGGAAAATTTTACTAAGAGTGTCCCAAGTAACATCAACATACAAGTTGCCCAGAAGATCACTCTACTAGGAACATCTTATATACTAAGAAAAGTGCTATCAACTAAATGACAATTCTCTTGTAGGGCCTGAGGACCATAATTTGGATCCGGCTCTTCAGGATACAAAGGAGAAAAAAATAACATACATAAATAATAATTATAATTATAATAATAATATCAAGGTCAAAGTATTTGAAAAGCTGAAAAACGACACTAACCTTAGGATTGAAGTTGGCGGAATGTGAGGTGCTCAGGCCATTATTGTTTCAGTTACGATTGGGACGCTGTAGTTTGTTTTGTTCTGTTTGTTTAACGGCATATCAACTGCTTAGGGGTCATGGGTCATTTATTGCCGAAAATGGGAGCTTTGAAGTGATAAAAATTGTGAAAATTGTGTCATTGTGAAACTCATATCTAGAATTTGGGACCCATAGTATTAAATGACAGGGAATTTTCGTTTCCTTCAGATTTGCTATATTATTTAATGTTTTCATTATAAAAACACACTTTTGTATTAAATTCACAAAAAAAAAAAGAAGTTACCACGTTTCTTGTACCATAGCAAGAACCTTAACACCCGGATCTGGGTGGACCTGGGAACGATAACAGTTAAGAGGCGATTCTACTCTCCTTAAAATCTCAAATCTCTCGATCAGAGGCCTTGTTGCCAGATATAGTTTATCGTCATACCTAGGACTTGAGAGATGTATAACGATACCACGGAACCTAAAGCCGTACATTGTGAACATTGGAATAAAGTCTCGTATCCCATCGTCTCAGAAGTCTACGTTGCTTTACACCGTAAATATTATGCGAAAGGTGCTCTCTATCTGAGGTCGGAGCGTACCCAGAATGCAAGATTTGAAAACAAACGAACCGTACTGACGAAGAGAAGGGATTCCTGGAAGCCCATGCCTCAAAGAAATACAAAAAATTGTTCTCACAAGTACAGCCCACACTTTTCACTTTTTCTATGTGAAATATTTTATTTTTGTTTGTCAGTGGAAAGTGTCATGATACCATTTCTAACCTTAGGTCCCTGGGCGGGACTCGGAAAGAAATATTTTCACGCCAGAAATCAAAGGCAATAAAAACAATAATAATAATTTGGTTGGTTAATATAACTCTGCTCTCAGACAAGCAATATGGTTTCCGCTTTGCCCGATCTACATCTGATGTGCTTACGGCCATCACTGAATTTGTCTACCAAGCTCTTCATAATAACGGTGAAGCTCGTGCCGTGGCCTTAGACATCTCCAAAGCATTTGATAGGGTTTGGCATGCCGGCCTTCTTCGCAAGCTTCAGGGTTATGGTATTACAGGTCGACTGTTTGACCTAATACAATCATTCCTGTCAAACCGTGAATTGAAGGTCGTTCTCAACGGATTCAACCCCAGCTCCTATCCCACGGACGCAGGTGTCCCTCAAGGCTCCATCCTAGGCCCTACTCTATTCCTTATCTTCATAAATGATCTTCCTGACTCCATAGACTCCCAAGTTGGCATCTACGCGGACGACACCACAATTTACTCCTGCCTCAAAAACAAATCTAGTGTCAGTGACAAAATTAACCTGGCCGTTGGTCTCGAAAAGGACCTTCAATCGGTTGTGAACTGGGACAGGAATTGGCTGGTTAACTTTAACGCCTCAAAAACAAAACCGCTCTCTATTAATCACCACAGGGATCCTTCCCGACATCCCATTAGAATGTCTGAAGCCCAACTTCTCGGGAGCTCCTCTCTGAGGCTGCTCGGTCTCACGCTGTCTGCTGACCTGAGATGGAACAAATACATTGAGTCAATTGCTTCATCCACGGCAAGGAAAGTTGGCTCCCTGTGCCGGGCCAGGAGATTTTTCTCCCCGGAATCGATCCTCCAAATTTACAAATCAACCATTTGCCCTTGTATGGAGTATTGCTGCCATATATGGTCTGGAGCCCCTGCTGTTTGCCTCAGGGTTCTTGATAAGATCCAGAGACGGATATGTCTGTCATCTGTCATCTCGACTGCAGTCGCTCTCTCACAGATGCGACGTTGCTTCGCTCTGTCTTTTTTACAAATACTTTCACGGTAATTGCTCTGATGAGCTGCTTTCGCTGGTTCCCAGGCTTCATGAATTCAAGCGTCGTATGAGGCTGGCATCCCGCTCTCACCCTTTCACTGTTGAAAATGTTAAATGTAGACGTCTCTTCTACTCCAATAGCTTCATGTCTCGCACCTCTCGCCTGTGGAACTCCCTTCCTTATTCCTGTTTCCCTGACAACTATAATCTCGAACTATTCAAATCTAATGTCAATCGACATCTCCAGTTGCCTTGATCTATCCACTATCCTTCTCCTCATCCTTTGCCCAATCACTCATCTTTGCTACAGCTCCAACTCTCTGTAACCCCTTGCCTTGATCTATCCACTATCCTTCTCCACATCCTTTTCTCTATCACTCCTATCTGCTCTCGCTCCAAATATTCTGTAACCCCTTGCGTGCTAGTTTCTTCCCGCCTTGCTTGGCGTGAAATGCTTAAAAGAAAATTCCCCCATGACCTTCCCCACTCCTCAACAACAAAAACCTGTCTGGCAAGGTAATATTTTTCTTTCTACAAACCAAATTTACAATGAAAACATAAAATAATACAGCAACAAGAACAACAAGAACAATAATAATAATAATATTAATAATATTAATAATAATAATAATAAAAATGCATAAATATTTAAAAAGGCTTAAAAAATGGTGGTCGGAATCAATCAGGAGAGAAATTATTGCAAATCTTTTTTCGCAAAATCAAGTCGAAATATCTTTTTTTCTTTTTTTGATCTGCTGGCGACTGAACGAGTTTCCTGGTCTCGTTTCGCTGTAAACGACATAAGAAATAAGTTGTAACGACAAAGAAAACCAAATACGTCTACCCCCACCCGGCCCCGCTAATATGTCTCCCTCCTCATCCGCAAATATGAAGAATGGTCTGGCATTACTCTGATTGTCTGTGAACATAATCAGGCCACTTGTATTGCAACACTTCTTGATGCTGAAGCTTCTCAATAGGCATTTAAAAAAAATGGACATTTCTGAACAATTGAAATTATCTGATATTGATTCTAGTTTTTGCTACTCACCGGCCACTTCATTGCCAAGTATTCCATTGGCGACAGGTCTCGTCGAACGCTGACGATTTTTTATTATTATTATTATTATTATTATTATTATTATTATTATTATTATTATTATTATTATGATGGTGATTATTATTTTCTAGATGTCGATACTGCAGATAAAATAATCGTTTCTTTCTTTCTTTTATTTTATGGATAAATTTATTTTTCTGTCATAAGTGGATCCACACTGAAATATTTGTAAATAACTCAAAACCAATTTCATATTCCAGTATCGCTTTTTACAATTGGACTCTCTAAACAAATGATTTTCACCGGTGGGACATGGTAATATTTTCATGGGGGCATGCGTACGATGGGCACCCTTCGACTTATTATACAAATAGAATTGTGGGGGAGGAATTCGAGAATGAGTTATTAAAAGACAGCTCAAATTTCATTTTGCATTATTAATTCATGATTAAAATGATCAAAGTATATTACAGAATAAGGCTTTTATTCAAATATTTTATATTTCTGCCTTTCAGTTCTCTATTATATGTTTTGAAACTATATATATTTAACTGTTTTTTTGTTTTTTTAAAATTTTTTCTCTTTCATGAACGCCATGTTAATAGCCTTTTAAGCTTTCTTCACGCGAATTGCAGTAAAATTTTGAATAATTAAGAATTAAATATTAAATCTTCTGTCATGGACGCTATGATCCTTGGAGGCTTGTTTAGAGACCTATTTACTGGCCTTTTAAGCTTCCTTCACTCGTATTGCTGTGAACTTTTGAATATGTAAGAATCAAATATTACAGGGGGGGGGGGCACCAGAATTTTAGAAATACCAAAGTGGGGTATGGCCCCAAATCGGTTCGTAACCACTGCTACATCGACAGCACATATGAAGCGTTTAATAGGTTCACGGACTAGACACATTATGTAAGTAATAAGGACAAGTTTTTATTTCCATGAACAAAAGACACATTTGCAGAACTTTAGAAATACTGAAAAAAATTATATAAGTAATGCCCAGTAGGTAAGATTTAATTGTGAATCCTATAAACAATTATGTATTCAGAAAAAAGTAAAATTATTGCTAAATATTTGTAAATGACTCAACTCAAAATCAGTTTTATGTTTACAATATGACACTATCTAGATGGCTAATTTATTATTATTATAATAATGTGTATCTAATAACAACTTTAATTCCTGTCAATAAAAGTACAACAATGAATCAGTAAGTACAAAAATAGGTCAATAAGTAAAACAATAGGTCAATTAGTACAACAGGAGAAATTTCAGATTTTGTTGTCACTGTATGAAACATTGGTTAACACAAGCCACTATTATTTAATTAAATTTGATACTTATTGAGTGCTCAACAATTTTAGTCATGTGCCAGACATATCCATAAAAACCTTGAGTTCTTTTGGGGCACTTGTAGTTACTCATTTCTTTTTTCAAGTAAAATAAGTTATTGAGGACACATAGTACAGTGGATAAAGGCGTTAATACTGTTTATTATAAACAGAGCATTTACTTAAATATTTGTATCTATAAAAAGAATGTATAAACATAAAATATCTTTATATATATATATATATATATAGATATTTTATATATATATATATATATATATATATATATATATATATATATATATATATATATATATATATATATATATATATATATCTGTGTGCGTGTGTGTGTACGGACATAATTAGATAGACTTACTATATAATCAAAAGTGAATACATATACACACACCTGTTGTTGAAAATATATGATATAGAAACAGACGTATATATATATATATATATATATATATATATATATATATATATATATATATATATATGAAAGGAATTGTGAAAGGTTTCCGCTCAGTATTTACAAAATCAATAATGTTTGATTAATGCTAGAATGTTTTGGGCATTAATCAAATTTTTCAAAGGAATACGCTTTCATTAAATCGAGTTTATGAGAGCTAATTTAAAATAGACTTTCTGTTTTTATTGTCGTTATTAAATTCAGATAATGTTTTCAATGATTCAAAGGAACGTGCGAATGTCTTAACACAAGTTATCGGCGGCATAAGTGAAATCAATAGGTTAGGGTTCGAATTCAGGGCATGTTTGCTGAAATCACTTTAATGCCTTTAGGACAGGCGCGATTCCATTTCTTCATTCCTCTCCAAATTTGATGCAAACACAAAAGTAGACTGGATTCTCTCGCCTTGATTGGCAGTCCGTTTAAGAGAAGGAGAATTCGAAACTCTGTAGGGAAGGCAAGAATTTATGGTAAGTCACCAATAATAAAAGAAAAGAATCTGTGCAGAGCCATGATCGCCTACGTTATGAAAAGAAAAACGTCTTTTTTATACTAATGTTTGTTTATTTTTGAATCCTTCTTCTTCAGTGTGACGTGTCCCTTCAGGACCTGAAAGATCATGCCTCTCTACAACTTCCTATCCTTTGTAGATTTTAGTAAAGTTTGTCTTTCTTTGCTGCCTCTCTTAATCCCTGTTCTGTCAACCCTTTATACATGCTCATTAGGTAAGTTATTCAATGCTTCCCACTGTCTACTTTGACTTCAGTACAGTGTCATATTCACCAAGCCTTCTTTCCTCATTAGATATCCCAGAAATGTAGCTTTCTGGTTCTAAGCAGAAGCGCCTTCTTTTATTCCATTTTACTTTAAACTTTCTCGTTATTCGTTCAGTGCATGGTATTCTCAGTATCCTCCTGTAGAACCACATCTATGTTACATCAATAGGGCAGGTTGATTTTAGAACCGTGGCATTGTAAGTTTGAAAATTGGGATTTTACATGATAAATAACGGCACAGAATATCGTTACGGGTTTTTTGAGGAAACGATTTTAAAGATTAAGTTTAGGTTTATAATTAGAGTGTTGGAATCTAATTCCGGTGATTACTGAAAGACTTATAAAACTATTAATTAAAATATATGCAACGAGTTGGTTTTAAATTAAAATGCTTAATAAATTCCATAATCACCAAATATATATCTTCAACAAGATCCAGAAAATAAAGCAACAGTCGACCTAAATACAGAATGTTGTCATAAAAGATTAACAGCTCAATTCTTTCGTTTTGCTTTCAGAAAATATTCTTGTCTCAAATTCGAAGTTCGAAGAATTTGACGTAAGGGAAACTGATATAATTTCTTTTGTCTATTTGATAAGTAAACATTTATTCATATTTAATTAGTTATGCCAATTTTCGTTTAAAAATTTAATTCAATTTACATCAGAAAACTATAACCAAGTCTGGGTAAATTTTCCAATAAATAAAAATATGTTTTTTTTGTTCCAGATGTAGCGATCTATCAAAGAAGAGATTTAAAAAAAATGACATTCATCAATTTTGTTGCGACACAATATACAAAAAAATATCAACTTTATTTCTTCTTGAAATAGCAACATTTTCTTCTTGAAATAGCAACATTATTTCTTCTTGAAATAGCAACATTTTGAAGTCAGTTTGTAAGCAAAAATATGCGAAAATTTGGCGCTTTTGTACATTTTTTGCAGACGATCTTTAAAACTAAGTGCTCAAAAATTGGTAAAAGCTATGAAGCTAATTCTTAGTTTTAGTACTTACCATATCACACCCCAGCTTTCTCATTGAGTGAAATATTGGTTTTCTAAAAGAACTTAAAAATTAACCTGCCCTTTTGGCACAAATCTCGTTTTCGTCTGTGATGAGATTGTGCAGCATTCATTGCCATATATATATATATATATATATATATATATATATATATATATATATATATATATATATATATATATATATATATATAAGACTCTCCTGTCGGTTTCAACGTATGAGGATCTGACAGCTTAATTGATTCAGTTATGAAATTTTGTGTGATTATCTTAGGTGGCACTTAGTACCCGTTAGTGATTTACAATGGAGGCCACATAATGGAGCAAGGGTTAGGATTGTGAGATGAGATCACTGTTAGATTGGTTGACCTTTTAGATCTTACTCTCGCTTCTTGAAGACGATTCACACAAGCTGATAGAAAACTGTTGAGCCCACTAAAACACGCTGATCTCCATTCTACCCGCTCCAAGGCTAAGCGCTAGAGGCTGTTATGAGGTATATTGACAGCTGACAAGTTGCTCTTCAGCTTGTCTTTGTATTTTAGCCATGGGCGTCCTACATTCCTGTAGCCCTGATCTAACTGGTTGTACATTAGGATCTAATGTATATATATATATATATATTCCTAAATAACCGAACTGTTCTCTGTATACAGTTGCTTTCTCAGAACAAGGATTAAAATGGCTTTGAGCGAGTGAAGCCTCTAGGTTTTTGGTGAAGACATTTCTTCATTGAATATTTTGGACTGGCATTACATAATCAAAAACAAGGAACTGTACCAGATTCACTCTAGAATTTTCAACAGCAACAACTACAATGGATAGCAAATGAAACTTGAAGAGCAAATGACATAATCACGATGTTGACATTCCACATCACTTTGAATAAAAGGTTAGGAAGGAAAGTCCCGTCAGTATTCGACTTGAGAAACCCATACTTTAATGGACAGATTTTAAAAATTTCAACCGAAGGCTGTTCGGTCAATGAGCGCGGAATGTTTCCTTATAAGGAAACGGATTATATTAACATTACCATTTTTCAGATCAAGGATTAAAATAGTTTCAAATGCATGAATCGTTTAGATCAGGAATGGCCAGACTTGCTTAATGCGAGAACCACAGACAATAAAGTTCATATGTTTGAGAGCCACATGTCAGGAACAAAATTTACTTATACTTTTTTGCTACATACACATTAAATTTAAACTTACGTTTTAATCTAATGGGGTCTCAATTCGTACCCAGTAAATAATTATAAAGCTGGAACTTTTTTTTTAGCCTGATTACGGACTAAGCCTGGATCTCATGGCTTTTGATCTGAATTGATTGGTGGTGTAAACCTGTGCATAGTTTTTCTCGTTGAATCAAGATGGCTAAAGTGAATATCCTGTTCAGTAGCGCAGATTGCTTGTCAATTGGCTGACATTAATCAATTGCGCATGGCCACTGTAGACTGATGCGTGCTGGGAATTCTTCATGAATTTTCCTTACGACGAGCAGTATTATCATTGACGAGTGTTGAGAGGCTTTTTCTTTTCTTTTTAAGTTGGGAGTATGAGGCAGCTAAGGTGACTTGGTAGTCACAGCTAGAACGTTCCTGGTCCGAGCAGACTAGATTAGTTGACTTGAAGGTATTTCTAACTGGGAACCAACTGTAAAAGTATGTCACAATATCGCGCACATTTGGCTGCGATAGATGTACTTGATATACACATCAAGTTTGATAAGACACTCTAGATATAATGGCTTCGTATATTAGTAACACACAACTTTGTGGGCGTACTGCTCATTCATTTAATAATAATAATAATAATAATAATAATAATAATAATAATAATAATAATGTGTCAAAGAACATGAAAGTAGTAAGCGACTTTATTCAATAATAAAGGAAGCCAACAAGTTTTAAATGGCGTTTCAAATGGGTGCAGAAATACAAGTAAAGCACAATAGACCGACTGAAGTTGCAAAAACTTTAAAAAAGAAAGCAAAAGCAAATGCAACCGACCAGATACAGAAACGATGGCTGATGTTGATCTGTGCCCAGATCCGAAGGAGGCAGAGGATTAG
>OZ038501.1:95754454-95771954 GCA_964036315.1 Acanthosepion esculentum | reverse complement strand
ATATATATATATATATATATATATATATATATATATATATATATATATATATATATATATATATATATATAGTGGGGTAGTTATAGCGAGTTACATGTTATATGAGAGAGTTCGATGGGAATCTTTCGTATTCCCTTTCGTCCAATATAAAACTATCGCTATAAACATTCAGCTTATTTTTTATCTCCTGATCTACACTGACCCATCAGAATAGTTAACATTATTATTACCATTAATTATTTCCTTTGATTTCTATTCTATACACATTTCCTTGCGGGTCCCAACCAGAGACATAAGCTCAGAAATGACTTCGTGACATTTTCCACTGATCAGTTTTGTATGAAATACAAACAAAGAAAACAAAACAAATCTAAACAAAGAAACCCTGAGAAACACATTTTGCGTAGATAAAGCTCTTCGTAACATTTGTGCTGTAATTATTAGTACATTTTTTTTTTGCATTTCGTTAAAGTGTGGTCTACCAGGAATCTCTTCCATTAATCTATGGGAAACTTTTCCAATCAATTCGAGGGCTTCAACTACAAGTCTATCTTCTTCAATTGCTTTAAAATAATTTCATTAAAAAACATTTTGGTTTAATACAGTTACTGATATAACAGAAGTAGTCTGTATTTATCCAGTCGAAGTTAGCTAAGGACATGAAGGTATAAAATAAGCAACATGAAGACCCACTTCAGACCACAATTTAATTTGCCAGTGTGCTACCAGGAATGTAAAAAAAGACATAATTATAAAACAATTGTTAAGTTTGATGAAAATTGGTTGAAAGATCAACGAAAATTAAGAAAGAAACTAGTAAAAATCGCCATTTTTCGCTATTTACACAGGTTTTCACTATATGGGTGGGCCAAATTAAATGACTATTATACAATCAACTTATTGTTGGCTAAAATTGAGTGAAGGTTGTATTAGATTGCTTGAAAATTGAGGGAGTTTTTAGTTTAAAATTTATGTTGAAATTTTCGTTTTTCGCCGTTTTTCGCTAAACGCAGTGGCGTAGAAATAAAAAGGAGGTATCGTTGAGCTCGTCACGATGTAAGTAACCCATATACCGAGTCTGAATGAAATCGAAAGAATAAAATGTGAATTTATCGATTTTTGACCGGCTTTATCGATTATTGATTTTATTAAAATGATTGACTTTTTGATCTTAGAACCTAACTCTTACAGTAAAAAAAGGTAATATACAGACTGTTAGGCACACACAGAGAAATCCTCTGTTTTATATATAGAGATTTATACTTTATACGAAAAAAACACGTTAACATTGTTAAAACAACAACAGCTACTACTACTACTACTACTACTACTACTACTACTACTGCTACTACTACTGCTACTATTGCTACTGCTGCTACTACTACTGCTACTACTAGCACTACTAGTGCTACTAATACTACTGCTGCTCCTACCACTACTACTGCTACTACTACTGCTACTGCTACTAATTTTGCTACTCATATCCGAACAATAATAAATATAGGAAAGAGCAAACATAGAAAATAATTAAATTTAAATAGAATACATCTTCGAGTTTGCTTTCGAGTTCCTGTAGCTGAATCGGTACGGGGGCTGGTGCGGCTATTGAAAATTTCTGAACTAAATATATACGTTCGATTCTCGAAAAAAAATACCCAAAAAATTGTTTTACTGAGGGTTTACTAAGGGTTTGAGTAGTTGAGGTGAAAATCAAATAAAATTCAGATGAAAAAGATACTAGCCAAAAATAAAAATTAAGATGAAAGGAAATATTAGTCACAAATGAAAGATGTGTTAGACAATGCTTCATAAAAATTTATTATTTATATTATTCAGAATGTTGACCCCCCCCCACAACTGAGTCAGTTTGTGACACAAGGTCGGTTTTTAACGTGGGGACCAGAGTGAACACACTCGGGCCGCTGGTTTTAGCTTGTCCAAGATGGTCAGAGCTGGTCTAAGCTAGTCTTAGCTCGTCATAGCTGTGATACTAACAGCGTAGGGACGGATCCCTGTGACCGGTAAGGATTCGAATAGCCCTCAAGAGAGGAATTTACACATTTTATATTGTTCACACTGCTTCATCTAATAAAAATCATATCGTTTCTGATAATAATACTGGTGGAAATAAAGATAATATTACGATTAATACGACAAGATAAAAAGTGTAATGATGATGAAGGAAGGAATAGTAAGAGATTACTACATGTTAACAATGCTTTCTCTATTAAAATCGTCATGATCATATAACTTCTAAAGCTAGGCATGTTTAATACTTTGCTAAAAAAAGAGCATACCCTGATGTAAAAAGGCCCCAAATTGATTAAATAATTTTTTATCGTCTAAATATTTAGGTTATTATTAATAAAAAAGACTAAAGTATTTTTAGAATATTTAAAATTTTTTTGATTCCTTTCTAGCACGTTTGAAAAAAAAAATCAATCAGCACATTTTATTATGATTCTCTCATTTCCAACTAATTTTTTCTGCTAAAAAATTAATTACTGTTTGTTTCAAATAACTTTTGAAAAAAGTATAACTGAATTTTCAATATTTTTAAACGGAGAATATCATTATTGTTTACAAAACTGCCAAAATTGGCTAACATGATAGATTTTATGTAATTTTTGATGACTCAGAAACAAAAACAAAACAAGATTTTTTATTAAAATTTCAAACATGCAAGAAAAGAATAAAACATTTTTTTAAAAAATGACTAAAAATACTTTGGTTTTTCCTCTTACTAATAAACTTTTTCACAATAAAACTTTATTTTTATTAAGTTTGGGGCCTTTTTACATCATGCTATGCTGTTTTTCGGTGAATTATTGAACATACCTATCTAAAGCCAATAGATAAAAAGAAAAAATTAAAATAAAAGAAATGCGAGTCAAACTTTATTAAAACATTTCATGATCCAATTAGTATCGACAAGTCGATGTGTGAAAACGTGTATTAATATTTCTTTTCTTGCTTGCTCGCCTTTCTGTTGTAATGATACTGTTGGACACGGGCTTTCTTTTCAACCTTTCCATTGACGCCATCACAACGTTTGACCTTGAAAATACAGTTGAAGAGAAGTCAACAAGTCTGAGTCGGTTCTAGGTGCTATTTAAATAATTCTCTACGTCACGCCTTCTTTTTTTAATGTTGTACGAAGAGCCGTAGTCGTTTTCCTGCTCGCGACGACCGGCGAATGTAAATTTCCATTTGAATTAACGAGGTCATTGGATGGAAAAATTAACAACCGCTTTAAGCGTCACACGCTATCTTACAATAGTCCTTTCATGCCTATATATATTGAACTATGAAAAAATATTAAAAAATTAAAATCTTCAGACACACTGTAATATAATATATATTAATATTCTTTCTTTTTTTATTATTATTTCATTTAGATTCTTCGGTTAGTTTCGGCCAACATGGCCATCATCAGGAGAAAAAAAATCTGCTTGCTGGTAGCAGTGAACTACAGAAATGAATGTCTTGATGGAGAAAATGAACTTTTGTCTGTAGTTTTCATTTGTTTTTTTTATTTTTTTAACATGAATTTTGGTCAGTCCTTGTGTTAGTCAAACAGTCTCTTTTAAGTTGTTATTTGAGATAAGGGCTGGATGGATTCATGCTGCTCTGAATTCCCTTGGTCAGTTTGACAGTTTATTGGTTCCTGGAAAGGGGATGTGTCTCTGTTAAGTGTGTGTGTGTGTATTATTTGGTTCTTAGGAAGTGAGTATGATATGTGTAAGCGGGTATATTGCTGTGGGTGTGTGTTATTTGGCTCATTAGGTAGTGAGTGAGTAAGATGTGTGTAAGTGTGTATATTCGTGTGGGTGTGTGTATAAGTGTGAGGCCTCAACACCTCCATAAGCATGTCTGTCTTGTGTGGGTGAGAAATGTGGGTAGGTTTTGATTTGTAGGGTTATATATTAATACTATCTATGTTGTTAAATTTATGGTTAAGCCCGGCTGGATAGTACGTTTTTAAACGTTGTATCCACTTATTTTCATGGAACTCTAAAATCTTTCTAATGTTATCTGCTCTGGACTTTGGCATGGGTTATATATATATATATATATATATATATATATATATATATATATATATATATATATATATATATTATCAATTTCTTGTTCTTGTAATTGCCATCTTTGATAATGGCTGATGTAAGCCAAAAGCTTAGATTGTATTAAAAAATATGTATCAATATTGTGATTTTCTTTCTTCGTTTAATGATAATGTTATTAAACTTATCAGACGATATGAAAGGGATTTGCATAAAATAAATAGACAACACTTATCTATATTATTTAATGAAACATGCATCAATATATATATATATATATATATATATATATATATATAGAGAGAGAGAGAGAGAGAGAGAGAGAGAAAGAGAGAGAGAGAGAAAGAAAGAGAGAGAGAGAGAGGGAAAGGGAGGGAGGGAGGCACGGTGGAGTAATGGATAGCAGCTTGGATTGAGGAATCGGAGAGCCGAGTTCGAATTCCAGTCGAATCCATTACATTCACTTACTTCCTCTCCCTCCAGTTATGGATAAATAGCAGGCCAGACTGAGTTCTATAGCCTTGGATGGCAACTGGTTTAGGAGAAGGACAACTCTGAATTCAAAAACCTGTTGAGGGTCGTTTGGGTGCACCAGGCCCTTCAAAAATGTGTGGATGATCCTGCACGAAACATTCACCACTATAATCAAATCTCATGTGCGGTTGTCGGGCTGTCGGTTTCCTAGGAACTGATCTGCTTGACCTTCATACGTCGAATGCGACGGGAGAGTCGAGTATATATATATATATATATATATATATATATATATATATATATATATATGTATGTATGTATGTATGTATATATGTATTTATTACAGATAGTGTGGCTAGACGTCCGATTGCTTCAAGCCTCGACCGATTTGTAATCTGTCAGAAACTCTACCCCTGAGCTATCGGCGTACAACAGAGAAAGGGGAGCTTTTAACGTATTATATACGTGATGTATATAAACGCTAGACCAGCAGCCACAAGCGCTCAATTCTGACGAAGATATAAAATATTAATGTAAAAATGGACATAGAAGTCAACACCCAGAGGCGACAGTCTGTTTCATTCTAAACGTAATCGTCAGGCCATGGATGGAAAAATTAACATCCGTTTTAAATGTCACATGGCCTGACGATTGTGTTTAGCATGAAACAGACTGTCGGCTCTGAGTGTTGACTTTCCACTTTTATATTTACATACGCTCTGTCCCTGATACTGAGCGCTTTAACCCTAAATACACAGGGTGTATAAAAAATACTTTTGCAAACTTTGGGGAGCAGGTTCCTAAAGCCAAAAGAAGCACGGAAGTCCATATTAACATATGTCCGCAAATCGTTTTTGCGTTATTAAGTGTAAAATTTAGAGAAGACGCTTTTAAATGTAGAATCGAAAATACAATCCAAAAATACTGTGGGGTCGTATCCGTGACACTAAAACAAGGTAAAATTGTCCATATAAACATATGTCCAAAAGGACATCGTTCCGCCTCAACACAGCAACTGTTCA
Organism: Acanthosepion esculentum; assembly: GCA_964036315.1. Classification (NCBI taxonomy): domain Eukaryota; kingdom Metazoa; phylum Mollusca; class Cephalopoda; order Sepiida; family Sepiidae; genus Acanthosepion; species Acanthosepion esculentum. The sequence goes on along the minus strand of OZ038501.1, from coordinate 95,766,391 downwards.
AAATGTCCTTCGCTTGTTTCTACAAACGAATGAACTCAGCGGGGAACCCTTTCAAAAACTACCACACGGTGTGGAATGGTTTTGCAGACCCCCATGTCTGCTGCATAAGCCCATTGTTTTAGGTGGCCCCAGAGATAAATATCCAAAGGAGTGCAGGCCATGGAACCGGTCCTCCACTACTTAACCATCTTTCATGGATTTATATGAACTTTTGACCTTGTTTCTGTGAGTTTCATTTCTTTGTAATTCATATATATATATATATATATATATATATATATATATATATATATATATATTGCACGACTCTTCGGCAGAACTGAGTCACTGTCAGTCACTGTGTGTTTATCTAAATCTAAAAATAAACACGCTAAAATTCACCTTCATCCTTGCCGTGCGCCGACGGCTTAGTGGGAGAAGTTCCGACTGACGCCAATTCAGTCGGGTTTCAATCCTAGCTAGAGACAACCGGGTGTCTAGCCACACTGATGAGCTGCGAAACAGTCTGTCTGTGGATGACAAAATATATATATATATATATGAATATATGTGTGTGTGTGTGTGTGTGTGTAGGGTGTATAAAATTACTTTTACAAACGTTGGCTGAGGGTACCTAACACCAAGAGAAGGACAAAAGTTCATATAAACATATGTCCGCAGATCTTTCGTTTTTGAGTTATTAAGTTTAAAGAAAGTTTGCGATAGATGGCGCTGTGTTGCCACGTAGACTAGGTTACATTTGTCATTTGTGTACATTTGCGGCTAGTCTAGCTTTAGAAGTTATACAATCATGACGATTTTAATAGAGAAAGCATTGTTAACATGTAGTAATCTCTTACTATGCCTTCTTTCATTATCATTACCCTTTTTATCTTGTCGTATTAATCGTAAAATTATCTTGAATTTTTTACATTGTCAACTATTATCTATTTATTATAAATATTTCTTACATCTTAATTTTTCTAGCTTTATTTCCACCAGTATTATTATCAGAAACGATATGATTTTTATTAGATGAAGCAGTGTAAACAATATCAAATCTGTAAATTCCTCTCTTGAGGGGTATTCGGATTCTTACCGGTCACATGGATCCGTCCCTGAGCTGGTAGTATCACAGCTATGACCAGCAATGACCAGCTAAGACTAGCTTAGACCAGCTCTGACCATCTTGGAGAAGCCTAAACCAGCGGCCCGTATGTGTTCACTCTGGTCCCCACGTTAAAAACTGACCTTGTGTCACAAACTGAATCAGTGGGGGGGGGGTCAATTAATTACCGTGTAAAGAATATAAAAAATAAATCGTCAATTTTTATGAAGCATTGTCAAACACATAAGTCGTGACTATGTTTTCTCTCATCTTAATTTTTATTTTTGACTAGTAACTTTTTCATCTGAATTTTATTTGATTTTCATCTCAACTACTCAAACCCTTAGTAAACCCTCTGTAAAACAATTTTTTTTTCGAGAATCGAACGCATTTTATTTAGTTCGGAAATTTTTAATAGCCGCATAAGCCCCCGTACCGTATTCATCTGAATTTTATTTTATTTTCATATTATTTTGAATTTTTTACATTGTCAACCCTTATCTATTTATTATTAATATTTCTTACATCTTAATTTTGAGTCTGTCCTCAAAGTTTAACGTGTGAGTTAACAGGGAAATATTCCGTTTAGCAATGGCAGGATATTCATATCGTGAGCAGGCATTTTTACATACGGCCGTGCGAATGGTAATGGACGTGAGGCTGTACGGCTGTATCAGATTGTGTTTCCTGACCAAAGACAACCAAGTTATCCAATCTTTGCTGCTTTTTATCGTCGCCTTGAGACTGGATCTGTGGCACCAAAAACTATGTTAATAAGTATTTTGGAATTGTATCTTGGATTTTACATTTAACATCGTCTACTGTAAACCTTAATTAAAAAAAAAAGAAAGATCTATGTATATATATATATATTTATATGAAATTGTGTCCTTGTTTAGTGTGAGTTAAGTGATAAGTTTTCCGTTTAACAATGGCCAGGATATTCATACCGTGAGCAGGCAGATATGATTTTTACATTCGGTCGCGCGAATGGTAATGGACATGAGGCGGTACGGCTGTATCAGATTGCGTGTCAAGAGAGAAGGCAGCCAAATCATCCAACCTCTGCTGCTGTTTATCGCCGCGTTGCTGAAGCTGGATCCGTGGCGCCACAAACTATGGATCGAGGAAGGCCGAGATCCGCCCATGAAGAATACATTATACGGGCTGTCGCAGACGATCCAAGTTTCTGTACACGTCAAGTGGCCCTAGCATGTTGTACATCTCATAGTACCGAATGGAGGGTACTCCAAGTGCAGTTCATGTATCTGCATCATTTACAACGTGTGCATGGTTTTTCACCCTCTGATCATTCACCACGGGAGAGCTTTTGGCGATGGTTTATTGCACAAACCGCCGATCTGTTGTTTGTCGCTTCAGTCTTGTTTATGGATGAGGCAACATTTGGAAGAGATGGAATAACAAATTTACACAACCAATATTTGTGGGCGGATCTGAATCTCGATGGCACAATACAGGCTAGGCACCAACATCAGTTTACGATTAATGTGTGGGGGTCAGGAATTGTAGGCGACTGGAGTAGATCCATACGTACTCCCAACACGTTAATAGTGGTAGTAAAATAGCTTAGAAGTGTTCCGTTTAGCAATGGCAGGATATTCATATCGTGATCAGGCATTTTTACATACGGTCATGCGAATGGTAATGGACGTGAGGCTGCACGGCTGTATCAGATTGCGTTTCCAGACAGTCGAGTCATCCAAGCTTTGCTGCTGCTGTTTATCGTCGCGTTGCTGAGGCAGGATCCATGGCACCACAAAGTATGGACTGAGGAAGACGGAGATCCGGCCGTACGCCTGACCACGAAGAACACATTGTACAGGTTGTCAGAGAAAATCCAGGTATCAATAACAGTCAAATAGCCCTAGCATGTCGTACATCTCATAGTGTACTGCATGGAGGGTACATCAAGAGCAGTTCCGGTAACCATATAATTTGTAGCGTGTGCAGGGTCATTCACCATCTGATCACTCATCACAAAAACACATTTGCCGGTGGTATATTGTACAAACCGCCTATCCGTTATTTGTCTCCCCAGTCTTGTTTAAGGATGAGGTATCATTTGGAAAAGATTGTATAACAAATTTACACAACCAACATCTGTGGTTGGATCGGAATAACCATCGTACAATACAGGCTAGACACCAGCATCAGTTTATGACTAATGTGTGGACTGAAATTATAGGTGACTGTCTGGTAGGTCCATATGTTCTCTCAGCACGTCTTACAGCAGCTGCCGACAGGAAATTTGAGGTACAACGATGTACCTCAAATTGGACGATGATTGGACAAACGTTTATATAGACATTTTATCTTGTTTTGGTGTCAGGAACCTTTTAAAAACATTGTTAGTGGGGGGAGTGTGTTCAGAAAACGTCGATGTTTGCGCTTACATGAAGATGCAAGTAATCTTGACCGAGTGTTTCAGCCGAACGCCATGTTTGATTACTGATCACATCAGATTATGAGCTCTATTTGAGAAAACTGTAACTAAGGTCTGCTCAGCATATTTGCAGTAAAAGCACAAGTTAGCTCCGTGGCTGTTGAAGAAAAACAAATGTACCTGAACAGACGTCCGCAACTAGCTAGCCACTCTGGCAAGGAGGTATCTTTGGAAAGGGGCATCCAGCCATTATTTCCTAATCATTAAATAATGCTTCGTTCATTTTTGACAGATACGCTGCTCTTCATAAAATAAAGTTTACAAAGAGAAGCATTTGAGATCTACGTTCAAACGATGCTCAGTATTCAAGAAAAAGAGAAAACAAAGAAGAAAAATTATGAGCTGATAAAGCTCTGGAAACATTTAGGAAATTATTTTTTCATCGGAGGAAATTATCGCACAATTACACAAGATATATTGGATGACTTTTTTTTCTAAAATAGCCTTTCTTAAATATTAAGTTAATATTCGATTGATAAAGAATATTTAGTGTCAACAAAGCTTGTATCTACATTTTGGCGCATTCCCTATACATACAAAAAATAAAAGTAACTCCGAGTAACATACTTCTAGATAAGTATTTGGAATATTTCGTTATTGTAACATTTCGATGTTTATCACTCTTCTGCCTATTTATAGCTGAAAATTTAGATAAGACACTTTCAGACTCTTCTAGTAACCACCTACAAAGTCCAGAGAAGAAAAAGTCACAAATAATAATAATAATAATAATAATAATAATAATAATAATAATAATAATAATAGTCATCTCAGAATATCCGGAAATAGCAAAAAATGAATCTACTCACAGACATAACAAGGTAGCAACATATTTGCACTGGAATATATGCAAGAAGCACAAAATCGAAACCACTGAGAGATGGTATGAGAACCCACCAAACAAAGTAACCCAAAATAACGATGTAACTATACTCTGAATTTATGATCTGCGTCTGCTGTTCCGCGACCGTTATCGTTGCATAGCAATTTTCTATGTCAAAATAACAAAATATCACATTTGACGGTGGATGTCTTTGTTTCATGTCCTATATAACCACTCTGAGGATGACTCACGTGAGCCGAAACCTTAGGACCAACTTAAGAAAAATATATCCAAATGTTGGACAATTTTTGTCTTTATTTTCACCAGAAATTAAAGCAAACATAGAAACTTTAGAACGGCTCATGATTAGACATAATAAACCTTCATTGTCTGTTATATTTAAGAATATATGTTTAAATATGATCTGCTGCCCCAATACACTATATATATATATATATATATATGTGTGTGTGTGTGTGTGTGTGTGTGTGTGTATTAAGACATTTTTATGGTTATACATTTTTTTTATAGATAAACAGAAAAATGTCTTAAAATAATTGTCTAACTTTGTCCATTTCATAATATATATATATATATATATATATATATATATACGATGCGGTGGGGACGAAAGTAATCTATAAAATATATAAATTCTAACGTTCGCAGCATTCATTCAAAAAAGAGGAATCTTTTATAATTATATATACACAAAATACGCTCTTTCGATTAAAAAATAAGTAGTGATAACCCAAACATAAAGAAATGCAATCCAACTTTTAGAATTCTTACCGAGAAACCTAAATATAACTACTCCTAATAATTATAAATGTTAACTCGAAATTCTTTTTACCTACTAAAGTGTAATATTATCCCCTATCGCTATCTTCCCTCCCCTACCTCTCAAACTCAGGACGCTAGGGGGTTGACCTACCCAAACTTTGACCGATGCTTATCATCGGAAGAATGTCCACACTCCATTCAACATTAACTACCCGACCCACCCAACACCAAACTGCTGTCAACAACAACTATCGTTTCACTTAGATACTTTTGTTAAGTACATTTTTCTTCTCAAAAAATGGAAAAATGAAGTGACGTTTTACATCCGTTCTTGCCTACAAACAGGATCGTTCATAACCATTTCCGACCCTCACCCGTAGATGTGCAGTTAAAATGCACTGAAACCAAGTTGCATCTTTGTTGTGAGTAAAATGGTTTTGTCTATATGATAAATTATAATATATATATATATATATATATATATATATATATATATATATATATATATAGGGAAGACGTTATGCTTTTTCCAACGACAAAAAAGTGTATATTTTAAAAAGAAGAGAGAAACAGCAAACGTTTTTGGTTGTAATGTGAATTTGAAAATATATATATATTGTATTTTATTTTGCATAATCATGGAAAATAAAATATAATATATATTTTTCTCTCTTTTTTAAAAAATATGTATATATATATATTTAATATATTTTCTGTTCATACGTTATTTTTAGAGATAAAATTTATTTAAGTAAATGCTCTTTTTATGTTTTTGGGAAAAACAAACAACTTTGTCAGATCCACAGAAGTCTATGAGATTAATTAACTGCAAGGTTATTCTCAGGATAGATTCGAACCCGGCTCCCTTATTTCAAGAGAACCCGCCATTTGATGTAGTGTGTGTTGAACACTCGACTACGATGAGGCTTCAAGATGGCTGAACGTTCTATTTGCCTTTATTTGTCCTTGCTTGATTGAGAGTGGGTTATTTGGCAGACGAAATAAATATTGTTCAACATAAACGGAGCGCCTACTCAAATATATTGTTTCTTTATGAAATATTTTCTACACACTGCAATATTCACTTCGGATTCACGTGTATCATGACTGACCAATGAAAATCGCGTCCTGGGTAAGACGATAAACTACATCCAGCAGCAAGGCCTCTGATCAGGAGGTTTTGTCGCTACCATTACTGAAGGCTTGAACGATATTTTTTCTCACCATTGCTCATCTGGAAAGAGAGTGGGGCTGACACAGAATTATTTTAATCTGTTCTCCTTCCAGCTGAATAACTCAAAGGGTTTTTCAGTGATTCTTACGGCAAATGGTGTCAAGATGGCTAAACGTTTTATCTGAAAACCTGGGAAAATGAAACTCATTTTGTGTTTTTCTTCTTTTTTTTTTTAGATATTAAACATTTTGTGGGATGAACAATTACGTTGTTCTACGATTTGGACAATTTTGTTGTTACACCCGGTATATATATAGAGAGAGAGGGAGAGAAAGAGAAAGAGAAAGAAAGAGAGAGAAAGAAAGAGAGAGAAAGAGAAAGAGAGAGGGAAAGAGAGGGAGAGAGAGAAAGAGAGATAAAGAGAGGGAGAGAGAGAAAGAAAGGGAGGGAGAGAGAAAGAGAGAGAGAGAGGGGGAAAGAGAGATAAAGAGAGAGAGAGAAAGAAAGAGAGAGATAAAGAGAAGGAGAGAGAGAAAGAAAGAGAGAGGGAAAGAGAGATAAAGAGAGAGAGAGAGAGAGAGAAAGAAAAAGAGAGATAAAGAGAGGGAGAGAGAGAGAGAAAGGAAGAGAGATAAAGAGAGGGAGAGAGAGAAAGAAAGAGAGAGAGGGAAAGAGAGAGAGAAAAAGGGAAAGAGAGATAGGTAGAGAGAGAGAGTGAGAGAGAGAGAGTGAGAGAGAGAGAGAGAGAGAGGGTGGAGAAATATAAGCATTAGTTTTCCTTTTATTTGAAATTGAATATTCTTCTCCCAAAAGTACTAAAAAGACAAACGTCATTGTGAAAGTATTTTCCGTCATCTGAATAGAAGGCGTTCTCTTTTAATTATCCACACAGCCTCTTTGACTTTGTGTCTGTCTTCCTCTGTCTGTCTGTCAGTCTGTCTGTTTGTCTGTCTGTCTCTCTCTCTCTTTCTCTCTCTCTCTCTTTCTCTCTCTCTCTCTCTCTATATATATATATATATATATAATCCCTTCCTATATGTCTTTGTATCTGTTTCTTTCACCCGACACCAAATACTTGTTTGTGACGTTTTTTTTCTTTCTGATCTTTTTTTGCATGCAAAATATCAGCTCAACCCGTAAGCCCTTCTGTGACCTTTGATCCTTTCTTTGGTTCGAGCCGATCTTCCCTCGGCATCAGGTCAGCGATTAGACAATGGGGGTAACGTTCGCTGGCTGTTTGGGAGCGGCCGTTCCTACACAAACGTTGCCTTTGTAAATTGAGCGCCGACGCAAAAACCTCTTTTCATTTTCATTATATGAAGTGCACGTCATTTTTCCAAAGAGACAAGGGACGAAATGTCTTCTTTTTTTTTCTGTATGTAAACACTGGAATCTTTTCACAATTCATTTACTCAATTGTATAATTTGGGCCAACGAACGCACGGTAATGCTCTTGATGTTTGTCAAGAATTCATGCCTAATATTTAATCCGATCTTTTTACATTATTGTTCCCAAATGCTGTTTGTATACTTAACAAAGGTAACCTGTGGCACAGCGCTATTTATGAAGTCGATAATCAGTATGAAAAGGAATGTCAGTGGGCAGGCGATCCAACGAATTATTAAAACAATATTGATACTATATAATTGAAATTCATAGCTGACAGTATAACTAAAGGAATATATATATTTTACTATAGGAATATAAATATTTTACTATAGAAATATATATATTTTACTATAGAAATATATATGATTTTACGATGGACATTGCTTTTACAATAAAAATATATATATGAAAATAATGTTTTTACTATAAAGATATATATAAAAATAATATTTTATTATAAATTTTTCGTGCCTGAAAAAACGTAGTGTCAAAGGGACAGTGTTTCCATTGACACCGCTATTACATTAATTATTTTCCCTCCCCGGTAATATTTATTGTTTTAAAAATCGGCAATTAAAATTGTAATCAGACTTAAAGAAATGAAAGTGAATTTATACATTGTTTTTGTTCTAAACAATTTACAACAAAAATAATAAACATTATATAATTATAGGTGGTTTATTGGAACTAATTGTCAGTTGATTCAAACTTTATAAAATGGTAAATAATAAGGATTTCCTTATAGTTGATTCACATATTTTAGTAATTTAGTAATTGTTTATAAATTTATGAATAAGAAATTGTTTTCATATTTATTTCTTTATAAACTGGAAAATAATAACTATTACATTCGTTTTAATATAATTGTATTAGTTTTTAGAATGTTCTAAGCTGTGGGTTTGTGGAATCATCCACGTTATCCTTCACCCCTACTACCAGAACAATCCATTTTACACCCACACACACCTGTTATCCAATCAGAACACTAATTTCAACAACTCAGTTTCTCATTGGTTAACAGCCTAAAATGCACGTGAAAAATCTCTTTGGCGCTCAAATTTCTTGACCCTATTTTTCTAGCTAAAACATATAAAAAGAAAAACTCAACTGCTTAGAGACGCCAAAACAAATTCACGCAATTCAAAATCTTGATCTTCCCGCGCAAATCAAACACTGACTCAACAACTATTTGGCATAATCTTTCTCTCTCTGTCAAACAAAAACTTTACAAACTCCAATTATTATACTTCAAAAGTGACTTTTTCCATCACTACGAAACAAGTATTAATAACTCAAAACATTTCATACAAACACAACTAAGGGTACGCAACTTCGGTTGACTAAAATAACAATTGTACATGAACACTTGCATGAAACAACAACTGTTTATTTTTCGAACAAAATCTTATTGACACATTCAAAAAGTTTCTAACGTGCTAAAAATCAACACACCAGATACAATACATCAACACAAAACATTTAACAGTTTTTAACACATTTGTATATATTCTAATTGTATATAAAACCTTTATTGTTTGCATTCAATTTGCCTTGGTTTTCTTAAACTTTGTTTTTTACATGTCTTCTTCAAAATTAATGAATATTGTTGAGGATTGAATTTTATTGAACACGCCATCACAAATATTTTTCCTTCTGATATTTTTAACATACATATTCACTAATCCCCAACAGGTTAATTCGTAAAACTTCTATCACTAGTTCTTCTCCCCCAAGCTATCAATCAATGAAATACTGATTAGAATTATTTAATTAGATTTTTTTTTATTGGAGCGTTTGGGAAAACAGAAGCTAATTTCCAATTGATTCGAACTTTATAAAATGGTAAATAATAAGAATTTCCGAATAGCTGATTCACATATTTTGATAATTTAACTAATGTTTATAAAATTATGAATAAGTAATTTTTTTTCATATTTTTTCTTTGTAAGTTGCTGAATGATAAATAACGTACTGCATTAATTTCAATTGTGTTAGTTTTAATTGTATAAGAATGCTGGAAATATACGAATATTCTTGTACATAAACAATGTAATAAATAGTGTTTAATATTTTTGTTGTAAATTTTCAAGAATAAAAAAAACATATAAATTCACTTTCATCGTATGTTTAGGTTTTCATTACAATTTTAATAATCGCTTTTTAAAACAATAAACATTGCCGAAGAGTGAAGGTAGTTAAAATAATAGTGGTGTCAAGGGAAAAACGGCCCTTTTGACACTCCGTTTTTTTTTTGCAGGCACGTAGAAAACGAATCAATCATATATATATTTAAGACATTTTTATGTTTATACGTTCTTTTTATAGATACAAATATTTAAGTAAATGCTCTGTTTATAATAAGCAGTATTAAACAACATTTAGCGGCCTGAATGTACGAGAAATTTTCGTAGAAAATATTCGTCCTCCGACAGGAATCGAACCTGTATTCTACACGGAATCGTCATATAGCCTGACGTGCCTTAACCAATTGGGCCACAGAGGAGCGTTCGGTTAGCAAGGCCGATTTTACTGTCTTTAAACTAAAATCTTTAAAAAAAAGAAGAAAAATCGCCCTTGTTAAACCGCACTTTACCCGATTGGCAATCCTCACCTCTAGCCGTTGGATGGTCTTGCCCACATAGTCGATCTCACACCGACATTTGTATTGATATATAATTAAACTTTGTTGAATGGTAGGCAAGGCATCCTTACGGTGAGTGAGGAAAGCCTTTTTTGAACTGAAAATATTTTGAACAGTAACAGCATTGAAACACTGTTTGATCGAATTATTAATTCTGTCTACATATGTTTGACTCTCGGGACCAATCCACGGGAGTCTCAAATACACAGACACTTAGTGGGGACCAAATCTCTTAGACTCATTGAACTTAATAATTTTTTTATTCATTCCTATTGATGGTGTGCTCTGATTGTAAACTGATTCCGAGCCAAGAAAGATTAAACAACTTCTGATGATTAATGGTTACCCTGTATATGTTTTAGCAACGATTATTGAACAAAAAAGTTAAGCTTTCCCGCTCACCGTAAGGATGCCTTGACTACCATTCAACAAAATTTAATTGTATATCAGTAAAGATGTCAGTGTGAGATCGACTATGTGGGCAAGACCATCCAACGGTTAGACGTGACGATTGCCCAGCATGGTCCGGGTAAAGTGCGTAGGTACAAACCAATTACATCCACGTGTTCGCAGAGTCATGAGTCAGCGATTGGTGAACACTTTTTAAATTCTGTCGATTGCAGGACGAATTACTCTCCCGATTTCTTTTCTATCATACGCAGGGCTAGGACGAGGCTCCATTTAGATATATTGGAGTCTGCTATTATTAATATGCAACGTGTAGACAGAGGGAGATGAAATTCAGGTTGGTCCTATTCGGGGAGATTACTGCTTAACCTAAATATTTAGTATTCATGAGGTTATTTTATTCCTCTTCCTTTAATTCCCCCCCTTTTATTATATCTTGGTAATCTATTGTTATTAACATCGGTCGTTGATAATAGTTTTTCTTATCAACTTCTTTGTTTTAATCTGCCGACGATTATTTTTCTGAAAAAGTGTCGGCCGAAAGGCGCCTTAAATTTCCCCTTTTTCTTTTCTTAAACGAGACACTTTTGTATCTATTTTAACAATAAAATGAAAAATATCATCCCTATATTTAAATCAATTTTGACTTGATGTGTTAGCAAAAAGAACCTGTTTTGTTGAAACAAAATTGCTATTTTTGTAGTGATTTTATAACATATTTATGTTATAATTTTTAAATAACTAATTATATATATATATATATATATATATATATATATATATATAAAAGTGAATATAGAAGTCAACACTTAGAGGCGGCAGTCTTTTTCATGCTAGATGCAATCGTCAGGCGACGAGTGCTGTTATTTTTCTCGGCTATTTATATATATATAGGTCAGTGGTGCATAATCAATCCAAATAAATACATGAAGTAATAAACAAATTAAAAACTGTTCCCGCCAAAATAATAGTTAGAAAAAACTTCAACAATTAACCCCAAAATTGAATAAATAGCTTTAATTATCTTCCCGAACCAAAACAAAACTATTAAATAAGCGATATAAACAAATTTTTACTACGTTAATAAAAACACCGATTAAAAAAAAATAAATAAGAAATAAAAATAAATAAAAAACAAGCAAAATAAATTAACCCAAATAAATAAAT
>OZ038501.1:95711954-95749454 GCA_964036315.1 Acanthosepion esculentum | reverse complement strand
CCCAGCCCCTGGGAGCAATGTATAGGGCGCGGCCTAAACTTAATTCCTTTCAAAGGTACCTTCAACTTACGCCAAATTCGTTTCTTATTCTGCTTGAATGCGTTTGTGCTCTTGGCAAATTACGCAGAAATCTGGCGATGCCACAGTCTTATTGATTTTGCTAGAATCTTTCTTCCTTAAAGAAATATAAAGCCAAGTGTGGTTAACCTGAACCCCGTTAAATCAATGCGTTTTCGTCGAACAAAGAAACCATAAATCCTACCAAGACAAATACGAGTATTTCATTGGTATTTTCAACCGTAAAATATCTGGTATAACTTCTTTGGGATAACGGCTCGGAGTGAAAAATCAGAGAGTCGAGTTCGAATTCCAGCCGACTTCGTTGCATTCACTTACGCGCAAATACCCTTAGGAAATGTAGTAATCTCTACGGGCTAAATCGTAGGACCTTGATCCCGGATGGTAATCTCTGGAACTTATATAACCCTTTATGTGTGTTTATGCACAACAACCTCGAGCTTTCCTCATCTACTGGTACTTGTAGGTATGCTTCGCTCAAGTCTATCTTTGAGAAAAATTTTCCTCTGTTCAACTTTGTGAAAACTTCCTCTGGACTAGGGAGAGGATAGTGATAATCCTTAATCGCTGCATTCAATCTCGTCGAGAAATCAGCGCATACTCATATCTCACCCGATTTCTTTTTCACGTAAACCGTAGGTGCGGACGATTGACTATATTCCACCTTTGTCAATATACCGGTTTTCACTAGTCTATCCAACTCTTCGTCTATTTTTTCTAATGATGCGAAAGGTACATTTCTTTTCTTCTTGAAAAAGGGTTGTACATTTTCTTTTAGTTCGATTTTGACCGCCATTTTTTTACACCTTCCGAGGCCAACTGAAAATACATCAGGGAAACTCTCCTTCAATTTTTCCTTCAATTTCTCTGCCTCGGTTGATAACCTTTCCACTTTTTGGCAGAACGTATTTATCGGTAAATCCCAGAGGTCAAATTTCTGCATCCAGTCAGTTCCAAATAAATTTTCCGTATTTTTTGGGACATACATCTTTGGTCATACATCTTCTTGGTCATCCCGTTGAACGTCACATTTGTGATAATCGCCCCATCAAATTTGATTTTTCTTCCTGTTACCGACCTGGCAATTTTATCTGTTCTCAACAGGGTCGGTTTGTTTAATTTCTTCCGCGTCTGTAATTTAATAATGGTTAAATCTGATCCGGAATAATTGTAATCCGATATTTTTGTTTAACATTTCTACTTGTACGTATTTTCGTATATTTATCCCGTCCGCTTGGTCAGTTCTAGTGACTCTTACTCGGCTTTTGTTTACTTTCTTTGTTCTGCAGTGCCAACTTATATGTCCCACTTTATTGCACGGCAGACAAGTCTTATAGTGGTATGGACAATCTTTGTACCAATTCAAAGTCCCACAGCGATAGCATGGACTGGGTTCTAGTTTCTTCTGGGGTTTTATTTGACATTTTGTAGTAAAATAATTTGTTTGGCTTGTTTATGAAGAGGGAAAAAACGTGTTTGTGGTTTTACTTTTCGTATGTGAGCGACGCCAGACTCTTCTATATCTTTCGAGTCCTTTTTTACGCTTATACATCTCTGACAGTCCTCAGCCAATTTTTGTAGCGTCAATTCTGGTTCACTCTCAAGTTTTGTTTGAATTCTCTGTCTGATCTCCGCATCTTTAGTCGAAACCAGGCCATGGACGAATATCAAACATTTAAAATTGCCCGGGCTGAGTTCAGATAACTTAAAGTCATCACAGTATTTGTTTACTATGGAAGCGAATGTCTTCGCAATCCTTTTTTGTTAAATTTAAACATTTCCACATTTTGTGGAATAGTGAAGTGTTCGGACTAAATAATTCCGTTAAAAGTTTCACGTCTTCCTTGAAAGTCAGTTCATTCGTTTTCCTCGGTAGGATGTAGTCTACGAATTTAGTGTATTCGCTTGACCCTAGTTTCCTCAGTAGTAGACGTACTTTTTTCCCCGTCTGACCAATTCCCGCAATCAAACTTATATGAATCTTCATATCTTCTGAAGTAAGCCGCAAAGGTTTTGTCTTCGTCCGGTGCATAAGTGAAGTCTTTGATAGAGCTCCATATAGCATTTTGCGAGAATGCCACTTCGTTTTTCTGTTGAATTTCTAATTGTTTTTCTTCGAGCCTAGTTTGTCTTTCCTCATTTTGTTTTGTTGCTGCTCGAATTTCATTTTCATTATTTCTAATATGGTTGCCTTAAAGTCTTCCATGTTTACACCGTAATTATGTGTAACGGTTTTTCCTTTTTTCTCAGTGTAGACTTCAGCTCTTTGTCGCCTGTTGTTCTGGAACCTTAGTACGAAAACATTTTCCTGCGTAGAATTCGATTCTGTTCTGGCTGACAGGTAAAATTCGTGTCTTCGTTACCACTGTTACGGTTGGTATCCAAAAAAACTTTTTCTTTTTTTTTTATCTTCGCGTAGAACTTGCTTGTTTTTCTCAATACCTCCGTCGCCTCTGTTATGGACGGCCGACAGCAAAAAAGTTATTTATTTATTTTTATTCTCCGCGTAGAATTCGTTTCTTCAATATCCTCGTCGCCACTGTTATGGTCCAAGGTTAGGACCAAAGAAAAACAACACGAACACAAGAGTACAAATAACGAAGATATATTACACGGAATAACAATACAAGATCTGGAAGGTGTTAGTATGACTGTCAGTCTGGTTTGGAGTGAACTACTATCGGCTCGACTCGATTCGTCCCTCTCTCTTGAGAGGCGTAGTATACATAGTGTTAGGAAGAGTTCATTCTGTAATTATAGGTAAGGAACCATAACATCCCCCAAACTGGGTTCAAAACGTGTAAAATAGGTTTTAATACCAGCAATACATTTTTGTGAAAAGTTATTACCAGAAATGAATCTTTGAAGAAAAAATATTACCAGCATTACATTTAAAAAAAAAATATTACCAGTAATACTTTTTGAAAAAAATATTACCAACAATAAAAATCTTGTCGACATTAAATAACGCATTGAGGTTGATATGCAGTAAAACAAACCAAACCAAACCAATCTAAACCAAAGAATACATATTCTATTCATACAAATCTATCCTAAAAATGTTGTCGGCATTAAATAACCCATTGAGGTTGATATGCCGTAAAACAAAATAAACCAAACCAATCTAAACCAAAGAATACATATTCTATTCATACGAATCTATCCTCAAAATGTTGTTGGCATTAAATAACCCATTGAGGTTGATATGACGTAAAACAAAATAAACCAAATCAATCTAAACCAAAGAATACATATTCTATTCATACGAATCTATCCTAAAAATGTTGTCGGCATTAAATAACCCATTGAGGTTGATATGCCGTAAAACAAAATAAACCAAACCAATCTAAACCAAAGAATACATATTCTATTCATACGAATCTATCCTAAAAATGTTGTCGGCTTTAAATAAAACATTGAGGTTGATATGCCTTAAAAAAAAAACCCAAACCAAACCAATCTATTATCTGTACGATATCTTCTTTTATGTGCTAAGTACATTTAGGACGTAGACGATCATAGCCGTCCACAACATCCTGGCTTTTGTAGTTCTAACATTTGACCCTTTGCCATTCTTCCTTGTCCTTGTTCTACCATTTATTCTCTTTTTTTCTCTTGTACGCCTGGTTTCTTTGGGATAATTTTAAATATCACACATTGTGATAACAGAAGTTCTGTCAAGTATGGTGAAATGATTTTAGGTGCATGTTATTGTGTCCAGATTCTTAAATCATTTCCCTTTTTCATAGCAGATCTTCTGATGTTACAATTTTGGATATTTAAAAACAATAGATATACAAACAAAAACACTGATAACCTGAATTAAATCGGTTAGGCTGTGCGACTAGACACACCAATAATTTTTAAATTAGAAATTTAAGCGTTCCCACATCTTTAGCGTTTCCGATCGGTACATAATTATAACGCGGGTCCTTATTAGTCTCTTCCCTTCCCCTCACATACCTTGTTGGCTGGGGCTTCAGAATACAGCGACTGCAGCTCTGCAGAGGGATAAGACCACCCGACCCAACGAGGTGTCCTGATATGTCGATAAACTACATCCGCATCCTGGGTATGACGATAAACTCTATCCGACAGCAAGGATGTTTTGAGGGGCGCGGAACCACCTCTTAATTGCTAAATCCACCATGATCTGGGGTGGCAGCATCTGTTAGGGTCCCAGTTATGGACAAATTGTTAACACCCAAACTGGAGTCAAAACATTATGAAAGTGTAAATATATGTTTTAAGACCACCAATACATTTTTTTTAAACAATATTACCATGAATAAAGTTCTTGTCGGCATTAAATAACCGATTGAGTGGTTGATAGACCGTAAAACAAATCAAACTAAACCAAAACAAAACAAAACAAACCAAATCAAACCAAACCAAACCAAACCAAACCAAAACTTCCCCTCCCACCTACGTATGCATAATTCCATCAATAAGAACATTACTTTTTTCTGATGAAGTCCTTTTTGTGGACGAAATCCATTACACTTAATGTTTTTGCTCTCTCTCTCTCTCTCTCTCTCGATATATATATATATATATATATATATATATATATATATATATATATATATATATATATATATATATAATGAAAATCTCCATATTGATACATATTTTTAATCCCATCTAAGCTTTCGGCTTACATAAGCCATCATCAGAGATGGCAAGTATATTACAATAAATTAAACAATACACGGACATAGCAACAATGAGTCTGTTTTGTTTCCATGGAAGAATTCCAACCAACGACAAATTCGTGCATACGAGACGCTGGAAGCGAAAATCGAATTGCGGTCTATGACATCACACATAACCACGTGTTAAGTATGGGAAGCCGTTGGTAAAACCAATGGCTTCTCTTATCAATTATAGACATTTAAGTATATTTATACAGTTTTCATAGTTTATTTAAAAGTATATTTTATCATATATATATATATATATATATATATATATATATATATATATATATATATATATATATATAGTTTGAAAGTATGCTATATTTCTGGGTTAAAGTGCTTAAAATCAGAGATGTGCACATGGCCTGACGATTGCGTTTAGCCTGAAACAGATTGTCGTCTCTGGGTGTGGACTTCAATGTTCATATATATATATATATATATATATATATATATATATATATATATATATATATATGAGGGATAAAGATATATATTTTTTTACAGAACCAGTACATTTATTTGGGAAACATGTATGACATACTGGAGAGAGGCCCTCAGCTTCGGCATAAGTTTCACCACCGGCATTCGTAAAGGGGATGTAGTAGACACAAGAGCAAGACACCATAAACAAAATGACACAGATTTTACCAAAGGTCTCATTCAAGCAATAAACACTGCTGCTATAGAAATCAAGAAAACCTTTACCACAGACAAACTTAAATGCACTAAGGGGCCTAACAAAAAATAAGAAAATCTAAATTACCTCCACGGATAATCGAGTCGGGATTGTGATCATGAACAAAAATACATGCAAAGAAAAAAATGAAATAACTACTCAACGATACCGACACATATGTAAAAAAACAAGGAACGGAAAATAATTACTGAAATGCAAACATTTAACAAGATCAAGAAACTAATTAAAAATGAAAGCAAATGTTACAGGCGAATAGAAAATCACTCTAAAATACCCAAAATTTACGGTCTTCTTAAACTCCATAAAACAAGTATCATGTGCCCCATGATCTCGGGAGTAGACAGCACCTCTTCTTCCACACAAACTGGCAAAAGCCATAACAAAAATTCGAAGCTCTCTCCTGGGAACAATCAGCCCATATCATATGAAAACTCAGTCAGCCTATTTGAAAAACAAAGATAAATAAATATGACTGACTGACTCATGCCCATTCTAGATATAGAATCACTTTACACTTTACATTAATGTCCCGACTGAAAACATGTTTAAATCTCTTGAAACAATATTTAACAAAATCAAAGACAAACCTCTCCCTACCAATACCTTACCAATAAACCCCTCCTTACCAATAGCTAAAATAATAAAAATCTGCCGTCTCATTACCAATCAATGCTATTTTACATTTAATAATTTTTATAAACAACAAAAAAAAAAAAAAGAAAAAGAAAAGAGGATTGTCAATGGGATCACCTTTTAGTATGGTGATGACATGTATTTTCTTACAATTTCTCGAATCTAGTCCCTTCCCAAATATTTTAACCAAACAATCAACGTACTTCCTATATACTGATGATGATCTATTAATATATCTCTGTGATTTACCTGTTCTTGTAGATAAACTAAACAAAGCTCCGCTGAGCTGCTTTCGCTGGTTCCCAGGCCTCATGAATTTAAGCGTCCTACGAGGCTGGCATCCCGTTCCCACCCCTTCATCGTTGAAACTGTTAGATGTAGACGTCTCTTCTACTCCAATAGCTTCATGTCTCGCACTTCTCGCCTGTGAATTCCTGTTTCCCTGACAAATATAATCTCCAACTATTTAAGTGTAACGTCAATCGACATCTCCAGTTGCCTTGATCTATCCACTTCCTTTCTCCACATCCTTTCCCCTTTCATTCCTATCTGCTCTCGCTCCAAATCTTCTGTAACCCCCTTGCCTTGATCGATCCACTATCTTTCTCCACATCCTCTCCTTTACTACTCCTATCTGCTCTTCCTCCAAACCTTCTGTAACCCCTTGCGTGCTAGTGGCTTCCAGCCTTGCTTGGGGTGAAAAGCTTAAAAAAAAAAGGAAAAATTCGAACATACAACGGAATTTACATACGAAATGGAAGAATGCAATCCTTTACGTTTCCTAGATATCATGTTACGCCGCATTAATTTTAAGTTAAAACTTATTGACCACCGAAAATCAACTAATAAAAATATTTTAATAAATTTCTATTCCCATTATAAGAACAAAATAAAATGCGGAATAATTATCGGATTCTACTTAAGAGCATTCAAAATTTGCAGCCCTCGATATTTACCTGAAGAGGAGAAATATATTGAAAATACTTCCAAGCTTCTTCAATACCCTATTTTATATTCAAAGCAAAACAAAAGGTTCATAATATATTACAAAATAGAAAAACGCTTCCCGCTAACGAACTCAATGTATAAAAAATATTATCCTACCAACTAACTCTATTACAGCTACAACTGAAAACAATTTATCTAAATTCAACAAAACATTTGTTAAAATTATATCTGAAACAATAAAAGACTTCCTCAATGCAAAAAAAAAAAAAAGTATAAACTAAAACTTGACGGAAGAATTTACTCTATCGCCTGTAATAATTGTCACAAAATATACATAGGAGAAACCGCAAGGAATTTAAGTAAAAGAACACTAAATGAACCTTTTAAAGAACAGCGCATTACATGAATTAGTTGCTCACCGTATTCGAGATTGGCCACAATTTTGATATAAAAAATACTAGTCTGATCAGAACAGAGAACAAGTCACTAAAACGAAAATGTTTAGATAATGCCTTGATCGCTAGTAAATTTACGCCCTGGAACAAAGAATTTAAATGAAATCGGTTAGATTATATACCTAAAATGCATTAAAAAATGAAAAGTAATTTAAAATTCCCAGTGTCTCTGACTGGTACGCATTGGCAGTCACATCAACGTATACAAATTTAGTTTGATGAAGTCCTAAAGGACGAAACGCGTCGCACGAAACGTTTTTGCACTTTGTCACACACACACACACACACACACACACACACACACACACACACACACACACACACATATATATATATATATATAAAGGTAGGTACACAAGTAAGTATATTCATTTTTCGGTAATTATGACGCGTAATTTAACCAACGGTAAACGAAAATGGCTAATATAAAAATTGTGGCGTCGAGTTGGATCTGGTCAAGATCCAAAATAAACAAAATGAATTAAAACCATGATCGCAACACAATACTACTTCCGACTTGAAACAGCTTCGATTACTTTCCATTCTACGTTAATGGTCGCTACGAGCGCGTTGCGTATTGGTTAACGATCAAAAGCAAACGCTTTTAATACGATGTTGAAAATCTGATTTTCTATTGTAAAAAAATAAATCGCAAGAGACTGATACAAAAAACAATATCCTCTCCAGTGGCAAAAGCTGGTGGTGGCTCCAGGGGTGGCAGTATCACCTTAGCCACCGACACTATGTTATCCGCCCCTCCGATTGGCGGCTGACGAGGACACCTTGTATGTGAAAAAAAAAGGCCTTTCGAAGTCATTTTCCTTCCACTTCAGTCTGACATAAACCCAAAATAATCGGGCTCCCAGTGACGATTGAATTCATTATCAATGGTCTGTGAGATTACCCTATTAACAATTAGAATCTGCATAAAACTTTATACCATCTCCAGACCATTGTTTAGCAGGTATCGAGTTGAATCTGGTCAAGATCCAAGATAAAAAAGGTAATTAAAACCATATTCGCAACACAATGCTACTTCCAACGTGAAAGGAATCTGTTTACCTTACATTCTCCGTCATTGATAGCGGTCGCTACGAGCGCGTTGTGTATTGGTTAACGATCACAGGCAAACTGTTTGAACACAACGTTGAAAATCTGACTTGCAGTTGTAAAAAATAAAACACAAGAGAGTGATATAAGAAAAAACAATACCTTGTCCAGTAGGAAAAGCTTCTGGTGGCGCCAGAGGTGGCAGTACCGCCTTAGCCACCGAAATTGTATTATTTCCCCTGGTTGGCGGCTGACGAAGTCAGGGTATCGCTCGTGCTTTCAAACGTTGTATGTAGAAAATTGTTTAAATATTGGAGGAGAGAATAATATATACACTGACTTCGAAACTCTATCTCTCTCTCTATATATATCTATCTATCTATATATATATATGTATATATCTATCTATCTATCTATCTATCTATATATATATATATATATATATATATATATATATATATATATATATCGGGAACGATATATAAATGATTTTTATATATTAGAACAAAATCTATTTCTCTCTTTATCTCTCTCTCATTCTCTCTACACACACATACACACAAACACACACACAGACACGCACACACACACACACACACACACACACATATATATATATATATATATATATACAGTGCAGTTCGATAAAAGTGACTCACCTGATTTTTTTTACTTAAAATATTTTTCGCCTATTGTTTTTGTGGTCAAACTAATTTTTAATCTTACTAATATAAAAAACCCCTCTCGACCTGCTAGTAAAAACGTTTACTCACCCTAAGGTATTCTATTGATAATTATAATTTTGGATATAAATGAGATTTAGGGAAAAACTCGATGCAAAAAAAGGGACTCACTTATTTCCTGCAACTGGTAATCAATAGAAACATAACCGAACAGCTTTAAATAAAAAATAATAGAGGTATAATTTATTTATAATAGGTAATATAGTTCGAAATATTTAATAATCTATGGGTCCTCTTTTATTTTGAATAACCTTTTCAACCCTTTTTGGCACTGACTTGATTAGGTTCTGGCAAATCTCGTCTCCAAGCATTGAATTCCATTCGGATATGAAATTCACAATCAAATCCTCTTTGTTGCTCAACTGCTTTCTCGAGAGCCTGTACTTTATAATGCTCCATAAGTTTTCTATGGGGTTGAGGTCAGGAGATTGGGGCGGCCATGTCATAACACTCACCTGCTTCTCATCAAAGTATTCCTTCATCAATTTTGATTTGTGAGAGAGAGCATTATCCTGCATAAAAATGAACTTGGTGGGGTCGATTTGCACCCTTTCAGCAGAAGGGAGCAGACAAGACTCTAAAATTCTCTTGTACAGCTCGCTCCTGAGGGTCTTTTCAATAGGATTTAAGAAACCAGTTCCATGAAAAGAAAAGCATCCCCAGAACATTATACTGAACGGATGCTTGACAGTACTTACTGCTAAATTCAAAGAGCTTTCAAAGCTTCTTCTTCGGATTTTAGATCGCTTATCCTTTGAATTTAGCTCAACTTTCGTTTCATCGGAGAGGAGAAAATTTAGTAAAAAAAAAAATCAGGTGAGTCACTTTTATTGAACAGCACTGTATATATATATACTGGGAAGGATATATAAATGTTTTTTTATATATTAGAACAATTTTAGGAAAATCTATGACAAAGTTGGTAAAAAATTCGTCTCCTGCATTCCATCCTTCAGGACTTTATCTGACTTAAGTGACGTTTACTTTAATGCGCATATGTAATCACTTTAGTCCAAAGAAAACCTAAGGGACGATAGGCGTACCACGAAAACGTTTTCCTCCTTGTCATAGATTATCCTAAAAATGTGTGTGTGGGGGAGAGAGAGAGAGAGAGAGAGAGAGACGAGGCGAGGTAGCAGATATATAATTAGGCTAAGATGATGTCATCGCCATAATCAAGAATTCTCTTGCGTTTTTTTTTTTAATGATATCAAGGATGATTTTATTGAAGCTAAGTATTAGATTCTCTTGAATAATCTGTCTCATTTTGGGAAGTGTTCCTCCATGGGTATAAAGAATATTTTACCTATGTTTGTTTTTACATTTTTAATAGATGGTGGGAGAAATCATGTGATGTCGCTATTTCTGTTTTTTGTCATATGTAAATGTAAACTTGCCGAAGAATCAATTTCTTTTGGTGCTATTTTACAATCGTTGTTGGATTTCAATGAAGATGTTGTCTTCGTTTAAGGAATTTATGCATGTTTCATTAAAAACGATAGACAAGGTACTACGGTTAAGCTTTTGTATTTAATTTTTCTTGTGTTCGAACAAGAGCTTTCTTTTCTGGACAAAGGGTGTGTAAAAACTGTCCAAATGTTTTATAGTTCCGAGCGCTTTCGGCTATACCTTTAGCCATTATCAAGGATGATTCGATTTTTCAGCTTAATTGAGTGTGTGCATTATGTGTATGTTTTAGTGTGTTGTAGAGCTGTTTTTAATTTCCGAATACGGTTAGCACATTGTGGCCTTGTTCGTAGTTAATATCGTTAAGAGTTGCCTTTTTCTTTTTTATTATTAAAGCTTCCATTATTTTTAATCTTTTTTTACAAGTGGATGAAGTTAATATATTTGTGTTTTCTACGAGTATGTTTCTAATGGAGTCTGGTAAGTTTGTGTGTGTGTTTAAATGGGTTCTAATGGAGCTATGATCAGATAGGTGTAACATAAGACGTCTGGATAAGGATGTAGTTGCGTAACCGATGTAATTATTCATGAGTCCTGTTTGATCAGGAACACAGTTCCTTAAGAGGCATTTTGTTGGATAATCTGGGTCTTATCTTGTGGGATTGTCTATTTATGTCTGGTAGGTGTCCGGAAGAAGTCTGTATGTGAACTGGGTTGTTATTTGTTTTTCTGAACCTTGATATTTATCTTTGAGGAGGTTCAAAGATACATTTAAGATATCGACCACTTATCTTCGTTTGTCTTAATATTGATTTTAATATGTTTTTCCTGTTGGAGTTGCTTTTAATTATTAGCACGTCGTACAATTCTGGATCGTTTTTGCTAATAATCTTAATTAATGCAAGCACTTTGTATATATTAAACAATACGTAATTTTTTACGCTCCATCATAGGTTCCCATGGTTACATCAACTATTTCCGCTTACCCCTTCTTTATATGTTGCTTCATTCTAGCAAATTCAGCACTTTTAAATATAATTTTTAGTTGATTTTTTGGGATTTTAGCGTATTCCTTTGTAACTAAAACTGAGCACTCTTCCCTTACAAAGATAGCCAATTTTAAACATATATATATATATATATATATATATATATATATATATATATATATATATATATATATATATATTGATGCATGAATCAGATTGGCATCACTCGTTATTAACGCTCTATCCGTGGTAATTAGCACTTTTACTTCTAATTATGTGTGTGTGTGTGTGTGTGTGTGTGTGTGTGTGGAGAGAGAGAGAAAGAGAGAGAGAAAGAGAGAGAGAGTGAAAAACGGATAGAGAGAGAGAAAGAAAGACAGAAAAAAGACATGATGATGAAAGCTTTCTTGATGGCAAAGAAAATTTTCTCTTTCTAGATAGGTAGATAAAGAAAACTGAGATAGATGGATAGATATAAAGAGGCAGAGATAGATAGATAGATAAATAGATAGATAGATAGATAGATAGATAGATAGATAGATAGATAGATATGAATAGACTGAGATAGATAGATCGATAGGAACAGACTGAGATAGATAGATAGATAGAAAGATAGATAGATAGATAGATATAAACAGACTGATAGATAGATCGATATGGACAGACTGAGATAGATAGATAAATAAACAGATAGATAGATACATAGATAGATAGATAAATAGATAGATAGATAAATAAATAGATAGATAGATAGATATAAACAGACTGAGATAGATAGATCAATATGGACAGACTGAGATAGATAGATAGATAGATAGATAGATAGATAATGAACAGACCAAGATAGATAAACAGATAAATCTATATGAACAGAATTGAATGGGATAGATTATATCCTGCCATAAAATAATATTTTCTCTATATCTACGTTTTTTTCTACATATTCTCCAAGTGCGTGTGTCTTCGTGCATCTGCGCAGCTCTGACATGCACTTAGTTGCCAAAAGCAGAGAAGGAACGTGTTTATGAATATAATTAATAAATAAGTTTTTGTTCTCCTCTCTTTTTCTTTTTTTACAAATAGAAGTTTCGTATTTATGAAATAGTTTAACAGCCTTCATTCTGTCAATGGCAAAACCTACGCATGCGCGTGCCCACAACTGATAAAACACTCTTTTCTTCACAAGACAAAAATAACAATGCAAACAAGATTTTGTTCGAATAAAGAAAAATATCTCTCATTACTTTTCTTTTAGTCCGGATCACCCCATGCAAGGCAGTAAAGCCGCTAAGACACACGGTATTACAGGGTATGGAAGAATTAGAAACGGAAACAATAATGACTGGAAAGAGGAAAATATTGTGACCTGTTTAGGGACCAGAAAGAAAGACACGAAAGACGAAGGTAGGATTGAACAAGTGTATTGGAGATATATACAAAGAAAGAGTGTTAGTAAATAAGCAGATATAGCGAGACGTACAACGGCTGAAACGTCGTGAATATAGCAATAAAGATGAGGAGAACAGTCCGAATAGTGTAAATAGTTACAAAACCTCATTTCAGAAATATACACAGATCCTGATGAAGACCGGATCGTACAACGGCCGAAACGTCGTGAATATGGCAATAAAGATGAGGAGAACAGTCCTAATAGTGTAAATAGTTACAAAACCACATTTCTAATTTCCTCCGTTTTCCATTATTTTCTTCATTTTACTCGTTCTTTCTTTCTTTTTTCTTTCTTTCTTTCTTTGCTATTTATTTCCCTTTTTCATCTTTTCCTGTAACGTTTCTTTCTTTCTTTCTTTCTTTCTTTCTTTCTTTCTTTCTTTCTTTCTTTCAAATTCAAACAACGCCCGGTTTGGTGAATAGAAAGTATGTCCTTTTGCAACAAGGAAACACTCATCCCCATTTTTAAAAAAATCGATACCAACAAAGTCGAATAAACTGATGATAGAAGCTTTATTGCACCCCTCCTGGTCACCCCACCTCACTCATGCCAAATCTTTTGAAGGTCAAAGTTGATTAGAAAGCAAGAAGCCGGAAGAGAATTCCATAGGTGTGAAGTACGAGAGAAGAAACTATTAGCATAGAACTTGCGGTTATAGTCAACCATTTCAACCGTAAAATGATGAGACCTAGCTGCCAATCTAGTACTAAGCTTAAATTCATAAAGTCGAGGTTGCAAATAGGAAAGCTCACTAGAAAATTTACCATAAAAATATTTAGAAAAAAAAATGTACAGGGAGTTACATTACGGCGGTGGGAAAGTCACTGAAGATGAGATGCCAGGTCAGTACTGATAAAATTGCAGATTCATCTTTGGATTTTATCAAGAATTTCTAAATACATAGCAGGAGCACCAGACCAGTTACGGTAGCAATATTCAATGCATGAATGAATGGTAGACTTATAGATATGTAAAATAGATTCTGTCGAGAAAACAATTTTCTAGGACGACACAGGGAACCAATTTTCCGAGCAGCAGACTTAGCAATGGATTCAATATAATCTTTCCATTTCATGTCAGTGGGAAACATTAGTCCGAGAAGGTGCAATGGGTCACTCTTCTGGAGATTGGTATCAACTATACTGATGGGAGGTAAAATGAGTTCTCTCAGTGTAGTTTCTTCTTTGGAGGCGTGGAAATTAACAATCCATTCTGGCCCCAGTTATTTTTGTACCACTTATAAAGTCATGTCGTTCAGTATATTCTAAAAGATTCTATAATCAGGACTTAGTGGCAAAAGACTTCAAGGAATTGCTAACTTCTTTGAATGGAAATTTTTTTATGAAAGAAATTGACAACTTGCTAGCAATTTGGAATAAACATGTCGAATCAGAATGTAAATCTTTGAGTCCTATGTTCCTGAACAATTTTAACCCTTCTGCCTCAGCCTCTGTGTCAAAATTCGCAAATAATTGGTAATGTTTCACGGTAGATATAAAAATAATTACAAACGTTTACCCACCATTCAACCGGTAGATGAGCATTAAGTCATTTTTCTCTACCACTGTTCAACCCGTGGCTGGGCATTACGACATTTTCTCTACCATCGTTCAACCGGTGGTTGGGCATTACGTCATTTTTCTCTAGCACTGCTCAACCTGTGGCTGGGTATTACGTCATTTTTCTCTACCACTGTTAAATCGATATGACTGGGCATTACGTCATTTTTTTTACCACCGTTCAACCGGTGGCTGGGCATCACGTCATTTTTCTCTACCACCGTTCAACCGGTGGCTGGGCGTACGTCATTTTCTCTACCACCGTTCAAACCGGCGGCTGGGCATTACTTCATTTTTCTCTACCACCGTTCAACCGGGGGCTGGGCATTACATCATTTTTCTTTACCACTGTTCAAACGGTGGTTGGGCATTACGTCATTTTTCTCCATCACTGTTCAACCGGTGGCTGGGCCTTACGTAAAATTTTTCTCTACCACTGTTCAACCGGTTGTTGGGAATTACGTCACATTTCTCTACCACCGGTAAAGTGGTGGGCAGAGAAAAATGCTTATCGGTTATGTCAATATAAATATTTAGGCTCTGACCTCTTCGACATTTTTCTAAACCTAGCCCATTGACTCCCCTGCCGATTCAAATTTCGGCAAACACCAGAGAAAAATAAGTTTTCAGCTAAATTTTCACAAAAAAATAGCTTCACTGTTTGTATTATTTCGAAAGTCGCCATTATTCGGTATGACATTTTTGAATTCACGGTATATGAAATAGTTTTAACTGAAACTTCGAAATTTCCGAGAACTGTTTACGATTTTAAGTCTTACGGGTGGTACAGACAGCGACAGAAAGAAGAAGCCATTTTGGTTTGAAAAATGAATGACAATTTCGACATTGTGTGTCGTCTCCTCGGGGAGGGACAATAACTCGACAACATATTTGATATTTAATCGTTTCAAAAAGAAAGAAATACGATCGGAAAAGAATGATTCGTAATCAAGACAAAGCATTGGAAAACGGAAATGAGAGAGAAGCCATTATTTGAGTTGAAACTCTTCGTGTGTTCTGTCTGTTTGTCTGGCGAACAGGAGTGGTTCAATGGTTAACTTCCGGTGCAGGTTCAAGAGTGTAACAACGAGGAAATCACAGTGCAATAATGAACAGATATAATGGCAGTTGGAGAATGATTAGCGAACGGTCCGCCGAGGTAGGGCGACATTCCATGATGACTGGAGGGCGGAAATTAAGCGACGTAAGACGATTATTTCTATGTTGTTTGGACATTTTGGTGAACTGATTGGACACCTGTTTGAAAACGAAGCTAAAAAGCAATGCGCACATAGAATTAACCCTTTGTTGAATATGGAAAAGATGATTTAGTTTCAGATGAATAAGGTAAGAATAATTGGAGGGGAGAAAAAATGAATGAAGAAATAAAACAGTATGAACATTGTGTGAAAGAATTAGTGAAAGGTAGCGATAAAGAAAGAGGAAACGCAAGAAAGGACTAAAAATAACGAATGAAAGAAGAAAAAGAAGTAATATGAAAGAAAAACAGGAAATAGGAATAAGAATGAAAGAAAAAGAAGGAAGACTGTTGGAAGAAAAAAGGGAGAAAAGAAGGGGCGAAAAAGAAATAGAAATAAAGAAAGGACTATGAAAGAAAAATGGAAGGAAAGAAAAAGAAAAAGTTATGAAGAAAAATGAAGGAAAGAAATAATAAAGAAATATAAAGAAATATTCGGTTTTAAGAAGAAAGAAAGAAAGAAAGTAAGAAAGAAAGGGAAAACGAAAGAAATGGAAAAAGAAAGAAAGAAAAATTGGTCATAGAAAAAGGAGATAAAAAATAAATAATTACTAAGAAAGAACGAAAGAAAAGAAGAAAAAAGGAAGTGAAAAAGAAAGAAAGGAAGAGAAAAAAGAAAGAAAATTGGCCATAGGAAGAGGTGATAAAAAGAATAAATAATTACTAAGAAAGAAAGAAAGAAAAAAGGAAAGAAAGTAAAAAGGAAGAAAGAGGAAATAGAAACAGAGAAAGAAAGAGAAAAAAGACAAAAGAAAGAAAGAAAAAAGAAAAAAAATTGGCCATAGGAAAAAGAAGATAAAAAGAATAAATAATTACCGAGAAAGAAAGAAAGAAAGAAAGAATGGAAGGAAAAAAGGAGGCAAGAGAACAAAGAAAGAAAGAAAGAAAGAAAGAGAAAAAAGAAAAAATGGCCATAGGAAAAGGAGATAAAAAGAACAAATAATTACTAAGAAAGAAAGAAAGAAAGAAAGAGAAAAAAACAGGGAAAGAAATAAAAAAGAAAGAAAAAAGAAAAAAAATTGGCAATAGGAAAAGGAGATAAAAAGAAATTAATGATTATTAAGAAAGAAAGAAAGAAAGAAAGAAAGAAAGTGTACAAAAAAAGAAAGAACAGAGAACGACAAAGAAAGAAATTGGAAGAATGAAGATAGAGAAAATCGTGAAATAAAAATAGAAGGGAAATGGATGAATGAAAGACGAAGGAAGATTTATGAAAGAAATAACGCCAGAGGTAAAGAAGACACACAATATATAAGAAAGAAAGAAACATGAAAGAAGCGGAGAAAAATACGTAAGAAAAGAAAAGAAAAGAGAAGAAAAGAAGTAATGTCGAATAAAACGCAGTAAAAATCAAATCTATTTTGCTACGTTATCACTTGGAGGGATTCTTTTTTTTTTTTGGCGGCGGGCAGGGGGATAAAATATGACAGGAAAGAACAAATACAAAGAAAAATGGCGTCGTTCTATTTTTCCTTTCTTTTTTTATCTTCGGGTCTTTGTCAAATGGCGGGAAATGCTTAACGTCCATTTATTCTATACTGCCAATGTAAACATATGATTAAATTGTGTATAAAATATCAAGCGATATTACTGAAGCTTTTTTCAACGTCTTGAATAATCAACAAAGCAATTAGTTTCATTTCTTTAAATGAAACTTCTTGTATGATCCGTGCTAAATAGCTAACTAAAGAGCTAAGGGAAAAGTCGAATTCTAATATTACACACAATATTCGGATCAATATGCCCGATAGCTCACTATATAGTTAATAATGAAAATTACACTACATACTCGTAAAACTATGTGATTAATAACGCTAACAGATTATAGGCATTAACGAAGAAATATATTAAAAAATAAATAAATGTGTAAAATAAATGTATTTATATGATTAATCTGTGGACTTGCTGATGTACATTCATATATATATATATATATATATATATATATATATATATATATATATATATATATATATACATAAATGCCGATTGAGTTCTCTTAGTGACCGATGTGTTTATGAAAAATAAATACGCAAAAATCCGTTTTTCTCTACTAGATGTCGATGGCTTAGAGGTTAGAATCTAATAAAAAATCGGTCGGCTAACGGTACCGGCCTTAATCGACCGGATGTCTGGTACAGACTGTCTATGTGTGACTATACATATATATATATATATATATATATATATATATATATATATATATATATATATATATGGTGGCCCGATGATTGCATATAGCATGAAACAAACTGTCGCTTCTAAGTGTTGACTTCTATGTTCACTTTTATATTTGCACACGCTCTATCTTTTATATTGAGCACTTTATCCCATAAATATAGCACACTTTAAGACTATATTTCTTCATATATATATATATATATATATATATATATATATATATATATATATATATATATTAATTAAGCAATATACACAATATCTTGCATTACTTAGCCAGCTCGGAGTTTCATGCCGAAGCAATTTTCAAGTGCTGGAATTATAATATCGAACCTGCATCCTATACGGAACCGTCATATCGCCTGACGTGCTTTAACCGATTGGTCCACAGAGGAGCGTTTCGGTTAGCAAGGTCGAATTTACTGTTTTTAAACACAATTCTCCATGATTTTCTCTCACACATTCATATCTGCTCAATGCGTATCCAAATGTAAACAAATGACGTCACACCTTATGAAATGGACAAAGTATACGATCGAACCTGTATCCTATACATACAGAGGAGCGTTCGGTTAGCTAGGTCAATTTTACTGTGGCCCAATCGCTTAAGGGGCGTCAGGCTATATGACGGTTCCATATAGGATACAGGTTCGATTCCTGTGGGAGAACGAATATTTTCTATGAAAATTTCTCGGACATTCAGACCGGTAAATGTTATTTAATACCATTTATTATCAACAGAGCATTTGCTTAAATACTTGTATCTATAAAAAGAACGTTAAACATATCATAAATGTCTTTAAATAAATTGTCCAATTCAAATATATATATATATATATATATATATATATATATATATATATATATATATTATATATATATATATTTATATATATATATATATATATATATATATATATATATACAGAGAAGAGAGAAAGAGAGAGAGAGAGAAAGGGAGAGAGAGATGGAGAGATATGAATAGACTGGGAGATATATATAGATATAAATAGACACATATATATATATATATATAAAATAGATACATCGATAGATAATGAACAGAATGAAGTAGATATATTGATATAACGAAATTGTGATGAATAGACAGATATGAAGAAACTGACATAGATAGATAGATAGATATGAAGATACTGAGATATATATATATATATATATATATATATATATATATATATATATATATATAGATAGATAGATAAACAGATATGAAGAGACTGAGATAGATAGAAAGATAGATAGATATGAAGAGACTGATATATATATATATATATATATATAGAGAGAGAGAGAGAGGGATAGATAGATAGATAAAGAGATATGAAGAGACTGAGATAGATAGATAGATAGATAGATATGAACAGACTCAGATAGATAGATAGATAGATAGATAGATAATGAACAATTTCAGATAGATCTGCAATGATTCGAATAAACACACATATATATATATATATACTTGACATGTATTCGTCTATTCCAATCAATATATAAATATATATATATATACATACATATATATATATATATATATATATATATATATATGTGTGTGTGTGTGTGTGTGTGTGTGTGTGTGTGTATAGTATAAGCAATATATATATATATATATATATCAGATAAAAAAAGATAAACAGAAGTAGGAGAATTAAAAAAGAAAATGCGAGAATAACAGGGAGGGAGGGTGTAAAGAGGGGTAGAGAGAGAGAACGAGAGAGAGCGGGAGAGAGAGAGAGCGAGAGAGAGAGAGAGCGAGCGAGAGAGAGCGAGAGAGAGCGAGAGAGTGAGAGAGTGAGCGAGAGAGAGAGAGCGAGAGAGAGAGCGAGGAATAGAAAGAGATAGACTTGAAGAGTATGAGCGAAATAGACAAAGAGTAAATTCGACAAAAAAAAGTGATCGAGAGAACATAAGGCAATGAAGGTCGGTAATCGTACTTGATACACGAAAATCGACAGAAACAGTAGTTTCATTCTTGCTTTTATCACCTGTCAAATACTTGCAGTGACCTTAGATTTCGTCGCCTGCTCATTAGGTCGCTTTATATTTGCACATGCATCAAATCTGAAACCTTTATTTCACCCCCCTCACCCCCACCCAACACATTCGCTCTGTACGGTTTCCATAACGACTGGTCCGTCGCTGCCATTGACAACCTATTTGCACTAATGACGACAACAACAACAAGACAAAAAAGGAGAAAGAGTTGGAGGAGGAGAAGAAGAAGAAGAACTGCAATGAAGAGGCGGAGTTTTGTCGTAATAACAACGACAGCGATAGACACTGAACGGAATCCTTCGACAGCTACGAACGCTCCCAACGACCTGCAGCAAAGAGATCTTCAAATGTTGAACAACAACCATTGGTCAAGTGAGAAATGACAAAGCTTTTACACGTGTTTAGCAATTACCTTTATTTTCTTAAGGAGTAGAACTGAGCTCAGGCAACAGCCTTTGTCCTCCTCACTTGGTTTCTATTGGAATTTCAATCTGTGCTGATAGCGCAGCAGTTATCGGCGCATAGAATGGAATCAATCAACCCGAGTTCAAATTCTAGCCTAGTATTGCACGTTCTCTTTCACACTGATACATTTACAAAAAAAAGAAAAAGAAAAAAAGGCGCTAGTCTTCTCCCCCAGCTATAGGTTAAATAACAGAGTACAAGATGAAATAAAAACGAATTATCGAAATGCGTGGAAAAAGGTTACCGAAAACCATTTTAATATATTTTCCAAGAAGGCAATTCACAGATAACAAAGGAAAAGAAACCGTAAAGGAAGAAAGCATAACCTGGATAGCTTCTTCCACAGAATCGTTGCATTGTGGCATCGACTCCTGAGATAATGCTTCCCTGATCACTACAATCTTAAATTTTTATGTCTTAGGTCAACAGTTATCTATCCTACATATCCTTATAATACGCACCTGTTGCACCCTTCTTGTACTCGATTAATGGATAACGATTCGGAAAGAGAACCTGGAGAGCAGAGTTCAAATCACAGTCCTTATATTCACTTACGCGCAAATAACTTAGGAAAGGTACGAATCCGTCTTCTCTCCCGGACTATGGGTTAAATAGCAAGATTATACCTGGCAAAAAATCATTATTGCACAAAATAAATGTTAACAAAATATTCTCACAAAAAAATAAAATTATACGTACAGTGCAACATAGGCTTATCCACCCGTTGTGGGGCATTTAAAATCCACAAAGGGTTGATAAAACGTAAAAAATACCCCAAATCAATTAATCAATCAAATCCTCATTAAAACAACCTTATTTAGTAACCCTCTACCTTGAGTGGATCTTGAGCTTTGTATTGGGGGAACAAAATAGTAAAGAAAATTAGCCATGATCATCTCTTTGCTGAAAAGAATGTGTTCATCAGTTGTGATTCGAAAATAGGGAATGATTCTCAGCGATAAAATAGAATCGGGCAGATCGAGTTCAAATCTTATTCGGGACTTCGTTTATTTTGCACCAGTGTATTTCATGAAGATAAGAATCATTCTCTTGGCCAATCTCACGATAGATGAAATAGTAGGGTAGACTGGGATCTTTAGTATTTGTAGGACAAACTACTACCGTGGAGCGCCAACAATACTTCACTATGTTTTTTTTTCGCATGTACGACCAATATCTAGTTTACAAACAAGAGCGCTGTAGATATTTTTACATAATTACCCCCATACATATATATATATATATATATATATATATATATATATATATATATATATATATATATATATATATATATATATATATGAAGAAATATAGTCTTAAAATGTGCTATATTTATGGGATAAAGTGTTCAATATCAGAGATAGAGCGTGTGTAAATATAAAAGTGGACATAGAAGTCAGCACTTAGAGGCGACAGTCTGTTTCATGCTAGTGCAATCGTCAGGCCTGCACCTTCACTCTGAGGAATAGTGCACCTTGACTCTGAGGAATAGTGCACCTTGACTCTGAGGAATAGTGCTCCTTCACTCAGAAGAATAGTGCACCTCCACTCTGAAGAGGAGTGCTCCTTCACTCTGAAAAATAGTGCTTCTTCACTCTGAAGAATAATGCTCCTTCACTCTGAGGAATAGTGCTCATTCACTCTGAGGAATTGTGCACCTTCACTCCATAGAATAGTGCTCCTTCACTCAAAAGAATAGTGCGCCACCAATCTGAAGAATAGTGCTCCTTCACTGTGAGGAATAGTG
The DNA here is from genome assembly GCA_964036315.1 of Acanthosepion esculentum. NCBI lineage: Eukaryota > Metazoa > Mollusca > Cephalopoda > Sepiida > Sepiidae > Acanthosepion > Acanthosepion esculentum. The sequence continues at coordinate 95,727,072 of OZ038501.1, read as the reverse complement.
CATCTTCACTCTGAAGAATAGTACTCCATCACTCTGAAGAATAGTGCTCCCTCACTCAGACGAATAGTATTCCATCAATCTGAAGAATAGTGCACGTTAACTCTGAAGAATAGTGCACCTTCACCGTGAGGAATAGTGCTCCTTCACTGTGAGGAATAGTGCATCTTCACTCTGAGGAATAGTGCACGTTAACTCTGAAGAATAGTGCACCTTCACTCTGAGGAATAGTGCTCCTTCACCCTGAGGAATAGTGTTCCTTCACCGTGAAGAATAGTGCTCCTTCACTCTGAGGAATAGTGACATATGTTTGTGACTACGAAACATCGAAGTCAGCATGACGGAAATAATGTCCACTTAAGTAAAATCTGTTTCAAATTAATTGTATTAACGCCCTATTCCTAGTCTGATATCGAGCACTCTACCACAAAGCATAATTGCCTTAAATGCCTCTTAGCAAACTATTGAAAAATTAGCAATTTTGCCTTCAAAAAGTGTCTCGCAAATTAACACTATATATATATATATATATATATATATATATATATATATATATATATATATATATTATGGAAATGTTCACAACGCTCTGTTGTGAACATTTATCAATAAAACATTCAGTCGATCCTCGATAATTATCATGTATTTTTTGTTCATTGATAATCTCCCTCTCTTTGTTTGTCTCCCTCTCTCGCTCTCTCTCTACATCCTCCTCTCTCTCTATCTATCTATCTATCTATATATATATATATATATATATATATATATATGTATAGCTGGCCACTCGTATTTGAGGATACCTGTCTACTAACTTGGCTAGCTAATCCCTATTGCAGACGCTTTCTCAGGAGCATTTGTGTTTATTCAACACACACATAGCCCACCTGTGGTTTACACTGCAACTATACTGTGCAGACCTTAGTTACAGTTACCAATGAACGAAAAGTATTGTGTACTTTTGTTCATTGATTATATCTATCTATCTATCTATCTATCTATCTATATATATATATATATATATATATATATATATATATATATATATATATATACAGTGAACGAAAAGTACACGATACTTATCGTTTCACGATGCTAACACTTTTCAAAGTCAGATAAGACTAATTGCATTATTGACAGCATAGATATGTGTTTGTGTGTGTGCGTGCACATGTCAGTGTGCGTATGCGCGTGTTTGGGTCTCGCAGCCTGTATCGTATATATATATATATATATATATATATATATATATATATATATATATATATATATATATATATATATAAATTATAATAAAAAGAAAGAACAGTAAGATATAAAATCTTGTGTTCTTATTGATTTTTTTTTATTTTTACAAAACAGTGCTCAGTGTAATTTTACAGAGCATAAATAATATAAATTAACTGATTTAAACTGATTTAGCGAAGAAACCCTATTTTAAAACAGTTAATTTATAATATATATATATATATATATATATATATACATATATATATATATATATATATATATATATATATATATATATATATATATAATTACTTATTAAATACGCGAACAAAATTTACGAACTTGCAATTTCACAGAGTGCATTATTCTTGGTCTTGGGGTTGCATGCACAATTTACTGGGTGTGTCGGTTGTATAGTCTTGTAAAATAATATATACGGTCAGATATTCTTTGCCCACATTATTGTTATACAGCGGTTTGACTCTACAAAGGCGAAACAATTGTCCATATTAAAAACCTTTTGCCGTCTTCCTTTCAACCTACAAACGTACAATGGACTTGTAATTTTGCTTGGGAAATTCGGTTGACATTTTTTTTCCATTTCTTTTCGCACTATGTGTCTACCGAAATTTTTTAAAAACTTACTCAGGCGTATAATCTATACTGCCAGCAATAGAAGTAGGGGCTTTTGAACCGGTGCAAAGGTTTATCCATTGTTTCCTGTTTAGGATTAGGTTTTTCGCTTGCTTCTAAAGTCTTCCTCAACTCTATATTTCTGATGTATCTGCCTAAATCCTGAAGCTATATTTAGTATTTATTTGTTTTTTCTCCTTAATAGGAGTAGATAGGTTCGCCTATCGCCCGGTTCACATCCTTCCTCGGTCTTTTGAACAGGAGTAGATGTTTATCCCTTGTTTCTTGTTTAGGATTGGCTTTTCGATTCCTTCTAAGTTCTTTTCATTCTCTTTCACCCTAGTAGCCTCTTGTGTCTTAGCGGCATTATAGCCTTTTTTCGGTGAACTGATTAAAAAAATGGAAAAATCAGGTTAGTGGAAATTCTCAATCTGGATGACGTAGATGATTTTAGATAGAACAGCTTTATACCAGAAGATCAAAAATTGTTGGAATGTAATAATAAAATTATACAAGAATTGGAATATCCTTGTGGAATAGTGGTAAGGGTTCGTCTTTGAATTTCTGGCATTTGTTAACTCTTCGGCAAAAGTATATTCGGTTAGATTTTGTTGTAGATTCCGTTCAGCTACGACTTAACCGACCGAGACTACACTGACGGCATCACGCTGTTTAGCTGCTTGCTCATCGTTTTGGCGGGGGCATCGTGTTGAACCAGGAGGCAACAAGCACTGGGCTGCGCATCAACTGGTAGAAGACCAAGCTTATGCCCGAGGGAGATTGCCCCCGATCCACCGCCCATTATTATAACAGCCACACCAATAAGTTCGCCACGTCTTTCGCGTACTTGGGCTCAGAAGATTCCAACTCTGGCCACCTTTCCACTGAGATCAACAGGGCAGCGTCGCGACATCTGGCACAACAAGCTACGACTTAAGAAAAAACAATCTCGTCCTCTTTATACGGCGCCGTGACGTGACTTCTCATTGTTTCGAGCCCTGTGCTCTCAGGAACATCGTGTAGGGGTGCAATGGTCCGGCCAGCCGAGCATCCTACGAACCATCGCTCAGAGCCGTGTTCGATGGATCGGTGATGTTCTGCTGAACATTTTTTCTAGAGTCTATTTACCAGTTCGACCCGTCATCTACAAACAGGCGACGACCTCGCGGCAGACCACGCAGGCGCTAGAAAGACGCCGTCCTCCAAGAACTTCAGAGATTAATCTGGTGCAAGAGGATCAGCATTGTAATGAACTTCAATAAATCTCTTGGCATTTTTTAATATGTTAGACATTCTTCATGATCTGTAATATAATTTTGTTTCAGTCCGAAGTGAGTCGGTGGTACAAATATCTGTAGCCCAATATCGCTGACTATTTACATCATTCGGACTATTGTCTTCATCTTTGTCGCCATGTTTATGACAACGTTTCGGCCGTTGTACGCTTCGGCCTCCTTCAGGTGGTTGGAAGGCCGGAGCGTACAACGGCCGAATGGGTTATTTAAAGCCGACAACATTTTTAGGATAGATTCGTATGAAAAGAATATATATTCTTTGGTTTAGATTGGTTTGGTTTATATTGTTTTACGCCATATCAACCTCAATGGGTTATTTAATGCCGACAACATTTTGTGGATAGATTCGTATGAATAGAATATGTATTCTTTGGTCTAGATTGGTTTGGTTTATTTTGATTTACGGCATATCAACCTCAATGGGTTATTTAAAGCCGACAACATTTTTAGGATAGATTCGTATGAATAGAATATGTATTCTTTGGTTTAGATTGGTTTCGTTTATTTTGGTTTACGGTATATCAACATCAATGTGTTATTTAATGCCGACAACATTTTTAGGATAGATTCGTATGAATAGAATATGTATTCTTTGGTTTAGATTGGTTTGGTTTATTTTGTTTTACGGCATATCAACCTCAATGGGTTATTTAATGCCGACAACATTTTTAGGATAGATTCGTATGAATAGAATATGTATTCTTTGGTTTAGATTGGTTCGGTTTATTTTGTTTTACGGCATATCAACCTCAATGGGTTATTTAATGCCGACAACATTTTTAGTATAGATTCGTATGAATAGAATATGTATCCTTTGGTTTAGATTGGTTTGGTTTATTTTGTTTTACGGCACATAACCTCAATGGCTTATTTAATGCCGACAACATTTTGTGGATAGATTCGTATGAATAGAATATGTCTTCTTTGGTTTAGATTGATTTGGTTTATTTTGAACATTAATCCGTTGGCAGTTTTAACTAGGTAATCTAGTTAAAACAGACGAAATATTACCAATAAAAAAAATTCTTGTCGGCATTAAATAACGCATTGAGGTTGATATACAGTAAAACAAACAAACCGGACTACTGATTTTGGGATATGTGTTTGGCCGAGGATTTTTCAAGAACTTTACGTAGTTGTTGTAGTCCCTCTTAAAAGAAAATGGAGATATGTTATCAACGTCTGTGGATCTTTATTTGACTTCTGAGGCGGAAGACAAATACGATGATACACTCGTAGGGACACCACTTATCGTGACAGAAGAGTAACGCTTTTTTGTGTTTCTCGTAGAATATCGTCTTGAAACGGTGTCCGCGCCAGTCATCTTGAAATTCGCTTGATGCCATGAACTACAGCTTGCGCTCCTCGGATCAGTGAATAGAATTGAACACGGCTGGACCTTGGCTCACACTGCTGGACCTTGGCTCACACGGCTGGACCTTGGCTCACAGCTGGACCTTGGCTCACACGACTGGGCCTTGGCTCACACGGCTGGACCTTAGCTCATACGGCTGGACCTTGGCTCACACGGCAGCACCTTAGCTCATACGGTTGGACCTTGGCTCACACGGCTGGACCTTGGCTCACACAGCTGGACCTTGGCTCACACGGCTGTACGTTACCTCATATTGCTGTACCATGGCTCACACGGCTGCACCTTGGCTCACACTGTTGGACCTAGACTCACACGGCTGGACCTTGGTTCACACTGTTGGACCTAGACTCACACGGCTGGACCTTGGCTCACACTGTTGGACCTAGACTCACACGGCTGCACCTTGGCTAACACTGTTGGACCTAGACACACACGGCTGCACCTTGGCTCACACTGTTGGACCTAGGCTCACACGGCTGGACCTTGGCTCACACGGCTGGACCTTGGTTCACACTGCTGGACCTTGGCTCACACGGCTTGACCTTGGTTCACACTGCTGGACCTTGGCTCACATGGCTGAACCTTAGCTCATACGACTGGACCTTGGCTCACGTGGCTGAACCTTGGCTCACACTGCTGGACCTTAGATCATACGGCTGAACCTTGGCTCACACTGCTGGACCTTGGCTCACACGGCTAGACCTTGGCTCACTCTGTTGGACTTTGGGTCACACGGCTGGACCTTGGCTCACACTGCTGGACCTTGGCTCACACGGCTGGACCTTGGCTCACTCTGTTGGACCTTGGGTCACACGGCTGGACCTTGGGTCACACGGCTGAATCTTGGCTCACACTGCTGGACCTTGGGTCACACGGCTGGACCTTGGCTCACACTACTGGACCTTGGCTCACACGGTTGAACTTTGGCTCAATACCTGGGCGTAGAATGGCAGTCTCTACTTCCTCAACACTCATCCTTGCCATTCAGATGGCCACTGAATCTGAACCAAACTTTCGGAATTTCGGCGTCGATGCTCATGATGTTGATTGCATAAGCAATGAAAATCTAAAAAAAAAATCCAGACACTTCTAAGACTTTCCTAACATTATACGAAATCCGCTGCTGTAAATGTTTGCGTTAAACAAATCGAACCTAGAAGTACGGATTAATACAGTCTGAGAGTAGTGATAAATTTTGCATGAATTGTCATATCCATAGAAAGTAAATATTACTTCAATGGTTGTATTAATATGACGTCATCTGAGTATGCATTATGGCGTCTTCGTCTGCGTCTGATATATAAATTGTATTCTTCTGTTATGTATCTGTTATCTGTCTTTCTGTGTACGCGTGTTTGCGAGACACATCATGGCTAACGTCTAGCATGCACTTACACGCTTCCCACGTTTCAAAGTGAGATATAATTTACTATCCTTTCTTTTAAAGTAATTGTTGACATTCTGTCGGAAATTAACAAATGCCGCTAACAAATTTTCTCTGCAGAATTAAATAACGCTTTAAAGAAAAGATTAAATGGTATTTGAAATGCATTGTACATTATTCCAGACTGGCAACTATCGATAATATCAGAATTAGGTTTGGTTTAGTTTGGTTTGGTTTACGGCATATCAACCTCAGTGGGTCATTTAATGCCGAAATTTTTTTTTATTTTTGTTAATATTTTTCCTTCAAGAATGTATAGCTGGTAATATTATTTTTCCAAAACGTATAGCTGGTAATATTATTTTTTTTCCAAAAATATACAGCTGGTATATTATTTTTTTAAAAATGTATAGCTGGTAAAATCTTTTTTCCAAAACATAAAGCTGGTAATATTATTTTTCCAAAACGTATAGCTGGTAATATCATTTTTCTAAAACGTATAGCTGGTAATATTATTTTTTTTCCAAAAATGTGCAGCTGGTATATTATTTAAAAAAAATATATAGCTGGTTTTATTTTACTGGCTTTATTTTACTGGCTTTATTTTTGTTAATATTTTTCCTTCAAGAATGTATAGCTGGTAATATCATTTTCAAAAATGTATAGCTGGTAATACTACTTTTCCAAAACACACTGCTGGTAATATTATTTTTCCAAAACGTATAGCTGGTAATATTTTTTTTTCCATTAATGTACAGCTGGTATATTATTTTTAAAAAACGTATAGCTGGTAATATTATTTTTTCCAAAACATACAGCTGGTAATATTATTTTTTCAAAAAAGGTATAGCTAGTAATATTTTTCAAATACGTATAGCCGGCAACACTTTTCTTTCAAAAAAGTATAGCCGGTTATATTTTTTCAAAATTGTACAGCTGGCAACATTATTTTTCCAAAAACGTATTATCAGAGGCCTTGCTGTTGGACGTAGTTTATCTTCATACTCGGGACACGGACGTAGTTTATCGTCATACCCAGGACAATCAGGATTAGGTATTTTCACTGTATTTTTCTCCAACGTTACTTCGCGTTTATTGTCTTAAATAAATCGTCTTTATAATCATAAGACCTCGTCTATTTAAGGAGGCTTATAGGAAGTTTTCTAATACAATTGACTGATTCGTTTTCTACGGCTTATCAACACTTTACCCTATATTCCTGTCCACAGAATTTTCGTGTGTACTATCCAAAAGTTTATCCTCGTTTTCAGGTTTATTTTTTTAATTTATATAAAGCAACTCAGCATATTTGGCAAATAGAATGTGCTAATATAGAACGTTTAGTGTGTAAATTCCTCTCGAGTAGTTTGTAACACGCTTATTTATCATCTCTTAGTTGCGTCACTGTCTTTGGGGAGAGTGCTCTCAGAGGCGGTTCCATCAGGAAAATTATACTGAGAGTAGCCGAGCCCTGGAGAACAGCTGCCCGAGACCGCGGCCTCTTATTGCACCAGAGAGAGGGAATGATGCTCACACCGAAGCCAGCGCAACCGATGGTTCCGAGGGTTCAATAAATTTTTGTTCCTAGTCCGGGTGTACGCGCTCGGGATCCCCACATTAAAACGACTTTGTGTCACAACCTGAGCTCGTGGGAGGGGGGTGAGTAAATATAAATATACAGTGTTTCACATAATGAAAACATGTGCATCACATGTGATGCACAGAACGTACAATCATAAGTTATTTGCACTTATGCATCACACGCAATGCAAAGGTCATAAGCATTTCAATAAAGTGGGAAAATAGATGTCTTTCATCTGAGACCTTACATTATCGGTCACGCATCCTGTGGCCATCTATGATGCAAAAATATTAGATTAGGCCTTTCCTTAGACGTCCTGCTCAATAGTAGACGCTTTTTTTAAATCGTCCTTAGTTTTACCACTCTTTTAACATCATGGTTCGTGTGCATCAAATATGATCCACGGATGTGGAAATCACATAATGATTTATTGGTACAAGTCTTACCAATTAACCCATATCTGGGGGGGAGTTGAGTTGGATTCATGCCTTTCTAAAGGATATTTGCGCGTAAGTGAATATAACGAACCCAAATGAAAAATTGGAGCACGATTAACAATTCCAAGCCATTATCCATTACACCACCCGCACATCCAAGCTTACAGCACCTGCTATTCCCAAGCAGTCACCCATCTAGGTATTTACCAGGTTCGATATTGTTTAACTTCGGTGATCGTACGGGAACCGGTGTTTCAACGTGATATGGCCGTAAGCAAGTAATACAAGAGCTCTTCTATTTAGGAAGGTTCTTGGGATTGAGCACTTCGTGGTCTTCAGACAGCGATCAGTGAGCATCTGTTCTCGACCTGTCTACCGTATTTCTTCTCATCGGCCGGTTCACGGAAAAGGTTTGTGCGATGGCTTCACCCAGAACGTCCCTCATAGCAACAAAAAAGGGAGGGTTGTTGAAATACCGACAGTGGTCACTGAAACTGGAAAATCTTTGGCCTGGATCCATATGGACGCGCATATGAAAATCCGAAATTAAAAAACGGCCTTTGCTTCACATCCTACCACCGTGGAGAAGTGGGTAAACACTCAGCATTTCGCGGCTTTCGGGCAGCAATCAAAATGTGGTAACGATCGTTCACTTCTCTGTTGTATTTCTGAATTGGGGCAGTTCGCGGAAAGACTTTGAGAGAAACCTGGTGTCGGGGATTCCACCCCTGCAGCAGTATCTCCCTGACTGACTAAAGGTCCATACTCGGTGAATACTGATGCGACATTTGTCACACCGTCTTAGGAGTTTTTCTTTTAGCTTATATGCGGATGGGGGCACATTGAACGACTCGATCCCGCGGGGTGGCTTGTAAATACTGGATATGTTCCTAGGATTTATCATACCTGGGCCTTCTGTCAGCGAGCAAAATATAGTATCAGTTTTTTTTTCCTTTGCCACCTTCCCATATTACAGTGCGTGATATCAAGATGTTTCTATCGTTGGGTAGATCGCAGGTTGCGATGAGTTTGCCTTAGTCCCAGGGGTTCCAAGTTACTCTTAAAGTTTGTACAAACTAAATTAAGGGCAACAAAGTTAAGGTCTTCGAGTGGCTATCACAAAGCTTAGTAAAAAATAAAGTGACAAAACTGCCCGCCCAAATTGTCGCATATTTACTCGCTCAGTAGTCGACTTGTTTCTTTGTCCTCTAGTTCACTACAACTGACTTTATATGCATTCGAACGCAGACACAGTAATTCGTAGACAATAAATCAAACTCATTCCATCAACCGTTTTTTGTTAAAAAAGACGGAATTTATCTGTGACGGTTTGAGTTGGTATTATAGTGTCAATGGCATTGGGAGGCGGACACCCTTAGCCTCTTTGAAGCTAAGTGAATTTATACTGCACACGATGCCCTGATTTTAATCCAACAGGAAATATAAGGACAGAACCGAAAAGTGTTTGCGTACAGGGAGGTCTACAAACCTGAGTCAGTTCCAAGACTTTTATCAGGAGGGATGGACCAAAATTCCAAGAGTTCTTGTGAGAATCTTTTGGTGGTAACCCTGAATGTTGGACTCAAGTTACAATTTTAAAGGCTGTACAAGCAAATGCTAAATGTATGTGTTGTAACCTGGGGAAGGTTACCGAATAGAATAATCAAACGAAGGTTGGTAATGAACGATAATACTTAGGACAAGAACAATACATATAAGATTCGCCAGCGGCGCGTAGTAGTAGTCAACTGCTAGAAGTGAATTAGTGAATTCCACAATGCATGTCCAACTGCAGGATATCTACTAACCGCCCGAAACGGTCAGATGTATCACAAGGCCGAATTTAATGTGGGGTATTGGAGCCCGTAGGCTCGGCCCAAAATTCCCCGTAGACTCCGTTTTTGTACTGGGTCGGGTAGCTGTTTCCCGAGACGAGACTCTGCCCTTCGACATAGCCATGTTTGGGGATACTCTCTGCCGGGAGGCGGAGAGTTTGACCAGCATAACGGGAGACGAATCTCCAACTGCAGACCAACATACAGTCTTTACTACTGTATTTATGTGAATGGGGACAGTAAGTAAATTTTGAACCCACAGGAAATGTAATCAAGCAAATCAAACGTGGAAAAGTCATTAACACTTCAGCAACTGTGATAATTTCACATTTTAAAAATAAAGTAGCGATACGGACTAACCTAAGACAAGTAATCTTTATTTGGTTTTGATATGTTTTCATTAAATAAAAAGCCCCTGAGCTAGTCAAAGCTGAGGATTACTGAATAAAGTTTGTATATTGATGTACAAGGAGAAAGTAAGTTTAGCTTATGAGCATTAGGGTAGATGACTCTAGACTTGAAGAGGTTAGAAATGTAGTGAATTGAGAAAAGCACCCTCACGGGAGTCTATTCCACGAAGAAGTAGCTTTTGGTTTGGTTTGGTTTATTTTGTTTTACATCATATCAACCTTAATAGGTTATTTAATACCGACAACATTTTTAGGATGGATTCGTATGAATAGAAGATGTATTCTTTAGTTTAGATTGGTTTGGTTTATTTTGTTTTACGGCATATCAACCTCAATGGGTTATTTAATGCCGACAACATTTTGAGGATAGATTCGTATGAATAGAATATGTATTCTTTGGTTTAGATTGGTTTGGTTTATTTTGTTTTACGGCGTATCAACCTCAATGGGTTATTTAATGCCGACAACATTTTTAGGATAGATTCGTATGAGTAGAATATGTATTCTTTGGTTTAGATTGGTTTGTTTTATTTTGTTTTACGGCATATCAACCTCAATGGGTTATTTAATGCCGACAACATTTTTAGGATAGATTCGTATGAATAGAATATGTATTCTTTGGTTTAGATTGGTTTGGTTGGTTTTGTTTTACGGCATATCAACCTCAATGGCTTATTTAATGCCGACAACATTTTTAGGATAGATTCGTATGAATAGAATATGTATTCTTTGGTTTAGATTGGTTTGGTTTATTTTGTTTTACGGCATATCAACATCAATGGGTTATTTAATGCCGACAACATTTTTAGGATAGATTCGTATCAATAGAATATGTATTCTTTGGTTTAGATTGGTTTGGTTTATTTTGTTTTACGGCATATCAACCTCAATGGGATATTTAATGTCGACATTTTCTATTGCTGGTAATATTTTGTTTTGTCAAAAATCTGTTTCAGGTAATATTTTTCCTTCAAAATTTTTGCATTGCTGGTAATAATCTTTTTAAAAAAGTATTGCTGGTAATAGTTAACCATTTTCCCATAGCTGGAACCCTAACAGGTGCTACCACCCCGCGTCAGGGTGGACCTGGGGACACCAGCAATTAAGAGGTGGTTGAACTCTCCTCAAAACCTCCTGATCAGAGACCTTGCTCCTGGATGTAGTTTATCCTCTTACCCAGGACGCGAATGTAGTTTAACGTCTTACCCAGGAGGCGGATGTAGTTTAACGTCTTACCCAGGACACATATGTAGTTTAACGTCTTACCCAGGACGCAGATGTAGTTTATCGTCTTACCCAGGACGCGGATGTAGTTTAACGTCTTACCCAGGACGTAGATGTAGTTTAACGTCTTACCCAGGACGTAGATGTAGTTTATCGTCTTACCCAGGACGCGGATGTAGTTTAACGTCTTACCCAGGACGCAGATGTAGTTTATCGTCTTACCCAGGACGCGGATGTAGTTTATCGTCTTACCCAGGATGCGGATGTAATTTAACGTCTTACCCAGGACGCGGATGTAGTTTAACTTCTTACCCAGGACGAAGTAGCTTTTGGGAATATACTGTTGAACTTCCTCCTTATTAAAATAATACGAAGGGAATTAAATTATCTACATGGCATGGCACGTCCTTGCTGTAAAGGTCTGAACTGGTCGAACTAAGGAATATAGTTCATCTCAACTATTGTCACGGAAATAGCCATATATGTTAATTATCGACTATCGCCTCTCCAATACTACTTCCATAGTTCATATTACCTCCATTCTTTACCGTCAACAGTTCAGACCTTTAAACCCACCTTTCTATGTTCCAAACACACTTTATTCCATTGATAAGATGTTCCCAAAACTGCTACATTATGAAACCGATACCCACGTGGATACTTTCCCGGAGAGCGTTATCCATTTTTAATTGATGCCATTTTTTCCCCATATTTCGATGGTGAATATTTCTTTGTATTCTTCAATTCATTTTACATGACATGTTCCTGTTCGCTGTTGAAAACCAAATGAATACTGACAATCAATTGTTTGGAAGACTGCCTCCAATTTTCTCTCACATCTTCAGTGCGTTGTTTTCTTGGAAACATGGACGTTACATTTTTTTATACCGTCACCAGTTCAGACCTTTACAGCCAAACCCCGCCTTTCTATGTCCACACACTTTTATTTCCCCTCTGTGATCCATCGATAAGAAGAAGTTCCTAAAACCGCTACATTATGAAACCGATACCCACGTGGATGCTTTCCTCGGGCATTATAATCTTATCCTCTTCAAGACTAAAGCTTATCCTTTAACTATTCTCATAATCTTCAATTCCTACTTCCTCCTCTTAGGTTCCATTCTCATGATGCACTCAATAAGTCTCGACGTTGAGTCTTTATTGAGACTTGCATTCGATGAACGTTAATAAAAAAAATATAATCATTTTATTTCTTGATTTTTCATCTGATCTTGACTAGTAAACAAAACAATCTTTGAACTTTCAAAGGCTCTTTTATGATAAACGATTTTTTCATGATTGTTGATTGTCCATTCAACAACGGAACGATAACCGGAAGACCGTTATTCATTTTTACTTGATGTCATTTTTTCCATATTTCGACGGTGAATTTTTCTTCGTATTCTCCAATTCCTTTTACATGACATGTTCCTGTTCGTTGTTCAAAGCCAAATGAATACTGACAATTAATAGTTTGGAAGGCTGCCTCCAATTTTTCTCTCGCAGATTCAGTGTGTTGTTTTCTTGGAAACGTGGGCGTTACATTTTTTAACAAATGGAAAACATTTTGTTTAAAAAGAAGAGACATTGTTAACATCTTTGCTTTTATTTCGACTATCACAGCTTCCTTAAACACGCATTTATTTATACATATATAATTAAGTCTATGGATAAATACCTAGGAACCAACAATTCATGGTGAATGTCCGCTTCACGCTTCAATTCTAACATCAGACTAAATGACACTACTCCTTTAGCAGATTGTATATACAGTAGGCTGTTTATATAGGTCACTAGAGGAATAAGGAAATCGGAGGTAATTCTTTGGTTTAGGGATAATGCTGAAGGTTATTTCTGGTTATGACCTCTCGTTTGTATGTTTATAGCCCTTTGGTGGTTATATATATATATAACACACACACTAAACTAAATAACACAAACACACACACACAAACACACTTACCATCCCCTCCCCAGACACCAATAAAACTGCTGAACTGACCGGAGAAAAAAAAGGGAACATAGCTCTTATCTCAAATGACAACTTAAAAGAGACTGTTTGACCAACACAAGGAATGTTAATAAACTCATGTTAAAAAGATAAAAAAACAAATAAATAAATAAATAATAAAAAAACAAATGAAAAGTACAGACAAAAGTTCGTTTTCTTCATCAAGACATTCATTTCTGTAGTTTACTGCTACAGCAAGCAGAAACATTTTTTTCTCCCGATGATGGCCATGTTGGCCGAAACTAGTCGAGGAATCTACATGAAATAATAATAATAAAAACATAAGAATATTAATCTACAACCCAGTATGTCTGAAGATTTTAATTGATTTTTTAATAATTTTTATCGTTCAAAATATATATATATATGTATGTATGTGTGTGTGTGTGTGTGTGTGTGTGTGAGTATGTGTGTGTAAATATATTGATAAAATAGGAAAGAACCGTTAGATTGATGATCTGAAGTACTTTAGTATTTCTGTTTTTATTTTTTTTAAAACAGTGCTCGATACACAAGTAGAGCCTAGATTATAATTATATATATTTTTTAAATATGATTCCGTCGCTACCATTTTTCAAAAACAGAAACTAAAAACTTCCAAATCAATTATAGAAATTAAATTAAAGTACCGTGTTCTGTTTCATTTTCAAGCGAATTTTGGAATAACTTATTTTGAAATTTACGGAGCTTTATAAGCACTTATATTCATAATATTAGTTTCTATGGATATGCAAAAAAACAATCATTTTAATAAGGGGCGGTAGGGTATTAATTTTCCCTGACAACTATTGTATCAACATATTAGTTATTTTCGTTAATGTATATTTATATACTTTATATGAACATATTAGTTACTTTATATATATATATATATATATATATATATATATATATATATATATATATATATTAAGAAATGGACAAAGTCCGACAATTATTTTAAGACATTTTTATGCTTATGCTTATATATATATATATCTGAACAAAATAAACTATGAAATCTCCACAAATATCCTTAAATGCCTATAATTAGTAACAGAAGCCATTGGTTCATACCAACGGCTTTCCATACTCAATACTTATCGGATTCACTCTCGCGTGGTCATGTGTGACGTCATGAGCTGTGGTGCGATTTTCGCTTTTGCAATTCTGTTTAAACTCGGTGGGCGAAAAACCTGGATAGCGCAGTTTTAAAATAAATTGGCATCCGAGGAAAAATGATAAAAAGTAATCACTAGAAACCTTCAAAGAGGGCGAAAGAAATCGTCCAATCCCTTAAATCTTTGGTACAAAGATAAAAAAAAACCAGCGAGTAATAAATTAAAACGAAGAGTGCTCAAAAAACACAAAGTAGAGCAAAGGTAAAATAAATAAATCCTGATGAGCCAGACACTACCTACCTAGGTTTCAGCACTGGGCACATCCAGTTCAACCTGATGATTCCATGTGGTGAGACATAGGCAGGTAGTACCTGACTCATCAGGATTTATTATATATATATATATATATATATATATATATACTGGGTATGGCGATAAACCATAAGTAACTACACTCGTTTCGGAAAACCTTCGGTTTCTTGATTTGCAAATGATCAAATCAATATCGAAGGAAAAAAGGTATAAAAATAGAAAGAGCCAAGAACAGTGGTGCATTTTGGGTAGTTTATTTTAGCGGTCATTTTACCGGAAGTCGTTTATTTGTTTAC
>OZ038501.1:95611954-95706954 GCA_964036315.1 Acanthosepion esculentum | reverse complement strand
CATACATACATATATATATATATATATTTACATATTTATATATTAATATGTATATATATTTATATTAATTATAATTCATTAAATATATTCATGTAATACTAATACAATTAATAATATTATTTATTTAAATTATTATTTATTATTAATGATTTTTGAACCAGTAATATTTCGCTTGCTAGGCACACATTTTTATAGATGAAACAAAACTCCAGGACTTTCCTCAGTAATTTTACTGATTTCCAGTAAGCTACAGGGTACGCCAGAAAAAAAGCCTACATTTCAAACTATGTGGTGCTATGTTACTTAGACAAATGGCAATGGTGTCTTCATCTAGCTAATGTATTATAACTTTTTTTTTCAGATAATGTTAATTCCCGTCATTGCTTGAACTGATGCACACCGTGCGTTTTCTGTTGAAACGTTTTTAAGAGTGGTGAATCTGTAATTGCAGAATTGACAGCTTTTCGTATTCATTTCATGTTACATCGGAATGATACTGTTTCGGATAGAAACACCATACTGCTATGGGTTGCCGAATTTAATGTGGAGTATCCGAGCCCGTAGGCTCGTACAAAAATTTCCCGTAGAGCCCATATAAAACGGGGCCGTGTAGCTGTTTCCCGAGATGAGACTCTGCTCTTCGACATAACCTCCTGTAGGGTCCTCGCTGTCCGGAGGCGGAGTGTTTGACCAGCACAGCTGTTAGACGAATCTCCAACTACAGGATATCTACCAACATCCCAACTTATTCAGATGTGGCACAAGGCCGAATTTAATGTAGGGTATCCGAGCCCGTAGGCTCAGCCTAAAATTCCCCGTAGACCCCGTATAAAAACGCGATCGGGTAGCTGTTTCCCGTGACGAGACTCTACCCTTCGACATAGCCTCGTCTGGAGATCCTCTCTGCCCGGAGGCAGAAAGTTTGACCTGAACAATCTCCAACTGAAGGATATTTGCCAACCGACCCACGAAGTCAGATGTGGCACAATCCGAATTTAACGTCGGGTATCCGAGCCCGTAGGCAGGGGCAAAAATTCAGTGTAGACTCCAATAAAAACAGGGTCGGGTAGCTGTCTACCACCCCAGACGAGGAGCCTCGTCTGGGTTCCTCTGCCCTAAACACATAGTTCGACTAGCTTAGCTGGAGACGAATCTCCAACTGCAGACCAACATACAGTATTTACTATTGTATTTATGTGAATGGGGACATACTCATTATCAGACGTAGGTCTGCTACAGCAGAAACGAAGATGTAGATATTGCTAAAAGCTATCGAAATACAAACAGGGTAGGTCGATATAAAGGACATAGAATTCGAGGTTAATATTGATCGGGAATCCATCATTTAACCATATTTACCCGAAGTGAAGCATCGACAATCGATAGGCTACATCCACAACCCAACGAATGAACTATAAAAATACTTCTACAAAGTGAATATTATCGTTAGTTCCATATGGGAAAATAAAGAAAAGAAAAGCTAGACAAAGTCAGACAGAGACATTCCATGAGACGCCGGCCATTGATGGAGAACGATATCTTTAACAATTGTCATGAAATGGCATCGCACTGAAGACATTAACGAAATAAAAGATGGATGACAAACTTGTCAAATATTAACAATGAATATTTTTTCTTTGAAGAGATGACACTTGATGACCATGACATTTATTTATACAAGGAGTAAACAAACAATGTGATATCTGTATGTATTTCTAAGATTAGGTATTGTAACTATTTACATTGTGGACTTTTGTCCACATCTTTATTGTCAGGAAGAAGGTCAGAGCGTACAGCGATCGAAATTTCGTGAATATGTCACTAAAGATGAGAAAAACAGTCCGAACAATGTAAATAGTGTAAATTGAAACAATGTGATGTGGATAAATTCAGATAAGGAAGTGTGTAGCTGTGTGGCTGAATTAAAATTGTGCATGTTTATGGCTTAATGAGTAAGGCACCGTGCATGTCAGACGGGCTTCTATGAATATGCACTTCTCGGAGTCTAATTTATTTCTAATCCAAGTTGATTATTTCACAATCGCAGAATATAAATGGGCATGAATATTGAAATAAAAAAAACTAATAATGAGTTGAAACTCGTAAAACATCTCAGAAATTTTATCGAATTAATACTATTATATCGGCTACTATTAGATGTAAACTATTATTACATGTATTGCAATCATTATATTAATTAGTGCTCATAATTTTTATTACTTCTAAAAATATTTATTATGATTGTTATTGGTTCGTCTATTGTTTTGAGAGGAGGTATGGCCGTCATATTGGATTTGTTCGTAGAGAGTGGGTCCTACGAACCAGTGATCGTGGTCTCAAATGGAAGTACTCACAACTGCCATTGGACGCCTTTTGGACTTCTGTTATGGAAGAGTATCCAACTCTAAGTAAAAAAGCCATCAAAATCTTACTGCAATTCTCAACTTCGTACCTATGTGAACTGGGATTTTCTTACCTAAACAACATTAAAAATAAAAAACGTGAAAGACTTAAAAATATTGAAGAAGAGTTAAGAGTGTGTCTCTCTCACATTCGCCCAAATATTGCAGCAGTAATCAAGAAGCACCAGGCACAACTGTCCCACTGACATTCACCATTATTCTTTTATACCCGATATTGAATACAGGATATGTTGATTTATGGGAATCAAAATTCTTCTTAGATAATATTCTTTGTTTTTTTATTATTTTATTGCAAAAATAATGAGTGGAAAATATTTATTTTTTGTGATAGGTGTGCCGCGAAAATTTAAAGAACTCAATAGTGTGCCGCCATGTAAAAAAGGTTGGGAACCGCTGTTCTAAGTATCATATGATAAGTAGCAGTAGCTTAAATGGTATCTCTGGCAGAAAATCCATTTCTTTATATTTACTGGCATGCCAAAGATGAAACTTTTGGTAAATATATCTTGCGATGTCACAAAACGTAAGTAATTGTTACATCATGCATTTTTCCAAATATACTATTAATTAAAAATACACACGTATAGTATTATTCAACAGAGTAGTTTAAACACAGAGATTACATAATGAAAATGATATATGAATTGTACTTGTTCAAATGAAAGCAAAATATTATCTATCTGCCTATATTTTTTAGATGAGGTATTGTAGTTATTTATACTGTTTACATTGTTCGGACTGTTGTCCTCTTTATTATCATATTCACGACGTTTCGGCCGTTGTACGCTCCGGTCTTCTTCAGATGATGTACATTGGAACCGAGTCCTTTATTTCGAACCGAACCCTTTATTTCGTTCACTGCGGTAAATTGTTCTAGTTCCACGTGTCTGCCCTTCCTCGATATCTCGGTTTCAGATTATTTCCCTTTAGCTAAACAAATCTCCAAGATTTTTGTTCACCTCTGCTGTGGCCAGATTTGGAACTGAATTTAGTGAACGAAATAAAGAGTTCGTTTCAAAATTCCAACATATATCATCTGAAGAATGCCGGAGTCCTACAACGGCCGAAATGTTTTGAATATGACAAGGTGAGGAAAACCGTCCGAACAATGTAAATAGTGTAAAATATTATCTAGTCACGTTATTTAAGTACATGTAAGGGGCCCCTGCTTTTTAGCAGAAATTTCGTTCGGGTGCTGGTGACTTATTTTTCCATAGAGTTATGAGTTTTGATATCAGGAAACCTCGTGCATAATTCGAACTTTCATTCTTCCTCAAAACAACAACTCAGGAAAAAAAAGATCGCTCAGTCAAAATGGTAGATTTTGATTTTTGCAGATGAGGGATGAACATGATTATACAGTGATTGGTTCAGACGTATATCCTCATCACGGTTTTGATCATTGTTCATTTCAATCAGTTATGGAATAGATATTTATTTGTACGATGGTACAAAATGTGGTACAAGGCCAACAAGGGCATTGGGGAAAAGGACGGTCTTCTTCTGTCTTAATTCTAAACTTATCTAGTCACAAACACTAACCCAAACATACCAACAATAGTCCTACCACCAAAACAACACGTTCTCTCCTACCATTCTTACTACAATCACCATAATACCTCCATGTCTCTGTGAATTCTTAACTAGTCACTAAATGTTCATTTCAAAGTCTGTGGGGGTGCGGGATAAAACAACAATTTAAAAAAATCCCCAATGAGTATTTACAATGAGTATTTGATGCTGACTAATCAGTTATGGAATGATTATTTACCCGCTGCCACACGCAGCAAGATGTGACACAAGGCCGACTTTTAAAGTGGGGTATCCGAGCCCATAGGCTCGAGCAAAAATTCCCTATAGACCACGTAAAAACGGAGTCAGTTTCCCGAGACGAGACTCTGCCCTTCGGCGGAGCCTCGTCTGGGGGATACCCTCTGACATGTGCCAGGTAAGTAGGTATTTACTTGACCCCCCCCCCAACCGAGTCAGGTTGTGACACAAGGTCGGTTTTTAACGTGGGGACCCGAGTATTTTCACACGGTCTTAGCTGGTCATAGCTTGTCCAAGCTGGTCAGAGCTGGTCTAAGTTAGTCATAGCTGGTCTTGGCTTGTCATAGCTGGTCCAGGCCAGAGCCGGTCCAAGCTAGTCGTAGCCGTGATGCCGCCAGCACAGGGACGGATCCCCGTGCCAGGTAAGTATGGCACATCAGTTATGGAATGACTGCGAAAATACTCCCGCTCCAAATTTATAGATAAAACATGCAGATGCATTTCTTCCTAACCAATAAGATAGGACACTGGTAATAGTCGAGGTTCATTTTATTGTCCATGCTGTATAAAAATCGCCTTCTTTGGATGACGATCACCTTTTTGTATGGTTAATGTAGCTTTATTTTGATTGTGCCTCCAATCTCTTGTATTCCATGTCGTAAAGTATCCACTTTCTATCATTCATCAATATGTTTGAAGAACAGAAATTCTTAAGAATGAAACTTGTAATTCCAACGGATAATTTATTGTTAAAACAGATATATTTCGGTAAGTTGTTGCAATCCTTGATCATTCTTGAGAAATAAATAAAACACTGGCTAAGCTACATTGCATGTGTTAAGAATTAAAATTAACGTAAAGAAATTCGATCGAATTGAGTTCGCGAGACACACGTAAGCTGAAAGCGTGACAATTGTCTAAAGAGGGAAATGTCATTTCCAAACCAGAGTGAAAAAAATACTCCTAGTTTTTTCGTATTTTTCGTCAAAGTAGGGAATTACAAGTTATCTTTTTTTTAAATTCATCTTCACCAATGGAATCAAGCGTTTTTACAATTAACAGAAATTTAAGTTATATTTAAGTAGGGGTTCACACACCGAAACAGAACTTAGCATGTTTAACTTACACAGAAGCTACACTTCAAAGCGACTAACATAAAAAGTTGGCGCGAACGAGTGTTTTTTATTTTTGTACTTGTAAGCAATCACCAGTGGCGTATAGAACTGATTATTCTCAAATCAAATATCAATCAAATAAGCTGTCTAGTAAAAATTCTCTAGCACAGATTTTAGCAAATCATTTTTTACATACTCGGTTATTTGCATCTTTCTCAACCCTTCTTTTTTTGTATTTTGGTCGTATTTCTAATTTTTTATTTTTTTAAAAAATATATAAAATGATATACCAAAACTTTGCTTATTTTCTCAAACTTTCTAAACTAGATTCGACAAAAAATGTTTTTAAGTATAAACGATAATGTCACAACTGTCACAATAAAATGAAAAGCAATATGTTTATCAAATGATTCAAATCTAAATTCTTCAAATACACTCAGAAATAACCTTTTAGCCAATCCAATCGAGAGGAAGACATACTGTATAAACTGCCGAGACAATATGAAATACATAGATAGATATACAGAGAGTGAAAGTGACAGTTGTGGGTTGATGTGGGGTGTAGTGCCTGTTTATATAAGACGACTTTCTATTCTGGATTTGACCGTCGGATTCTATTTCCCACTAATTTTTAAAGGAAAACTTTGAACGCCCATCTTGTTCTCTTTCATCCTGGAAAGAATGTTGATCAGATTAAAAAAATAAAACGGCTATCAAATAAATTTTCTACGTGAACCTATGAAAAATGATAAAGTCTTTCATTAAAAAATAAATATGGAATTAAGTTAGATTCAGAATATTCTAATTCTGAGTGACGTCAAAACACCTCTGTGGCTCTAAACCTACAGACATGCGCACTGGGATGCAATATTTAGCGAGCATGCCCAGTACCTATTTTTTAGATGGATCTTTCAACATGAAACCTTTCCTTCCTTCTCCTGTTCTTTCCTTCTTTCTTTCTTTCTTTTCTTCTTTCTTTTTTCTTTGTTTCTTTCTTTATTGTTTTTCCCTTCCTTCCTTCCTTCCTTCCTTCCTTCCTTCCTTCCTTCCTTCCTTCCTTCCTTCCTTCCTTCCTTCCTTCCTTCCTTCCCCTGTTCTTTCCTTCTTTCTTTCTTTCTTTATTGTTCTGACCAGAACACCTTCAATAGTTCCCCTTTTCTTTGGTTATTTTTGAAATCAGACTTGCAAATCATTTTTCAATTAGATTCTTTGATCGCTGCAAGAAATCTCCGGAATTATATCCAAACCCCCCGACCAGAGCAGCTGTTCCTTTAAGATGACCATTTCAAACTGGATCAACACAGACAAAATGATCTGTCGTTATTTTCAACGAACGAACAACGACTTCTTCCTCCTCCTCCTCCTCCTCCTCCTCCTCCTTTCTTTCTTTCTTTCTTTCTTTCTTCGTGCTGAGCATTCTCTCTAACTTTCTTTGTCTTTCTTTCAATTTCCTATTTCCTTTTTTTCGCTAAATTCTTTCTTCATCTTCTTTAACTCCATTATTTTGACTTCTTTTATTCCTTCCTTTTATTTTTCATTTCTATTTCATTCGTTTCTACGTATTTCTTTATATTTTTCTTTCTTTTATTCCTTCTTTCTTTTTTATTTCAACATTATATTTTCTTTTTTCCTTCTTTAATTTTTCTTTCTTTCATTCTTTCTTTTATTCTTACCTTTTGTTTTTTCATTTATATTTCATTTGTTTTCCGTTCTTTCTTCCTTTCTTTCTTTCTTTCTTCCTTTCTTTCTTTCTTTCTTTCTTATTTGGACATTTTATTTTCTTTCTTTCTTCTATTCCTTCAACTGAATTTAAATTTTCTTTCTTTCCTTCTTTCTTTTTTTCTTTCTTCCTTCGTTCCTTTCTTTCTTTCTTTCTTATTTGGATTTTCCGTTTTTCTTTTCTTTCTTTTCTTTCTTTCTTTCTTCTATTCCTTCAACTGAAATTAATTTTTCTTTCTTTCTTTTTTCTTTCTTTCTTTTGCATTTAGTTTTCTTTCTTTCTTTTATTCATAACTTGTATTCTTTCGACTGAATTTCATTTGTTTTAATTTCTTTCTTTTTTCCTTCTCTAATTCTTTTATTTTTCATTTGGATTTCATTTATTTCCTGTTATTTCATTATAACATTCTCCTTTCTTTCTTTCTTTCTCTTTTATTTTGAATAGTATCACCATTCGACTCTGACAGAATCCATTGCATTGTTGGTCGGCAAGGCAATCTAAAACATTTGAATAATGTCATTTACTTCATTGGCCCTCGAGTAAAGCGAGTGGTCGTTTTGTAACTTTCGTTCGCCTTTGATCTTTCACCTTTAAGTGCCGAAACTTCTCGCGTCCTTTGAGGCGTGAAGAGTCTAGTTTTCATGTTTCCATTTGTACAGCATTTATGTCCAGAAATTAGTCTTCCGAAAAACATTTCCGACGCATGTTCAAGCCAGCGCATGACTGGAGAGTAAGGACGAAATATTTGCACACAAAAAGAGAGCGGATAAAGGGAGGACTCACGTGCGGTTCATAAACAGATTTCTTATTTTGCACAGTTGCACAGGCAGAGAAACACTCTGCTGCACTCTTAAGAAATGACACCATGAAAACGTTACAGACACACACGGACATACTTAGTATGTCTGTATGTCGAAAAGACACACTCAATAAATTTGGAAAAGCTATCTGTAAGTCTTCAATAATTCGAAATTTTGAGATCCATAGGCAGCTATCTAAAGGGAAAATAATTCAACAAAACTGGACAAGGAAATGGCTTGTCAACGCAC
The DNA here is from genome assembly GCA_964036315.1 of Acanthosepion esculentum. Classification (NCBI taxonomy): domain Eukaryota; kingdom Metazoa; phylum Mollusca; class Cephalopoda; order Sepiida; family Sepiidae; genus Acanthosepion; species Acanthosepion esculentum. The sequence goes on along the minus strand of OZ038501.1, from coordinate 95,698,877 downwards.
CCAAAACCAAACTGCTCTATTTTAATTTTCTGGGAGAACCTTTTTGCCTTCCAACGGTATGGCTGATGCTAACCTCCAGGAGAGTGAGCACTTTCTCGCCTTAATGTTTTCCGTTGGTCTAAAGTGGAAAGATTATATTGAATCAGTTGCTAGGTCTGCTGTCAGGAAAGTTGGTTCACTGTGTCTTTACAGACAGAGTTTCTCGACAGAATCTATTTTACATATTTATAAGTATAATATATTATGAAATGGACAAAGTCCGACAATTATTTTAATACATTTTTGTTTATAGGTTATTTATATAATTACAAATATTTAAGTAAATGCTCTGTTTATAGTAAACAGTATTGACAACATTTACCGGCCTGAATGCCCGAGAAATCTCAAAGAAAAATTTGTGTCCTACGACAGGAATTGAACCTGTATCCTATACGGAACTGCCATAAAGATTGACGTGCTATAACATTTAGCCACAGAGGAAGCGTCATGTTTGCAAGTTCATAAACAGTAAATTAAACTTGCAAACGAGACGCGTTCTCTGTAGCTTTCTTTCGTTCTTTCTTCCTTTTTCTTTTTTCCTTTTTTCCTTCTTTCTTTCCCTCTTTTATTTTTCTTTCTTTCTTCTATCGTTTTCACTCTTTCTTTCTTGTTTTCTTTATTTTCGTTTCTTTCTTTTTTCTTTTCTCTTCTTTCTTTCTTTCTTTCTTTCTTTCTTTCATTCTTTCGTTTCCTTTTTTTCTTACGTCTTTCATTTTCCCCCTTTCTTTTTTTCTTTCATTTTCTTTCTCTCTTTAATTTTCTTTCTTCCTTTTTCTTTCTTCCGTTTTCCCTCTTACTTTCTTGTTTTCTTTCTTTCGTTTTGTTTCCTTTTTTTCCTTCTTTCTATCCTTCTTTTGTTTTTCTTTCTTCTATTGTTTTCATTCTTTCTTTCTTGTTTTCTCTATTTTCGTTTCCCTTCTTTCTTTCTTACTTTCGTTCGTTCGTTTCCTTCCTTCCTTTTCTCTTTCTTTCTTCCTTTCTTTCACGGGTTCAAAAAAGTACACACATTTCATATAACCAATCATCGCTTTCGCTTTTCCTTCCCCTCTCAATCCATCTTTGGCACTGGTGTTAATTCGTCCTTTCTGGTTGGAAGCAACTTTGTTCTGGCGAAAATGTTTTCTTTTCTTCAATTACATACATCAATAAGGCATAATTTAATTCAGTAGCAGTTATTCTCCAAGGATAATGCTAAAACGCAAAAATGCGAATCCTGAAAAGCGGAAATATCTGCGAATGGTCCATTTCTGTCGGGTACTTCAAGAGTTTACGGGTCTGTTGTATTTGAAAAAGAGAATTCATATTAAATCGTTCCCCGGGAAGTAGCCGACTTCTAAAATCAGTTTGTTGCAGACTGGTGAATGTATTTTTAGTTATCCGAAGGATTTATGATGTCGGTGTTCTTAAACATTCGTCCACAACAAATTAAGAGATAAAAGGAATATAGAAAACAAATTATGCAAGAAAATTCAGAGTGAAAACAAACATAATTAAAAGTAACAATAATATTGATTTATATACAATTGACATATACAATTGGGTTGAATATTGTTTGGATAAATGAGGATGGTTGAATTAGAATCTTGGTGTTTGTTTGTTACCTCAATTTGTATAATATCAACAATTGCATGCGTTTTAATTAATCAATTCGCCTCGATTATTTGCCCTTGATTTTAATTTATACTAAAAAGCTATTTATTTATTTTTTATTTTTACGTTTATCAGTCCGAATAAATTGATCTAATTTCTTTTTAATCAATAAATTAGATTCGAATAAAGTTAAATATAAATTGACCATATTTTAAAACGAACCAATTAAAGCTTAAATTAAAAAAATGAATAAATTCAAATACTGAAAGGCGTAACCGTCATTTTCTTACATAGACCATAGCCCAATAATATCATAGACCATATAATGTTTTATATTGTCTATTTATCAAATATACAAATAAAGTATATATGTTGGGAAATATCCAATGATAAAAGAACACTATATACTACCATATAATATCCTCGTGTAACGCGCAATCTCGCGTATCGTGCGACCTCCAAATTTTCACTGATAAAAAATGGTTTTATCATGTATCTCGTGTATCATGCGAGTTCCTTTATTGAGAGACTAAATTACAATAGACTAACCTCTTTTCCTCTATCCCTTTATCCCATCTTCTAGTTAAATAAATTCAAAAAGTAAAAGAGAAAGATAAAAGTATCGTTAGTAACTCTATACTCGTTGCGTAAAGACGTACAGCCAGAAACAACCGAACGAGAAACAGATAAACATCTTAGAAACGTAAACAATGGAAAAGATGGATATTCGATATGTTTGTATTTTATAAGACGATACAAATATGTGACTATTACATGCATTATTATTGAATACAGTTAAGTAAAACATCAATTTTATTAAAATCATGTTTATTTTAAAGACAGCTGTACATTTTGACCGCAGTAAATGGATATATAGTTTGGACAACGGTGTAGCCAGAGCCAGTAGTACATACGCTAAGTTTATATCTCGTCTATGATGCGAACCCTTAAAAGTTAGGTCTTCAAAAGTTGGATGATACTCGAGTATATATATATATATATATATATATATATATATATATATATATATATATATATATATATATATATATATATATATATATATATATGTATATATATGTGGTTCAATTCAATTTATATTACAATGAATCATTCATACAAAAAGTAAATTAGCAAAGTTTTATTTAAATTATTAGCTCTGATTTACATTGAGCTCTTAGAATTTTATCCTCCTTGTGTCTACTCATACGGATTACCTAGTTTTTCGTAAACTATATATATATTTGAAACAATAGAAATGTTACATCTAACTCAATACTGTCTCTCTACCACCTACACTGCTCCCACTTCGTTAATTTCCTTATTATTGCCCGTCATGAATGTGTAAATTTATTTTCATTTTTTCATTTCAACATTTGGAAATAAATCTGATGATCCACTGTCCTTTGGAAGGGCTGTGGTGAAATAATTTATTATATGGAACCTTAAAGTAATCTGTTTTTATTTAAATTATTAGCTCTGATTTACATTGAGCTCTCTGGATTTTATCATCCTCGGGTCTACCCATACGGATTACCTAGTTTTTCGTAAACTATATATATATATATATATATATATATATATATATATATATATATATATATATATATATATTTCTGGGATGATTAGTTATCATTCGAATTAATGTCCTCAGGTGTGTTTTTATTACATTTTTTCTGCCGTTCAAATCCGGCCTTCATCAATTGTATTTCGATTCAGATAAATTTTATGGAAATCTAAACTGGACACTTTATTTACAGCGGTGTGGATTAAGGCGTTAGTTCCTGAATTTGGTGACAGTAGTCGAGAGTTCAGTCCTTGGGCCAGGCAGTATAAACACGCAGGTGAAAGTGGGTGAACAATAACTGAACAGTATTAAATAAGAACAAGACGAGATATCCCGAGACATAGACACGAGACCGAGAACAAAATAATATTCTGGCACCGCTAACCAAATATCTTACTCATAATAAAGGTGTTTTCTGAAGGAACATTTTTCTGTTTTTTTTTTTTTTTTTTTAATTATTTCACTCCAAGCAAGGCAATAAAGTCACTAAGACGCAAAGCGTTACTGAGTGTGAAAGAATATGAGAAAAAGAGGAGAGAGAATAATAAAAATACAGAAGACAAAAGAGAACGTTATTGAATAGAAAGAATAATAAATTCACTATTTATTTCATTTTTATATTTTTCTTTCTTCCCCTAATAGCAGTAGACAGGTTCGCCTATCGCACGGTTTACACTCCTCCTCGGTCTTTTAAACAGGAGTAAACGTTTATCTCTTGTTTCCTATTTAGAATTGGATTTCTGGTTCTTCCTAAAGTCTACTTCAACTCTACACTTCTAATGTCTCCGCTTAAACGTAGATATTTTTCTTCAATAGGAGTAGATAAGTTCGCCTATCATCCGATTCACACATCTCCCTGTCTTTTGAACCAGAATAGAGGTATATCTCTTGTCTCCTGTTTAGGACTGTATTTCCGGTTCTTTCTAACGTCTACTTCAGCTCTATACTCCTTATGCTTGTCCTTTACTACGCTAAGGTAACTCCACTCTACCTTGAGTAGCTCTTGGGCCTTGTATTCGGTGAACATTAATAATAATAAAAAAAAAGGATTAAATAACGCATTTAGTTCGAAATTCCCTGACGATTAGCTGTATCGGCATACATCTGAAGAAATCCGGCAAAGGCAACGGTCGAAACGTTGTTAATAAGCATGAGGAGATGAGTTCGAATGTAAATAATATAAATAATACAGCGCCATGTTTGTGATGAACCATCCTTTTCCTTTTTGTCTTGAGTGATATTCATGTCCAGTTATTCGCCCCCCCCCCCGCCAAGCAAACAGGACAGTCTCGAAATCAGTGATGTTATATGGCAATGCTTGTTTTTGCAACCCGTTCTGATTTAATAAATAATACAAGCCGTTAAATCGATTAGTCGTTATGGCGACGTAACGAGCCCCACTGAATGACGTTAGCAAGCAATTCTTTCTAGAACGATTCTGTTATTGTAGAGGCTGGAATTTCGTTTCTAATTGACAGAGAATTCAAAATTTAATTTCGATATTGCATTATTGCAGCATGAACACTGTGCTTTTCTTTTGTGTTGTTTTATTAAACCTTTTTTTTTTTGCTGTTTAGCGCTTGAGTTAATAGATTCCGTTTAAAGCAATTTGCTTCCATTTTATTTCATCCCTCTTAAAGTGCAACTATGACGTCAGAAGATTATGGTGGAATGGTCATCGATGACATAATATCGTCAAAATTAATGTAGAATACAATGCAAATCTAAATTCCCAAATCGTTTTATCTAAGCAGGTCAGAAACTAGCAGATTTCTGGAATTAATTTTCAAATAAAAATGAATTGCAGTGACATTACTTTAAAGCTCTACTTAAGAAGAGACTGCCTATAAAAGTAGGAATTTTTTAAATTATGGACTCTCCAAAATTTGGGAATTGCAAGAAATCTGTTTTCTCCCCCCCCGCCACCTAAATTCTTAATAATCTTTAAAAGATAAAAATTAATTATTGTTTATCGAGAAAATCGGGCTCCTTACATTAAGCTTGTTATCCGAAAAAGAAACCGACTGAATATGAAATAAAATAAAATTAGGATATTTGCAACACAAACAAAATTGCTTAAAAACTAATTTTGAGGTGATGGCTAAGAGTTCTGAAGTCGCCATTGAAGATACAACTGGTAATGTCGATGTTAATTTTGGGGATGATGTCAAAACTGAAAATGTACAAATCGGGCGGTTGTCGATCACTGACGAACCCTTGACGAGTCAAAGCACGATTTATTCAAACCTAGATGAAAAGGCATCTGATATCGACGTCGGGCGTATACCGTCACCTGAGATCGGAACCAAGGAAAATATTGAGACATCAGACTCTAAAGTCCACAGAGAAGAGTTCTCAAAATATCCATGCCCGATTTTTGCTGACATGGATAAAAAAGCATATCTTAATAGGAAACACTTTTCCCCTGTCCGGAGACCTTATAAAACGTTATGGAAAGACAACCATCTGACAATACCGGATATTTATGGTGGAGATTATTCTTTCTTCAGAAAGAAGAATGCAATTCCCTTGTCCAGGAAGAAAGACACTATCACGCCTAACGTTAGCCGAACTGAATGTCCATCCTCTCTAGACCTTAAAGTAGATCGAAAACATCCGGCCAAAATTCAAATTGAAGACGATTGCTCATCGTATATTTTGCCTTTAGATAACGATGACAAAAACAAAGACGCCGTGTCTATTATATCAACTGAGAGCGGCGCAACAGTGAGCACTCTGAAAAATGTGTTTGCCATTTCGAGTAAGAAAGATCGACCTACTGGATGCGTTGTCGAATCGGGGGATATACGAACCCATTGGAGGACGACCGGTTTTTATAGAAACTGTGCGCAAACGTTCATAACTAAACACGCCCACCTGAAAAGAAAGAATTGGGCAAACACTGGATTTGTGGTGGCAGGCCTCTATGTTTTCGGCTTCCTCTGTTTAGGCTCCGCCGTTTTCAACTCGGCGCCAATCAACCTTATTATCATCGTTCTAGGTGTTGTTCTCGTTAGTTTAGCTTCGGGTATTTTATATTTGGTTTATGCAGTTGAGAAAAACCGCTCCTTATACACGTTATCTTCCGGGGAACGCCGAAAGGTAACCTTCAGTAATCCATTCCCTTCTGTTCGCTGAAGTCGAAGAGAATCCTGGCTAAAGCTAAAAAAACTATCTTGCTCATAATAAAGATGTCATCTGAAGGAAAAATGTTTGTTTGTTTGTTTTTTTTAAATCATTTCACTCCACGCAAGTCAATGAAGTTGTGGTAACCGCCACAACTACCATCATTCATAGAAAATATACAACAAGCATTCATGGGTTAATCACCTTCAATCTAGCTCGCTGATTGGTCAGTTTCGACCAATCAAATCACCTCCACGCGACAGGTCTGTTTTCACCCCAACTAAAGTTGATCCAGTCACGTGGTACAACGTACTATAAAAACCAAACACGAGTGATTCTTGCTCTCTTTTTCTCATCCTCTCTTCGTCGATCTCTTCGTCACTCGTACGTCTCATCTCCGCTGCCAAAATGTGAACCTTAAAAAACTCCCGTCTTGACTAATCCAGTCAGACGTAAAAAAACTTCACAACTAATCACGCAAGTACATTCTGAATTATTACCAACTTGTACAATACACAATTCCAAACACTCAACACGTACTCAGTTTTATAAACTACAATTTAATAGTAAATCTAATCCTATTTCCTAGTCTAAGAGACACAACTCTGCCTAACCTTTCAGTTCACATGCATGTACATCAAATACTTAATAAATTCAATTGTTATGTTTTCAACCCTACGTTCTGTTTTGTATTTTATACCATGTGCTATTTTACGTCAAATATAAATTGCATTGTGACCACCACATTGGATGGCGACCTCCAGCATAATGGCATGATCCTTTCCACACCTTTCCTAGACAAAAATAAAATAATTGTGGCGGGACCCGCAACATTGCACGCCCACAACACATTTGGAAACCTCGTCGTTTAGGGGCCCGCTACAAAGTCACTAAGACGCAAAGCGTTACTGAGCGGAAAGAATATGAGAAAAAGAGGAGAGAGAATAATAAAAATGCAGGAGACAAAATATTGACATTGAACTTACATTTTTGAAGATCAAAATTGGCTGAGAAACAGAAAGCCGGAACAGAGTCCCACAAGCGAGAAGTGTGACAGAAGAAACTATAAGCATAGTACTTATCGTTAAATCTAGCCAGTTCAACTGTAAAATAATGAGACCCTTCCGCCAATCAATTACCGTATTTTAATTCCTAAAGTCTAGGTACCAAAGAGGAAAGTTCATCAGAACAATTACTATGAAAAATATTTATTGAAAAGCAAACTACGTTACGACGGTGGAAAAGTGACCGAAGGTGAGATGCCAGGTCAGGACCAATAACATTGCAGATTCGTGTTTGTATTTTATCGAGATTCTCTGAATACCTAGCAGTGGTTTTCTATAACCCATTCACAGCTTCTTTGGATTTTAGAAACCTTATATAATGGCATGTAAGTTTCTTTTATTTGCTGTAAAAAAATGAAAAATAAGATTAGTAGCCCGGCCAGACACTTTGGATTTCTGGGCATGACTTTCTACGGCCGAGTATATCTGTGGCCGTTTGAATACGCCGGCCTGTCTGATAGCCGCCTGCTTGTCTTGCCGGCCCGTCTGATAGCCGCCAGCTTGTCTTGCCGGCCCGTCTGATAGCCGCCTGCTTGTCTTGCCGGCCCGTCTGATAGCCGCCAGCTTGTCTTGCCGACCCGTCTGATAGCCGCCTGCTTGTCTTGCCGGCCCGTCTGATAGCCGCCAGCTTGTCTTGCCGGCCCGTCTGATAGCCGCCTGCTTGTCTTGCCGACCCGTCTGATAGCCGCCTGCTTGTCTTGCCGACCCGTCTGATAGCCGCCAGCTTGTCTTGCCAACCTGTCTGATAGCCGCCTGCTTGTCTTGCCGACCCGTCTGATAGCCGCCTGCTTGTCTTGCCGGCCCGTCTGATAGCCACCTGCTTGTCTTGTCGGCCCGTCTGATACCCACCTGCTTGTTTTGCCGGCCCGTCTGATACCCACCTGCTTGTTTTGCCGGCCCGTCTGATACCCACCTGCTTGTCTTGCCGGCCCGTCTGTTAGCCCATGCTTGTCTTGCCAACCCGTCTGATACCCACCTGCTTGTCTTGCCGGCCCGTCTGTTAGCCCATGCTTGTCTTGCCAACCCGTCTGATACCCACCTGCTTGTCATGCCGGCCCGTCTGATAGCCACCTGCTTGTCTTGCCGGCCCGTCTGTTAGCCCATGCTTGTCTTGCCGGCCCGTCTGATAGCCACCTGCTTGTCTTGCCGGTCCGTCTGTTAGCCCATGCTTGTCTTGCCGGCCCGTCTGATAGCCGCCTGCTTGTCTTGCCGGCCCGTCTGATACCCACCTGCTTGTCTTGCCGGCCCGTCTGTTAGCCCATGCTTGTCTTGCCGGCCCGTCTGATACCCACCTGGTTGTTTTGCCGGCCCGTCTGTTAGCCCATGCTTGTCTTGCCGGCCCGTCTGATAGCCACCTGCTTGTCTTGCCGGCCCGTCTGTTAGCCTATGCTTGTCTTGCCGCCCCGTCTGATAGCCACCTGCTTGTCTTGCCTGCCCGTCTGATAGCCACCTGCTTGTCTTGCCGGCCCGTCTGTTAGCTCATGCTTGTCTTGCAGGCCCGTCTGATAGCCACCTGCTTGTCTTGCCGGCCCGTCTGTTAGCCCATGCTTGTCTTGCCGGCCCGTCTGATAGCCACCTGCTTGTCTTGCCGGCCCGTCTGTTAGCCCATGCTTGTCTTGCCGGCCCATCTAATACCCACCTGCTTGTCTTGCCGGCCCGTCTGATACCCACCTGCTTGTCTTGCCGGCCCGTCTCATTGCCGCCTGTTTGCCATGCCTAGCCGTCCGTTTTTATTGTTCTTATAACATTCGCCGTCCAATCCGTCTTTCCGGCTCCTCATTGGATCATGGCAAAACAAGCGTCTTAACCATTGTTCCAAGGCGAATCAATTATTATTATTAGTGTCGTACACTGATGCAGTCAATAGAAATTCTCTATTTGAAGCATGGTGTCAACAAGAATCCTGAGAGCGCAAGAACTTTTCAGAGAATCCTCGCAGTGTAATTGATGACAGTTTTCTGGATGTCTACAATCTTTCTTTTTTTCAATTTCACTTCTCCTGAAACGCTTTTGACAGTTTTCTAGGCAGTGTCTTAAATACAAATTGCAAATCTAGGCAGTGTCTTAAATACAAATTGCAAATCTAGGCAGTGTCTTAAATACAAATTGAAAATCTAGACAGTGTCTTAAATACAAATTGCAAATCTAGGCAGTGTCTTAAATACAAATTGCAAATATAGGCAGTGTCTTAAAATACAAATTGCAAATATAGGCAGTGTCTTAAATACAAATTGCAAATCTAGGCAATGTCTTAAATACAATTTGCAAATCTAGGCAGTGTCTTAAATACAATTTGCAAATCTAGGCAGTGTCTTAAATACAAATTGCAAATCTAGGCAGTGTCTTAAATACAATTTGCAAATCTAGGCAGTGTCTTAAATACAAATTGCAAATATAGGCAGTGTCTTAAATACAAATTGCAAATCTAGGCAGTGTCTTAAATACAATTTGCAAATCTATGCAGTGTTTTAAATACAAATTACAAATCTAGGCAGTGTCTTAAATACAAATTGCAAATCAGGGATACTAAAATCGAAGATATACAAAAGAATTTAAATATTTGTGAAGTGTTCTAACAGAGGACGGAAAGTGTGACACTGAGATCCGAAGAATTATTCAGATGACCAAAGATGTATTCCCAAACCTAAGCAGAGTATTAAGAGACAGAAAAAATTCGTTAGAAAAGAGAACTGAACTGTTACGTGATATCTGGCCTCCTGTATGGAAGTAAATGCTGGACAATCTCTTGACAGATGAAGAAGAGACTTGAATTAACAGAAATGTGGTTCTACAGAAAGATGCTGAGGATACCATGAATCGAACCTATGAGTAAGAACGAGGTTTTGGAGAAAATGGAAACAAAAAGGAAACTTATACTTCACATCGGGAGGAGACAGTTGAAATTTCTGAGGCGCGTAATGAGGAAGGACGGCTTGGAAAATCTGATACTCACATGACAGATTGAGGGAAAAAGAGAGCAAGTAACATATTTGATGGGTTTGAGTAAATGGATGGTAGAACAGGGTTTGGAAGAAATAAAAAAAACAAAAAAGGGACAGGGAGATGTGGAGGGCCATGATCGTTTATATCGTAAACGTGGTGTCCTACACATTGCAACATGAATTAGTACTACATTCATGTTCCATCGCTACTTCAACTCCCGAGTGAGATCCTGGTATTTTTCAGTCATTTCAGTTTCTTTGGTGTTCACTCTTGTATCGTATGGAACAGCAAAGTCAATCATTTGTCACTTACTACTCCCCTTATCTATAACAACAAGGCTGGGTTTTCATGTTTCAATGACATCTTCTGTTTGCATCGATAAATCCCATAATATCTTGTGACTGTCATTTGCTACAAGGCCTCTGGTTGATGGTAATGACACTTCCTTTTCATACTGAAGCCAAATTTCCGGGAATCCTTCCCAAAGAATTCTCCCACCAATCCAATCATATCGTCGCTTTCTTTGCAAACTTGGAACATTCATTGAATTTGTACTTAACATCAGCTTGTCTGCACATCCTGTATTTGCTTTCTTTTTGTGACACTGCCCTTGATTGCATTAATTCTGGTAACCTGTGATGCAAATATGTGAGACACTGTTTATTATTATTATTTTTTTTCCTTTGATTTCTGGCGTTTACACATTTCTTTCCGGGTCCCGCCCAGGGACCTAAGGTTAGAAATGGCATCATGACACTTTCCACTGACAAAAAAAAAAAATTACATAGATAAAACCCTTTCCACTGATAAAACCCTTCGTAAAGTGTGGGCTGTACTTGTCAGAACAATTTTTTGTATTTCTTTGAGGCATGAACTTCCAGGAATCCCTTCAATTAATCTACTGGAATCTTTTCCAACCAATCCGAGGGCTCCAACTATAGCAGGGATTGTTGATGTTCCCATGTGCCACATTTTTGAGATTTCTATTTTAAGGTCCTTTATTTTGACAGTTTTTCGAATATCTTCAAAGATACATTGCAGTTTACAGGGACTGCCATATCAATAAGGAGGCACTTTTTTGTTTGTGGTCTTTAATAACAATGTCTGGGCGGTTGGCTTTGATTGTTCTGTCAGTGTGTATTGTGTAGTCCCATAGAACTGTAACAGGTCCTATCTCCGTAACCGGGTCAGTGTGGTGTTCGTACCAGTTTCTTTCAGTTTCCTTCCCATAGGAGTTGCAAATTTTCCAGTGCAGATATTGGCCCACTCTGTCATGCCGGGTTTTATATTCAGTTGGTGCCAATATAGTGCAACCTGATACAAGATGATCAATGGTTTCTGGATATTTATCACAGAATCTGCATTTTGGGCTAACACAGCAATGATAAAACCTTCAGTTTCAGCTTTCAACCCTGCACTACATAGCCACTGATGGGTGCGGTTTTTGTCTACGTCAGCTTGTTTGGTACGGGCAGAGTATTGGCCATGAAGCGGTTTATCTTGCCATCGTTTCTGTATCTGGTCGGTTGCATTTGTCTTTGCTTTCTTTTTTAAGTATTTTGCAGCTTCAGCCAGTGTATTGTGCTTTACTTGTATTTCTGCGCCCATTTGAAACCCCATTTGGAATTTGTTGGCTTCCTTTATTACGAAATAAAGACGCTTACTACTTTCATGTTCCTTGACACACACCATCATCCAGTCTTCTGTTGTTTCCAAGTATCTTTGAAGGCCAATTGTTGTAGTTTTGTAGGACAGTTCTAGTTGAACTAATCCTCTGCCTCCTTCGGATATGGGCACATGTGAGAAGCTTTGTCGTTTTTGCGTCCATTTGCTTAATTTCAGCTATGGTCCAGTTAAGGACATTAAAACTGTATTGCCCCACAGGGATAGCCAAGGTGTTTATGGTTGATATTCTGTTTTTTGACTTTAGCTCGGTATTTAGTACCAGACGTACACGCCTGTAGTACTCCTTTCTTACCTTCTCCTTCATTTGGGGGTGTTGTATGCCATCTTCTTCGCTAATTCCTAGGTACTTATAAGCTTCATCATGCCCCAGTTCCCTAATCTTTGTGACAAAATCGAAATCTATTAAGGGTGTTTCTGTAATTCTACCTTTCTTGAATGTTACTTTTGCACATTTATCTAATCCGAAGTCCATATCATAAACCCTTATTATTATTATTAATTGTAGTAGTAGTAGTAATACTAGCTGTAGTAGTATTATTTTTATATATTAGGCTGGGTCAATGTACTTTCACTATTTACAGCCTTCACATCTAAATATTATAGATTATTATCGTGAGATGCTTTGTTATTTGTCTAGATGACTACAATCTTGATCTCAGCTCCAATTTCCCCTTACAATTTCTCTATGTGGTCTTCCAAGTGCACCCATTACTACAAAAATTACTTTAACATTCATGATTCATACCTTCTTCAGCTCCCTAGCGAGATCCTGGTATTTTCTCGATCTTTTCATTTTTTTTTTTTTAGAATTCTCTCTTTGGAACAGTTAAATAAGCGGCATATCTTCTGTATAAGAATCTCTAAATAGATTAGGTGCCATGAAATCAGAGAGAAAAAATATGTGATTCCAGTCATTGCAAGATGGAAGAAGTACGAACAAACAGGATTCTTTGCAATTCACATATTTTAGGGATCCCAGGAATTCGTTCCACCTATTTTGCATTCAGAATTTGATATTACTCCCAAAGTTTCAATAACAACAGATACCGATGTTGCTTTGAGATGACCACATTCTATACAGAGTTGCTACCATTTAGTTAGCTTCTCAAATGTTTTCAAAGATGTATTTTAGTCGGCTGAGGTTGGAACATTTTTACAGAAGATGATCACATTCTACTGATTTCTATAAAGAGGTCCTGTTATTAACTTAGCTTCCCAAATGTTTTCGAAAATGTTTAGTCGATTGAGGTTGCAACATCTTTTCAGGAGACGTGTTTTTGCATCGCGATTTTTCGCAACTGTGTGGTCAGTTATTATTATTATTATTATTATTTTTTATTTCCATTGATTTCTGGCGTGTACACATTTGTTTCCGGGTCCCGCCCAGAGACCGAAGGTTAGAAATGGCATCATGACATTTCCACTGACAAAAAAAAAAAAAAAAAATTACATCGATAAAGCCCTTCGTAAATTGTGGACTGTACTTGTGAGAACAATATTTTGCATTTCTTTGGGGCATGGACTTCCAGGAATCCCTTCAATTAGTCTACTGGAATCTTTTCCAACCAATCCTAGGGCTCCAACTACAACAGGGATTGTTGTTGTTCCCATGTGCCACATTTTTGAGATTTTGATTATTATTATTATTATTATTATTATTATTATTATTATTATTATTATTATTATTATCATCATCATCATCATCATCATCATCATCATCATCATCATTATTATTATTATTATTATTATTATTATTATTATCATCATCATCATCATTATTATTATTATTATTATTATTATTATTATTATCATTATCATTATCATTATCATTATTATTATCATTATTATTATTATCATTATTATTATTATTATCATTATCATTATCATTATTATTATTATTATTATCATTATCATCGTCGTCGTCGTCGTCGTCGTCGTCGTTGTTGTTGTTGTTGTTTTTTTTTTGTTTTTTTGTTTTATTTTCTTTGATTTCTGTTGTGTATACATTTCTTTCCGGGTCCCGCCCAGAAACCTAGGGTCAAAAATGGCATCATTATTCCCATTAATCAATTAAAAACAAACAACAACGAACATATTTTACATAGATAAAGACCTTCAATCGTAGCGTAGAAGTGGCACAAGTCCGAAATCATGGGGCACCTAGTGAGGATCGAAATCACTTATCAGTCGTACCTGATCTAGCGAGACAAGTTTGCTAACCATTACACCACGCCGATGTTCCCTCCCCCCCCCAAAAAAAATGCTTGACACGGGGTCTTTCGTCTGCTGTGTTTCCGCCCTGGACAGAAGCTCAGGTTATTTATATAACCATGGGCGCAGGGTATCTAATTACAATAGTTATGGGGTCTGTGTGTGATAAACTTGCTGACAATTGCTCCACGGTCTGCAGTTATTCTCACTTGTGAGTGACATTGAAATAGACGTGGAATGAAAAGGGAAGGATTAGAATCTGTACGCAAAAGCATATATAAAAGCCAGGCATTGCATCTCGTCACAAGTTTACAGTCTTTTATATTGTCAGCTTTCATTTGTTTAAACACTAAACTGCCCAAGCAAATACACAGATTAGCTAGCATCAAATCTTTGCAACGTGTAACTCATTAACCAGAGTCGGTGTTGTGGTTTCCATGGAAAAAGAAGATTCCCCGTGTTGATGTTATCTGAGCGTATAGAACATGTTTGCAACATAGCAGCCACTGTCTAGTTCCCGCCACAATTTTTTCACTGGAGTCAGCAGTTTATAATGGCTGTCATGGCGACGTAGTAGCTTATTACAATGTAAGGTTAATACACGCCGACGTAGGGCGGAGGTATTACTTAAAATGGTCTTATTTCACCAGGATCAATAAGAAGCCGTGTTTTAGATTTGGTTTATGGTCAAATTTGAGCCGAGAAATGAGTTTAATCCTGTCGGAAAATTAATATCCATCACGCGAATTCATTTTTAGAATTTATGCTTATTCATTACTTATATTTCCACTTCAGTCTTCAGGCCCAGTCTTAACTATCTGGGTACCTCCAAGAGATCGCTAAAAAGAGCATAGCATGATGAAAAAGCCTCCAAATTTGACGAAAACAAAATTTTATCGTCAAAATATTTGTTATTATTAAGAGGAAAGAACAAAGTATTTTAAAATTATTTTTAAAATGTTTTCCTTCTTTTTAGAACATTCTAACTCTTGATTTAAAAAAAAAAACTTGTTTCTCTTTGTGTCAGCGGAAGAACTAAATAACTAAATTTTGGCGCATTTTTATGACAGACATTAATTTGTAAAATCTTTCAAAAATAAAAATAATTGTCAGATTTTAATGAAACTTTCAGAAACTATTCACAAATGATGGAAATTATTATAAACGTTTTCTTTTTTTAAAGTCATGGTAAAAATATTTTTTATATTCATTACCCCCGCCCCCACAACTAATTTTATGAAAACTCTAGAAATTCTCTACTGTACAATCCAGTGATTATATTAGTTAAAAGCACACGCCTTTGAAGAAAGTAAATCATGTTTTGTTTTTTTTTTTAATCGGACCCTCCCTACCTGAAAATCAGCTCTGAATTGTAACATACAAAACTCAATAAAACAAAGATATTATTTAATTTCAAATGCTTTTAGTTGCTTTTAGTTGTTTTTATGAATATTGATAACATTGTCTGTTAGCAAAAACCTTTTTCGATGAAAGATGAATTTTAAAAATAATTATTTGTTATTTCTTAAATTATTTTATTATTTTTACATTAAATATTCAAAAATTAGTGAAAATAATGTAGAGTTCAGTCAATGGTGTTATTAAGTAGATCTATTTTTACAGATTATATTACAATCAGGAGATCCCCCCCACTATATTATTCACATGGCTTTTGCATCTATCAGGTCAATGATTCTGTAAGCTACGAAACAAATGGTAGTCTGAAGGAGCAAGGTCGGGAGAATAAGGTGGATGAGGAATTTTCTCCCAACCAAGTTCTTCGATCTTTTGTGACGTGATTCTTGCTGTGTGTGGTCGCGCATTGTCCTGATGAAACAGCACCCGTTTTCGATTCACTAGAGCAGGTCTTTTTTCCTCAAAGCTTGGTTCAAACGCTCTAATTGCTGACAGTATATTTGAGCATTAATTGTTGCATTAGGTGGTAAGAATTCAAAGTGGATTATTCCTTGGCAATCCCACCAGATTGAAAGAAGAACCTTTTGCCCATGTAGTTCCCTTCTCGGCTGTGGCTGGGGTCCTTCCCCTTTACCATGCCACTGTCTACGACGCTTAACATTTCGATAAAAGATCCATTTTTCGTCGCCAGTCATAAGTCTATCCAAAAAAGGTGAAACAAGTTGGTGAGAATGGAGAGAAGAGCAGATGTCAACTCGGGATTTGAGGTTGTTTTCAGACAATTCATGAAGCATCCATTTTCCAAGTTTAGGAACTTTTCCAAGTTGTTGAAGATGACGATGAACAGTTGTATGGTTTGAACTGAGAACCACTGCCAATTCCTCAACTGATAAAGCAGGATTTTCTTCAATGGCTGCTTCAAGAAGCTTTACATCAAACTCAACTGAACGTCCGGATCGATTTTCATCTTCAAGGGGGAAATCTCCACCTCTGAATTTTGCAAATCATCTTCTGCAAGTTCTTTCATTCACACATTCCCCTCCATAAATTGAGTGAATGTTTCTAGCCGCTTCGGCTGCTGAGTTTCCTTTCTTGAACTCATAAAGCATTATGTGCCTCAAATGATTCTTGGGTACTTCTATGTTAGCAGGGTTTTAATCAAACAAAATTTAATTTTATTGTTCTCTGAAATAAAATTTGATCAGTTTAAATGCATCTAAACATAAAAATAATGTTCAGCCCCATTAGACATTATAAAATACTCTTTAAATTTCGTTCATTTTAACATAAAGTTAAAATTCGGACAGAACTTATGGGATGGCCTAATATAAAACGGCTGTAATTCAAATGTACGGATGACCAGCATAAATACAATAAAACGTTACGTTATTTGACTTAAGCGTTGTTCACCGCTGTTACGGCTTTTATTTTTGAGAATTGTTCGTGCGAAACACGTGTGAAGTTAATTTGATTTTTCAATTTCAACTGAGAAGGGTACCTACATGTATCAGTATCATCTTATGAAATTTATATGATCTTATTTTTATATTAATCTCAGTTATGGCATTTCTTCCATAAATGAAATATCAAAATTAATAATAAAATGAATGGAAATACAAATAACACAGTAAAATGTAATAAAATTATAGTATTTTATGTACACTTCTGATAAAATTTCATAAGAAAGGTACCTATAAATTAGATACCTTTCTTATTAAATTTAATCTCACTAACAACAGTCTTATTTTATTTTTTTTCAATAATATGTTTTTGATAAAGCATCGTAACCGTAAATGTGAAAGCTAAGTACAAAAAAAATGATTAGGGAGCTGAAAGTTTTCTTTAAAAATAACGAGGTAAATATATTGGTTCACTTAAAACTAAATAATTATGTCCCTTCTGCGCTTCCGTCCGATAACCTACCCTCACGTTAGATGTCAATACGTGATGAAATCATAACTCGTCACTTGTCAATCGTCATCATTGTGAAGACCTGCTTTGTCTTATTTTAAACTACATTTTTTCGGCGCAGAAAGTAAGTAATGTTTGTTTCAAAATATATTAAATAAACTTTATAATTTCTAATTTTCTTAAAATAAATTTTGAAAAAGCATACTTGATTTTTGGAATATTTTCAAACGGAGACTTTCACTTTTGTTTACAAAATTGAAAAAATGGTTGACATGATTGATTTTCTGTCAATTTTGCTGACTTAATAAAAAAACAAGATTTTTAACAAAAATTTCGGACGTACTAGGAACGATTAAAAACGTATATAAATAAATAAAAAATACTTTGATCTTTCCTCTTAATAATAACATAAACATTTAAACAATAAAAAATTATTTTCATCAAGTTTAAGGCCCTTTTTCATCATGCTATGCATTTTTTAGCAAATTATTTTTGAGGTACCCATTTCTTAAGAAAATAAATGGTCTTTTTTAATTTGGTGTAGTGTCTAACTTCTCCATAAATTGAAAGCCACTGGAAAACATATCGTAGTGTTTTACAATAGATGAACAGGTGATTTCGTTTCACACGTGACTGAAAATTATGACATATATACATGTTCTGAAAAATGACATTTCTACTTGTTTTTCTATAAGATTCGTGTGTGGATTTTGAATTTTAAGTATTTTTACGTTAAAACTGAAAATGAAATTGATGTACTTTTATACTTTTAATCAATTCATCCTAAACAAGGCGATAAAGCCACTAAGATTATGGAGCTACTAAGACCATGGGGCTACCATGGAGAGAATAAGAAGACTATAGAAGGAAACATAAATCCAATCCTAAATATGAAGAAAGCAATGAAAACACTGTACACATGGCAAAAATTAGATTATATGCCTTTTGGGGGAAATGGTGCTATAACTGAGGGTAGGGTTTGTACGGTTTTTAGGGAGATTTTGATCTGGAAGAATGTGAATGAGAAGTCCCATCTGGTCTGCACTTTGTTGACCAAATCAAAACGACGACACGGAGCTTCACAGAGGTACGCCACATTGTCTCATTTGAGCGTTGAAAATGCATTTAAAAGGCTTCAATGTGTGAATGACTACGATGTTTGGGTGGCTCACGATTTAACGGGACAACAAAAAAATAATAGACTGCAATTCCATATGTGATGTTATCGGGCTGGAGATGTCGATTCCAGCGTGCGGAACCCTTGGGGGTCTTCGATAACCGTGCTAGCACGAAGTCACAAGTCAACGTGGCTGAGGGCTTGGGCGTGCTAGCCTTGTTCAAATTGCTGATCACGCTAGATAACACGCTCTTTCCCAGAAACTGTAACTAAGGTCTGCTCAGTATAGTTGAAGTATAAACCACTGTTGACTCTCTGGGTTTTGATAAACACAAATGCACCTGAGCAAGTGTCTGCAATAGGGATTGAGTAGCCGCCCTAGTACACGGGTATTCTCGAATACGAGTGGCCAGCTATACCCTGTTGAAATAAAACAAAATCAATCCATTTTTGAAAAGACGCTGTCAGTAGTGTGCAGTAATATGAATCTACTTTTGGGGTGTATGATGAAATTTGCTTGACCTTGAAAATATTGCGTTATTCGTGATTGCATCAGATTTTTCTTCCGCTCAGTCACTATTGTCACGACTCTCGATTAGTTGTCCTGTGGACATTGTCTGCGATGGACGTTATTCCAAGGAAGCGTACGAAAATTGTAACGCTGCACGAACCGAATGGCAAGCCTTACCAGTGAGCAAACTAAAGTACTATCGACTGGCTTGGAAAATATCCTGATTTAACTCCGATTGAGAATCTGTGGTCAATCTGTTGGGAACGACTTCGTAGAATGGACATACGAAGTATTAATATGTGCACTGGGTCATGTTTCGTTGGAAAAATACAAACAAAAAAAATAACGGAATTATTCGTTTTATTTCAATTTGCACAAAGGTGACGATTACTATTTGACTATTACTTTAAAAGGTGACGATTACTATTTGACTATTACTTTAAAATGTGACTATTACTATTTGACTATTACTTTAAAAGGTGACGGTATTATGATTACTTGCATTATTTACATTATTCGGACTGTTATCCTCATCTTCATTGCCATATTCACAACGTTTCGGCCGTTGTATGCTCCGGCCTTTATGTCTATGTCTCTCTATATATCTGTCTATATCTCTGAGATGAGGTATTATGATTACTTGCATTATTTACATTATTTGGACTGTTATCCTCATCTTCATTGCCATATTCACAACGTTTCGGCCGTTGTACGCTCCGGCCTTTATGTCTATGTCTCTCTATATATCTGTTTATATCTCTGAGATGAGGTATTATGATTACTTGCATTATTTACATTAATCGGACTGTTATCCTCATCTTCATTGCCATATTCACAACGTTTCGGCCGTTGTACGCTCCGGCCTTCTTCAGGTGATTGGAATTTCGAACCGTACCCTTTATTTCGTCCACCGGGGTAGATTGTTCTAGTTCCACGTGCCATGCCTCTTTCGGATGTCTCAGTTATTTCCCTTTATCTCAACTCTCCAAATTTTGGTTCACCACCGTTGTGGCCTGGTACTGAACTCACATCTCTTTGGCTCTAGTCACTGGATCTAACCAACGTCTTTTATCCATTGGGCCATGTGTCCTTGAGAACTGTGGAACTAAAAAAAATCTACCCCGGGGGGACAAAATAAAGGGTTCGTTTGAAATTCCAATCATCTGAAGAAGGCCGGAGTGTATAACGGCCGAAAGGTTGCGAATATGGCAGTTAGTATGAGAATAACACTCTGAATAATGTAAATAATGCAAGTAAAAGATATCTTTAAATTATTTACCCTATTTACATTGTTCGGACCGTTGTCCTCATCTTTACTGTCATATTCATGACGTTTCGGCCGTTGTACGCTACAGCCTTCTTCAGGTGATATGTGTTAGAAATTTGAACCGAACCCTTTTATATAGTTCACGGGGCTAGATTGTTCTAATTCCATGTATCATGCCTTTGGATATTTCAGGGTTAGTTAATTCGTTTTGATAACTCTTCAAAGTTTTGCTCTGTCTGCTGAGGCCAGGGTTGAACTCACAACTCCTTGAGTCAAGTTACTTTTTGGATCAATCAACTAACGTTTTTAGCCTCTGGTCCATGTGTCCTTACCCTTCGGAGCGTACAACGGCCGAAACGTCGTGAAGAAGGCAATAAAGATGAGGACAGCACTGCGAACAATGTAAATAATGTAAACCGTTACAATGGCTATATCTCAATAATATAGACAGATCTTTGTATTAAATATATATTTTTAAATACCTTTTCGTCGGTCTGCAACTAAACCTGTATAAATGAAGGACTGCTGACTAAAAAAAGTGAATTCTAAGATATTTCTACAGCTATTTTGCCATTCTTTTTATCAAGATGGAACAGGAATATGATCCTGGAATCTTAACCAAAAAAGAAACTTGTCCTTCCATTATTGGCTCTCAAGAGATTATTACCGTTTGGCTGATGGCAATAGAATCTGAGTAAATGGACAGATTTTCGTTAATCTGAAAAATGATGAAAAAGTCTCGCTGTCAAAAAAAATGGTTGGTGTTGTTGTTGTTATTGAAGAAACCGGGGGTAAAACTCTGGGGGTGGGTCTGAAATGAAGATGCCGTGCACCTGTGTTTGCATTGATCCCTCCCACGCATCGAGATATAAAAAGAGATTTTTACTCTTCGTTCAAAATGCGAGTGTGAACCGAAAGATCGACGAGTAAGGAGTTCTTGAGTTAAGACCTTGTGAGAAGGGGAGGTGATGAAGAGAAAGAAAGAGAGAATCAAAGAAAGAGAGAATCAAAGAAAGAGAGAAGATGATAAAAGAAAGAAAGACATGAAACCAAAAAGAACGAGAAAGAGAGAGAGAAAGAGAGACAGAGAAAGAGAGAGAACAAGAGAAATGAAAAAGTAAAGAAAGAAAGAACAGGGAGAAGAAAGAAAGAATGAACGAGACAAAGAGAGGAGATACTACTACTACAACAACAACAATAACAATAACAACAATAACAATAATAATAATAATAATAATAATAATAATAATAATAATAATACCCGATTACGGAGATAGGACCTGTTACAATTTTATGGGACTACACAATACACACAGACAGAACAATCAAAACTAACCGCCCAGACATTGTTATTAGAAATCGTACACAAAAAAGTGCCTCCGTATTGATAAGGTAGTACATGCAGACTGCAATGTATCTTTGAAGATATTCAAAAAGCTATCAAAATACAAGGACCTTGAAATCGAAATCTCCAAAATTTGGCACATGGGAACATCAACAATCCCCGTTGTAGTTGGAGCCCTCGGATTGGTTGAAAAAAATTCCAGTAGACTAATTGAAGGAATTCCTGGAATCCCATACCTTAAAGAAATACAAAAAGGTTGTTCTCACGAGTACAGCCCACACCTTACGTAGGGCTTTGTCTATGTACAATATGTTTTTTTTTCTACTGGAAAATGTCATGATGTCATTTCTAACCTTAGGTCCCTGGGCGGGATCCGGAAAGAAATGTGTAAACGCCAGAAATCAAAGGAAATAATAATAATAATAATAATAATAATAATAATAATAATGTGTCAAGGAACATGAAAGTAGGAAGTGTCTCTACTCTGTAGTAAAGGAAGCCGAAAAATTCAAAAAAGAGCTTCAAATGGGCACAGAAATTCAAATACATCACTGTACACCGGCTGAAGCTGCAAAAAACTTTAAAAAAAATGCAAAGACAAATGCGACCGACCAGATAAAGAAACAATGGCAAAATAAACGGCTCCATGGCCAATACTCTGCCCGTACCAAACAAGCAGACGTAGACAAAAACCGCACCCATCAGTGGCTACGTAGTGCAGGGTTGAAAGGTGAAACTGAGGGTTTTATAATTGCTGCACAAGACCAATGCTTGTTAACTAGGAATTATCAAGCACATATACTAAAATACTGTGTTAGCCCAAGATGCAGATTCTGTGACAAATATCCAGAAACCATTGATCATCTTATATCAGGTTGCACGATATTGGCATCCACTGAATATAAAAACCGGCATGACAGAGTGGGCCAATATCTGCACTGGAAAATTTGCAACTCCTATGGGAAGGAAACTGGAAGAAATTGGTACGAACACCACCCTGACCCGGTCACGGAGATAGGACCTGTTACAATTCTATGGGACTACACAATATACACTGACAGAACAATCAAAGCCAACCGCCCAGACATTGTTATTAAAGACCACAAACAAAATAAGTGCCTCCTTATTGATATGGCAGTCCCTGCAGACTGCAATGTGTCTTTGAAGATATTCGAAAAACTGTCAAAATACAAGGACCTTGAAATCGAAATCTCAAAAATGTGGCACATGGGAACATCAACAATTCCTGTTGTAGTTGGAGCCCTTGGACTGGTTGGAAAAGATTCCAGTAGGCTGATTGAAGGGATCCCTGGAAGTCCATGCCTCAAAGAGATACAAAAAATTGTTCTGACAAGTACAGCCCACACTTTACGAAGGGCTTTATCTATGTAATTTTTTTTTTTTTTTTTTCAGTGGAAAGTGTCATGATGCCATTTCTAACCTTAGGTCCCTGGGCGGGACCCGGAAAGAAATGTGTAAACGCCAGATATCAAAGGGAATAATAATAATAATAATAATACCCGATTACGGAGATAGGACCTGTTACAATTGTATGGGCCTACACAATACACACAGACAGAACAATCAAAGCTAACCGCCCAGACATTGTTATTAGAGATCGCAGACAAAAAAAAAAAAAAAAAAAGACTGCTTATGAATATGGCCGTCCCCGTAGAGTGCAATATATCTTTGAATATCTTCAAAAAGCTGTCAAAATACAAGGATCTTGAAATGGAAATCTCAAAGATGTGGCACACGAGAACATCAACAATTTCAGTTGTAGTTGGAGCCCTCGGATGGATTGGAAAAGATTCCAATAGACTCATTGAAGGGATTCCTGGTAGCCGATGCCATAAAGAAATACAGAAAATTATACTCACGAGTACAGCCCACACCTTACGAAAGGCTTTATCCATGTAAAAAATGTGTGTGTGTTTTTTTTTCAATTGCTTCAGTGGAAATTGTCATGACGCTATCTCTAACCTTAAGTCTCTGGTCGGGGCCCCGAAAGAAATCAGTTTACACAAGAAATCAAAGGAAATGATTAATAATAATAATAATAATAATAATAATAATAATAATAATAATAATAATAATAATAATAAATGTGGCACAAGAGAACATCAACAATCTTTGTTGTAGTTGGAGCCCTCGGATTGATTGGAAAAGATTCCAAGAGACTCATTGAATGGATTCCTTGCGGCTCATACTTTCAAGATATACAATATTTTGTTCTTACGATTACAGCCCACCCCTTACGAAGAGCTTTATCTATGTAAAATATGTGTGAATTTTTTTTTAATTGCTCAGTGGAAAATGTCATAACGCCATTTCTGACCTTAGGTCTCTGGTCTGGACACGGAAAGAAATGAGTACACAACAGAAATCAAAGGAAATCCAATAATAATAATAATTTTAAAGTCCTAGATGTGCAATAACTTCTACAAAGGAAAACAATAGCCTTCAGGTGAAAAACTTGGTAAACTGTTGTATGAAACAAGAAAAAAAAAAAAAAAGGTTAATAATAATAGTAAATCCCATGACTTGCCGCGGTCGTAGGTTCACTGCGCTGCTCTTCACGTGACCAATTCCATCTACGTACCTGAAAGTTGGAGAGGTATTTACTCATGCGCAGCAGGTCTAAGTAAGTAAGTCTGGCGAAAACCATCCCTCTTCAGGTCAAACCATATCTATTGTTCTCCAAACTGAAGGCTCGCCTTCCCCACGGGCACGTGGCTGTTGATTGTATCCGTGGAACTTTCCACTCTGGCCGTTGACTTCAATCTTGGAAGCGCTCCTCCTATCGGTGCGCTGTTTTCACCGACCTGGCTCGCTACATAGCTATACAGTGATAACTCGGCTTACGTCGTTTCGGGTTAAGTCATTTTCGAAGATACGTCGGTTTTTCTGAAATATTATATGAAAAATAAAACTTGCCTTAGGTCGTTTTACTCCAGTTTACATCGGCCGTTAAAAATATTAGAAACGTCAAAACGCTAAAATAACAATAAACACATATAAAATCATATTTAAATACATTTAAAAATAATATTATGTATATATATATATATATATATATATATATATATATATATATATATATATATATATATATATATGTCATAAAATCATCAAATATAAAAAATTAGCATAATAAACTATGTTCGGCAGATGATCTTATTTCAAATTCCTCCCAACAGGCGGCCCTCATGCGTTGATTTACACTACAACACCGATTTTGAATTAAGACTTATTTACATCTGTGCTCTGCCGTTAACGTTCTTACATTTCAATTGTGATTTAGAATACATTTTTGCCCATGGCTCCGAAGAAAAGTGCCAGTGTAATTGCTAATGCTACGCGTACTGCTATACTGTACGTACATATCATAAATAGTGTAATATGCAAGGTGGAGTGCTTCTTTGTGGTTTATAGTGTTGTTATTTCGACTTAAGTCGTATTTCAACCTAAGCCGTGACTTCTGGAACCAATTAACGACGTAGGGTGAAGTATACCTGTATAGCCCAAATCTTTACCATTGTGCTAGACAGCCGTTGACCAAACAGGAAAGTTCACCCGCCTTTGACGTACCTTGCTATTTATCCTACTTGCTGTCTAGCCACTCTCCCCAGCAGAAAAACCGATGACCCCACCCTGATTATGCGACAGAGAGTATTGCTTTATAATCTTCAAAACTTTAAATACATACATATATATATATATATATATATATATATATATATATATATATATATACGAGGGTCATTCAATAAATAGGTTGAATTTTTCGGTATAAGGACTTCTAATACAGATAGAAGCATACTTTTTTTTTTAATTTTTCAACGTAGTCTCCCAGCACTGTCACACACTTTTCCCATCTGTGCACACGCTTCCGTATTCCCTCAGCGTAAAAATCTTTGGACTGATGTCTCAGCCAGTCGCTCACAACACTTTTGACTTCATCGTCACTTTTAAACTTCGTGCCTCTCATGAAAGCTTTCAACGGACCAAACACGTGAAAGTCTGAAGGGGAAATGTCTGGGCTCTAAGTGGGATGAGGGAGCAGTTCCCAGCCCAGCTCTTTGAATGCAAATTTTTATCGTATTTGATGGCAAATTTTAATCGTATTTCCGGTAAATTTTAATCTTCAAAACTTTAAATGTTATATCAGTCTTTTCTGTCTTCTTAATACGTGTTCTGTTATTGTCCTCTCCCCTTAATAATGTTATTCTTTTTCTCATATTCTTTCACACTCAGTAACCCCCTTCCGTCTTAGTGGCTTTATTACCTTGCTGGGAGAGAATCAATTAAAATTTAAATGCTATATCAATCGTTATCTTCTGTCTTCTTAATTCCTGTTCTTTTATTGTTCCTTATACTTAATAATATTTTTCTTTTTCTCATATTCTTCTACGCTCAATAACCCCCTTACGTCTTAGTGGCTTTATTGCCTTGTTTGGAAAGAACGATTCAAATTTAAATGCTATGTCAATCGTTATCTTCTGTCTTCTTAATTACTGTTTTTTTTTTTGTTCTCTCTTCATAATAATGTTTCCTTTTTCTCATAGGCTTACACCGACCCCCATACGATCACCGAAGTTAAGCAACGTCGAACTTTGTCAGTACCTAGATGGGTGACCGCATAGGAATAACAGGTGCTTGTAAGCTGAATTCCAGTTCTAGATGGGTTCGTTATATTCACTTACGCGCAAATACTCTTGGCGAAGGCATGAATCCATCTTTTCTCTCTCCCCCAATGGAAAAATATTTTCTGGCTTTTAATAACCTGCAAGGGGTTGATAAACCGTAGAAAACTAATCAATCAATTAACAATTACCATGATTACTTAAAATATCTTGGGAATTGTGGACAGAGCGATAAACTATGTAGGAATAAAGAAGCATAATTGAAATATTTTTTCAAAAACAGCCGCGAATATTACATATGAAGGTAACATGTCTCAGCAAATAAAAGACTCAGGGATATTGTTTTGTATCAACCTTTTAGGTTCGTTGGAATACACGACCCTGAAAATGAACAGAACAA
The DNA here is from genome assembly GCA_964036315.1 of Acanthosepion esculentum. NCBI lineage: Eukaryota > Metazoa > Mollusca > Cephalopoda > Sepiida > Sepiidae > Acanthosepion > Acanthosepion esculentum. Next base: position 95,672,038 of record OZ038501.1, on the reverse strand, counting down.
ATATTGGGTGTTTAACTCGATTTGACCATTGACCTTTTAACTGAGGCGGGAAATACGCGATCATTTCAGCGACGTGAGGTTACTTTTTTTGTACATCCTTTGAGTCAAGGTTAAATGTCGCAATTAGCACTACAATGAGAAGTGAGGAAAAGACTTGTCGCAGCAAATAATGAATGAATTTCACCAAATTACCAATTAGATCAAAGATTCTCAACAGCAAAAGAATTGAAAATTGAATCCTACACCCATCTGGTTATAGCTATGATATTTCAATCTCATATATATAGTTGACAATAGAAAAAAAATTAGATTAATTATTTATTACAAAAATTTAAAACCTCTAATCTTATAGTTAAAAATAACAATTCACCTCCTAGAACAAAGTTAAATAGGGCAAATATTATTTACGAATTCAAATGCCTATTAAGGAATTGTATTCCTCAACAATCAACTTTCGTAAATAATTATATTGGTCACACTACAACATGTTTAACACGCAGACTAACTCTACACCTTTCTGGCAATAGCTCAATTAGATCTCATTTAAATATTCATAGAGACCTACCGGACACTATTCAGAACATACTTGTCGACAACACTAATATAATAGCATCATCCACATGCAAAAAAAAAAAGGCTAAAAATAATTGAAGCCTTATTAATAAAAACAAACAAACCAACACTTAATAATATTAACTTTGAACATGGACATAATATCTTGACCGCGTTTTGAAACAAAAAAATGAAAACATTTTATAAAACATACATATAACAAACTATTTCTAATTCTAACAGTTAAAATATAATCCTTGAAAATGGCTAAATGTATAGCCGAAAGCGATCGGATAAAATGAACATTCGGACAGTTTTTATATAATTTATCATCCGAAAAGAATAACATTATTAGATCGCATGAGAAATTGTATAAAAAAAAACTAAATAAAAGCACCTTGTCAGTCGTTTTTAATGAAATATGCATGAAAGAAGGATTGCTGCCTAAATACACACACACACACACACACACACACACACACATATATATATATATATATATATATATATATATATATATATATATATGAATGATCTCTCATATATTTCGATAGTATTTAAAAAATTTTAGTTTTAAATTTATATTTTAAATTTTAAATTATGAATTTAAGATTTTAAATTGTAAATTTGAAAATTTAGATTTTAATTAATATTTTTTTACTTCTTAGTTGTTATTAATAATATTATTTTTTTGTTTATATTATATTCACATTATATTATTTTTCCTTTTATCTTATTTTATTTTGTTGATAATTTTTAAATTAATGTCAAACGTTAACTGCAAAATATATCAACCTGTATTTTGTTAAATTAACTTCAAAATGCCCATCTATGTTAATTTATTCTTCCTTTTCTTCTTTCCCCATTTTTTCCTCCCACCCCTGCTTCCACATTTGCTTTCTTATATCTTTTCTTCTTTTTTCTCTTTGTCTCGTTTCCTGTGAGATGACTTATTCAATAGGTCAATGTCTGGTCCTTAACCCCCTCCCTTACTCTTAAGTATCTTTATAAAAATAGATTTTAAATTATTTCTATCTCTCCCTTCCTTCTCTAATTTCGACCATATCTGTCATCGTCCTCCTCCTCCCCCTCTCTCTATCATCTTACATCAACTTAAAACTACCCCTCAAAAGTATATAAAAATAATACGTAAATTTAAAACCATTTTTATGCTTGGAAATGTGATCTGAAGAACCAGGAAAAAAACATCTTCCTGGGGAAATAAAATATTATAGATGGACCCTTAAGGTTGCCTGTTTTCTAATTTTAATTAAATTTATATATATATATATATATATATATATATATATATATATATATATATATATATATATATATATGTGTGTGTGTGTGTGTGTGAAATGGAAATCTAGTTACCTCCCCTTAATTGATGCTCACTAGCCACAGCATCATACAACAAATCTTGTCTTCCACAACCAAGAACATTAGAATACTTATCCTATAATTAACAATACCCTGATGATGACATTATGCTATGTCGAAAGTACTCGGAAATAAATACAATATGAACCAACAGGCGTTTTCCTCTCGTCTTTCAATAACTACACAAAAAAGATCATTTCTGAGTATGAAAGGATCTTATCGGGAATAAGTAGACAGAACATGTCTAAATTATTTAACGAAACCTGTCTTAATATATATATATATATATATATATATATATATATATATATATATATATATATATATATATATATATATAGTAAAGTTAACAAATCCGTTAGTATATAATCCAAGTGGATCCTAATAATATAAAATATTATAACTGATCCACAAAAAGAGCTCAATATATTTATTATTTCATAGCAAATGATTAATACATAATAGAATTCAAAATCATCTCATATGGGAAATAGCTATATATATATATATATATATATATATATATATATATGTTTTATTTAGATATTTCGTCTGTCTTATCAACCCCGGTATAAATACCGGGGTTGATAAGACAGACGTATAATATTTTTGTCTGTCGAAATAAGCTTATTCCCCATATGAGTTGATTTGGGATTTTGATGTGTTTATATATATAAAAAATGTCTTAAAATAATTGTCGGACTTTGTCCATTTCATAATGCGTGACGTCATTTGTTTACATTTGGAGACGCATCGAGCAGATATCAATGTAATCCGACAATTATTTTAAGTCATTTTTATGTTTAACATTCTTTTTATAGATACAAATATTTAAGTAGATGCTCTGTTTATAATAAACAGTATTAAACAACATTTACCGGCCTGAATGTGCGAGAAATTCTCATAGAACATATGTGTCCTCCGACAGGAATCGAACCTGTATCCTATGCGGAACCGTCATATAGCCTGAGGTGCTTTTACCGATTTCGCCACAGAGGAGCGTTTCGGTTAGCAAAAAACAAACCCCCAAAACAATAAAATCAACCTTGGTATAACAGCTCTCAGTGCGACTAGACAACCGAATGTCTCAAGCCAACATTTGGATACGCATCGAGCAGATATGAATGTACGAGAGAAAATCATGGAGAATTGTAGTTTAAAAACAGTAAGATCGACCTTGCTAACCAAACGCTCCTCTGTGGCTCAATCGGTAAAAGCACGTCAGGCTATGTGACGGTTTCGTATAGGATACAGGTTCGATTCCTGCCGGAGCACGAATATTTTCTATAAAAATTTCTCCGAATTTCAGGCCAGTAAATGTCGTTAATACTGTTTATTATAAACAGAGCATTTACTTAATTATTTGCATCTATAAAAAGAACGTATAAACAAAAAATGTCTTAATACATATATATATATATATATATATATATATATATATATATGAACCTTCAGTTTTCAATACCATATATCTCTTTGTATGTAACAACAAACTTTCTGTAATCTTAATGAGATTTCTAGCATACACTCACCTTACACTCACGCGAACGGGTATAATGAGAACATATACACATCTCTGTGCGTCGTAACGTAATTTTGCAACGTGTATTGGAAAGATCAAAATAATTTCCTTCATTTAACATCAGAAAATCGATGATCGAATGTTTAAGTGATGAGCGGATAATCATTTCCGTTTCCCATCAAAATCAGGAATTAGCATCGTGCTGTTTGGACCACATGACACTTGACATATTTCCGTAAATCTCTCTGCCCTCACATGGCTAACAGCATAGGTCTTCTTGTCCCAGCTTGAAGGCTCCTGACGTATTTACAACCGGCGCCGGTGGTCGAAGTTCAAGCCGACATTTTAAAAGCCACGATTTTTTTTTTAAAATTACTTTTTATTGACAACAAAGAAATGCCATCTCCATTTGACAGACTGGCGCAATAAATGTGTTTAACTAATCGACGCTTAGAAAATATTTAGAAAATCCCTTGAAACGAATCTAAAACACGTATAGTGATTTTCCAAGTTTAGCTTAGATGTGGCACAAGGCCGAAAGTAGGGGGCGCCCAGTGAGGATCGAACTCACTATTCAGTCGTAATTGTTTTAGAGAAACAAGCTTGCTAATCATTACACCACGTAGAAGTGCCGAGTGATTTTCTAAGAGTAGCTCAGATGTGACACAAGGCCGAAAGTATGGAGCACCCAGTGAGGACCGAACTCACTATTCAGTCGTAATTGTTCTAGAGAGACAAGCTTGCTAACCATTACACCACGTAGAAGTGCCGAGTGATTTTCGAAGAGTAGCTTAGATGTGGCACAAGGCCGAAAGTATGGAGCACCCAGTGAGGACCAAACTCACTATTCAGTCAGTTGTTCTAGAGAGACAAGCTTGCTAACCATAACACCACGTAGAAGTGCCGAGTGATTTTCTAAGAGTTGCTTAGATGTGGCACAAGGCCGAAAGTTTAGAGCACCCAGTGAGGATCGAACTCACTACTCAGTTATAATTGTTCTAGAGAGACAAGCTTGCTAACCATCACACCGCCTCGAGGTGCCCATCTAAAACACGTATAAAGGCAATTCAGTACCAATTAAGAGTTGCTTGCTTTTACCAATCGAGAATCTGTGGTCAATCTGCAAGGAACGGCTTTGTGGAATGGATATACGAAGTACTAACATGTGCACTGGGTCATCTTTCATTGGAAAAATACGAAAAAAAAGTAAATAATAACGGAATTATTCGTTTTATTTCAATTAATTTGCACAAGGATGTACTGCAGGAAATCTTCTGGCAAGTCAGTCATGAAATCGAAAGTGGCATGATCACCCAAGCGCAGATCACGTATGACATTTGATACACACATTTTATGTTGAACACTGAATTTAGACACAACTAAGAACTTTCAATTGATTATCACGCTATGGAAATTGAAAAGTATGTTATCTAACCCCATCCTAGAGAACCTTAAGTAAGATATCACTGTCTGTGTCTAATGTCGCTTAGCCCGTTTATGTGCTACGTGTTGCCACCATTTCGAGACATGACTGCGATAAATGGAATCTCGTTGATCAAAATGTCATGGCAGTGCGCTTTGGGTTGGTGTGGAAATATGATGAGACCTGACGTTTGCAGGTTCTGTTCTGTGAAATTTCCCCGAGACAGAGTCGAAGAGATCACTTAAACAAGCAGAGTTTATCAGACAGACGAATCGTTCTGTGACCAAGAGGAGACGCGGCAGAGACATAAGCATTGACGTCAATGAACAACCGCCAATGAAATTACAACAAAAGTGAAATAGGATAACCAGGATTGAACACTGCTTCACCCTTTTAGCCTTCGCTTTTTGAAGTAAAGCATAGCCTATGAAATAGAAGATCTCTACAGTATCTATCTATCTATCGCAGTCTCTTCATATATATATATATATATATATATATATATATATATATATATATATATATATATATATATATATATATATATATATATATCAGTCTATTCATATCTATCTATCTATCTATCTATCTATCTCAGTCTGTTCATATCTATCTATCTATCTCAGTCTATTCATATATATATATATATATATATATATATATATATATATATATATATATATATATATATAAAAGTGAACTCAGAAGTCAACACTTAGAAGCGACAGTCTGTTTCATGCTAGATGCAATCGTCAGGCCACCTTTATATTTACACACGCTCTCTCTGATATTGAGCACTTTATCCCATAAATATAACACGCCTTAAGACTATATTTCTTCATATATATATATATATATATATATATATATATATATATATATATATATATATATATATATATATCAGTCTATTAATATCTATCTATCTATCTATCTATCTATCTATCTATCTATCTCAGTCTCTTCATATCTATCTATCTATCTATCTATATCAGTTTATTCATTTCTATTTATCTATCTATCTATCTAAGTATCTTCATATCTATCTATATATATATCAGTCTATTAATATCTATCTATCTATCTATCTATCTCAGTTATTATTTGTTTTTCAAATTTGTTTAATTTAAGAACGGAAATAAATATTCATCATGTTCTCGGAAATGTCCGCCAAACTATGAAGGACGCGAAGTGACACAATTCAATTTTAAGAAACGGAAGCGAGTAAATGATATTCCTGAATTTTTTTTCTTTTGAAAATTACTATTTAAATTATTTTAGTTTGAGATTAATTTATGCGTTATATATTTTAAACATATATCCGTATTCTAATTGTAGGAGTGTTAACTTCACTATAGTTATGCTCTTATTTTTTGAGAATTTCGTGTAAGGTCTCCCATATTTACAAAAATCGCCACGTTTATATACATAAAAATTTCAAAATTCTTTTAAAGATCTTGGTGTTCGATTACTGGTATTAAACCTTACTATTTATGATTAGTAAATATAGTTTTCACTTGATATAATCTAGAAGTCTAAAATTAATACAAAATTATAAAAAAATAATACTTAATAATTTTTGTAATTAAAATTAAAAAAATTAAAACAATTCTTGTAAAAAATCATTATTCATCAAAATTTGTTTTTCTACGCCAATAGTGTCCCTAATATATCTCATTTATAAAAACAATTAAAAAATTTTCTAATTAAATAATGTCATAGTTTTATTGCATTATTTATTTTACGTGTCGGAGCAGATTTTCGGTAAATGTTGTTTCTGTTTGACAAAGATAAATTGATGATTTAAATTCTCCAAGGAGTCCTGTTTTTAACCAATATAAATATGTATATTTAGGCAGCAATCCTTCGTTTTGGCATGTTTCATTAAAAACGACAGACAAGGTACTACGGTTAGGCTTTTTATTTAATTTTTGTTGTGTTCGAACAAGACCTTTTTCTTGTATTCGAACAAGAGCTGAAAAATCGAATCATCCTTGATAATGGCTAAAGGTATAGCCGAAAGCGCTCGGAACTATAAAACATTTGGATAGAAAAGAAATCTCTTTTTCGAACATAAGAAAAATTGAATAAAAAGCTTAAGCGTAGTACCTTGTCTGTCTGTTTTAATGAAACATGCATTAACGAAGGATTGCTGCCTAAATGCACACACACACACACATATATATATATATTGACCCTGAAGATGAACAATGATGTTCGAAAGCGCTAGGTCATCGTATGGACAATACATATTTCGAAACCATTTTCAAATAAAAGGTCTCATTAGAGAATATGAGAAGATTCAAAAGAAAATGTGCAAGACTATGTTGTCTTTAACATTCAATACTACATGTTTAAAAGAAAAGTTGCTGCCAAATTACACACACACACATATATATATATATATAGTTTACGAAAAACTAAGTAATCCGTATGGGTAGACCCAAGGAGGATAAAATCCAGAGAGCTCAATATATATATATATATATATATACGTGTGTATGATAAATATACGTGTGTATGATAAATATGTAATTTTAAGGTACGCTATTCAAGGCAATATTCAGGCTATATATATATATATATATATATATATATATATATATATATATATATATATGTGTGTGTGTGTGTGTGTGTATGTATATGTATATATATATATATATGATAAAATATTGTTGGAACACAAGAAAATTGAATAAAAAGCTTAACCGTAGTACCTTGTCTGTCGTTTTTAATGAAACATGCATAAACGAAGGATTGCTGCCTAAATACACAGACACAGACACACACACAGAAGAGTAATACATTTCAGATGCAACAAGGAAGGTTTTCAGTGATGCACTGTCTTCATAGCCGATTTCGGGTTTTGCATCATATCGGCTCCAACAGCAACCCCGACCTAATTCTACAAGATTCAGGCCGCCTCCTTGATAGCGTTTTGCTACGCACTTCGACATTGCAAAAAAGATAAATAAAATATGGCTAGGATTCCGACCGTTCTTATTGACATACGTCAGTCAACATCAGCCAATGAAATAAAGACTTCCCCCCTTCCCTCCTATATAGTCTTGTATTTCGCTACATCCGGTTTTGATTCGCGCTATTTCCTGGACTTCGTTTGTCAATTGTCAGACGATTTTGGACCGTTGAACCTGTTTTTTCTTGAAGAAGTTAATTGACTTTTTTCCGTTAAGTTAAGTTATTTGTTAAGTTTTTATTTTCATTTGTTTTATTTCTTTCGTTTAAATTCATTTTTGTTCTTGGCTTCGGCCAACATTTTTTATTTTTTAGTTCGGTAAGACAAAGTCTTACCGGCTTTTTTAATTTTTGTTGTTGTTACATTTGAAGAAAAGAAAAAAGAAAAAGTTTTGTTTTAATTTATCCTCCTTTTCGTTTTTTACCCTCCCCCGTTTTATTTAGCGACTTCGGTCGCAATCCTTTAATTTTTTAAGTTTCAGCTTTTGTTTTTAATTTATTTCTTTAGCGGCTTCGGCCGCAAACCTTTAATTTTTAGTTTGGTTTGACTGGTGTCAAACCAGACATTTTTATTTCTTTTCTTTTTCTTTCTGTTTTTTACTTGACGACAAAAAAAAAGAAGTAGGAGTTTCTTTTATTTTCGGCTGCCTTCGGGCGCCATCTTTATTTTTTTTTAAAGTCTTACGAGACTAGTTAGTTTATAGTTTTCCTTTTTGTTTTTTATTTTTCTAAAGTTTATTGTTATTTTATTATTTGACTTTTGTTTTACTTAACTTTTTCTAATTTTAGAAGTAACTACATATTTTTTTTTTTTTTTTTATTTTATTTCTTCTCTTCTCTTCTCTTCTCTTCTCTCCCTATCCCAACTCCTTGCAATTTGGAAACAACTAGGCCAGCTTTTTAAACTTTAAATGGCCGACCAAATGAGTCGGTCAGGGGTAAAAAAAGACCTCTTTGGGGCGGCTGCTAAAGCCGACCCCCCAGATAAAGATAAAACTAAAAGTAGGAAACGGGGTAAGGTTTCCCCAAACAAACCTGATCAAGCAAGTGTTTCTGACAAGGAGGAGGCCATGCAGGCCTCCAACTCATCAAACGACAAGGTGCCGAAAGTGGCACAAGCTAAGTCTACAGCCGAGGAATCGCCCTCTTGCTGGAAGTCCCCCCCGAGTTGTATTGTGAACATCGCGGAGTTCCTGGAAAAGGCAAAGGATTTTGCCCATCTTGTAAATAAAGATGGCATCCTTAAAGACGTCCAGGAGCTTCAGGCGTTCGAACAAAGAATGGTGACCGTCTTCGCGGTTGACAGGCGTACGCGCAAAATCTGTCGATCCACGAAAGACACAGTGATCAAATCACTTATGTCCCTGGGGATAAAACCCCAAAGAGTTATTAAAGGCGTAAAGTTTTTTATGTGGGACGTGCTGCTGCCCACGCCAGAAGATTGCCTAGATATGGCAAAGAGAGAATTAATTACCAAAGATCTCATTCTCCGTACGGAATATCTAGGCAGGCGAAGGACCAGGGTGGCAGTTTTTGAGGTTCCTCCTCAAATTTCCGGAGAGCTCCTGGCTGCATTTTTTATGCAGTACGGCCAAATTTTAGGGGCTCTCTCGGACAATTTGAACGGGGGGTGGACTTTCGATATCATAATAGACGAGGCGGCCTTCAAGTCCATCCCCAACTGTCTGGATTTTGGCAGCCGGAGATTGCCAGTCATTGTGACTGGCAGAAAACCAGTATGCTGGAGGTGCGGAGTGACTGGTCATCTCTCCTCCTCCTGCCCAGGGAAGAAGGCCCCTGGAGCTCCGGTTGCTGGCGACCCAAATACCCCTTTGGCCGACACTGAAAAAACCGCGGCGCCTGTAATGGGCCTACCTACTAAGCGGACCGGTGGGGAAAATCCCTCGGTTGGGTCGATGCCCTCATTACCCCTCAAACCAACGCCTTCCACAAGTGTGGATAAGGAGAAGGATGAGGGGGAATGGCGTGTAGTAGGTAGGGCCAAAGGGAAGGTCCAGACAGCGGGACCTCTGTCCCAGCATAACTCCAGGGATAAACCCACCTACATCCCCATTCCCTCTACCAGCTCTGAGGGCGACGCCTCGGCGTCTTACGAAAAATCAGCCACAGAGACGCAGAAGTTAAACGAACCCAGCTGGGAGAAAATTTTAAATTTAAAAAAGCTGAAAGAAAAATTAGAGGCAAAACGGGCCAAGAATTCCAAGTCGCTGGGGGTGCCCTGCCCCTCATCCTCTGCCCCGTCTTCCCCTTCAGGTACCAACAAATTCGTCAGACCACCTCCGCCCAAATCTCTGACGAACTCACCAACAAGATCCAGTACCTCCAAAACTCCTTCCCCTTTTAAGACCTCATCAGGCATCACTCCCTCTCATACACCGACATGCACGCCCACTCCTACTCCCTCTCATTCTCCTCAAAAAAAGAGGGAGAGAAGCCCGGAGTTGCCTGCAGTAGCAGAGAAGAGGAAGAAGAAAATCAAACCGCCATATCTCCCAGGGGAAGACGTCTGCCGCGTATCCGGGGAGCAATTAGATAGGGTCTGCGGGCAGACTAAAAACCCGAGGCCGCTGAGGATTCTGTTTAACTTCCGGCACATTAATGGAGTTGATGTGGAGGTGCCGGAAAAGTTCAGAAATGCCCGTAGACTCCTGACTGTCGTCCGATCCGGCCCGGGTACGCGGGAGATCTGGGGCATGATCGAGGAGGCGAACTCGGCCCTGAAATTGGTGCCCCCAGCGGCGGTTTATGAACCCGACTTGGATCCCACAAAAAAATGCAGAGGGAGGGTCCCTGTTTTTGTTCACCCTTCCCTGTATAGGGCACTAAAATTAACATATCCTGCGGACATCGGCGGTCTGTCTTATGGTGATGCTGTCGACAATGAGATGGCGTCAGGTTCAATGGGACAGGCTGTCGGTGTCCTCACCCCAGCAATGTTCCACTCTGATGGGCGACCCTAGTCGATTCGATAATGGCACTCTGGTTAGCTAGTGTGAATGTCCGAGGCCTGAGGTCGGAGTCTCGAAGGGTGAGACTCGTTCGCGACCTTCAGAGCCTCGGGGTGAATATATGTTGTGTACAAGAGACCCGTTTTTCTTCTCGCGATTATGAAGGCATTCTGTCTAAGGAGTTTACTCTTTATTCAGCATGTTTTGATGGACGCTCGAGGGGTGTCTCTTGGCTGGTGAGCAAGTCTTTGAAGGCTGCGTGTGCTCTTGTCTTCGCAGATCCGGCGGGCAGGCTTTGCGTGCTGGATGCTACCATAAAAGATAAGGCTTTGCGTCTCATTGGGGTTTATGGGCCCAATATCCAGGCTGAGCGACTTGCTTTGTTTCGGCAGATCGAGCCGTTTATGACGACATCACGTCGGTTAATTTTAGCGGGGGATTGGAATGCCGTCCTTGACCCCGATATAGATCGTATAGGGTCCAAATATAAAGCGGGTACTAAAAACTGGGGAGTGGAACATTTTCGGGGCTTTGTCGATGGGTTTGATCTCATCGACAAGTACCGGAATGAACACCCTCAGCGGGTAGTGTGGACTTGGACAAATAGTGGCAGCTCGGCTGTAGGTGTGCTTGCGAGCTACCTCGACCGAGTTTTAGTTAGGAGAGTCGATGTAGGACTCTTAGGGTGTCCAAGTTTTCATTATATAGTTTATTCGGATCATAGGCTTGTCCGGGTCCGTGTAAACTTAGATAAGCCTAATGTTAGGATAACTGGCTACTGGAAATTCAACTGCTCGTTATTTGGCGAGCAGCATTTCCGGGACCAGTTTTTACTAACCTTACAAAGGGAACTGTCGGGGGCTGTGGTGGGAAATGCCTGGTGGGACAAACTTAAATCTAAAATTCGAACGTTTGCTGCCGATTTTAGTCGTCGACTCAGCGTAGATAGATTAGCGGCGCAAACGGTTTTAGAGCAAAGAGTCGATCGGGCTGTGAAATCCCGTGATAGTGGGGAAGTAGTCCTAGCTAAGGCAGAGTTGGCCTCCTTGCTTACCAAGAAGGATCAAGCTCTGGTAGTTAGGGCTAGGTTAAAAAGAATGTCCTCTGAGGCGACGAATATGGCCGCAGAATTGCGTGCAGAGGAAAGTAGGAATGCTTCAAGACGGCATATCGCGAGCGTCACATTGCCGGATGGGCGGACAGTGACTACAAACTCGGGCATATGCGAGGCTTTTCGGGATTACTTTCGGGATCTTTTTACCAGGGAGCCCGGTCTGAGCTCTGCTCGGTTCGACACCTATTTAGCTGACTTTCCCTGCCTTGAGGCAGCTGAAGCGGCTGGGTGCGAGGGTCCCATCACTGAGTCGGAAATCTGGGAAGCGCTGAAACAGGTTGGCCTGGATAAATCTCCGGGATTAGATGGTCTTCCTTACGAAGTTTACTTGAGGCAGTCGCCCGTTTTTGTTCCTTTGCTGCAGCTGGTCTTCAACAACTGGATGAAGCAGGGGTCTATACCTCAACGCTTCACCAGGGGTGTGATCAAGTTGGTGCGTAAGGGCAAAAGCGGTGGGGATGGGATAGGTAACTTTCGCCCTTTAACTATGTTAAATACAGAGTTAAAGATTTTGGCTAAGGTCTTGGCTAACCGTTTGCAGCTTGTCCTGTCTAGTCTGATTGGCTCCGAGCAGACTTGTTCTGTGAAGGGCCGGACTATTCAGGACAACCTTCATATGGTGCGCCTGATCATCGAGAAAGTCGACAGTGAAGCCGCGCTGATCAATTTAGATCAGTCCAAGGCCTTTGATAGGGTTGACCATCGATTCTTGGAGGCTGTTCTTTCGGCTGCCGGTTTCGGGCCGTACTTTCGCTCCTGGATCCGGCTCATGTATGCGACTCCCGGTGCGCTGGTAGAAGTGAACGGGGTAAGATCGGAACCTTTCGTATTGTCTCGATCTATTCGTCAGGGTTGTCCGCTGTCGCCTATGCTTTACGTTCTTGCGTTGGAACCTTTCCTTCGCAAGTTAAAGGCGAACCCGGTCCTACGCGGAATCTCTTTACCTGGTGCTACCACCTCGGCCAGGTATTCTGCCTATGCTGACGACGTTTCGGTTCTTGTGTCGAGCAGAGCCGAGATTAACGAAGTCAGCAGAGAAATCGGTGGGTATGAGATGGTAACAGGGGCCAAGATCAACCGCGATAAGTCTGTTGGCTTGCGGTTGGGTGCGTGGAAGGGGGTTTCTCTTCCCGGACCATTCAGCTGGACGGATGGGCCGATCAAGATACTCGGCGTCTGGTTCGGTCCTGATATCCAGTTGGATAAAAATTGGTCGGAGGTACGAGAGAAGGCCGAGAGCGCAATTAATTTGTGGTCTCGGAGGAGGCTTTCCTTGAAGGGGAGGGCGGAGGTATGTGTTTCACATATCTACCCGATTCTCCTTTACCGACTCTCGGTACTTCCACTTCCGTCTACCACAGTGCTTTCATTAGTACAGCTCTTGTTCTCTTTCTTGTGGAGAGGCAAAGCTCCTAGGGTATGTCGGGAGATCTGTTGCCTTCATCCTACTGAAGGCGGTCTAGGTATGCCTAGCATTGAGATTCGTCTCGATATGCTTCGCATCGGGTTCCTGGATCGTTTGTGTCGCGATTCGGATGACGGGGGCGCCTTCTGGAAGGAAGACGCCCGTAGATCCTTCCCATCCTTGAGAAGTGTGCACTCGGGCGAGGAGGAGGCTGGCCGTTTGCCTCGTGCCGAGTGCTCCTTCTACCGTGAATGTCGTCGGGCTCTGAAACACCTCTTACGGGCGACGGTTGGCCTCCCCAACGTCCAGGCGTTGTCTCGTAGGGCATTATATCGGGTGGTAGTCAGGGGGTCCGTTCATGATGATTTGATTGACGAGCTCGGTCTTACGAAGCAGGAGGCTCGCTCAATCTGGCCTTGGGCTTCCGGGTTGAAATGTCTCAACAACGATGAGGCATCCCTCACCTGGCTGGTGATACGTGGGGCCCTCTGGGTCGGCAAAAGACTTTGCACAGCGGGTTTGGAGAAATATCCAAACTGCCGACGTTGTGAGGGGGAAGTCGAGACCCTTGGTCACGTCTTCTTTCATTGCAAGTCGGTAGCACCATTGTGTAAGTTTGTTGAAGGTCTCATGGTTCGCATGTTGCAGGGAAAGTTTTTCGTCCTTGAGGCCGCTTCTGTTTGTAGCAATGTGGCCCCGCCGCTAACGGAGTCTGAACTCTATGTGTTCCACTGCTTGCTAGGAGTTATGAGAGTCGTGATTTGGGTGACGCGTCAGAAGGGATTCTATGAAGGTGAGAAGTTCACTTCTTCCCTACTAATCTTGTACTTTAAGCATCAGCTTAAAGTCAAGATTAGGACGGAAAGGCGGCGACTCCCTTCATCAGAATTCGCCAAAAGGTGGGTAAATCTTGCGCGAATGTGTAGAGTGAGAGGAGCTGACTTGGAGTGGCACTTGGACCTCGGCTAGGTGCAGGATTTCGTCCCTCATGGGTTCAACAGACGCAACCCGTCCCGATAGTAGACTAGTATAGGTTTATTTTGAATTTTTAGTTTCTCGTTTCTGGTTAACTTAGCTAGAGTATGTATGCTCATTAGCCCCCCCTTTTATTTCTGTCCCTATTTTTTCTTTAGTTTAATTCCCCATCCCCTCCCGCGTTAGGTGGCCAGTGACGTCAGTTCTCTGGCAGTTGCGAGATGACTTTCGTTTCGTGCGTGTGTTTCTTTTTTTCGTATTTGTTATTGTATCTGAATGAGTGTGTGTCTGTGTGAGTGATTTTGGATGGATGACTGTTTTTCATACTTTTAATAATCTCGCAATTCTTTCGTCCAGTTAACTGATGTTACTGCCACATTTAGGTACTGTGGGGGGTTTTATTACTAATCTTATTTTGTTTTGTTTTCTTGTAAATAGTTCATTTGTTTTTGTAAATATACATTGGGGTTTTTTAAATTGTTATTCCCCCCCCCCCACTGACTTTGAATTGTACATATGGGGACTAGTTAGATTTTCATAGAGAATTTGTGGAATTATGGTGGATGTAGTAAGAAAGGTATGGAAGAATGTGTTGTTTTGGTGGTAGGACTATTGTTGGTATGTTTGGGTCAGTGGTTGCGACTAGCTAAGTTTTTAGTTTAAGACAGATGATGACCGTCCTTCCCCACCCCCCTTTTTAGGCCTTGTGCCACATTTTGTATATGTTTTTAATATATGCAAATAAATATCTTGATTCGCGCTATTTCCTGGACTTCGTTTGTCAATTGTCAGACGATTTTGGACCGTTGAACCTGTTTTTTCTTGAAGAAGTTAATTGACTTTTTTCCGTTAAGTTAAGTTATTTGTTAAGTTTTTATTTTCATTTGTTTTATTTCTTTCGTTTAAATTCATTTTTGTTCTTGGCTTCGGCCAACATTTTTTATTTTTTAGTTCGGTAAGACAAAGTCTTACCGGCTTTTTTAATTTTTGTTGTTGTTACATTTGAAGAAAAGAAAAAAGAAAAAGTTTTGTTTTAATTTATCCTCCTTTTCGTTTTTTACCCTCCCCCGTTTTATTTAGCGACTTCGGTCGCAATCCTTTAATTTTTTAAGTTTCAGCTTTTGTTTTTAATTTATTTCTTTAGCGGCTTCGGCCGCAAACCTTTAATTTTTAGTTTGGTTTGACTGGTGTCAAACCAGACATTTTTATTTCTTTTCTTTTTCTTTCTGTTTTTTACTTGACGACAAAAAAAAAGAAGTAGGAGTTTCTTTTATTTTCGGCTGCCTTCGGGCGCCATCTTTATTTTTTTTTAAAGTCTTACGAGACTAGTTAGTTTATAGTTTTCCTTTTTGTTTTTTATTTTTCTAAAGTTTATTGTTATTTTATTATTTGACTTTTGTTTTACTTAACTTTTTCTAATTTTAGAAGTAACTACATATTTTTTTTTTTTTTTTTATTTTATTTCTTCTCTTCTCTTCTCTTCTCTTCTCTCCCTATCCCAACTCCTTGCAATTTGGAAACAACTAGGCCAGCTTTTTAAACTTTAAATGGCCGACCAAATGAGTCGGTCAGGGGTAAAAAAAGACCTCTTTGGGGCGGCTGCTAAAGCCGACCCCCCAGATAAAGATAAAACTAAAAGTAGGAAACGGGGTAAGGTTTCCCCAAACAAACCTGATCAAGCAAGTGTTTCTGACAAGGAGGAGGCCATGCAGGCCTCCAACTCATCAAACGACAAGGTGCCGAAAGTGGCACAAGCTAAGTCTACAGCCGAGGAATCGCCCTCTTGCTGGAAGTCCCCCCCGAGTTGTATTGTGAACATCGCGGAGTTCCTGGAAAAGGCAAAGGATTTTGCCCATCTTGTAAATAAAGATGGCATCCTTAAAGACGTCCAGGAGCTTCAGGCGTTCGAACAAAGAATGGTGACCGTCTTCGCGGTTGACAGGCGTACGCGCAAAATCTGTCGATCCACGAAAGACACAGTGATCAAATCACTTATGTCCCTGGGGATAAAACCCCAAAGAGTTATTAAAGGCGTAAAGTTTTTTATGTGGGACGTGCTGCTGCCCACGCCAGAAGATTGCCTAGATATGGCAAAGAGAGAATTAATTACCAAAGATCTCATTCTCCGTACGGAATATCTAGGCAGGCGAAGGACCAGGGTGGCAGTTTTTGAGGTTCCTCCTCAAATTTCCGGAGAGCTCCTGGCTGCATTTTTTATGCAGTACGGCCAAATTTTAGGGGCTCTCTCGGACAATTTGAACGGGGGGTGGACTTTCGATATCATGATAGACGAGGCGGCCTTCAAGTCCATCCCCAACTGTCTGGATTTTGGCAGCCGGAGATTGCCAGTCATTGTGACTGGCAGAAAACCAGTATGCTGGAGGTGCGGAGTGACTGGTCATCTCTCCTCCTCCTGCCCAGGGAAGAAGGCCCCTGGAGCTCCGGTTGCTGGCGACCCAAATACCCCTTTGGCCGACACTGAAAAAACCGCGGCGCCTGTAATGGGCCTACCTACTAAGCGGACCGGTGGGGAAAATCCCTCGGTTGGGTCGATGCCCTCATTACCCCTCAAACCAACGCCTTCCACAAGTGTGGATAAGGAGAAGGATGAGGGGGAATGGCGTGTAGTAGGTAGGGCCAAAGGGAAGGTCCAGACAGCGGGACCTCTGTCCCAGCATAACTCCAGGGATAAACCCACCTACATCCCCATTCCCTCTACCAGCTCTGAGGGCGACGCCTCGGCGTCTTACGAAAAATCAGCCACAGAGACGCAGAAGTTAAACGAACCCAGCTGGGAGAAAATTTTAAATTTAAAAAAGCTGAAAGAAAAATTAGAGGCAAAACGGGCCAAGAATTCCAAGTCGCTGGGGGTGCCCTGCCCCTCATCCTCTGCCCCGTCTTCCCCTTCAGGTACCAACAAATTCGTCAGACCACCTCCGCCCAAATCTCTGACGAACTCACCAACAAGATCCAGTACCTCCAAAACTCCTTCCCCTTTTAAGACCTCATCAGGCATCACTCCCTCTCATACACCGACATGCACGCCCACTCCTACTCCCTCTCATTCTCCTCAAAAAAAGAGGGAGAGAAGCCCGGAGTTGCCTGCAGTAGCAGAGAAGAGGAAGAAGAAAATCAAACCGCCATATCTCCCAGGGGAAGACGTCTGCCGCGTATCCGGGGAGCAATTAGATAGGGTCTGCGGGCAGACTAAAAACCCGAGGCCGCTGAGGATTCTGTTTAACTTCCGGCACATTAATGGAGTTGATGTGGAGGTGCCGGAAAAGTTCAGAAATGCCCGTAGACTCCTGACTGTCGTCCGATCCGGCCCGGGTACGCGGGAGATCTGGGGCATGATCGAGGAGGCGAACTCGGCCCTGAAATTGGTGCCCCCAGCGGCGGTTTATGAACCCGACTTGGATCCCACAAAAAAATGCAGAGGGAGGGTCCCTGTTTTTGTTCACCCTTCCCTGTATAGGGCACTAAAATTAACATATCCTGCGGACATCGGCGGTCTGTCTTATGGTGATGCTGTCGACAATGAGATGGCGTCAGGTTCAATGGGACAGGCTGTCGGTGTCCTCACCCCAGCAATGTTCCACTCTGATGGGCGACCCTAGTCGATTCGATAATGGCACTCTGGTTAGCTAGTGTGAATGTCCGAGGCCTGAGGTCGGAGTCTCGAAGGGTGAGACTCGTTCGCGACCTTCAGAGCCTCGGGGTGAATATATGTTGTGTACAAGAGACCCGTTTTTCTTCTCGCGATTATGAAGGCATTCTGTCTAAGGAGTTTACTCTTTATTCAGCATGTTTTGATGGACGCTCGAGGGGTGTCTCTTGGCTGGTGAGCAAGTCTTTGAAGGCTGCGTGTGCTCTTGTCTTCGCAGATCCGGCGGGCAGGCTTTGCGTGCTGGATGCTACCATAAAAGATAAGGCTTTGCGTCTCATTGGGGTTTATGGGCCCAATATCCAGGCTGAGCGACTTGCTTTGTTTCGGCAGATCGAGCCGTTTATGACGACATCACGTCGGTTAATTTTAGCGGGGGATTGGAATGCCGTCCTTGACCCCGATATAGATCGTATAGGGTCCAAATATAAAGCGGGTACTAAAAACTGGGGAGTGGAACATTTTCGGGGCTTTGTCGATGGGTTTGATCTCATCGACAAGTACCGGAATGAACACCCTCAGCGGGTAGTGTGGACTTGGACAAATAGTGGCAGCTCGGCTGTAGGTGTGCTTGCGAGCTACCTCGACCGAGTTTTAGTTAGGAGAGTCGATGTAGGACTCTTAGGGTGTCCAAGTTTTCATTATATAGTTTATTCGGATCATAGGCTTGTCCGGGTCCGTGTAAACTTAGATAAGCCTAATGTTAGGATAACTGGCTACTGGAAATTCAACTGCTCGTTATTTGGCGAGCAGCATTTCCGGGACCAGTTTTTACTAACCTTACAAAGGGAACTGTCGGGGGCTGTGGTGGGAAATGCCTGGTGGGACAAACTTAAATCTAAAATTCGAACGTTTGCTGCCGATTTTAGTCGTCGACTCAGCGTAGATAGATTAGCGGCGCAAACGGTTTTAGAGCAAAGAGTCGATCGGGCTGTGAAATCCCGTGATAGTGGGGAAGTAGTCCTAGCTAAGGCAGAGTTGGCCTCCTTGCTTACCAAGAAGGATCAAGCTCTGGTAGTTAGGGCTAGGTTAAAAAGAATGTCCTCTGAGGCGACGAATATGGCCGCAGAATTGCGTGCAGAGGAAAGTAGGAATGCTTCAAGACGGCATATCGCGAGCGTCACATTGCCGGATGGGCGGACAGTGACTACAAACTCGGGCATATGCGAGGCTTTTCGGGATTACTTTCGGGATCTTTTTACCAGGGAGCCCGGTCTGAGCTCTGCTCGGTTCGACACCTATTTAGCTGACTTTCCCTGCCTTGAGGCAGCTGAAGCGGCTGGGTGCGAGGGTCCCATCACTGAGTCGGAAATCTGGGAAGCGCTGAAACAGGTTGGCCTGGATAAATCTCCGGGATTAGATGGTCTTCCTTACGAAGTTTACTTGAGGCAGTCGCCCGTTTTTGTTCCTTTGCTGCAGCTGGTCTTCAACAACTGGATGAAGCAGGGGTCTATACCTCAACGCTTCACCAGGGGTGTGATCAAGTTGGTGCGTAAGGGCAAAAGCGGTGGGGATGGGATAGGTAACTTTCGCCCTTTAACTATGTTAAATACAGAGTTAAAGATTTTGGCTAAGGTCTTGGCTAACCGTTTGCAGCTTGTCCTGTCTAGTCTGATTGGCTCCGAGCAGACTTGTTCTGTGAAGGGCCGGACTATTCAGGACAACCTTCATATGGTGCGCCTGATCATCGAGAAAGTCGACAGTGAAGCCGCGCTGATCAATTTAGATCAGTCCAAGGCCTTTGATAGGGTTGACCATCGATTCTTGGAGGCTGTTCTTTCGGCTGCCGGTTTCGGGCCGTACTTTCGCTCCTGGATCCGGCTCATGTATGCGACTCCCGGTGCGCTGGTAGAAGTGAACGGGGTAAGATCGGAACCTTTCGTATTGTCTCGATCTATTCGTCAGGGTTGTCCGCTGTCGCCTATGCTTTACGTTCTTGCGTTGGAACCTTTCCTTCGCAAGTTAAAGGCGAACCCGGTCCTACGCGGAATCTCTTTACCTGGTGCTACCACCTCGGCCAGGTATTCTGCCTATGCTGACGACGTTTCGGTTCTTGTGTCGAGCAGAGCCGAGATTAACGAAGTCAGCAGAGAAATCGGTGGGTATGAGATGGTAACAGGGGCCAAGATCAACCGCGATAAGTCTGTTGGCTTGCGGTTGGGTGCGTGGAAGGGGGTTTCTCTTCCCGGACCATTCAGCTGGACGGATGGGCCGATCAAGATACTCGGCGTCTGGTTCGGTCCTGATATCCAGTTGGATAAAAATTGGTCGGAGGTACGAGAGAAGGCCGAGAGCGCAATTAATTTGTGGTCTCGGAGGAGGCTTTCCTTGAAGGGGAGGGCGGAGGTATGTGTTTCACATATCTACCCGATTCTCCTTTACCGACTCTCGGTACTTCCACTTCCGTCTACCACAGTGCTTTCATTAGTACAGCTCTTGTTCTCTTTCTTGTGGAGAGGCAAAGCTCCTAGGGTATGTCGGGAGATCTGTTGCCTTCATCCTACTGAAGGCGGTCTAGGTATGCCTAGCATTGAGATTCGTCTCGATATGCTTCGCATCGGGTTCCTGGATCGTTTGTGTCGCGATTCGGATGACGGGGGCGCCTTCTGGAAGGAAGACGCCCGTAGATCCTTCCCATCCTTGAGAAGTGTGCACTCGGGCGAGGAGGAGGCTGGCCGTTTGCCTCGTGCCGAGTGCTCCTTCTACCGTGAATGTCGTCGGGCTCTGAAACACCTCTTACGGGCGACGGTTGGCCTCCCCAACGTCCAGGCGTTGTCTCGTAGGGCATTATATCGGGTGGTAGTCAGGGGGTCCGTTCATGATGATTTGATTGACGAGCTCGGTCTTACGAAGCAGGAGGCTCGCTCAATCTGGCCTTGGGCTTCCGGGTTGAAATGTCTCAACAACGATGAGGCATCCCTCACCTGGCTGGTGATACGTGGGGCCCTCTGGGTCGGCAAAAGACTTTGCACAGCGGGTTTGGAGAAATATCCAAACTGCCGACGTTGTGAGGGGGAAGTCGAGACCCTTGGTCACGTCTTCTTTCATTGCAAGTCGGTAGCACCATTGTGTAAGTTTGTTGAAGGTCTCATGGTTCGCATGTTGCAGGGAAAGTTTTTCGTCCTTGAGGCCGCTTCTGTTTGTAGCAATGTGGCCCCGCCGCTAACGGAGTCTGAACTCTATGTGTTCCACTGCTTGCTAGGAGTTATGAGAGTCGTGATTTGGGTGACGCGTCAGAAGGGATTCTATGAAGGTGAGAAGTTCACTTCTTCCCTACTAATCTTGTACTTTAAGCATCAGCTTAAAGTCAAGATTAGGACGGAAAGGCGGCGACTCCCTTCATCAGAATTCGCCAAAAGGTGGGTAAATCTTGCGCGAATGTGTAGAGTGAGAGGAGCTGACTTGGAGTGGCACTTGGACCTCGGCTAGGTGCAGGATTTCGTCCCTCATGGGTTCAACAGACGCAACCCGTCCCGATAGTAGACTAGTATAGGTTTATTTTGAATTTTTAGTTTCTCGTTTCTGGTTAACTTAGCTAGAGTATGTATGCTCATTAGCCCCCCCTTTTATTTCTGTCCCTATTTTTTCTTTAGTTTAATTCCCCATCCCCTCCCGCGTTAGGTGGCCAGTGACGTCAGTTCTCTGGCAGTTGCGAGATGACTTTCGTTTCGTGCGTGTGTTTCTTTTTTTCGTATTTGTTATTGTATCTGAATGAGTGTGTGTCTGTGTGAGTGATTTTGGATGGATGACTGTTTTTCATACTTTTAATAATCTCGCAATTCTTTCGTCCAGTTAACTGATGTTACTGCCACATTTAGGTACTGTGGGGGGTTTTATTACTAATCTTATTTTGTTTTGTTTTCTTGTAAATAGTTCATTTGTTTTTGTAAATATACATTGGGGTTTTTTAAATTGTTATTCCCCCCCCCCCACTGACTTTGAATTGTACATATGGGGACTAGTTAGATTTTCATAGAGAATTTGTGGAATTATGGTGGATGTAGTAAGAAAGGTATGGAAGAATGTGTTGTTTTGGTGGTAGGACTATTGTTGGTATGTTTGGGTCAGTGGTTGCGACTAGCTAAGTTTTTAGTTTAAGACAGATGATGACCGTCCTTCCCCACCCCCCTTTTTAGGCCTTGTGCCACATTTTGTATATGTTTTTAATATATGCAAATAAATATCTTGATTCGCGCTATTTCCTGGACTTCGTTTGTCAATTGTCAGACGATTTTGGACCGTTGAACCTGTTTTTTCTTGAAGAAGTTAATTGACTTTTTTCCGTTAAGTTAAGTTATTTGTTAAGTTTTTATTTTCATTTGTTTTATTTCTTTCGTTTAAATTCATTTTTGTTCTTGGCTTCGGCCAACATTTTTTATTTTTTAGTTCGGTAAGACAAAGTCTTACCGGCTTTTTTAATTTTTGTTGTTGTTACATTTGAAGAAAAGAAAAAAGAAAAAGTTTTGTTTTAATTTATCCTCCTTTTCGTTTTTTACCCTCCCCCGTTTTATTTAGCGACTTCGGTCGCAATCCTTTAATTTTTTAAGTTTCAGCTTTTGTTTTTAATTTATTTCTTTAGCGGCTTCGGCCGCAAACCTTTAATTTTTAGTTTGGTTTGACTGGTGTCAAACCAGACATTTTTATTTCTTTTCTTTTTCTTTCTGTTTTTTACTTGACGACAAAAAAAAAGAAGTAGGAGTTTCTTTTATTTTCGGCTGCCTTCGGGCGCCATCTTTATTTTTTTTTAAAGTCTTACGAGACTAGTTAGTTTATAGTTTTCCTTTTTGTTTTTTATTTTTCTAAAGTTTATTGTTATTTTATTATTTGACTTTTGTTTTACTTAACTTTTTCTAATTTTAGAAGTAACTACATATTTTTTTTTTTTTTTTTTTTTTATTTTATTTCTTCTCTTCTCTTCTCTTCTCTTCTCTCCCTATCCCAACTCCTTGCAATTTGGAAACAACTAGGCCAGCTTTTTAAACTTTAAATGGCCGACCAAATGAGTCGGTCAGGGGTAAAAAAAGACCTCTTTGGGGCGGCTGCTAAAGCCGACCCCCCAGATAAAGATAAAACTAAAAGTAGGAAACGGGGTAAGGTTTCCCCAAACAAACCTGATCAAGCAAGTGTTTCTGACAAGGAGGAGGCCATGCAGGCCTCCAACTCATCAAACGACAAGGTGCCGAAAGTGGCACAAGCTAAGTCTACAGCCGAGGAATCGCCCTCTTGCTGGAAGTCCCCCCCGAGTTGTATTGTGAACATCGCGGAGTTCCTGGAAAAGGCAAAGGATTTTGCCCATCTTGTAAATAAAGATGGCATCCTTAAAGACGTCCAGGAGCTTCAGGCGTTCGAACAAAGAATGGTGACCGTCTTCGCGGTTGACAGGCGTACGCGCAAAATCTGTCGATCCACGAAAGACACAGTGATCAAATCACTTATGTCCCTGGGGATAAAACCCCAAAGAGTTATTAAAGGCGTAAAGTTTTTTATGTGGGACGTGCTGCTGCCCACGCCAGAAGATTGCCTAGATATGGCAAAGAGAGAATTAATTACCAAAGATCTCATTCTCCGTACGGAATATCTAGGCAGGCGAAGGACCAGGGTGGCAGTTTTTGAGGTTCCTCCTCAAATTTCCGGAGAGCTCCTGGCTGCATTTTTTATGCAGTACGGCCAAATTTTAGGGGCTCTCTCGGACAATTTGAACGGGGGGTGGACTTTCGATATCATGATAGACGAGGCGGCCTTCAAGTCCATCCCCAACTGTCTGGATTTTGGCAGCCGGAGATTGCCAGTCATTGTGACTGGCAGAAAACCAGTATGCTGGAGGTGCGGAGTGACTGGTCATCTCTCCTCCTCCTGCCCAGGGAAGAAGGCCCCTGGAGCTCCGGTTGCTGGCGACCCAAATACCCCTTTGGCCGACACTGAAAAAACCGCGGCGCCTGTAATGGGCCTACCTACTAAGCGGACCGGTGGGGAAAATCCCTCGGTTGGGTCGATGCCCTCATTACCCCTCAAACCAACGCCTTCCACAAGTGTGGATAAGGAGAAGGATGAGGGGGAATGGCGTGTAGTAGGTAGGGCCAAAGGGAAGGTCCAGACAGCGGGACCTCTGTCCCAGCATAACTCCAGGGATAAACCCACCTACATCCCCATTCCCTCTACCAGCTCTGAGGGCGACGCCTCGGCGTCTTACGAAAAATCAGCCACAGAGACGCAGAAGTTAAACGAACCCAGCTGGGAGAAAATTTTAAATTTAAAAAAGCTGAAAGAAAAATTAGAGGCAAAACGGGCCAAGAATTCCAAGTCGCTGGGGGTGCCCTGCCCCTCATCCTCTGCCCCGTCTTCCCCTTCAGGTACCAACAAATTCGTCAGACCACCTCCGCCCAAATCTCTGACGAACTCACCAACAAGATCCAGTACCTCCAAAACTCCTTCCCCTTTTAAGACCTCATCAGGCATCACTCCCTCTCATACACCGACATGCACGCCCACTCCTACTCCCTCTCATTCTCCTCAAAAAAAGAGGGAGAGAAGCCCGGAGTTGCCTGCAGTAGCAGAGAAGAGGAAGAAGAAAATCAAACCGCCATATCTCCCAGGGGAAGACGTCTGCCGCGTATCCGGGGAGCAATTAGATAGGGTCTGCGGGCAGACTAAAAACCCGAGGCCGCTGAGGATTCTGTTTAACTTCCGGCACATTAATGGAGTTGATGTGGAGGTGCCGGAAAAGTTCAGAAATGCCCGTAGACTCCTGACTGTCGTCCGATCCGGCCCGGGTACGCGGGAGATCTGGGGCATGATCGAGGAGGCGAACTCGGCCCTGAAATTGGTGCCCCCAGCGGCGGTTTATGAACCCGACTTGGATCCCACAAAAAAATGCAGAGGGAGGGTCCCTGTTTTTGTTCACCCTTCCCTGTATAGGGCACTAAAATTAACATATCCTGCGGACATCGGCGGTCTGTCTTATGGTGATGCTGTCGACAATGAGATGGCGTCAGGTTCAATGGGACAGGCTGTCGGTGTCCTCACCCCAGCAATGTTCCACTCTGATGGGCGACCCTAGTCGATTCGATAATGGCACTCTGGTTAGCTAGTGTGAATGTCCGAGGCCTGAGGTCGGAGTCTCGAAGGGTGAGACTCGTTCGCGACCTTCAGAGCCTCGGGGTGAATATATGTTGTGTACAAGAGACCCGTTTTTCTTCTCGCGATTATGAAGGCATTCTGTCTAAGGAGTTTACTCTTTATTCAGCATGTTTTGATGGACGCTCGAGGGGTGTCTCTTGGCTGGTGAGCAAGTCTTTGAAGGCTGCGTGTGCTCTTGTCTTCGCAGATCCGGCGGGCAGGCTTTGCGTGCTGGATGCTACCATAAAAGATAAGGCTTTGCGTCTCATTGGGGTTTATGGGCCCAATATCCAGGCTGAGCGACTTGCTTTGTTTCGGCAGATCGAGCCGTTTATGACGACATCACGTCGGTTAATTTTAGCGGGGGATTGGAATGCCGTCCTTGACCCCGATATAGATCGTATAGGGTCCAAATATAAAGCGGGTACTAAAAACTGGGGAGTGGAACATTTTCGGGGCTTTGTCGATGGGTTTGATCTCATCGACAAGTACCGGAATGAACACCCTCAGCGGGTAGTGTGGACTTGGACAAATAGTGGCAGCTCGGCTGTAGGTGTGCTTGCGAGCTACCTCGACCGAGTTTTAGTTAGGAGAGTCGATGTAGGACTCTTAGGGTGTCCAAGTTTTCATTATATAGTTTATTCGGATCATAGGCTTGTCCGGGTCCGTGTAAACTTAGATAAGCCTAATGTTAGGATAACTGGCTACTGGAAATTCAACTGCTCGTTATTTGGCGAGCAGCATTTCCGGGACCAGTTTTTACTAACCTTACAAAGGGAACTGTCGGGGGCTGTGGTGGGAAATGCCTGGTGGGACAAACTTAAATCTAAAATTCGAACGTTTGCTGCCGATTTTAGTCGTCGACTCAGCGT
Source organism: Acanthosepion esculentum (assembly GCA_964036315.1). Lineage (NCBI taxonomy): Eukaryota > Metazoa > Mollusca > Cephalopoda > Sepiida > Sepiidae > Acanthosepion > Acanthosepion esculentum. The sequence continues at coordinate 95,646,064 of OZ038501.1, read as the reverse complement.
AGATAGATTAGCGGCGCAAACGGTTTTAGAGCAAAGAGTCGATCGGGCTGTGAAATCCCGTGATAGTGGGGAAGTAGTCCTAGCTAAGGCAGAGTTGGCCTCCTTGCTTACCAAGAAGGATCAAGCTCTGGTAGTTAGGGCTAGGTTAAAAAGAATGTCCTCTGAGGCGACGAATATGGCCGCAGAATTGCGTGCAGAGGAAAGTAGGAATGCTTCAAGACGGCATATCGCGAGCGTCACATTGCCGGATGGGCGGACAGTGACTACAAACTCGGGCATATGCGAGGCTTTTCGGGATTACTTTCGGGATCTTTTTACCAGGGAGCCCGGTCTGAGCTCTGCTCGGTTCGACACCTATTTAGCTGACTTTCCCTGCCTTGAGGCAGCTGAAGCGGCTGGGTGCGAGGGTCCCATCACTGAGTCGGAAATCTGGGAAGCGCTGAAACAGGTTGGCCTGGATAAATCTCCGGGATTAGATGGTCTTCCTTACGAAGTTTACTTGAGGCAGTCGCCCGTTTTTGTTCCTTTGCTGCAGCTGGTCTTCAACAACTGGATGAAGCAGGGGTCTATACCTCAACGCTTCACCAGGGGTGTGATCAAGTTGGTGCGTAAGGGCAAAAGCGGTGGGGATGGGATAGGTAACTTTCGCCCTTTAACTATGTTAAATACAGAGTTAAAGATTTTGGCTAAGGTCTTGGCTAACCGTTTGCAGCTTGTCCTGTCTAGTCTGATTGGCTCCGAGCAGACTTGTTCTGTGAAGGGCCGGACTATTCAGGACAACCTTCATATGGTGCGCCTGATCATCGAGAAAGTCGACAGTGAAGCCGCGCTGATCAATTTAGATCAGTCCAAGGCCTTTGATAGGGTTGACCATCGATTCTTGGAGGCTGTTCTTTCGGCTGCCGGTTTCGGGCCGTACTTTCGCTCCTGGATCCGGCTCATGTATGCGACTCCCGGTGCGCTGGTAGAAGTGAACGGGGTAAGATCGGAACCTTTCGTATTGTCTCGATCTATTCGTCAGGGTTGTCCGCTGTCGCCTATGCTTTACGTTCTTGCGTTGGAACCTTTCCTTCGCAAGTTAAAGGCGAATCCGGTCCTACGCGGAATCTCTTTACCTGGTGCTACCACCTCGGCCAGGTATTCTGCCTATGCTGACGACGTTTCGGTTCTTGTGTCGAGCAGAGCCGAGATTAACGAAGTCAGCAGAGAAATCGGTGGGTATGAGATGGTAACAGGGGCCAAGATCAACCGCGATAAGTCTGTTGGCTTGCGGTTGGGTGCGTGGAAGGGGGTTTCTCTTCCCGGACCATTCAGCTGGACGGATGGGCCGATCAAGATACTCGGCGTCTGGTTCGGTCCTGATATCCAGTTGGATAAGAATTGGTCGGAGGTACGAGAGAAGGCCGAGAGCGCAATTAATTTGTGGTCTCGGAGGAGGCTTTCCTTGAAGGGGAGGGCGGAGGTATGTGTTTCACATATCTACCCGATTCTCCTTTACCGACTCTCGGTACTTCCACTTCCGTCTACCACAGTACTTTCATTAGTACAGCTCTTGTTCTCTTTCTTGTGGAGAGGCAAAGCTCCTAGGGTATGTCGGGAGATCTGTTGCCTTCATCCTACTGAAGGCGGTCTAGGTATGCCTAGCATTGAGATTCGTCTCGATATGCTTCGCATCGGGTTCCTGGATCGTTTGTGTCGCGATTCGGATGACGGGGGCGCCTTCTGGAAGGAAGACGCCCGTAGATCCTTCCCATCCTTGAGAAGTGTGCACTCGGGCGAGGAGGAGGCTGGCCGTTTGCCTCGTGCCGAGTGCTCCTTCTACCGTGAATGTCGTCGGGCTCTGAAACACCTCTTACGGGCGACGGTTGGCCTCCCCAACGTCCAGGCGTTGTCTCGTAGGGCATTATATCGGGTGGTAGTCAGGGGGTCCGTTCATGATGATTTGATTGACGAGCTCGGTCTTACGAAGCAGGAGGCTCGCTCAATCTGGCCTTGGGCTTCCGGGTTGAAATGTCTCAACAACGATGAGGCATCCCTCACCTGGCTGGTGATACGTGGGGCCCTCTGGGTCGGCAAAAGACTTTGCACAGCGGGTTTGGAGAAATATCCAAACTGCCGACGTTGTGAGGGGGAAGTCGAGACCCTTGGTCACGTCTTCTTTCATTGCAAGTCGGTAGCACCATTGTGTAAGTTTGTTGAAGGTCTCATGGTTCGCATGTTGCAGGGAAAGTTTTTCGTCCTTGAGGCCGCTTCTGTTTGTAGCAATGTGGCCCCGCCGCTAACGGAGTCTGAACTCTATGTGTTCCACTGCTTGCTAGGAGTTATGAGAGTCGTGATTTGGGTGACGCGTCAGAAGGGATTCTATGAAGGTGAGAAGTTCACTTCTTCCCTACTAATCTTGTACTTTAAGCATCAGCTTAAAGTCAAGATTAGGACGGAAAGGCGGCGACTCCCTTCATCAGAATTCGCCAAAAGGTGGGTAAATCTTGCGCGAATGTGTAGAGTGAGAGGAGCTGACTTGGAGTGGCACTTGGACCTCGGCTAGGTGCAGGATTTCGTCCCTCATGGGTTCAACAGATGCAACCCGTCCCGATAGTAGACTAGTATAGGTTTATTTTGAATTTTTAGTTTCTCGTTTCTGGTTAACTTAGCTAGAGTATGTATGCTCATTAGCCCCCCCTTTTATTTCTGTCCCTATTTTTTCTTTAGTTTAATTCCCCATCCCCTCCCGCGTTAGGTGGCCAGTGACGTCAGTTCTCTGGCAGTTGCGAGATGACTTTCGTTTCGTGCGTGTGTTTCTTTTTTTTCGTATTTGTTATTGTGTCTGAATGAGTGTGTGTCTGTGTGAGTGATTTTGGATGGATGACTGTTTTTCATACTTTTATAATCTCGCAATTTTTTCGTCCAGTTAACTGATGTTACTGCCACATTTAGGTACTGTGGGGGGTTTTATTACTAATCTTATTTTGTTTTGTTTTCTTGTAAATAGTTCATTTGTTTTTGTAAATATACATTGGGTTTTTTTTAAATTGTTATCCCCCCCCCCCACTGACTTTGAATTGTACATATGGGGACTAGTTAGATTTTCATAGAGAATTTGTGGAATTATGGTGGATGTAGTAAGAAAGGTATGGAAGAATGTGTTGTTTTGGTGGTAGGACTATTGTTGGTATGTTTGGGTCAGTGGTTGCGACTAGCTAAGTTTTTAGTTTAAGACAGATGATGACCGTCCTTCCCCACCCCCCTTTTTAGGCCTTGTGCCACATTTTGTATATGTTTTTAATATATGCAAATAAATATCTTGATTCGCGCTATTTCCTGGACTTCGTTTGTCAATTGTCAGACGATTTTGGACCGGTGAACCTGTTTTTTCTTGAAGAAGTTAATTGACTTTTTTCCGTTAAGCTAAGTTATTTGTTAAGTTTTTATTTTCATTTGTTTTATTTCTTTCGTTTAAATTCATTTTTGTTCTTGGCTTCGGCCAACATTTTTTATTTTTTAGTTCGGTAAGACAAAGTCTTACCGGCTTTTTTATTTTTTGTTGTTGTTACATTTGAAGAAAAGAAAAAAGAAAAAGTTTTTGTTTTTAATTTATCCTCCTTTTCGTTTTTACCCTCCCCCGTTTTATTTAGCGACTTCGGTCGCAATCCTTTAATTTTTTAATTTTCAGCTTTTGTTTTTAATTTATTTCTTTAGCGGCTTCGGCCGCAAACCTTTATTTTTTAGTTTGGTTTGACTGGTGTCAAACCAGACATTTTTATTTCTTTTCTTTTTCTTTCTGGTTTTTAATTGACGACAAAAAAAAAAGAAGTAGGAGTTTCTTTTATTTTCGGCTGCCTTCGGGCGCCATCTTTATTTTTTTTTAAAGTCTTACGAGACTAGTTAGTTTATAGTTTTCCTTTTTGTTTTTTATTTTTCTAAAGTTTATTGTTATTTTATTATTTGACTTTTGTTTTACTTAACTTTTTCTAATTTTAGAAGTAACTACATTTTTTTTTCTTTTTATTTTATTTCTTCTCTTCTCTCCCTATCCCAACTCCTTGCAATTTGGAAACAACTAGGCCAGCTTTTTAAACTTTAAATGGCCGACCAAATGAGTCGGTCAGGGGTAAAAAAAGACCTCTTTGGGGCGGCTGCTAAAGCCGACCCCCCAGATAAAGATAAAACCAAAAATAGGAAACGGGGTAAGGTTTCCCCAAACAAACCTGACCAAGCAAGTGTTTCTGACAAGGAGGAGGCCATGCAGGCCTCCAACTCAACAAATGAAAAGGTGCCGAAAGTGGCTCAGTCCAAGTCTACAGCCGAGGAATCGCCCTCTTGCTGGAAGTCCCCTCCGAGTTGTATTGTGAACATCGCGGAGTTCCTGGAAAAGGCAAAGGATTTTGCCCATCTTGTAAATAAAGATGGCATCCTTAAAGACGTCCAGGAGCTTCAGGTGTTCGAACAAAGAATGGTGACCGTCTTCGCGGTTGACAGGCGTACGCGCAAAATCTGTCGATCCACGAAAGACACAGTGATCAAATCACTTATGTCCCTGGGGATAAAACCCCAAAGAGTTATTAAAGGCGTAAAGTTTTTTATGTGGGACGTGCTGCTGCCCACGCCAGAAGATTGCCTAGATATGGCAAAGAGAGAATTAATTACCAAAGATCTCATTCTCCGTACGGAATATCTAGGCAGGCGAAGGACCAGGGTGGCAGTTTTTGAGGTTCCTCCTCAAATTTCCGGAGAGCTCCTGGCTGCATTTTTTATGCAGTACGGCCAAATTTTAGGGGCTCTCTCGGACAATTTGAACGGGGGGTGGACTTTCGATATCATGATAGACGAGGCGGCCTTCAAGTCCATCCCCAACTGTCTGGATTTTGGCAACCGGAGATTGCCAGTCATTGTGACTGGCAGAAAACCAGTATGCTGGAGGTGCGGAGTGACTGGTCATCTCTCCTCCTCCTGCCCAGGGAAGAAGGCCCCTGGAGCTCCGGTTGCTGGCGACCCAAATACCCCTTTGGCCGACACTGAAAAAACCGCGGCGCCTGTAATGGGCCTACCTACTAAGCGGACCGGTGGGGAAAATCCCTCGGTTGGGTCGATGCCCTCATTACCCCTCAAACCAACGCCTTCCACAAGTGTGGATAAGGAGAAGGATGAGGGGGAATGGCGTGTAGTAGGTAGGGCCAAAGGGAAGGTCCAGACAGCGGGACCTCTGTCCCAGCGTAACTCCAGGGATAAACCCACCTACATCCCCATTCCCTCTACCAGCTCTGAGGGCGACGCCTCGGTGTCTTACGAAAAATCAGCCACAGAGACGCAGAAGCTAAACGAACCCAGCTGGGAGAAAATTTTAAATCTAAAAAAGCTGAAGGAAAAATTGGAGGCAAAACGGGCCAAGAATTCAAAGTCGCTGGGGGTGCCCTGCCCCTCATCCTCTGCCCCGTCTTCCCCTTCTGGTACCAACAAATTCGTCAGACCACCTCCGCCTAAATCTCTGACGAACTCACCAACAAGATCCAGTACCTCCAAAACTCCTTCCCCTTTTAAGACCTCATCAGGCATCACTCCCTCTCATACACCGACATGCACGCCCACTCCTACTCCCTCTCATTCTCCTCAAAAAAAGAGGGAGAGAAGCCCAGAGTTGCCTGCAGTAGCAGAGAAGAGGAAGAAGAAAATCAAACCGCCATATCTCCCAGGGGAAGACGTCTGCCGCGTATCCGGGGAGCAATTAGATAGGGTCTGCGGGCAGACTAAAAACCCGAGGCCGCTGAGGATTCTGTTTAACTTCCGGCACATTAATGGAGTTGATGTGGAGGTGCCGGAAAAGTTCAGAAATGCCCGTAGACTCCTGACTGTCGTCCGATCCGGCCCGGGTACGCGGGAGATCTGGGGCATGATCGAGGAGGCGAACTCGTCCCTGAAATTGGTGCCCCCAGCGGCGGTTTATGAACCCGACTTAGATCCCACAAAAAAATGCAAAGGGAGGGTCCCTGTTTTTGTTCACCCTTCCCTGTATAGGGCACTAAAATTAACATATCCTGCGGACATCGGCGGTCTGTCTTATGGTGATGCTGTCGACAATGAGATGGCGTCAGGTTCAATGGGACAGGCTGTCGGTGTCCTCACCCCAGCAATGTTCCACTCTGATGGGCGACCCTAATCGATTCGATAATGGCACTCTGGTTAGCTAGTGTGAATGTCCGAGGCCTGAGGTCGGAGTCTCGAAGGGTGAGACTCGTTCGCGACCTTCAGAGCCTCGGGGTGAATATATGTTGTGTACAAGAGACCCGTTTTTCTTCTCGCGATTATGAAGGCATTCTGTCTAAGGAGTTTACTCTTTATTCAGCATGTTTTGATGGACGCTCGAGGGGTGTCTCTTGGCTGGTGAGCAAGTCTTTGAAGGCTGCGTGTGCTCTTGTCTTCGCAGATCCGGCGGGCAGGCTTTGCGTGCTGGATGCTACCATAAAAGATAAGGCTTTGCGTCTCATTGGGGTTTATGGGCCCAATATCCAGGCTGAGCGACTTGCTTTGTTTCGGCAGATCGAGCCGTTTATGACGACATCACGTCGGTTAATTTTAGCGGGGGATTGGAATGCCGTCCTTGACCCCGATATAGATCGTATAGGGTCCAAATATAAAGCGGGTACTAAAAACTGGGGAGTGGAACATTTTCGGGGCTTTGTCGATGGGTTTGATCTCATCGACAAGTACCGGAATGAACACCCTCAGCGGGTAGTGTGGACTTGGACAAATAGTGGCAGCTCGGCTGTAGGTGTGCTTGCGAGCTACCTCGACCGAGTTTTAGTTAGGAGAGTCGATGTAGGACTCTTAGGGTGTCCAAGTTTTCATTATATAGTTTATTCGGATCATAGGCTTGTCCGGGTCCGTGTAAACTTAGATAAGCCTAATGTTAGGATAACTGGCTACTGGAAATTCAACTGCTCGTTATTTGGCGAGCAGCATTTCCGGGACCAGTTTTTACTAACCTTACAAAGGGAACTGACGGGGGCTGTGGTGGGAAATGCCTGGTGGGACAAACTTAAATCTAAAATTCGAACGTTTGCTGCCGATTTTAGTCGTCGACTCAGCGTAGATAGATTAGCGGCGCAAACGGTTTTAGAGCAAAGAGTCGATCGGGCTGTGAAATCCCGTGATAGTGGGGAAGTAGTCCTAGCTAAGGCAGAGTTGGCCTCCTTGCTTACCAAGAAGGATCAAGCTCTGGTAGTTAGGGCTAGGTTAAAAAGAATGTCCTCTGAGGCGACGAATATGGCCGCAGAATTGCGTGCAGAGGAAAGTAGGAATGCTTCAAGACGGCATATCGCGAGCGTCACATTGCCGGATGGGCGGACAGTGACTACAAACTCGGGCATATGCGAGGCTTTTCGGGATTACTTTCGGGAGCTTTTTACCAGGGAGCCCGGTCTGAGCTCTGCTCGGTTCGACACCTATTTAGCTGACTTTCCCTGCCTTGAGGCAGCTGAAGCGGCTGGGTGCGAGGGTCCCATCACTGAGTCGGAAATCTGGGAAGCGCTGAAACAGGTTGGCCTGGATAAATCTCCGGGATTAGATGGTCTTCCTTACGAAGTTTACTTGAGGCAGTCGCCCGTTTTTGTTCCTTTGCTGCAGCTGGTCTTCAACAACTGGATGAAGCAGGGGTCTATACCTCAACGCTTCACCAGGGGTGTGATCAAGTTGGTGCGTAAGGGCAAAAGCGGTGGGGATGGGATAGGTAACTTTCGCCCTTTAACTATGTTAAATACAGAGTTAAAGATTTTGGCTAAGGTCTTGGCTAACCGTTTGCAGCTTGTCCTGTCTAGTCTGATTGGCTCCGAGCAGACTTGTTCTGTGAAGGGCCGGACTATTCAGGACAACCTTCATATGGTGCGCCTGATCATCGAGAAAGTCGACAGTGAAGCCGCGCTGATCAATTTAGATCAGTCCAAGGCCTTTGATAGGGTTGACCATCGATTCTTGGAGGCTGTTCTTTCGGCTGCCGGTTTCGGGCCGTACTTTCGCTCCTGGATCCGGCTCATGTATGCGACCCCCGGTGCGCTGGTAGAAGTGAACGGGGTAAGATCGGAACCTTTCGTATTGTCTCGATCTATTCGTCAGGGTTGTCCGCTGTCGCCTATGCTTTACGTTCTTGCGTTGGAACCTTTCCTTCGCAAGTTAAAGGCGAACCCGGTCCTACGCGGAATCTCTTTACCTGGTGCTACCACCTCGGCCAGGTATTCTGCCTATGCTGACGACGTTTCGGTTCTTGTGTCGAGCAGAGCCGAGATTAACGAAGTCAGCAGAGAAATCGGTGGGTATGAGATGGTAACAGGGGCCAAGATCAACCGCGATAAGTCTGTTGGCTTGCGGTTGGGTGCGTGGAAGGGGGTTTCTCTTCCCGGACCATTCAGCTGGACGGATGGGCCGATCAAGATACTCGGCGTCTGGTTCGGTCCTGATATCCAGTTGGATAAGAATTGGTCGGAAGTACGAGAGAAGGCCGAGAGCGCAATTAATTTGTGGTCTCGGAGGAGGCTTTCCTTGAAGGGGAGGGCGGAGGTATGTGTTTCACATATCTACCCGATTCTCCTTTACCGACTCTCGGTACTTCCACTTCCGTCTACCACAGTACTTTCATTAGTACAGCTCTTGTTCTCTTTCTTGTGGAGAGGCAGAGCTCCTAGGGTATGTCGGGAGATCTGTTGCCTTCATCCTACTGAAGGCGGTCTAGGTATGCCTAGCATTGAGATTCGTCTCGATATGCTTCGCATCGGGTTCCTGGATCGTTTGTGTCGCGATTCGGATGACGGGGGCGCCTTCTGGAAGGAAGACGCCCGTAGATCCTTCCCATCCTTGAGAAGTGTGCACTCGGGCGAGGAGGAGGCTGGCCGTTTGCCTCGTGCCGAGTGCTCCTTCTACCGTGAATGTCGTCGGGCTCTGAAACACCTCTTACGGGCGACGGTTGGCCTCCCCAACGTCCAGGCGTTGTCTCGTAGGGCATTATATCGGGTGGTAGTCAGGGGGTCCGTTCATGATGATTTGATTGACGAGCTCGGTCTTACGAAGCAGGAGGCTCGCTCAATCTGGCCTTGGGCTTCCGGGTTGAAATGTCTCAACAACGATGAGGCATCCCTCACCTGGCTGGTGATACGTGGGGCCCTCTGGGTCGGCAAAAGACTTTGCACAGCGGGTTTGGAGAAATATCCAAACTGCCGACGTTGTGAGGGGGAAGTCGAGACCCTTGGTCACGTCTTCTTTCATTGCAAGTCGGTAGCACCATTGTGTAAGTTTGTTGAAGGTCTCATGGTTCGCATGTTGCAGGGAAAGTTTTTCGTCCTTGAGGCCGCTTCTGTTTGTAGCAATGTGGCCCCGCCGCTAACGGAGTCTGAACTCTATGTGTTCCACTGCTTGCTAGGAGTTATGAGAGTCGTGATTTGGGTGACGCGTCAGAAGGGATTCTATGAAGGTGAGAAGTTCACTTCTTCCCTACTAATCTTGTACTTTAAGCATCAGCTTAAAGTCAAGATTAGGACGGAAAGGCGGCGACTCCCTTCATCAGAATTCGCCAAAAGGTGGGTAAATCTTGCGCGAATGTGTAGAGTGAGAGGAGCTGACTTGGAGTGGCACTTGGACCTCGGCTAGGTGCAGGATTTCGTCCCTCATGGGTTCAACAGACGCAACCCGTCCCGATAGTAGACTAGTATAGGTTTATTTTGAATTTTTAGTTCCTCGTTTCTGGTTAACTTAGCTAGAGTATGTATGCTCATTAGCCCCCCTTTTATTTCTGTCCCTATTTTTTCTTTAGTTTAATTCCCCATCCCCTCCCGAGTTAGGTGGCCAGTGACGTCAGTTCTCTGGTAGTTGCGAGATGACTTTCGTTTCGTGCGTGTGTTTTTTTTTCGTATTTGTTATTGTGTCTGAATGAGTGTGTGTCTGTGTGAGTGATTTTGGATGGATGACTGTTTTTCATACTTTTATAATCTCGCAATTTTTTCGTCCAGTTAACTGATGTTACTGCCACATTTAGGTACTGTGGGGGGTTTTATTACTAATCTTATTTTGTTTTGTTTTCTTGTAAATAGTTCATTTGTTTTTGTAAATATACATTGGGGTTTTTTTAAAATTGTTATTCCCCCCCCCCCCCCACTGACTTTGAATTGTACATATGGGGACTAGTTAGATTTTCATAGAGAATTTGAGGAATTATGGTGGATGTAGTAAGAAAGGTATGGAAGAATGTGTTGTTTTGGTGGTAGGACTATTGTTGGTATGTTTGGGTCAGTGGTTGCGACTAGCTAAGTTTTTAGTTTAAGACAGATGATGACCGTCCTTTCCCACCCCCCTTTTTAGGCCTTGTGCCACATTTTGTATATGTTTTTAATATATGCAAATAAATATCTTGATTTGCGCTATTTCCTAGGACTTCGTTTGTCAATTGTCAGACGATTTTTGACCGGTGAACTTGTTTTTTTGAAGAAATTAATTGACTTTTGTTCCGTTTAGTTAAGTTATTGGTTAAGTTTTTTTACTTTCCTTTGTTTTATTTCTTTCGTTTGAATTTATTTTCTTGGCTTCGGCCAACATTTTTTATTTTTTAGTTCGGTAAGACAAAGTCTTACCGGCTTTTTTATTTTTTGTTGTTGTTACATTTGAAGAAAAGAAAAAAGAAAAAGTTTTGTTTTAATTTATCCTCCTTTTCGTTTTTTACCCTCCCCCGTTTTATTTAGCGACTTCGGTCGCAATCCTTTAATTTTTTAAGTTTCAGCTTTTGTTTTTAATTTATTTCTTTAGCGGCTTCGGCCGCAAACCTTTATTTTTTAGTTTGGTTTGACTGGTGTCAAACCAGACATTTTTATTTCTTTTCTTTTTCTTTCTGTTTTTTAAGTGACGACAAAAAAAAAAAGAAGTAGGAGTTTCTTTTATTTTCGGCTGCCTTCGGGCGCCATTTTGAATTTTTTTTAAAAAGAGACTTTAGTTTAGTTTTCCTTTTTGTTTTTATTTTTCTAAAGTCTAGTGTAATTTTATTGTTTAACTTTTGTTTTACTTGCTTTATTTAACTTCTTCTAATTTTAGAAGAAACTACTTTTTTTGGCTTTTTATTTTTTATTGTCTTTCCTTCTCTCCCTATCCCAACTCCTTTGCAAATTGGCTACAATTGGGCCAGCTTTAACTGTTAAATGGCCGACGAAATGAGTCGGTCAGAGGTAAAAAAAGACCTCTTTGGGGCGGCTGCTAAAGCCGACCCCCCAGATAAAGATAAAAATAAAAATAAGAAACGGGGTAAGGTTTCCCCAAATAAACCTGACCAGGCAAGTGTTTCTGACAAGGAGGAGGCCATGCAGGTCTCCAACTCATCAAACGACAAGGTGCCGAAAGTGGCACAAGCTAAGTCTACAGCCGAGGAATCGCCCTCTTGCTGGAAGTCCCCTCCGAGTTGTATTGTGAACATCGCGGAGTTCCTGGAAAAGGCAAAGGATTTTGCCCATCTTGTAAATAAAGATGGCATCCTTAAAGACGTCCAGGAACTTCAGGCGTTCGAACAAAGAATGGTGACCGTTTTCGCGGTTGACAGGCGTACGCGCAAAATCTGTCGATCCACGAAAGACACAGTGATCAAATCACTTATGTCCCTGGGGATAAAACCCCAAAGAGTTATTAAAGGCGTAAAATTTTTTATGTGGGACGTGCTGCTGCCCACGCCAGAAGATTGCCTAGATATGGCAAAAAGAGAATTAATTACAAAAGATCTCATTCTCCGTACGGAATATCTAGGCAGGCGAAGGGCCAGGGTGGCAGTTTTTGAGGTTCCTCCTCAAATTTCCGGAGAGCTCCTGGCTGCATTTTTTATGCAGTACGGCCAAATTTTAGGGGCTCTCTCGGACAATTTGAACGGGGGGTGGACTTTCGATATCATGATAGACGAGGCGGCCTTCAAGTCCATCCCCAACTGTCTGGATTTTGGCAGCCGGAGATTGCCAGTCATTGTGACTGGCAGAAAACCAGTATGCTGGAGGTGTGGAGTGACTGGTCATCTCTCCTCCTCCTGCCCAGGGAAGAAGGCCCCTGGAGCTCCGGTTGCTGGCGACCCAAATACCCCTTTGGCCGACACTGAAAAAACCGCGGCGCCTGTAATGGGCCTACCTACTAAGCGGACCGGTGGGGAAAATCCCTCGGTTGGGTCGATGCCCTCATTACCCCTCAAACCAACGCCTTCCACAAGTGTGGATAAGGAGAAGGATGAGGGGGAATGGCGTGTAGTAGGTAGGGCCAAAGGGAAGGTCCAGACAGCGGGACCTCTGTCCCAGCATAACTCCTGGGATAAACCCACCTACATCCCCATTCCCTCTACCAGCTCTGAGGGCGACGCCTCGGCGTCTTACGAAAAATCAGCCACAGAGACGCAGAAGCTAAACGAACCCAGCTGGGAAAAAATTTTAAATTTAAAAAAGCTGAAGGAAAAATTAGAGGCAAAACGGGCCAAGAATTCCAAGTCGCTGGGGGTGCCCTGCCCCTCATCCTCTGCCCCGTCTTCCCCTTCAGGTACCAACAAATTCGTCAGACCACCTCCGCCTAAATCTCTGACGAACTCACCAACAAGATCCAGTACCTCCAAAACGCCTTCCCCTTTTAAGACCTCATCAGGCATCACTCCCTCTCATACACCGACATGCACGCCCACTCCTACTCCCTCTCATTCTCCTAAAAAAAAGAGGGAGAGAAGCCCGGAGTTGCCTGCAGTAGCAGAGAAGAGGAAAAGGAAAATCAAACCGCCATATCTCCCAGGGGAAGACGTCTGCCGCGTATCCGGGGAGCAATTAGATAGGGTCTGCGGGCAGACTAAAAACCCGAGGCCGCTGAGGATTCTGTTTAACTTCCGGCACATTAATGGAGTTGATGTGGAGGTGCCGGAAAAGTTCAGAAATGCCCGTAGACTCCTGACTGTCGTCCGATCCGGCCCGGGTACGCGGGAGATCTGGGGCATGATCGAGGAGGCGAACTCGTCCCTGAAATTGGTGCCCCCAGCGGCGGTTTATGAACCCGACTTAGATCCCACAAAAAAGTGCAGAGGGAGGGTCCCTGTTTTTGTTCACCCTTCCCTGTATAGGGCACTAAAATTAACATATCCTGCGGACATCGGCGGTCTGTCTTATGGTGATGCTGTCGACAATGAGATGGCGTCAGGTTCAATCGGACAGGCTGTCGGTGTCCTCACCCCAGCAATGTTCCACTCTGATGGGCGACCCTAATCGATTCGATAATGGCACTCTGGTTAGCTAGTTTGAATGTCCGAGGCCTGAGGTCGGAGTCTCGAAGGGTGAGACTCGTTCGCGACCTTCAGAGCCTCGGGGTGAATATATGTTGTGTACAAGAGACCCGTTTTTCTTCTCGCGATTATGAAGGCATTCTGTCTAAGGAGTTTACTCTTTATTCAGCATGTTTTGATGGACGCTCGAGGGGTGTCTCTTGGCTGGTGAGCAAGTCTTTGAAGGCTGCGTGTGCTCTTGTCTTCGCAGATCCGGCGGGCAGGCTTTGCGTGCTGGATGCTACCATAAAAGATAAGGCTTTGCGTCTCATTGGGGTTTATGGGCCCAATATCCAGGCTGAGCGACTTGCTTTGTTTCGGCAGATCGAGCCGTTTATGACGACATCACGTCGGTTAATTTTAGCGGGGGATTGGAATGCCGTCCTTGACCCCGATATAGATCGTATAGGGTCCAAATATAAAGCGGGTACTAAAAACTGGGGAGTGGAACATTTTCGGGGCTTTGTCGATGGGTTTGATCTCATCGACAAGTACCGGAATGAACACCCTCAGCGGGTAGTGTGGACTTGGACAAATAGTGGCAGCTCGGCTGTAGGTGTGCTTGCGAGCTACCTCGACCGAGTTTTAGTTAGGAGAGTCGATGTAGGACTCTTAGGGTGTCCAAGTTTTCATTATATAGTTTATTCGGATCATAGGCTTGTCCGGGTCCGTGTAAACTTAGATAAGCCTAATGTTAGGATAACTGGCTACTGGAAATTCAACTGCTCGTTATTTGGCGAGCAGCATTTCCGGGACCAGTTTTTACTAACCTTACAAAGGGAACTGTCGGGGGCTGTGGTGGGAAATGCCTGGTGGGACAAACTTAAATCTAAAATTCGAACGTTTGCTGCCGATTTTAGTCGTCGACTCAGCGTAGATAGATTAGCGGCGCAAACGGGTTTAGAGCAAAGAGTCGATCGGGCTGTGAAATCCCGTGATAGTGGGGAAGTAGTCCTAGCTAAGGCAGAGTTGTCCTCCTTGCTTACCAAGAAGGATCAAGCTCTGGTAGTTAGGGCTAGGTTAAAAAGAATGTCCTCTGAGGCGACGAATATGGCCGCAGAATTGCGTGCAGAGGAAAGTAGGAATGCTTCAAGACGGGATATCGCGAGCGTCACATTGCCGGATGGGCGGACAGTGACTACAAACTCGGGCATATGCGAGGCTTTTCGGGATTACTTTCGGGAGCTTTTTACCAGGGAGCCCGGTCTGAGCTTTGCTCAGTTCGACACCTATTTAGCTGACTTTCCCTGCCTTGAGGCAGCTGAAGCGGCTGGGTGCGAGGGTCCCATCACTGAGTCGGAAATCTGGGAAGCGCTGAAACAGGTTGGCCTGGATATATCTCCGGGATTAGATGGTCTTCCTTACGAAGTTTACTTGAGGCAGTCGCCCGTTTTTGTTCCTTTGCTGCAGCTGGTCTTCAACAACTGGATGAAGCAGGGGTCTATACCTCAACGCTTCACCAGGGGTGTGATCAAGTTGGTGCGTAAGGGCAAAAGCGGTGGGGATGGGATAGGTAACTTTCGCCCTTTAACTATGTTAAATACAGAGTTAAAGATTTTGGCTAAGGTCTTGGCTAACCGTTTGCAGCTTGTCCTGTCTAGTCTGATTGGCTCCGAGCAGACTTGTTCTGTGAAGGGCCGGACTATTCAGGACAACCCTCATATGGTGCGCCTGATCATCGAGAAAGTCGACAGTGAAGCCGCGCTGATCAATTTAGATCAGTCCAAGGCCTTTGATAGGGTTGACCATCGATTCTTGGAGGCTGTTCTTTCGGCTGCCGATTTCGGGCCGTACTTTCGCTCCTGGATCCGGCTCATGTATGCGACTCCCGGTGCGCTGGTAGAAGTGAACGGGGTAAGATCGGAACCTTTCGTATTGTCTCGATCTATTCGTCAGGGTTGTCCGCTGTCGCCTATGCTTTACGTTCTTGCGTTGGAACCTTTCCTTCGCAAGTTAAAGGCGAATCCGGTCCTACGCGGAATCTCTTTACCTGGTGCTACCACCTCGGCCAGGTATTCTGCCTATGCTGACGACGTTTCGGTTCTTGTGTCGAGCAGAGCCGAGATTAACGAAGTCAGCAGAGAAATCGGTGGGTATGAGATGGTAACAGGGGCCAAGATCAACCGCGATAAGTCTGTTGGCTTGCGGTTGGGTGCGTGGAAGGGGGTTTCTCTTCCCGGACCATTCAGCTGGACGGATGGGCCGATCAAGATACTCGGCGTCTGGTTCGGTCCTGATATCCAGTTGGATAAGAATTGGTCGGAGGTACGAGAGAAGGCCGAGAGCGCAATTAATTTGTGGTCTCGGAGGAGGCTTTCCTTGAAGGGGAGGGCGGAGGTATGTGTTTCACATATCTACCCGATTCTCCTTTACCGACTCTCGGTACTTCCACTTCCGTCTACCACAGTGCTTTCATTAGTACAGCTCTTGTTCTCTTTCTTGTGGAGAGGCAGAGCTCCTAGGGTATGTCGGGAGATCTGTTGCCTTCATCCTACTGAAGGCGGTCTAGGTATGCCTAGCATTGAGATTCGTCTCGATATGCTTCGCATCGGGTTCCTGGATCGTTTGTGTCGCGATTCGGATGACGGGGGCGCCTTCTGGAAGGAAGACGCCCGTAGATCCTTCCCATCCTTGAGAAGTGTGCACTCGGGCGAGGAGGAGGCTGGCCGTTTGCCTCGTGCCGAGTGCTCCTTCTACCGTGAATGTCGTCTGGCTCTGAAACACCTCTTACGGGCGACGGTTGGCCTCCCCAACGTCCAGGCGTTGTCTCGTAGGGCATTATATCGGGTGGTAGTCAGGGGGTCCGTTCATGATGATTTGATTGACGAGCTCGGTCTTACGAAGCAGGAGGCTCGCTCAATCTGGCCTTGGGCTTCCGGGTTGAAATGTCTCAACAACGATGAGGCATCCCTCACCTGGCTGGTGATACGTGGGGCCCTCTGGGTCGGCAAAAGACTTTGCACAGCGGGTTTGGAGAAATATCCAAACTGCCGACGTTGTGAGGGAGAAGTCGAGACCATTGGTCACGTCTTCTTTCATTGCAAGTCGGTAGCACCATTGTGTAAGTTTGTTGAAGGTCTCATGGTTCGCATGTTGCAGGGAAAGTTTTTCGTCCTTGAGGCCGCTTCTGTTTGTAGCAATGTGGCCCCGCCGCTAACGGAGTCTGAACTCTATGTGTTCCACTGCTTGCTAGGAGTTATGAGAGTCGTGATTTGGGTGACGCGTCAGAAGGGATTCTATGAAGGTGAGAAGTTCACTTCTTCCCTACTAATCTTGTACTTTAAGCATCAGCTTAAAGTCAAGATTAGGACGGAAAGGCGGCGACTCCCTTCATCAGAATTCGCCAAAAGGTGGGTAAATCTTGCGCGAATGTGTAGAGTGAGAGGAGCTGACTTGGAGTGGCACTTGGACCTCGGCTAGGTGCAGGATTTCGTCCCTCATGGGTTCAACAGACGCAACCCGTCCCGATAGTAGACTAGTATAGGTTTATTTTGAATTTTTAGTTTCTCGTTTCTGGTTAACTTAGCTAGAGTATGTATGCTCATTAGCCCCCCTTTTATTTCTGTCCCTATTTTTTCTTTAGTTTAATTCCCCATCCCCTCCCGCGTTAGGTGGCCAGTGACGTCAGTTCTCTGGTAGTTGCGAGATGACTTTCGTTTCGTGCGTGTGTTTTTTTTTTTTTCGTATTTGTTATTGTGTCTGAATGAGTGTGTGTCTGTGTGAGTGATTTTGGATGGATGACTGTTTTTCATACTTTTATAATCTCGCAATTTTTTCGTCCAGTTAACTGATGTTACTGCCACATTTAGGTACTGTGGGGGGTTTTATTACTAATCTTATTTTGTTTTGTTTTCTTGTAAATAGTTCATTTGTTTTTGTAAATATACATTGGGGTTTTTTTAAAATTGTGATTCCCCCCCCACTGACTTTGAATTGTACATATGGGGACTAGTTAGATTTTCATAGAGAATTTGAGGAATTATGGTGGATGTAGTAAGAAAGGTATGGAAGAATGTGTTGTTTTGGTGCTAGGACTATTGTTGATATGTTTGGGTCAGTGGTTGCGACTAGCTAAGTTTTTAGTTTAAGACAGATGATGACCGTCCTTCCCCATCCCCTTTTTAGGCCTTGTGCCACATTTTGTATATGTTTTTATATATGCAAATAAATATCTTGATTTGCGCTATTTCCTAGGACTTCGTTTGTCAATTGTCAGACGATTTTTGACCGGTGAACTTGTTTTTTTGAAGAAATTAATTGACTTTTGTTCCGTTTAGTTAAGTTATTGGTTAAGTTTTTTTACTTTCCTTTGTTTTATTTCTTTCGTTTGAATTTATTTTCTTGGCTTCGGCCAACATTTTTTATTTTTAGTTCTGTAAGATAAATTCTTACCGGCATTTTATTTCTGTTTATTTCTTTTGTTGTACCGTTTGAAGAAAAGAAAAAAGAGAAAAGAAAGTTTTGTTTTAATTTGTCCTCCTTTTCGTATTTTACCCTCCCCCGTTTTATTTAGCGACTTCGGTCGCAATCCTTTAATTTTTAAGTTTCAGCTTTTGTATTTAATTTATTTTTTAGCGGCTTCGGCCGCAAACCTTTTTTTTAGTTTGGTTTGACTAGTGTCAAATCAGACATTTTTATTTTCCTTTTTCTCTCTGTTTTTTAATTGACCAAAAAAGAGGAGTTTATTTATTGTTTTTCTTTTATTTTCGGCTGCCTTCGGGCGCCATTTTGAATTTTTTTTAAAGTCTTACGAGACTATTTAGTTTATAGTTTTCCTTTTTGTTTTTATTTTTCTAAAATTTTATTGTAATTTTATTGTTTGACTTTTGTTTTACTTTCTTTATTTAACTTCTTCTAATTTTAGAAGAAACTACTTTTTTTTTGCTTTTTATTTTTATTTTCTTTGCTTCTCTCCCTATCCCAACTCCTTGCAATTTGGCAACAATTGGGCCAGCTTTA
Organism: Acanthosepion esculentum; assembly: GCA_964036315.1. Lineage (NCBI taxonomy): Eukaryota > Metazoa > Mollusca > Cephalopoda > Sepiida > Sepiidae > Acanthosepion > Acanthosepion esculentum. The sequence goes on along the minus strand of OZ038501.1, from coordinate 95,627,817 downwards.
ACTTTTAAATGGCCGACGAAATGAGTCGGTCAGGGGTCAAAAAAGACCTCTTTGGGGCGGCTGCTAAAGCCGACCCCCCAGATAAAACTAAAAATAAAATACGGGGTAAGGTTTCCCCAAATAAACCTGACCAGGCAAGTGCAACTGAGAAGGAGGAGGCCATGTAGGTCTCCAACTCAACGAATGACAAGGTGCCGAAAGTGGCACAATCCAAGTCCACAGCCGAGGAATCGCCCTCTTGCTGGAAGTCCCCCCCCCCCGAGTTGTATTGTGAATATAGCGGAGTTCTTGGAAAAGGCTAAGGATTTTGCCCATCTTGTAAATAAAGATGGCATCCTTAAAGACGTCCAAGAGCTACAGACATTCGAAAAGAGAATGGTGACCGTCTTCGCGGTCGACAGGCGTACGCGCAAAATCTGTCGTTCCACGAAAGACACAGTGATCAAATCACTTATGTCCCTGGGGATAAAACCCCAAAGAGTTATTAAAGGTGTGAAGTTTTTTATGTGGGACGTGCTGCTGCCCACGCCAGAAGATTGCCTAGATATGGCAAAAAGAGAATTAATCACGAAAGACCTTATTCTCCGTACGGAATATCTAGGCAGGCGAAGGACCAGGGTGGCAGTTTTTGAGGTTCCTCCTCAAATTTCCGGAGAGCTCCTGGCTGCATTTTTTATGCAGTATGGCCAGATTTTAGGGTCTCTCTCGGACAATTTGAACGGGGGGTGGACTTTCGACATCATGATTGATGAGGCGGCCTTCAAGTCCATCCCCAACTGTCTGGATTTTGGTGACCGGAGATTGCCAGTCATTGTGACTGGCAGAAAACCAGTATGCTGGAGATGTGGGGTTACTGGTCATCTCTCCTCCTCCTGCCCAGGGAAGAAGGCCTCTGGAGCTCCGGTTGCTGGCGACCAAAATCCCCCTTTGGCCGACACTGTAAAATCCGCGGCGCCTGTAATGGGCCTACCTACTAAACGGACCAGTGGGGAAAATCCCTCGGTTGGGTCGATGCCCTCATTACCCCCAAAGCCGACGCCTTCCACAAGTGTGGATAAGGAGAAGGATGAGGGGGAATGGCGTGTAGTGGGTAGGGGCAAAGGGAAGATCCAGACAGCGGGGCCTCTGTCCCAGCATGACCCCAGGGATAAATTCACCTACAGCTCCATTCCCTCTACTAGCTCGGAGGGCGACGCCTCGGCTTCCTACAACGTAAAGGCTACAGAAGCATAAAAATTAAATGAGCCGAGCTGGCAAAAGATATTGGATATCAAGAAACTAAAGGAGAAATTGGAGGCAAGGAGAACAAAGAAGAGCAAGTCGCTGGGGGTGCCCTGCCCCTCATCCTCTGCCCCGTCTTCCCCTCCATCTTTTGCTAAACCTCCGCCGCCCAATTCATTGTCCAATTCCCCAGTAAAACGAAAGCACGGGCATTCAAGAAAACCTTCCCCCATCAAGACCCCATCGGGCATGACCCCGTCAAATACTCCATCAAGTACGCCTACACCAACACCTACTCAGACTCCTCATAAAAAAAGGAATAGAAGCCCAGACGCTCAGGTCGTGGAGGAAAAGAAAAAGAAGTTATAACCGCCATATCATTTAGGGGAAGACGTCTGCCGCGTATCCCGGGTTCATGCCGAGAACGTTTTCAGCCTAACAAAGAACCCAAGACCACTAAAGGTCTTGTGGAACTTTCAAAAATTGAGTGGTCTGGATGTTGAAGATCCGGCCAATTTTAAAAACGCCAAGAGACTTTTGACAGTTGTGCGGTCGGGCCCGGGTACGCGGGAGATTTGGGGCATGATAGAGGAGGCGAATGCGGCCCTGAATTTGGTGCCCCCAGCGGCTGGTTATGAACCCAATTTGGACCCAACAAAAATATGTAAAGGGAGGGTCCCTGTTTTCGTTCACCCTTCCCTGTATAGAGCTATCAAACTCACATATCCTGCGGACATCGGCGGCCTGTCTCATGGTGATACCGTCGACAATGAGATGGCGTCAGGTTCAATGGGACAGGCTGTCGGTGTCCTCACCCTAGCCATGTTCTACTCTGATGGGCGACCCTAATCGATTTGATAATGGCCCTCTGGTTAGCTAGTGTGAATGTCCGAGGCCTGAGGTCGGAGTCTCGAAGGGTGAGACTCGTTCGCGACCTTCAGAGCCTCGGTGTGAATATATGTTGTGTACAAGAGACCCGTTTTTCTTCTCGCGATTATGAAGGCATTCTGTCTAAGGAGTTTACTCTTTATTCAGCATGTTTTGATGGACGCTCGAGGGGTGTCTCTTGGCTGGTGAGCAAGTCTTTGAAGGCTGCGTGTGCTCTTGTCTTCGCAGATCCGGCGGGCAGACTTTGCGTGCTGGATGCTACCATAAAGGATAAGGCTTTGCGTCTCATTGGAGTTTATGGGCCCAATATCAAGGCTGAGCGACCTGCTTTGTTTCGGCAGATCGAGCCGTTTATGACGACATCACGTCGGTTAATCTTAGTGGGGGATTGGAATGCCGTCCTTGACCCCGAAATAGATCGTATAGGGTCAAAATTCAATTCGGGTACTAAAAACTGGGGAGTGGAACATTTTCGTGGCTTTGTCGATAGGTTTGATCTTGTCGACAAGTACCGGAATGAACACCCTCAGCGGGTAGTGTGGACTTGGACGAATAGTGGCAGCTCGGCTGTAGGTGTGCGTGCAAGCTACCTCGATCGAGTTCTAGTTAGGAGAGTCGATGTAGGGCTCTTAGGGTGTCAAAGTTTTCATTATATAGTTTATTCGGATCATAGGCTTGTCCGGGTCCGTGTAAACTTAGATAAGCCTAAGGTTAGGATGGCTGGCTACTGGAAATTCAACTGCTCGTTATTTGGCGAGCAGGATTTCCGGGACCAGCTTTTACTAATGTTACAAAGGGAACTGACGGGGGCTGTGATGGGAAATGCCTGGTGGGACAAACTTAAATCTAAAATTCGAACGTTTGCGGCCGATTTTAGTCGTCGACTCAGCGTAGATAGATTAGCGGCGCAAACGGTTTTAGAGCAAAGAGTCGATCGGGCTGTGAAATCCCGTGATAGTGGGGAAGTAGTCCTAGCTAAGGCAGAGTTGGCCTCCTTGCTTACCAAGAAGGATCAAGCTCTGGTAGTTAGGGCTAGGTTAAAAAGAATGTCCTCTGAGGCGACGAATATGGCCGCAGAATTGCGTGCAGAGGAAAGTAGGAATGCTTCAAGACGGCATATCGCGAGCGTCACATTGCCGGATGGGCGGACAGTGACTACAAACTCGGGCATATGCGAGGCTTTTCGGGATTACTTTCGGGATCTTTTTACCAGGGAGCCCGGTCTGAGCTCTGCTCAGTTCGACACCTATTTAGCTGACTTTCCCTGCCTTGAGGCAGCTGAAGCGGCTGGGTGCGAGGGTCCCATCACTGAGTCGGAAATCTGGGAAGCGCTGAAACAGGTTGGCCTGGATAAATCTCCGGGATTAGATGGTCTTCCTTACGAAGTTTACTTGAGGCAGTCGCCCGTTTTTGTTCCTTTGCTGCAGCTGGTCTTCAACAACTGGATGAAGCAGGGGTCTATACCTCAACGCTTCACCAGGGGTGTGATCAAGTTGGTGCGTAAGGGCAAAAGCGGTGGGGATGGGATAGGTAACTTTCGCCCTTTAACTATGTTAAATACAGAGTTAAAGATTTTGGCTAAGGTCTTGGCTAACCGTTTGCAGCTTGTCCTGTCTAGTCTGATTGGCTCCGAGCAGACTTGTTCTGTGAAGGGCCGGACTATTCAGGACAACCTTCATATGGTGCGCCTGATCATCGAGAAAGTCGACAGTGAAGCCGCGCTGATCAATTTAGATCAGTCCAAGGCCTTTGATAGGGTTGACCATCGATTCTTGGAGGCTGTTCTTTCGGCTGCCGGTTTCGGGCCGTACTTTCGCTCCTGGATCCGGCTCATGTATGCGACTCCCGGTGCGCTGGTAGAAGTGAACGGGGTAAGATCGGAACCTTTCGTATTGTCTCGATCTATTCGTCAGGGTTGTCCGCTGTCGCCTATGCTTTACGTTCTTGCGTTGGAACCTTTCCTTCGCAAGTTAAAGGCGAATCCGGTCCTACGCGGAATCTCTTTACCTGGTGCTACCACCTCGGCCAGGTATTCTGCCTATGCTGACGACGTTTCGGTTCTTGTGTCGAGCAGAGCCGAGATTAACGAAGTCAGCAGAGAAATCGGTGGGTATGAGATGGTAACAGGGGCCAAGATCAACCGCGATAAGTCTGTTGGCTTGCGGTTGGGTGCGTGGAAGGGGGTTTCTCTTCCCGGACCATTCAGCTGGACGGATGGGCCGATCAAGATACTCGGCGTCTGGTTCGGTCCTGATATCCAGTTGGATAAGAATTGGTCGGAGGTGCGAGAGAAGGCCGAGAGCGCAATTAATTTGTGGTCTCGGAGGAGGCTTTCCTTGAAGGGGAGGGCGGAGGTATGTGTTTCACATATCTACCCGATTCTCGTTTACCGACTCTCGGTACTTCCACTTCCGTCTACCACAGTACTTTCATTAGTACAGCTCTTGTTCTCTTTCTTGTGGAGAGGCAGGGCTCCTAGGGTATGTCGGGAGATCTGTTGCCTTCATCCTTCTGAGGGCGGTCTGGGTATGCCTAGCATTGAGATTCGTCTCGATATGCTTCGCATCGGGTTCCTGGATCGTTTGTGTCGCGATTCGGATGACGGGAGCGCCTTCTGGAAGGAAGACGCCCGTAGATCTTTCCCATCCTTGAGAAGTGTGCACTCGTGCGAGGAGGAGGCTGGCCGTTTCCCTCGTGCCGAGCGCTCCTTCTACCGTGAATGTCGTCTGGCTCTGAAACACCTCTTACGGGCGACGGTTGGCCTCCCCAACGTCCAGGCGTTGTCTCGTAGGGCATTATATCGTGTGGTAGTCAGGGGGTCCGTTCATGAGGATTTGATTGACGAGCTCGGTCTTACGAAGCAGGAGGCTCGCTCAATCTGGCCTTGGGCTTCCGGGTTGAAATGCCTCAACAACGATGAGGCATCCCTCACCTGGCTGGTGATACGTGGGGCCCTCTGGGTCGGCAAAAAACTCTGCGCAGCGGGTTTGGAGAAATATCCAAACTGCCGACGTTGTGAGGGGGAAGTCGAGACCCTTGGTCACGTCTTCTTTCATTGCAAGTCGGTAGCACCATTGTGTAAGTTTGTTGAAGGCCTCATGGTTCGCATGTTGCAGGGAAAGTTTTTTGTCCTTGAGGTCGCTTCTGTTTGTAGCAATGTGGCCCCGCCGTTAACAAAGTCTGAACTTTATGTGTTCCACTGCTTGCTAGGAGTTATGAGAGTCGTGATTTGGGTGACACGTCAGAAGGGATTCTATGGAGGTGAGAAGTTCACTTCTTCCCTACTGATCTTGTACTTTAAGCATCAGCTTAAAGTCAAGATTAGGACGGAAAGGCGGCGACTCTCTTCATCAGAATTCGGCAAAAGGTGGGTAAATCTTGCGCGAATGTGTAGAGTGAGAGGTGCTATATTAGAGTGGCACTTGGACCTCGGTTAGGTGCAGGATTTTGTCCCTCATAGGTTGAACAGAGGCAACCCGACCTGATACTAGGCTAGTTTAGGTTTATTTTTGAATCTTTAGTTTCTCGATTATCGTTAACTTAGCTAGGGTATGTATGCGCATCGGCCCCTTTTATTTCTGTCCTTATTTTTCTTTGGTTTAATTCCCCTTCCCCTCCCTCGTTAGGTGGCCAGTGACGTCAGTTCTCTGGTAGTTGCGGGATGACTTTCGTTTCGTGTGTGTGGTTTTTCGTATTTGTTTTTGTGTTTAAATGAGTGTGTGTTTGTGTGAGTGATTTTGGACGGATGACTGTTTCTTAAACTTTTTAAATCTCGCAATTTTTTCGTCTAGTTAACTGATGTTGCTGCCACATTTAGGTATTGTGGGGGGTTTTAGTACTAACCTTATTTTGTTTTGTTTTTCTTGTAAATAGTTAATTCATATTTTAAATATTCATCGGGGTTTTTTAAGATTGTTATTCCCCCCCCCCCCACAGACTTTGAAATGTACATATGGGGACTAGTTAGAATTTCATGGAGAATTTGAGGAATTATGGTAGATGTAGTAAGAAAGGTATGGAAGAATGTGTTGTTTTGGTGCTAGGACTATTGTTGGTATGTGTGGGTCAGTGTTTGTGACTAGCTAAGTTTTAATTTAAGACAGATGATGACCGTCCTTCCCCAATCCCCCCTTTTGGCCTTGTGCCACATTTTGTATATGTCTCATATGCAAATAAATATTGATTTGCGCTATTTCCTGGAATTCGTAACGAGGTAAGCTGGACTCGTTCTTGCAAGGTTCAATCCAATGCTTTACATTTAATTAAATACTAATTAAAAAAAAAAAACTAAACCCTACCACTTACATCACCCCCCCGCCAAAAAAAAACATCAATAATTCTTACTATTCTATAAAAATCTTTAAGTCTAACCCTATACACTTAATCAAACTAAATTAGAAAAATGAGATGCTCGTTCAAGTCTCTACATACAAATGTGCTCTCTCATACACTCCTACACGCACAGACGTTCACATAAAACCTATCTTCCATTTAATATATTTATGAAACCGTTCATTACAAAGTTATCTTGTACTATTTATTTTGAAATTTCTTACTAGTTTTGTAATCTATCAATTCAAACAGAACGATGGCCTAATCTAAGCAAGGAAAAATAATAATTAAAAATATTTAATTACTTTAAAAACCTAAATAGCTAATGTAATATAGACTAATTTACGAAACCGTTCATTGCAAACTTGTCTCGTCGTACTATCTATTTGAGATTTCTTACTAGTTTGTAATCTATGAATTAAAATAATACGATGACCTAATCTAAGCAAGGAAAACATAATAATTAAATATATTTAAATTAGTAAAAAGGATCTAAGAAAAGCTAAACTACTCAAATAAGTAACATATTCGTTTTTAATTTTTAAATATTATACATGAATCTAGTAAATTAATATTAGTATTACCACTAAGTTTTAAACTATGAACACTATGATCTAATTTTACATACATAAGAATTAGATTGAAATTGATACAAAAAAAAAAAAACCTCCTATGACCCTCCCCCAACGTGCGCTAACACTTCTCAACCCCCTCCATGCTGGATTAACTACCTTAAATTAAAATTCCTCAATATTACCTTATAGATTGAAACTCTCCTCCATTTCCCTAAGCATGGTTTGGACATTTAATTCTTCCATGGCTCTGATCTCTTAAGCCAGATCCACTTGGAAGCATTTAAAACTTCATTGGTAATGTCCTTCAACGCTCTCGCCCTCTCTGTACCCACTGTGCCTATTTTTGCAAGAGCTCTACACAGTGACTGACCTGCAAAGCCCCTGCAACCAACTTCTATCGGATCATAATGTATTCTCCATGACTTGCGACGACATTGTTCGACAAGTTCTTCGTATTTGGACCTCTTCCTCTCATTAGCCAGTGTGATAAACTCCTCCCACGACACCGACAGTTCCCAAATTATACACTGCTTCGTGTTGTCGGAGTGTAATATCAGATCTGGCCTGAGTGATGTTACGGCTATGTGTTTGGGGAATTTCAGCTGGGTCTTTAGGTCCACTATCAACTGCCAATCATTTGCGGTAGTTAACAGGCTCTCTCTCTCTCTCTCTCTTCTGTTTCTGAACCTTTACTCCAGTTTTGATGAAGTTAATTCGGTTTAGCATCTTCCCTGGTTGATGTTTATTAGCCCTTATTGCTTTGGTAACCTCCTCTGCAATCACTTTAAGGGCTTGGTCGTGGCGCCACCGGTACAGACCATCACCCAAAGCTTTTGGGCAACTACTCAAGACATGTTGAAGTGACCCTTTCCTTGCACATAGTTGGCAACTGGGGGTATCGCTCTTCCCCCATATGTGCAGATTAGTTGGACTCGGAAGAACATCGTAGACCGATTTGATCAGAAATCTAATCTGGCTGAATCTGATCGTCAGCACTCTGACCAGGTAATTTTTTTCCGATCAATGTTCTCCCATTTTGTCCAGGCTCCCTGCTGACTTAGGCCGACCATTCTGCAGTACCGTGCTTCTTCTACGCTTGCACGGACTTCATCTTGGATGAGTTGTCGCCTTTCCTTACCTTTGGCAACTTTGTTTAGTTTGCTGGGAAAAAATCCCAACCCGGCTTTGCCTTTAGCTATTGACCCCAGTATAGCTTTATGCCTAAGGCTCTCTTCCGCCACTTGCAACTCTCCCTTAGCGCTCCATTTCCTGCCCGATCTAGTCTGAATTCCAGCTGCTGCCACTTTGGGATCTTTGGATTCTGCATATAGCAGCTGTTCTCTTGTTTTTGTGACTTTAAATTCTTCTATGAGGCTACTAAAGGGGAGGCGCAATGCGTTGCTGTTGCCATAGAGGGCCGCACTACTTAAGCATCTCGGCAAACCGAGCCACCTTCTCAACCGATTGCTTATAGTTCTCTCTAACATTTCCACGGTGGTAATAGAAACATTATAAACTAGCAACGGCCACAATATCCTGGGCAGTACTGCATGCTGGAAAAGCCATGCCTTGAAACACCCTGGGAATCCTGATTTGTCTATTTTTGTCAGCCACTCTTCAAGATCCTTTTTAGTCTGCTGGATCGCGGCCGTATCCTTCAGACCAGAGTTGAAAGTTTTCCCCAAGCTCTTAACAGGTTTTTTGCTCAGGGTAGGAATTGTTGCTCCTGCAACTGAAAAGTGGACTTTCTCCATGACTTTGCCTCTTTTTAATACTAGAGACCTAGATTTATCTGGTTTGAATTTCATTCTGGCCCAGGACATATTTTCTTCGAGGCCCTTTAATAGCCATCTGCCTCCCGTGACAGATGTCGTTGTCACGGTTAAATCATCTATATAGGCCCTTATCGGTGGTTGGCAAACTCCTGATTTAGACACGGGGCCTCGACATTCAACCTCTGCTGCCTTTACCAGCATGTTCATGGTCAAAGAAAATAAGACAGCAGACATTGTACAACCTGTGATTATACCCTTTTCCAGTTTCACCCATTCCGAGACCGTGGTGCCTGCGCCAACTCTCAACTGGAAATTCTCGTAGTAGTTCACGGTGAGATCGCAAACCGATGGAGGTACGTGATGTCTCTTTAGAGCTTCCTCCACCAGTTTGTGTGGCATGGACCCGTAGGCATTGGCAAGATCTAACCACAATAAAATCAGGCCCCCTTTGCTTTCTTTAGCTTCTCTTAGGAGTTGTGTCAATACTCCTGTACGCTCAAGGCAACCCGGCATTCCGGCGACTCCGCCTTTCTGGACCGATGTGTCAATGTAACCATTAGAATTTCGATAGGCGTCTTGACAATAACCCGAAAAAGATCTTACTCTCGGTGTTCAGCAAGGAGATAATACGAAATTGGTCCAGCGACTTTGATTTGTCCTCCTTCGGCGGATCTGGTTGCTTTTACAACTTCTTGCATTTCTTTCCAGGTAGGCAAGCCGGTGTCGAATTGGAACACTGGTGGCTCCTGAGTGATCAATCTGGTATTTATACCTAGTTCTTCCTCTTTCGAAGGATCACTCATGGAATTTCGGAGATAGCTGTTAATTTCTCCCTGAGATGCCTCTAATTTTCCATTGCGTTTATCTCCTAACAATGCTCTTGCGAAGCCAAAAGGGTTGGACAGGAAACTTGCTCGCTTCTTTGCTCTTTCTTTTCTTCTCCTCCTATGCCACTCAGCGCGCCGTATGGTTTTTAACTTCTCTCTGAGAATCCCTCGCAGCTCTTCGAGGGGTTTACGCTCCTCTGTGTTCGCCCTTTTAAAGGTCTTCTTAAGGGATCTTATTTCTTTCCTTAATTCCTTAATACTTTTCTCCCTACGGTTAGCAGTGTAGGTCGTCTTTGGCTGACGGGGCTCGACGAAACCAAATCTCTCTGACGTCATGCTAGTTATTATTGTGGTCATGAACTTCAGGCGACTATTCACGTCTCCCTTTGTAGCCGACTGGGGTATGTCGCAAATATCCGTGTCGAAATCCTGCCAGGCCCCCTTGTTGTAAGCTGGGGGCCACATTATCTTGTTTCTGGACTCCGTGCTCCGAGCGGGAGGAACCGTAGCTTGGAGTGACTGGACACTGTGGTATGACTCCTGGTCCTGCACCTCCTCCGTTTTACCAGGAACTATACCTGCACGTTGCCTCTGATTTTCCCCCTCAAGACATTTCATCCGGCTCTGATGTATTTTTAAGCCTTTCTGATTTTTGCAAATCTTGCCGCATATGCATCTGCTCGTAATCGATTGGGCATTTCCGTCCGTTACCATTAAATCCGTCCTTCTGGGGATCTCTTTCGCCCCCCCCCTCTCGGGATCCCCTGGGGGTATGATGCATTTTGGTACTTGGTAGCATTTTTTGGGTTGCTCCTCGCGGAACATGCAAGCTGGGTAGCTAACCCAACTTGCCCCAATAACCGTCTTCCCGGCCTGCCAATTGTCTCTCCAACCGTCACCAGGCCTATTCCCTGGTTGCCAACTGGTCTGTTCCCAGTCGTCACTGATAATATCAGATTTTTTAGAAGAGTAATACATTTCATATGCAACAAGGAAGGTTTTCAGTGATGCACTGTCTTCATAGCCGATTTCGGGTTTTGCATCATATCGGGTCCAACAGCAACCCGGACCTAATTCCACAAGATTCAGGCCGCCTCCTTGATAGCGTTTTGCTACGCACTTCGACATTGCAAAAAAGATAAATAAAATATGGCTAGGATTCCGACCGTTCTTATTGACATACGTCAGTCAACATCAGCCAATGAAATAAATACTTTCCCCCCTTCCCTCCTATATAGTCTTGTATTTCGCTACATCCGGTTTTGATTTGCGGTATTTCCTGGAATTCGTAACGAGGTAAGCTGGACTCGTTCTTGCAAAGTTCAATCCAATGCTTTACATTTAATTAGATACTAATTAAAATATATATATATATATATATATATATATATATATATATATATATATACGTGTGTATGATAAATATGTAATTTTAAGGTACGCTATTAAAGGCAATATTCAGGCTATATATATATATATATATATATATATATATATATATATACATATATATATATATATATATATATATATATATATATATATATATATATGATAAAATATTGTTGGAACACAAGAAAATTTGAATAAAAATCGTAACTGTAGAACCTTGTCTGTCGTTTTTAATGAAACATGCATAAACGAACGATTGCTGCCTAAATATATATATATATACATATATATATATATATATATATATATATATATATATACATACACGTGTGTGTGATAAATATGTAATTTTAAGGTACGCTATTAAACACAATATTCAGGCTATATATATATATATATATATATATATATATATATATATATATATATATATATAAATATATATAATGATAAAATATTGTTGGAACACAAGAAAAATTGAATAAGAATCGTAACCGTAGAACGTTGTCTGTCGTTTTTAATGAAACATGCATAAACGAAGGATTGCTGCCTAAATATACATATATATATATATATATATATATATATATATATATATATATATATACGTGTGTGTGATTAATATGTAATTTTAAGGTACGCTATTAAACACAATATTCAGGCTATATATATATATATATATATATATATATAATGATAAAATATTGTTGGAACACAAGAAAAATTGAATAAGAATCGTAACCGTAGAACCTTGTCTGTCGTTTTTAATGAAACATGCATAAACGAAGGATTGCTGCCTAAATATACATATATATATATATATATATATATATATATATATATATATATATGATAAAATATTGTTGGAACAAAGAAAAATTGAATAAAATCGTAAACGTAAAACCTTGTCTGTCGTTTTTAATGAAACATGCATAATGTAAATATGCAGAGGCTGAAATTTTAATTTTCAGAATTTTCATTAAATTAAAGTGAGGCTAACAGATGCTAAAAATATTTTTATCATGGTTCTCTAACAAAATATTTTACAAATAATTTTATTCATTTTGAATAAGTACTGAATATTTAATTAAAATCCGGCAAGTATTTGATTTTTCAAGAATTTACAAAACAATGAGTTTTTTTTTTACTAAAAAAAAAAAACGGTAAATTTCCCGTAGTTATTTTTGGCCCACTGTTGATGCAAGAAAAAAATATTTTTAACGAAAATTTCGAACGTGCTAGAAAGGGTGAAAAAATTTAATAAAAAATTCTTTGGTCTTTTATCTTAATAATAACATACCGTAATTTCCCATATATAATACGCCTTCATCCATGATACGCACCCCTAAAATTGTACTGAAAGTGCAGGAAAATGCTTCTACTCACGCATAATACGCATCCTTTGTTTCGTAATCAAACCCTATAAATTGTACCTCTCCGATTTCATTACGGCCAGCGTTTCCTACTCTTATTTATAAAAAATGGTTTTAAACACAGAATAAAATTATTCTAATTTAGTTTTATGATAATTCTTATTTTATTTTACATTTGTAAGTATTTTTAGGTACATATGATTGTATTTGACATCCTTATGGGGTCACAAATGCCGAATGTTAGTGTCAAATTGTCGTATGTTTGTGGTGGGTAGTCATTTCTGAACTGAAATCGCATACGAGACTTACTTCTCGTTCGCCCGAGACTTCCGATTTTATAAATTCAAGCTGGTTTGAATTCTTAGTCTTTTTTTTTTGTTTCCTTTGTACGTCTGCCTGCGATATAGGAATTTCTCTTTTAATGCCGGTCGCGATCTTTCAACAGGACCCGACACGCCAAGCAAATTCGCTTTGCAGGAGGTAAGTCTTCTCGTTCCTCACAAATATATATGCAAGTCAAAACTTCTTCTCCAGTCCTCGGCTCTACCAACTGAGCTGTCGCGAGTGACCTCTTCCCTATTCTCCTGTTCTTGTCAGTACATACGTACGTACGTACGCCGTCACGCTAACAAAAGTTCTGCCATCTTCCTCACAAACTCGCTATTTATGCCTGCGTTGGGAGGTGGGGCAACTAAAATTTGCATACGAGACTTCCTATTTTATAAATTCAAGCTGGTTTGAATTCATAGTCTTTTTTTTTCACGTTTGCATGCGAGATAGGAATTTCGAAATAATACATTTCTCTTTTAATGCCGGTCGCGATCTTTCAACAGGACCTGACACGCCAAGCAAATTCGCTTTATGGGAGGTAAGTCGTCTCGTTCCTCATAGTGTATTATACATGGGGAATTACGGTAAACATCTTCACATGAAAACTTAGTTTTCATCAAGTTTGGTGCCTTTTTCATCATGCTATGCTGTTTTTTTTCTTTTTTCAGCGTCAAAATGGAGGTACCTACTTTAGTTTGATGAAGTCTTTCTAAAGGATTCGAAAGAAATACTCAGTTTTCACTTGTATTTTAATATATTTTAATTTTTTTTATTCTCATTTTATTTAGTTATTCTTTTTTAAGTATGTTCTTGTTCTTTGCGCCGTGTCCCTTCCGGGCATGGGTGGTCATGGCCCTCCACGATTTCTTATCATTTATAGCTGTTATTAAATTTAGCCTCTTTTGCTGTCTCTCCTAATCCCTGTTTTGAAGTGCATTTACACACGTTCGCTCTGTAGGTAACACACTGTTGTCTCCTCTGCCCACTCAACTGTGAAGAGCTCCATAATTAAGTAATCCTCTATTTTCCTTTAAAGTCTATCCAGGCGTTCAGATTATTTTCTCGAAATAACTGATCCGTTTTGTACCTGAAACATAACAAAGCATTTTCTAAAGAAATAATGGGTTTTATTTTTAAATCAGACATTTTTATTACTTCAAACACTATTTATAGTGAATAGCCATATACGTATGTATGTATTTTAGAGTCTTAGGCGTGGTTTGTATCACCCAGGGATGACAATAATAATCGTTATTATAGACCACAAATGAAAAAGTGCCTCCTTATTGAGACTGTAATGTATCTTTGAAGATATTTAAAAAGGTATCAAACTACAAGGACCTGGAAATGGAAATCTCAAAAATGTGGCACATGGGAACATCAGCAATCCATGTTGTAGTTGGAGCCCACGGATAGCTTGGAAAATATTCCAATAGACTCATTAAAGGGATTTCTGGCGGCCCATGCCTTAAAGATATACAATAATTTATTCTTACGAGTACAGCCCACACCTTACGAAGGGCTTTATCCATGTAACATATGTGTGTGTTTGTGTTTTTTTATTGCTCAGTGGAAAATGTCATGACGCTATTTCTAACCTTAGGTCTCTTGGCGGGACCCCGAAAGAAATGAGTACACACCAGAAATGAAAGGAAATAATAATAATAATAATAATAATAATAATAAATGTGTCACAAGAGAACATCAAAATCCCTGTTGTAGTTGGAGCCCACGGATTGATTGGAAAATATTCCATTAGACTAATTAAAGGGATTCCTGGTAACACATGGCATAAATATACAAACCCCTAAAAAACGTTCTCACGAGTACAGGACAGCCAACACCTTACGAAGGGCCTTATCTATGTAAAATATGTGTTTTTTTTAATTGCTCATTGGAAAATGGCATGATGCCGTTTATATCCTGAGATATATATATATATATATACTCAGGGTGTATCAAAAATCCTTTTCCAAAATTTGGTGACGGGTCCCTCACAACAATATATATATATATATATATATATATATACCCAAGTGTGGGATTGGTATATACGGAGTAAATTCCAATAACCAACAATTATTATTCTTTAAAGAGTGCTCAATACAGAGTAGAGCAGATATAATTATTTATTTAAATATTATAACATAAATATGTTATAAAATCACTACAAAAATAGCCATTTTGTTTCAACACTCCCGGTGTCTTATCAAGTGATGATGTTGAATGTCGAATAAATGGTTTTAAAAAGTTCCAAATTCATTCACGATCCTTCGCTAGGGGTAAACGCTGTAACTTAAGTCAGAGTGACCAATCAAAATACAAGTATATGGTGATTCAGAAAACCCGACAACGAGGTAAGGTTATCAATGGGGGGGTGAAGGGGGTAGAGAGATATGATTGAGCTAGACGTAACACTTAGACACCCTCCACCCTATTTTTTTTGGAGGAAAACCAGGCACCGACACACCAAATCTGTTAACGGAATTTATGGGAGGGGGATAGGTCAAAAAGACACAAAGAGAGAGCGAGAGGGACAAAGAAGTTGTGATAAAGTGTCATTATTTTCTTTTGAATGGACGCTGTTTTTTCCTTTACTTTGGGAGTTTATAAGTACCACAATTTTTTATATAAGTTTGAATGTTTAAACGGTTCAAGGAATTTAATTATATGTTAGTTAGAGTCTTAAAAAAGAACTTTATTACCAAAAATCCGGTATGAAATAGTTGATTAGAGAAATAGTCATAGAATTTACATTAATACACTACAAATTTTATTTTCAAATATAAGTTTACTTCTAGTTGTAATTGATTATCAAGGCGACATCACCTTCGGCCTGAACCTCATGCACATATATACAAATACTTACATACATACACATACGTATTTACATACACATACCTACGTACGCATACACATATGTATATAAATCAAACATATAAACAGACATTTACATTTACTCGCATATACATGAAAAATCAAACCAACGTAAATTAAACTATTTAAATATACATACGTATATACATACCAACGCATACATATATACACACATACATATGCAGAAACATATCCACACACACACACACACACACATATATATATATATATATATATATATATATATATATATATATATATATATATATACAT
>OZ038501.1:95601954-95606954 GCA_964036315.1 Acanthosepion esculentum | reverse complement strand
ATATATATATATATAAAAAGAAAGAACAGTAAGATATAAAATCTGGTGTTCTTATAGATATTTTTATTTTTACACAATAGTGCTCAATGTAAATTTACAGAGCATTAATATTATAAATTAATTGATTTAAAATATGGGTTTTTCGCTACACAGTGATTACCATGTCTCAAAAATGGAAGCTAAAGCCTTTGAATTTAATTTTGTTATTAAACCAAAGACATTAGTTCCATTTCCTCGTCATGCGAATTTTGGAGTAACTTATTTTTTTAAAATTTACGGTTGTTAAAGGCACGGCAAAGATTCATAATTGAGGGTTTCCATGGATACCGATAAATCCATTCATCTAGACAAGGGGTGGTAGGGGGTTCAATTTTTTATTTTTTTAATTTTCGTTGTAACTATTAACTATTAACTGATACAACGAAAATTTAAAAAAAAATTGAACCCCCTACCACCCCTTGTCTAGATGAATGGATTTATCGGTATCCATGGAAACCCTCAATTATGAATCTTTGAGGTGCTTTTAACAACCGTAAATTTAAAAAAAATAAGTTACTCCAAAATTCGTCTGACGAGGAAATGGAACTATTGTCTTTGGTTTAATAACAAAATTAAATTCAAGAGCTTTATCTTTACTGAAGACGGCTGAAGCTAGAACAACAGCCTCGTTTCCCGTCGTTGCTGATTTCAAAAGGCCCTAGCATGGCACCACTGGAGAGGACCTGACCAATGATGCCATCAGCAAAGATAACACATTATGTCTATTTACTTTTGTTATAATCATCTCAAATTCACGGATCAATTTCTTAGTGCTCTTACGAAACTGATTAAGAAAGACGCCGTAGTTTTAGTTATTTCTTTTATTTTCCCAAGTACTTTCAATCTCATCCAAGATCATTTTCAGGGATGAATTGACAAAAATTAGTGTAATTGATGGTTGGGATTATTTTATTTTATTTATTTATTTATTTATTTGTAAATGAGCGTGAAACGCATTCTGTTAGAGTCAATTTACGTTAAGAATATGTAAGGGAGGTAACTTAGGTTAAATATTTTATTAATGCTTCAAAAATACTCGACCTGGATAACCTTTGCAAACCTCTGTGAGTATCTGATGGACTCAAGGGCAGTCAAGACAGTCTTCCTGTTGCTAGCCAAAGGTTTTTTTCAGGTCGATAAATACAGAGTTGAGAAGCATATGATGCTCAGTGCCTTTTTCTTACAGAAATAACCCCACCCAAGGCTAAATTCTGCCTTATCTGAAGCCACATTGTGCCTCTCAGAGATTTTGCTCGGAGTCTTTTGCAGATGAGTTGGCAAGATCTTTCCGATGATGGAAATGAATCAGATACTCGTGTGGTTACCAGAGCTTGTTTTATTTGCCTTCTTACTCTACAGCGACACAATCAGGAACAGGTTGCGATAGATAGATAGATAGATAGATAGATAGATAGATAGATAGATAGATAAGCACAATTATATGTGTGTGTTTGTGTGCGTCTGTGTGTGAACAGATGGATAGAAACAGACTGATATAGACAGATATTAACAAACTGAGATAGATTGCTAGATAGATATTTATATATAAACAGAATGAGATCGATAGTTAGATAAATATGAACAGAATTATATATATAACATTCTGTTTATATATATATATATATATATATATATATATATTTATAAATAGTTTACATATATATAGATAGTCTATATATATATATATATATATATATATATATATATATATGCCAACAGACTGAGATAGATATATATTAACAGACTGATATACATATAAACAGAATGAGATAGATTGATAGATAGATACGAACTAAGATATATAGATAGATAGATAGATAGATAAACAAAATTATATATGTGTATGAACAGATTGAGACAGATAGATAGGAAGAGACTGATATAGATATTAATAAACTGAGATAGATGGCTAGATAGATACTTATATATAAACAGAATGAGATCGATAGTTAGATAAATATGAACAGAATGAGATATATATATATATATATTACATTCTGTTTATATAATATATATATATATATATATATATATATATATATATATATATATATATATGTATATATATATATATATATGTCAACAGACTGAGATAGATATATATTAACAGACTGAGACAGATATAAACAGAATGAGATAGATTGATAGATAGTGTTGTGTAGGATCCACCTAATCTGCATAGGTGACTACTAACTATATAAATAGTGGTTGGTACCGGAAGACGAGAGAAAGGAATCACGAGATCCAACTAGAGACTCTGATCGACTGCGACTAGTCAACACATTCTCCAGGAACGTCTTCCCAGAAAGATACAGAAATACTATATGTACTTATTGTGTACACTTTCTTGTTATAATACATTCTTGTTCTAAGTACATTTTGTGTTGCATTATTATTCCATGCATTAGGCGAGATTCAACATTGAGTCAAGACTCAACAGATAGATACGAACTGACTAAGATAGATGGATAGATAGATGGATAGATAGATAGATAGAAAACAAAAGTATTATAGATATTAACAAACTGAGATAGATTGCGAGATAGATATTTATATATAAACAGAATGAGATCGATAGTTAGATAGATTGATAGATAGATGCAAACTGACTAAGATAGATAGATAGATAATGAATAGACATAGATAGATAGATAGATAGATAGATAGATAGATAGATAGATAGATAGATAGATAGATAGATAGATAGATCAATGTAGGTTGCGTGTGTATTGCCAGGTCTTTGGAAGATCAATTTTCTTATGCAGCAAATGTTCAGTCGAAGCGACTCACGAAACGTCACCAAATCCAGGTGCAGATTTGAACCACTAGCGTCACTAGAAAAGCTCTGATTGGTTGGTTGTTTCGAGACGTTGCAACAATAGGGGATCAACAGAGACTAAATTAGAGCGAGCGTCGCAAGAAGAAGCAGGCGAATAATAATAATAATAATAATAATAATAATGGTAAATATATTGACGTTGAAAGATTCAGATAGAATAATTGAAGAAAGGAGTAATGCCATCCTATGTGGGCGTTTGAAGTATTTAATTTAATATGATTAACTTAATACCCATATAGAAATGACGATCCGAAACGTATGGTGCGTCGGTGCGTTTATATCTGTCAATCAGTACTTGTTCACTATCTCTCTCTCCATATATATATATATATATATATATATATATATATATATATATATATATATATATATATATATATATATGAGAGAGAGATAGATAATTTAAAGAAAAACAGACCACTTTAAGGATCCATGTAATAATTTATTTCACCATAGCCCTTTTAAAGGACGCTGGATCATCAGACATCACTTCCAAATTAAGTATTAAGTTAAATTTAACAGAGAGGGTAGCGAGGAGTGGTGTGAGAGACATATTCGAGTTTAGAGAGGGTTTCTTTTAATATTTCTTTCTATCATACTTAGTATTGAGGAAGAAGGGACCAGACATCGACCTATTTAATCGGTTAACTTAAAGGAAGTGATATATATATATATATATATATATATATATATATATATATATATATATATATATATATATATTAACTGTAGCTGGAATGGTTGTGTGGAACACCAGGCAACTCGTGGTCTTACATGGACCTCACCATCACCTGATTGCATTCTTCAAACATCAGCTCAAAGTGAAGATCAGATGTGACAAAGAAAGACTGACCAAGGAAGATTTCTGTGACAGATAGATAAAAGAAAGCAGTCTGGCACGTGTGAAAGGTGGCTTTTTTTAGCTTGCCATGGTACACTTCATCAGTATCCGAACAGCCTGATAAAATGAAACCTGTTGTGTGATCCGTACTCCCCGCCCCTCTATTCAGATGCACCCACCCCCTTGCATGTTAGTATTTTTGCGTAAGTGACGATCCGCAAGCAGGATAGAGTGGTAGGTGACGGATGAAAAGAGATGGACAAAAGGAATATTGTACGTGTAACTGGGTTGAATGAAAGAATAGTGTTCATTTTTTAGTACTAGACCTTGCATGACACCCTTCCCCCCACCGACACACACTTTTATATTTTCTTCCTGGGCCTGTGCCAAATTGATGTATTTTTGTCAATAAATATTAAGATCAAAGTGTAGCATCTGTTCTTATCTAATAGGTCCTTGAAGTGGGACTTCGATATTAAACTGATTTTTGGAACATGGCGAAAAGTTAGGGGCTTGCTCCGCCTTTGCCACGGGTTGGCCTGGTATTGCAGTGCCTCCAGGAGTCAGCCCAGTCTCCCTAACAGGGGAGTCAAATAATCAAAGCCAAAAACAGATTTCCCTCTTCTCCCGCCCGCTTTCACAAAATCGCACCTCCCTTCCATGGCCACTGCTGCAATTGCTTGCGGGCGGTGTTCAACGGTCAAGTGACTTTCATCACGTTTCACCTGGTGTTATTCTATTGTTGAATCGTGAGTAAAGTACTTGATTTCAAGTTCCTGTTTTATCATTGAAATTCTGCTACCGGATCCACACACACAATATATATATATATATATATATATATATATATATATATATATATATATATATTATTATTATTATTATTATTATTATTATTATTAACACCAGCGCTAAATGTGCATACACACACACATATATATATATATAAAGAAATATAGTTTTAATGTGTGTTATATTTATGGGATAAAGTGCTCAATATCAGAGATAGAGCGTGTGTAAATATAAAAGTGAACATTGAAGTCAACATTCAGAGGCGACAGGCTGTTTCATGCTAGACGCAATCGTCAGGCATGAAAGAGCCAGTCATCTCTAAGTATTGACTTCAATGTTCACTTTTATATATATATATATATATATATATATATATATATATATATATATATATATATATATATATACGAATGTAATGAGGACAAAATAATATATAAATTCTAACATTCACAGTATTAATTCAAAAGAGGGCTCAATATTGATAGTAGA
>OZ038501.1:95346954-95591954 GCA_964036315.1 Acanthosepion esculentum | reverse complement strand
CAGCGTTCAGTGCCATATAGGAGAGTAGGTATTACATAGCAGGCCAGTAATCTTTTCTTTGTTTTTCTTGTCCTGGGTATGACGATAAACTACATCCGGCAGCAAGGCCTCTGATCAAGAGATTGGAGGTTCTGAGGAGCGCGGAACTACATTTCAATTGCTGTTGTTCCAAGTTACACACTGACCCGGGGAGACAGCACCTTTTAGGGTCCCAGCTTATGAGCAAATACTTCCACTTATTATTAATTTAGACTTTTACGGACCACCGTCGATTATTGAAGATTTTACGAGCTTCTTAGTGTAACTAGGATACTTTGGGGACTGTTGTTGTCCCTAGGGTCACATGCCAGTTCTTCACATTGTCAACTCTGCTCTCTGTTATCGTTTACGTTTACAAGAGCCAGATCAGCCCGAAAATGGATTACTGCTGACATATATTGTCAGGAGCTTCCCAGTCTTCACCTTCCATTGTCCTGGGTATGACGATAAACTACATCTTGCAGCAAGGCTTCTTAGCTAGAGATTGGAGGTTTTGATGAGCGTGGAATCACTGCTTAATTACTTTTGTTCCAAGGTCCACTCTGACCTGGCGTGGTAGCACCTGTTTGGGTCTCAGTTATGGGTAAATACTGAACCCACAAACAAAACAAAAAAAAGTATGAAAGTATAAAAATACATTTTTTATAATAAAGCAAATACATATTTCAAGCAAAATGACCAACAATACATTTTATCTGTTATTGCCAATACTGCAAACCTGGTACAAGATAGTCAATTATTTCTGGCTGTTCATCACAGAATCTGCATTTTGGTCTAACACATTTTTTTCATTATGTGTGCTTGGTAATTTCTAGTTAGCAAACATTGGTCCTGTGCAGCCAGGATAAAACCTTTAGTTACAGCTTTTAGCCCTGCACTACATAGCCACTAATCGGTAAGGGGTTTGTTTATATAATCTTGTTTGGTACGGGCCGAGTATCAACCATGAAGCGGTTTATCTTACCTTCGTTTCTCTATCTGGTCGATTACGTTTGCCTTTGTTTTATTTTCTAAGTTTTTCTAAGCTGCAGTAAGTCTGTTATGTTTTAATTCCATTTCTTCGCCCATTTGAAACTTCATATTGAACTTGTTGGCTTCCAGGTGTAGCATCAGGACATTCATTATTATTATTATAATTATTATTATTATTATTATTATTATTTGTGAGAGTGACATGCCAACAAATTGACTCCCAATATAGGAAACCCAATATACCCACTCATTACAACTAGTTTGATAAACGTATACCTAGCACATGCGTCACAGCCAAATGGACGCGATATGGTGACGAGTTTTGTAAAAAGCATCGCATAACCTCACAGGTCTGACCGAATCTTTGGTACTCTCCAAGTATAACGGAATCTACAGAACTCTGCAAGTATGATCGAATCAAGAGTACTCTACAGTGCATCGTTGTATATTTGCACAACATATTCATTGGACTTTGTCACATGACTTTTTGGGAGCTGGTCTCTGTCTGACATTTGTATGCGAGTTACACTGCTGTGTACTTGAATGATGTGCTTTTTCGCTTCGGTGATTTCGCTTCTGTTGTTTTCAAGGAATTCTGTTCTAATATCGTTTGACTCATCTTCAATGGCATAATCTAAATAACTGCAATTTATGTCGCAGGTGGATCTGTCAGTTTTATTTCCTGAGAGATTATTATTTCGTATCTCATTCATTTTAGTTTTTACCTTTTCCTCGGTCAGTCATTTCCAGTCTCATCTCTTTATTGAGCGATGAGCTATTGTATTCCGTCTTATATTTAGTTTTATCTTATCTATTTCTGCATTTCACAGTCTTTTATTTCACACGATATCCCTGCGAACATTGGCAAGCAGATTTGGGTTGAGTTAGGGTCTTATTTCAGCTTCTACCATAGTTCGTATGTCTGATCCGTGATGTTCTTTTCTGGAATTTCGTGTCAAAGAATATCATGACTTGTTGAAATTCTTTGCCAGTCCATTTCGTTCGCTTTCTTTTTATTAATTGATTTGGCATCGAGTCACTTGGTCCAAGTTTGGAAATCGTCCGGGTTTCGTGACCTAGTGTCTCATCGTTGTTGGAAGAGTTTGTTCCAGTGACAGATTTTTCGGTCCCAGAGTGATTCCTCTCTGAGGTACGCGGCCCTTGTTGACCCGGGTGACGGCCGATCCGGTATGAGGATTTTTTTGTAAGCATTGAGATTTGTAATTTTTGGCGTTTTATCCCTGATCGCCAAGGACTATTTTTATTTAAGATACAGGCTTTATTATTACTATTGTTTTTATTTCCTTTGATTTCTGGCGTTTACACATTTCTTTCCGGGTCCCGCAACCAGGGACCTAAGGTTAGAAATGACATCATGACACTTTGCACTGACAAACAAAAAATAATAATTACATAGATAAAGCCCTTCGTAAAGTGTGGGATGTACATGTGAGAACAATTTTTTTGTATTTCTTTGAGGCATTGACTTCCAGGAATCCCTTCAATTAGTCTACTGGAATCTTTTCCAACCAATCCGAGGGCTCCAACTATAACAGGGATTGTTGATGTTCCCATGTGACACATTTTTGAGATTATTATTATTATTATTATTATTATTATTATTATTTCCTTTGATTTTTCGGTGTATACCCATTCACTTCCGGGTCCCGACCAGAGACCTGAGAAATGACATTCCCCACTGAGCAATTAAAAAAAATCACATATTTTACATAGATAAAGTCTTATTTACATTATTCGGAGTATTGTCCTCAACTTTGTCGGCATATTTATCACAACGTTTCGGCCGTTGTACGCTCCGGCCTTCTTCAGGTGGTTGGAATGTCGAACTGAACCCTTTATTTCGCTCACTGGGGTAGACTGTTCTAGTTCCACGTGCCATGTTTAATGGATGTCAGTTATCAGTTATCTCCTGTTAATTTCCCTTTGAAAATTCTCCACTGCCTTAATCGGGTATTGAACTCGCACTCTTTGGGTCATGTCACTGGATCTAACCAACGCCTTTATCCACTGTGCCATGTGTCCTTGAGGACACATGGCACAGTGTATATAGACAGATATAGATAAAGCCCTTTGTAAGGTATGAACTGTACTCGTGACAACACTGTTTTTATTTCTTTAAGGCATCGGCTTCCAGGAATTCCTTCAATGAGTCTATTGGAATATTTTCCAATCAATCCGAGGGCTCCAACTACAACTGGAATTGTTGATGCTCTCGTGTACCATATTTTTGAGATTTCGATTTCATTATTATTATTATTATATAAAGAAAGACGATAGGGAAAATGATTTGATCATTATATGGATTCAGATAAGTCAGTTTATACGACATTGACTCTTGATCCTGTAAGCCTGTCATTTATATCCGAATCTTAAAATGCCTTTTCTTATACAACATAACATCAAGACAAAGCCTGTTTACCTTTCTAACCCGTTAATAATTCTTTTCATCGTAAACTAACGCGCGTTTGGCAAATATATTTTTATCACTGCACGCCTTTTCACTTTGAGTGGTACCCAATTGTTTGGCGGGAAAAACCGCGTATATCCAGATTCCATGTGTAAATCTCCATCTTAAAATCAATCAGGTGTAATTGAAAAGATATTTTCTCAGTAAGAGATTAACATCATATTGTTAGGAAGCCATTTTTTCCCTGGGGACCTGCTTACGGGTAATTGCAGCGCAGAAGAAAAAAAATAATAATAATAGGCGACAATCGTAACGGATGAATGGTGTGATTATGGTGAAGCAAATGACATCTTTCGTTTCTGAAAATGGTTTGCAGAAAAGGAAGCATGCTTCTGATGCCATCTCGAAAAGCGAAATAGAATTGACAGCTGCAGGAGAATCCTTAGATTCTGTTACTCTAGCAAGTATCGTCGCTGCATTATCATCTCTCCCGGCCGCGTGATGGCATACGGTATCATTTTGAAAAGATGTTTAAGACCACAGTCGCAGGATTAGTGAGGATCTGAACATGGTTACGTGGTCATGGTGGTTATTGATCGGAGAAATAACATAAAAGGGAGAAAATAAAAATCTCTTCGGAAAATGTTTAGAAAGGCATAGAAAGAATTATGAACATCTGAAACAAAATAAAGGAACCGATTATCATTGCAGCTCAATGAAAACATCCCAGTACCAAGTATACTGAAGGGAATACCGACAAAACTCAGAAAATAATTAATACTACCTTAAGGAGACAAGTAAGAAACCGGTAATCATTTCATACAGTAAATGTAGGTATCATTAAAAATTCGCTAAAAATGAGTATGCCATGATGAAAAAAGCAACAAACTTGAGAAAAACAAAGCGACAATATGTTTATGCTATTATTAAGCTTAAAGACCAGAGTATTTGTATTTCGAAATTTTGGTTAAAAATATTGTTATTCTTGCGTTGGGGGGGGGGAGATTAGCATGAGGAAATTTAGCGCCTTTTTGGCGGTAAAAACATATTATTTCAAAATTCTTGTAAAAATCAAATTGTCGGATTTTAATAAAATTCTCACCACTTATTCACAAATGAATGAAATTATATTTTTAGAGATTCTTGGTAATTTTTTTTTAATCTGTTACCACCATTTATTTAATTTTATGAAATTTCGAGAAAATAAAATTCTACCTGATTCATATTTTTATATTAATTAAAAGCAGGAGTCCTTGGAGAATTTAAATCATCAATTTGTTTTTGTCAAACAGAAACACCATTTCTCGAAAAATCTGCTCTGAATCATAAAATAAAAAAATGTAATAAAACTATGACATTATTTAATTAGAAAAGCTTTTAATTACCTTTATAAATAATATATACAGTGCTGTTCGATAAAAGTGACTCATCTGATTTTTTTAAACGTAAAAATGTTTTCGTCTATTGTTTTTGGGGTCAAACTAATTTTTGATCTTACTAATATAAAGACCCCTTCCCGACCACCTAGTAAAAAAGTTTACTCACCCTAAGGTATTCTATTGATAATTATAATTTTGGGTATAAATGATATTTAGGGGAAAACTCTGTGCAAAAAAGTGACTCACTTATTTCCTGCAACTAGTAATCAATAAAAAAATAACAGAACAGCTTTAAATAAAGAATAATAGAGGTATAATTTATTTATAATAGGCAATATAGTCCGAAATATTTAATAATATATGGGTCCTCCTTCATTTTGAATAACCTTTTCAACCCTTTTTGGCATTGACTTGATTAGGTTCTGGCAAATCTCATCTCCAAGCATTGAATCCCATTCGGATATGAAATTCACAATCAAATCCTCTTTGTTGCTCAACTGCTCTCTCGAGAGCCTGTACTTTATAATGCTCCATAAGTTTTCTATGGGGTTGAGGTCAGGAGATTGGGGCGGCCATGTCATAACACTCACCTGCTTCTCATCAAAGTATTCCTGCATCAATTTTGATTTGTGACAGGGAGCATTATCCTGCATAAAAATGAGCTTGGTGGGGTCGATTTGCACCCTTTCAGCAGAAGGGAGCAGGCAAGACTCTAAAATTCTCTTGTACTGCTCTCTCCTGAGGGTCTTTTCAATAGGTTTTAAGAAACCAGTTCCATGAAAAGAAAAGCATCCCCAGAACATTATACTGAACGTATGCTTGATAGTACTTACTGCTAAATTCAAAGAGCTTTCAAAGCTTCTTCTTCGGATTTATAGATCGCTTATCCTTTGAATTTAGCTCAACTTTCGTTTCATCGGAGAAGAGAACATTTAGTAAAAAAAAAATCAGGTGAGTCACTTTTATCGAACAACACTATATTAAGGACACTATTGTCTTGAGAAAAAACATTTTTCGATTAATTTTTATTAGAATTGTTTTCATTTTTTTAATTAAAATAATTCATTAAGTTTTAAATCTTGTAAAATTCTGCATTAATTTCAGCGGTTTTGATGTTATTATTATTTAATAAAACTATACTAACCAATTATAAATAGAAAAGTTTAATACAAATCATCAAATACCAATATTTTTAAAACCATTTTGAATATTTTTATTAGTGTATAAACGATCCGTTTTTGTAAGTACGGGCGACCATACACGACATTATCAGAAAATAAGAACAAAGGTTACAGTAAATTCAAAGCCAAATTCAACAAAACATTTGATTATGCGGAATATTTTCATAATTTTTTAAAGGTTACAGAGTACTTAAAAAAGGGCGCCAATTAACAAATTAGATAGATAGATAGATAGATAGATAGATAGATAGATATGAACAGACTGAGATAGATAGATAGATAGATAGATAGATAGATAGATAGATAGATAGATAGATAGATAGATATGAAGAGACTGGCATAGATAGATAGATAGATAGATATGAAGAGACTGGCATAGATAGATAGATAGATAGATAGATAGATAGATAGATAGATTTAAACAGAAAAAATATAGATAGATAGATAGATTTAAACAGAAAAAAGATAGATACATATATATATATATATATATATATATATATATATATATATATATATAGAGAGAGAGAGAGAGAGAGAGAGAGAGAGATTGATTGATTTAAACAAAAAAGGATACATAGATAGGCAGATAGATAGATATGAACAGTCTGAGATAGATATGAACAGACAGATAGATAGATATAGATAGATAGATAGATAGATAGATAGATAGATAGATAGATAGATAGATAGATATGAACAGACTGAGATAGATAGATAGATAGATATGAACAGACTGAGTAAGATAGATAGATAGTTAGATAGATAGATAGATTTAAACAGAAAAGGACATATACATTAGAAAATATATATTCCAGTCAATTTAAATTAGTTTTTTTTAAATACAGCAAATTATGTTTCTTAATTGAAATATTAAATTTAAGCTATTAGCTTGAAATCAAAACTAAAATAAAACCCTCAAGAAAGTTTTTCATTTAAAAACAAATAATTTGAAACCTTACATATCGCGTTTTTCGTGGGGATCCCTAAGTAAATAATGTATATTAGTTCAAAATGAATGTATGACAGAGTAGGAACAGTCATATAATCGGAGTGGAGCAAAAAGATCGCGTTCAACTACGCAATAAAAATATCGCACGAAACACAAATTGTCTTAGAAAATAAAGTTATGATACTTCGGTAGTTTGAGATCTAGAACGATCGTTCGAACGAATTGAGAAGATCGATTTTGAAAATTGCAGAGCAAGATGAGTTGACATGGCAAACAATGAAAGTGTCACTTCCAGTGGATTCTGATGTAAAACAAATTGGTAAAATAATTGGTCTTCTGCATGAAACAATGGCTTATGAAATTGGGGAGCGTTCTCTTGAAGCCGTAGAAAATAAATCGAGAGTTGAACGGTCCAAACGTTCCAGAGAGAATTGAAAACACCCACGACACGTTATAATCGTCTAATTAACCCGTAGCTGGGGGTGAAGAGGCGAAATGCGAGGGTCATTCAATAAATAAGGTGAATGTTTCGGTATAAGGACTTCTAATTTAGATAGAAGCTTACTCTTTTTTATTTTTTTTTTATTTTACTTCTTTTTCATATGGATTTAACTTCTTTTGCAGATTAAAAAAAACAACTTTGAGAGTTTTGGCGATTAACAAAGATGGCCGACCAAGAAGCATGCTCCAGGATTGAACAGCGGTCAGTTATCAAGTTTTTGGTTGCTGAAGGGTGCAAACCAGTTGAAATTCATAGGAGAATGTCAACTGTGTATGGTGCCACATGTTTCAGCCAAAAAATGTCTACAAGTGGGCTAAATTGTTTAAAGAAGGACGGAGCAGTGTTGAGGATGAAGACAGGCCTGGGAGGCCTACAGAAGTGAGGTCTCCTGAGGTGATCGAATCAGTCAATGACCTCATTCAGTCTGACAGAAGGGTGACAGTGTATGACATTGCAAGGACTTTGAACTTATCTGTTGGGACAGCACACAAGGTCAACTGCCGGTGGGTGCCAAAGATGCTTACTGCAGAGCACAAACAGTACAGCAGCCCAAACGGTGCAGACCATCAACGAGCTGGGCTGGGAACTTCTCCCTCATCCACCTTACAGCCCAGACCTTTACCCTTCAGACTTTCACCTGTTTTGGTCCCTTGAAAGCGTTCGCGAGAGGCACGAAGTTTAAAAGTGACGATGAAGTCAAACGTCTTGTGAGCGACTGGCTGAGACATCAGTCCAAAGATTTTTTACGCTGAGGGAATACGGAAGCTTGTGCACAGATGGGAAAAGTGTGTAACAGTACTGGGAGATAACGTTGAAAAATTAAAAAAAAAGTAAGCTTCTATCTGGATTAGAAGTCTTTATACCGAAAAATTCACCTTATTTATTGAATGACCCTCGTACATACCTTTCCCAAATGTATTTGCGTGTAAGTGAATATAACGGTCGTAACTGTAATTCGAACTCGGTTTTTTTATTAACACTCCAAAGCCGTTATCCATTACACCAGGGGTCGGTAACCCTTGGCTGACTAAGTGCCGACTTAAGGTTTTAAAATCATTCAGTATGCCAACAGTATGTATTTTTATACAAGGTCAATATACCTGTTCTACAATATATTTTATATAGTAATATATAGTATATATACTTTAGTATATATTAAAATTGAAACAGCTAAATATCTCCTTTCTATTGTAGTAATTATTGGTTCGGACTTCGTGATGTCGTTTGCGGCTGCGAGCCATTGGAAATTGCTTGGCGTGCCTCGTGTGGCACACGTGCCGTAGTTTGCCGACGCCTCCCAGCTTGTGAGGAGGATCAGCATACCAAACCCTGTCAAACACCTTCGAACTAGCTAAAGCCTAAGCCAGAGCTTCGCCATCCTTATCTCAAAGCGTGATAGACTCTTTCAGAGATAACCGTCGAACTAGGGAATCGAAAGTCATATTGTTCGTTTGAAAGAAGATTCTCGCAAAGAAAAATGTTTAACCAATTCGATGTTGATTAGAACGTCTAGAACTTTGAAGGTCTGAAGAATTGGGGCCGTTTTTACGATCCTAAAAAGTAAGTATAACCTCATGAAATTTTAAGTGTTCGTGCCATTTATATAGATATGATATAGAGCAGAGGTCGGCAACATTTTGCTATGTGCCAACTTAGGGGTTTTAAAATCCTTCAGTGTGCCAACAGCATGCCTATTTTTATGCAAGTGAAGGTCAATATATTTTATATAGTAATATATAGCATATATACTTTAGTATATATCAAAATTGAAACAGCTTAATATCTTCTTTGCATTGTAGTAGTTATTGTTTATATATACTTTAGTATTGGGCATCTCGAGGTGGTGTAATGGTTAATAAGCTTGTCTTGCTACAACAGTAGTATATATATATATATACTTTATTATATATTAAAATTGAAATAACTAAATATCTTCTTTATGTTGCCGTAGTTATTGGTTCGGACTTCGAGATGTCATTTTCAGCTGCGTGCCATCATATTGGGATTTCTTGCTTTATGGTCAACTGTACTGCCTGCCTGCTTGCTTTTTATATACAGTGACGTTTTCAGCTAGGGGTCGGCAACCTGTTGCTATTTGCCGACTTAGGGATTTAAAATTATTCAGTGTCCCAACAGCATACGTATTTTTATGCAAGTCAAGGTCAATATACCTGTTCTACAATATATTTTATATAGTCATATATAGTATATAAACTTTAGTATATATTAAAATTGAAACAGTTAAATATCTTCTTTGCGTTGTGACAGTTATTGTTTTGAACAACTTCACAGATAAAGCACTATCAACTTAAGACTATTACATTTAGTACTACTATCATTAATTTAACTATCTCGGTAGCTTAGTAACAGACGACAGGAAATGTGACACATTGGAATAGCGAAAGACGCCTTTCAGAAGCGAAACGACGTATCAAGGGACAAGAAAAGTTCGGCAAATCTTCATGTACTCATCTAAAAACTATGAAAATACTCATAATTTTAATATTTTTATTAAAGTATGCATCACTAATTTGATCGATTTTTATAAAACTTTGTCAGCAAGAAAACACAGTCTGTTCATATGGTCTTTGATTACTGCGCCTTCACGATTAACCCTGATTCTCTCTCTATCTCTCTGTCAATCTCTGTGTATTGTAAAGTCCCATCAAATTGTTACAGGTCCTATGGCGGTAACCGGGTCTGGGTGATGTTCATATCAGTTTCTTGCAGTTTCTTTCACATAAAAGTTGCAGATTTTCCAGTGCAGATATTGGCCCACATCTATCTATCTATCTATCCATCTTTTTCTGCTTAAATCTATCTATCTATCTATCTATCTATCTATCTACCCTTTTCTGTTTAAATCTATCTATCTATCTATCTATCTACCCTTTTCTGTTTAAATCTACCTACCTATCTATCTATCTATCTATCTATCTATCTATCTATCTACCCTTTTCTGTTTAAATCTACCTATCTATCTATCTACCCTTTTCTGTTTAAATCTATCTATCTATCTATCTATCTATCTATCTATCTACCCTTTTCTGTTTAAATCTACCTACCTATCTATCTATCTATCTATCTATCTATCTATCTATCTATCTACCCTTTTCTGTTTAAATCTACCTATCTATCTATCTACCCTTTTCTGTTTAAATCTATCTATCTATCTATCTATCTACCCTTTTCTGCTCAAATCTATCTATCTATCTATCTATCTATCTATCTATCTATCTATCTATCTATCTATCTATCTATCTATCTACCCTTTTCTGTTTAAATCTATCTATCTATCTATCTATCTACCCTTTTCTGTTTAAATCTACCTACCTATCTATCTATCTATCTATCTATCTATCTACCCTTTTCTGTTTAAATCTACCTATCTATCTATCTACCCTTTTCTGTTTAAATCTATCTATCTATCTATCTATCTATCTACCCTTTTCTGTTTAAATCTACCTACCTATCTATCTATCTATCTATCTATCTACCCTTTTCTGTTTAAATCTACCTATCTATCTATCTACCCTTTTCTGTTTAAATCTACCTATCTATCTATCTACCCTTTTCTGTTTAAATCTATCTATCTATCTACCCTTTTCTGTTTAAATCTATCTATCTATTGTGGGAAGAACGGGAATTAGGTGAAAAAACGAAACAGTCGAACACGGCGATGCTACACCCGATCGAACGCCTTCTTGCGAAACCCGAAACGAACGCAAGACTCTTCCAAACGAACACTTTACTACACCGAACGAGCAAACGGCACCCACGACGGCTGCTGACAAACGGACTACCTACCGCAACGGCTTTTGCCGCCAAAAAACCTGCAAACGACTCGCGCGTCTTCTTCTTGTAGTCCTCGGTCTAGTCCAGTATGGTACTCCAAGGTGTGCCCGGCGAAAACACACACACGCCGTTCGAGGTCGCTTCCGCGCATGCTCGTTACATCTATCTATCTATCTATCTATCTATCTATCTATCTATCTATCTAAGTCTGTTCATTATCTATCTATCTATCTATCTATCTAAGTCTGTTCATTATCTATCTATCTATCTATCTTTCTTTTTTTTTAAGCTTATCACCCCAAGCAAGGCTGGAAGCCACTAGCACGCAAGGGGTTACAGAAGGTTTGGAGGAAGAGCAGATAGGAGTGGTGAAGGAGAGGATGTGGAGAAAGATAGTGGATCGATCAAGGCAAGGGGGTTACAGAAGATTTGGAGCGAGAGCAGATAGGAATGAAAGGTGAAAGGGTGTGGAGAAGGGAAGTGGATAGATCAAGGCAACTGGAGATGTCGATTGACGTTACACTTAAATAGTTGGAGATTGTATTTGTCAGGGAAACAGGAATAAGGAAGGGAGTTCCACAGGCGAGATGTTAGAGACATGAAGTTATTGGAGTAGAAGAGACGTCTACATCTAACAGTTTCAATGGTGATGGGGTGGGAACGGGATGCCAGCCTCGTAGGACGTTTAAATTCATGAGGCCTAGGAACCAGCGAAAGCAGCTCATCGGAGCAATTACCGTGAAAGTATTTGTAAAAAAGACAGAGCGAGGCAACGTCGCGTCTGTGAGAGAGCGACTGCAAACGAGATGACAGATCAGGGCCAATTACATTGCATATCCGTCTCTGGATCTTATCAAGAACCCTGAGGCAAAGGGACTCCAGACCATATATGGCAGCAATACTCCATGCAAGGGCGAATGGTCGATTCATAGATTTGGAGGATCGATTCCGGGGAGAAACATTTCCTGGCTCGGCACAGGGAGCCAACTTTCCTTGCGGTGGATGATGCAATTGACTCGATGTATTTGTTCCAGCTCATATCAGCGGACAGCGTGAGACCGAGCAGCCGCAGAGAGGAGCTCTCGAGAAGTTGGTCTTCAGACATTCTAATGGGATGCAGGGGTGGATCCTTGTGGTGGTTAATAGAGAGCAGTTTTGTTTTAGAGGCGTTAAAGTTAACCATCCATTTCTTGCCCCAGTTCACAACCGATTGGAGGTCCTTTTCTAATCGAACTGCCAGGTTAACTTTGTCAGCATCACTAGATTTGAGTCAGGAAGGTCGTTTATGAATATGAGGAACAGAGTAGGGCCTAGGATGGAGCCTTGAGGAACACCTGCGTTAGTGGGATAGGAGCTGGAGATGAATCCATTGAGAACGACCTTCAATTCACGGTTTGACAGGAATGATTGTATTAGGTCAAACAATCGACCTGTAATACCATAACCCTGGAGCTTGCGAAGAAGGCCGGCATGCCAAACTCTATTAAACGCTTTGGAGATGTCTAGGGCCACGGCATGAGTTTCACCGTTATTATGAATAGCTTGGTAGACAAATTCAGTGTTGGCCGTAAGCACATCGGCTGTAGATCGGGCACTGCGGAAACCATACTGCTTGTCTGAGAGCAAATCATGGGATATCAGGTGCTTAATCACTTCGGTGTTGATAAGGGCTTCGAAGACTTTGCCGAAGAGGGGTAGGAGACTGATAGGACGGTAATTAGAAGGGTCGGAGGGGTCACCAGAGTTCTTAAAGACGGGAACAATGGTTGAGGACTTCCAGCAGTCAGGAAAACAAGACTCCTTGAGGCAGTGGTTTTATAATTTAGAGAGGGCAGGCGTCACCACCAGTAGCCTTGTGGTGATCTAAGTTAGAAATAATGCCCAATACCAACGACGGGGATATGTGCAATCCGTTGAAAAAGGGCCTCGGTTCTGGGAGGGAAATCGGGCATGGGTACCCCGGAAGAGTCAAACGTTGAATTGGAAGAAAACTTCCGAGCAAATCATTCAGCCTTGTCGGCAGAGGTGGTCAGGACCTCAAACTGATTGAACAGGGGAGGAATGGAGGTTTTGCTATTGTTCAGAACGCTGTTGCAGAGGCGCCAATAATCTTTGGAGCCGAATTTGCGAGATGCAAATAATGACTTAGCTTCGTTGAGGATACGCTTACACTCGTTACGGGCAGAGGTAAATAGCTATCTATCTATCTATCTATCTATCTATCTATCTATCTATCTATCTATCTCAGAAATGTTACATACTATTTCTACTTTTAATATCTAAGTACGTATACACCTGTCTATTTCTCTTTACTCCCTCTTTTCTCTCCTTTCTTTAATATCTGCCTGAATCGGTGTGTGTGGGGGGTGCGTAGTGTGCTTCATACTATTTTTCAGAACTGCTCGTTCGTTTCCATCCCCAAGGAGCAGAAGATAACCGACAAGGAAGAATGTTTAAAAAAAATGTTAAACAAAGAAAGAGGCCTCAAAAGACAGAAGTGTATACCCATGTACACAAACATATATACACGCATACACCCATATACGCTTTCATACATACACCTCACACACGCATAAACATATACATATACATGCAGACATATGCATACACACATATACTCACATACACATATATACATACATACACATCACACATGCACACGTGTACATACGCACATAAGCACACTTAGACCCACACATACGTACATACACATACATATAAGCTTACATACGCTAACATATATATATATATATATATATATATATATATATATATATATATATATATATATATATATATATATACATATATATATTTATATATATATTCGTGATATATCTTTAAAAAATTAGGAATTTCCATGTGTCCGGCATTGACATTTTCCATTTCACTGTTCGCAGATTATTTACGTTCGTCTGCTTTCTTCGTTTCTTTCTAAGCTCGTTGCGCATGCGCCGTAATGGCAACTGCGTGATAAGACTCAATTTAATCAACAAGAGTCACAACAATGCTCAACACTACTCGAGTGAGGAGGATTGTGTTTGGAAGAAAACGAAAATTTTAGTTAATTCCATATTTACATGACTTACAAGCGAGATGAAATGAGATTGGGGACATGGATAACATCAGAGATTGTTAATCAGAATTAAATTATAAGAATATGTATGAACAGCCTAGAATAGATAGATAGATAGGTAGATAGCTGAATAGTCTGAGATAGATAGATAGATAGATAGATAGATAGATAGATAGATAGATGAAGAGTCTGAGATAGATAGATTTAAGCAGAATAGGATAGCTAGATAGATAGATAGATAGCGGAAGAGTCTGAGATAGATAGATAGATAGATAGATAGATAGATAGATAGATAGATAGATAGCGGAAGAGTCTGAGATAGATAGATAGATAGATAGATAGATAGATAGATAGATAGATAGATAGATAGATAGCTGAATAGTCTGAAATAGATAGATAGATAGATAGCTGAATAGTCTGAGATAGATAGATAGATTTAAGCAGAATAGGATAGATATATAGATAGATAGATAGATAGATAGATAGCGGAAGAGTCTGAGATAGATAGATAGATAGATAGATAGGTAGATAGATAGATAGATAGCGGAAGAGTCTGAGATAGATAGATAGATAGATAGATAGATAGATAGATAGATAGATGAAGACTCTGAGATAGATAGATAGATAGATAGATAGATAGATAGATAGATAGATAGATAGATAGCGGAAGAGTCTGAGATAGATAGATAGATAGATAGATAGATAGCGGAAGAGTCTGAGATAGATAGATAGATAGATAGATAGATAGATAGATAGATAGATAGATAGATAGATAGATAGATGAAGAGTCTGAGATAGATAGATAGATTTAAGCAGAATAGGATAGATAGATAGCGGAAGAGTCTGAGATAGATAGACAGATAGATAGATAGATAGATAGATAGATAGCGGAAGAGTCTGAGATAGATAGATAGATAGATAGATAGATAGATAGATAGATAGATGGCGGAAGAGTCTGAGCTAGATAGATAGATAGATAGATATATAGCGGAAGAGTCTGAGATAGATAGATTTAAGAAGAATAGGATAGATAGATAGATAGATAGATAGATAGATAGATAGATAGATAGCGGAAGAGTCTGAGATAGATAGATAGATAGATAGATAGATAGATAGCGGAAGAGTCTGAGATAGATAGATAGATAGATAGATAGCGGAAGAGTCTGAGATAGATAGATAGATAGATAGATAGATAGATAGATAGATAGATAGATAGCGGAAGAGTCATAGATAGATAGATAGATAGATAGATAGATAGATAGATAGATAGATAGATAGATGAAGAGTCTGAGATAGATAGATAGATAGATTTAAACACACTAGGATGGATAGATAGATATATAGATAGATAGTTTGATTGATTTAAATAGACTAGGATAGATAGATATGAACAGAACGACACACACACACACACATATATATAATAATTATTTATTCGAAAATTATAACATAAATATGCTATAAAATCACTACAAAAATAACCATTTTGTTTGAACACTTCTGATGTCTTATCAAGTGATGATGTTGAATATTTGTTGGTTATTGGAATTTATTCCCTATACACCAATCCTATACTTGTTCATATATATATATATATATATATATATATATATATATATATATATATATATATATATATATATATATCATTATTATTTTAAAAAAAATATGATTCCTTCGCTACCTAAGAGTTCTCATGTTTCAAAAACAATAGCCAAAACCTCAATATAATTATTGAAATTAAATTGAATTAAAGAATCAAGCCCTCAAGAGAAAATTTAGGAATCATTTAGGAATTCTAATTTAAGCTCTACTTCTGTAAGGAGCACTCTTTCTTAAAAATAAAAACAAAAATACTAAAGAACCCCGGATTATTTACCTAACGTGTTCCTTCCAATTTTTCTGCATATATATATATATATATATATATATATATATATATATATATATATATATATAAAAGTGAACATAGAAGTCAACATTTAGAGGCGACAGTCTGTTTCATGCTAGATGCAATCGTCAGGCATGACAGTTTCATCTAGCATGAAACAGACTGTCGCCTCTAAGTGTTGACTTCTATGTTCACTTTTATATTTACACACGCTCTATCTCTGATGTTGAGCACTTTATCCCATAAATATAGCACACGTTAAGACTATATTTCTTCATATATATATATATATATATATATATATATATATATATATATATATATATATATATATATATATATATATCCACAGGGTGCGATGGGTAAATTGTCGTCAGTTAATATTTTTGATTTTGCGCATGCGCTTTGATTCTGTTTTTATTTTGTCGACTGCACAGTATAGTAGGGTCAGTTGGGCACCGTTTGTAAGAAAAAAGCACCATGACACTGCGCCAGAAATTTTGAAACTGAATTCAGTACTGCTTCGCGCCGGAACCTTCAGTACGAACATTTCAGAGTGTTTAGTTGTCACTCTGAGTACAGTGCATAGGATTCGGAAAGGGTTTGTGATGGCTCGAAAAAACTAATCCTGATCCTTCTGATAAGAAAAGAACTCCCGAATTTATTGATGAAACTCAACACGGAGGCCTACATCATGAGCTTTGAGGAGGTACTGCTGCCCTTGGTCAAGAGGGTGGCTGCTGGAAAACGCTATGTCTGGTAACAGGACTCTACACCATGCCACATCAGCAGCAGAACCCAGCCATGGCTGTCAGATAATTTCACCCTTTACATCTGGCTACCTGATTATTATGTGATGTCAGTGTTATTTTCATTTTTGCCTCATTTAAACGACAATTTATCTATCGCACCCTGCATATCTGTTAAAATGAGATGTCAGTGATATTTTCAATTTTTACGTCATTTATGAACCCTGTAGATAGATAATAATACCTATTTTCTTCGCCATCCATCGAAATTAAGTTGAATTCAAACGTTGCTCTCCCTTTTCACCTAACTCCTTAATACTTTTCAAAAAATTACATTCATAAGGAGACGACTGCTTCGAATGGGGCGCTGTTTTTACAATCCACTGGTCTCCAAGGTTGCATTTGGTTAAATGTCCTTTCTGCTTTACATCTTTTAAGTTTTAATACGTTGACAACCAGAAAAAGCGAAGCAAATAATTCTGAAAGACTTTTTCGGGGAGTGGTTGAGTTTTGATTGTCTTTGAATCTTTGATTTATTGAAAAAAAAAACCTTCCTTTGTGGAAACGCCGAGTCGGCAAAACACCTAACCCCACACACATTGTCTCCAACTAGAGTGACATTCATTAGCGGATTTAAAGCCGTCCATCTAACAGCGTCGCTCATAACTGTAAAAGTGCTTGGGATTATTCACACATCATTGCACAGAGATAAAAGTGATGATAAGATTGATGAATAAACCAATTGAAAGAGTCAGCACAAGAACAAAGCGCCCATAACTTGATCAGCAGCCCGAGCATAGAATTAAACCACTGACTTTAGGCTTATGATCCAAAATAAGAAAAATCTGTCTATATTTCTGAGATGAGGTATTATGTACACTATTTACATTATTCGGACTATTGTCCTCATCTTTGTCGCCATATTTATTACAACGTTTCGGCCTTTCAGTATCTGTCTATATTTCTGAGATGAGGTATTATGTACACTATTTACATTATTCAGACTATTGCCCTCATCTTTGTCGTCATATTTATTACAACGTTTCGGCCTTTCAGTATCTGTCTATATTTCTAAGATGAAGTATTATGTACACTATTTACATTATTCGGACTATTGTCCTCATCTTTGTCGCCATATTTATTGTAACGTTTCGGCCCTTCAGTATCTGTTTATATTTCTGAGATGAGGTATTATGTACACTATTTACATTATTCGGACTATTGTCCTCATCTTTGTCGCCATATTTATTACAACGTTTCGGCCTTTCAGTATCTGTCTATATTTCGTTGTACGCTCCGGCCTTCTTCAGTTAGTTGGAATGTCGAACTGAACCCTTTATTTCGATCACTCGGGCCCGGCACAAAAATTCCCCGCCGCTTGCGCTGTTCACGTTAGCGACTATCGATACCTCCTCAATAGTGAAATGAGAGAGTACATCTTTTCCCAGGACCTCATAGTATTTATTTTCGTCAGCTGCGCCTCTGTCTGCGAACAGAGACCACAACTGCGTCGCATTCTGCCCGAAGATAAAGATGCAACTGGGAGGTGATCAGCATCCCCTGGTATGGTCCGCTTGTTATTTACCCCCGGTTTTCCCACTGTGATGAGATGTAACAGAAGGTCGAGTTTTATGTGGGGGCCCCGAACGCATACATTCAGGCCAAGTACAAAAATTCCCTAATAGGCGCAACCGTCGATTGCGCTGGCTTCAGTGGCGAGCACCGATCCACCTCTCTCATGCAATGAGAGGGTGTAGCCTCGAGCAGCTCTTCCCCAGGGACAGCAAACTCAGCATTATTTTCCTCACTGTCGGCTGTCAGAGGCCACTAAAGAGCCGCACTCTGCCCGAAGACAGAGACACAACTGAGATATTATACGCCTCCAACGGCAGGGCCGCGGAACGTTAGTATTTACCAAAGTCTCCCCAATGAGACGTGATACGACACAGGTCGATTTTTATGGGGGGGGGGGCGAGCGCGGACACACAGGTCAAGTACAAAAATTCCCCAGTCTCCTCAACGGTCGATTCCTCTGACGTCGGTGGCGAGCACCGTTCACCCTCTCTTGAGTAATGAGTGGGTGCGGTCCTTAATCTGCAAAAATTTAAATGTAATGTCAATCGCTATCTACTGTTCTCCTGATCACTCGTTTCTCTTCCCGTTCATTATAAATGTTTATGTACGTAATCCTTCTACACCTTGTAACACCTTGTGTCTTAGTGACTTTATTGCCTTGCATGAGGTGATTCTGATTAAAAAAACTAAAAACGATTTGGCTCAAATGTTAGAGTTGATACTTGTGAACTCAAAGGTCCATACCTATCTATCTATCTATCTATCTATCTATCTATCTCAGTCTGTTCATATCTATCTATCTATCTATCTATCTATCTATCTATCTATCTATCTATCTATCTATCTCAGTCAGTTCACATCTATTTATCTATCTATCTATCTCAGTCTGTTCATGTCTATCTCAGTCAGTTCACATCTATCTATCTCTCTATCTATATCAATTTATTCATATCTATCTATCTATCTATCTATCTATCTATCTATCTATCTATCTATCTATCTATCTATCTATCTCAGTCTGTTCATATCTATCTATCTATCTATCTATCTATCTATCTATCTATCTATCTCAGTCTGTTCATATCTATCTATCTATCTATCTATCTATCTATGTCAGTCTGTTCATATCTATCTATCTCAGTCAGTTCACATCTATCTATCTATCTATCTATCTATCTATCTATCTATCTATCTATCTATCTATCTATCTATCTATCTCTGCTGGTCACAGAAATGTTTTCTCTCATTAATCTTGTGTTTGCCCTGTTCTTCAAATAATCTAACAGCCATATTGGTAATTGTTCGGTTGAGCTCTTCCCTATGATACCTTAAAAAATATTCGGAGTCAAATAAAATGTAATGTTAGGTATGCGAGATGTTGGTTTTAATCAGGCTGTCCGACGAAAAGTTTGCCAACCGGAGAGAATCTTAGACGAGGCACAGCCATTGCTTTTTTTTAAGGATATTAACCAATCAAATAAAAGCAAAGCGAACTGATCTTGCGAGCGTTACTAACAATCATTGATCATTGATGCCTTTGCTATTTTTAACGCGCGGTTATACACGAAAGCATTCGTCATATATTTATTGATTTATCCATCTGTATTTCACTAGCTCGAAATATCCTTTTCATCAGTGACACTTAAGTGAGATCGAATTGATTTTCTATTCTTATTTCTACAGTATTCTGTTCGTAAGTAAATTTGACACCGACGGATACGAACCGACTTGCGAAAGATTGCAAATTGTAAAACAACTGAGACAACTATCTGTGTTTGCCTGTGCCAGTCATGGCAAAATACTGTGACCATCCTACAGTTTGATTTCAAAGATTATAAACAATTTTCGCAGCATAGAACTTTCTCTCTCTATATATATATTAATTGATTTAAAATATGGTTTCTTTCGCTACACAGTGATAACCATGTTTCAAAAATGGAAGCTAAAAGCTTCGAATTTAATTTTGTTATTAAATTAAAGACATTAGTTCCATTTCATCGTCAAGCAAATTTTGGAGTAGAATGCCTTAGTGAAACCTTGGTAGGTGTGTCTGACTCATTAGGTTTGACTAGGTTTGCTCTACGTTTGTATCGAGCTCTTTAATTAGTTGTTTACTCGTATCGGGGTTTTTTCCTTGGGCCTTGAACCTGTATCAGTGCGATTATTTTCGATAGACTTTCATGTTCATGGCTCTTTCTTTTTTAAAACCTTTTTTTCCCTTCGAGATTGATTTGGCTATTGTTAAATCAAGAATTCGAAGTATAATTACCTATATATATATATATATATATATATATATATATATATATTACATGAATCATTCATACAAAAAGCAGATTAGTGAAGTTAATGATATAAATGGCGAGAATACATCTTCGCAAACAAATTTATTAAAATACATTAACCCACGAACTTCTAGATGAATGTTATGATCCCTGTTTTTAATAAATTCAAGTTGTATATGCTCTTTTTATACAAGTACTTTCGTCTGTTCATACAGACATCATCACCAAATGAACGTTACAAATTATTTTTAATTCAAGAGACGCGTTAATGTTATCACGTGATCGTATGAAAAAGATTTTTTATTGTAAATATCTAAAGATCAAAAATACGTTTTGGAATTTAAAAATTTTTTTGATCTTTCGGTATTTACAATAAAAATTCTTTTTCACCCCTTCATACGATCACATGGCTTCTCCTGAACGTGATAACATTAACGCGTCTCTTGAATTAAAAATAATTCGTAACGTTTATTTGGTTCGTATAAATGTAGCAATACAATTCCGCTGCAAGGCAATTGGCTAAAGTTAAAAATTTGACACTGATGATGAACGATGACGTTCGAAATTACTCGGTTGTCTTTTGGAATATATATATATATATATATATATATATATATATATTGCCTTCATTTGTAGAGTTTTCTTTTCGTTTTTCCTATTATTAAACGAATGACCATTATTCACAAATATGTCGCATAGATCAATGAAAAAATGCTTAATTCTGGCCCCGTTGGGCACATTAGCGTCTTTATTTATAGCTTAATAAATCTAATTTTATTTACTAAAATAAAGCACTTGAGATAACACAAATGTGGTTCTACAGAAGGGTGCTGAGAATATTAACATGTGAGCATCGACGAAGTTTTAAGGAAAATGGAAAGCAAAAGGAAGATTATACTTAGAATCATGAAAAGCAGTTGAAATTAGGCAAGAATTTGGCACTGAAAAGACATATTGGCGAGAGAAGAAGAAGAGTAGCGATTGACGTGCCCAATAGGCTTGTGTATATGGTTGGCTGAACCGTGATTATGAGTGACAGCAAAGGGACAAGACTTACTTAGAGCGACAAGAGACGGGAAGAGTCAGGATTGGTCAGGTTCTGAAGCGACACATCGAAGAAAAAAGAAATAGAAGAAGAAGAAGAACAAGAAGTAAAAGAAGAAGAAGTCGTAGAAGAAGAAGCAGACGAAGACATAAAAGAAGGAGTATACAATGTCAAAGAAGAAGAAGAAGCAGAAAAAGAAAAGAGTAGACGAAGAAGAAGAAGTAAAAGAAGAAGGAGGAGGAGGAGGAGAACTAAAAGAATTAGAAATAAAGGAAGTAAAAGAAGAAGAAGAAGAAGAAGAAGAAGAAGAAGAAGAAGAAGAAGAAGAAGAAGAAATAAAGGAAGTAGAAGAAAAAGAAGTAAAAGAAGAAGAAGGGGAGGAGAAGTAGAAGAAAAAGAAGAAATAAAAGAAGTAGTAGTAGTAGTAGTAGAAATAGAAGAAGAAGACGGCTATAGATGAAATGTTGCTGGCCACTCACTATTTAAATGCAATTTTCAGAATAATAATAAGAAGAAGAAGAAGAAGAAGAAGAAGGTGAATAATAAGAAGAAGAAAAAGAAGAAGAAGGTGAATAATAATAAGAAGAAGAAGAAGAAAAAGAAGAAGAAGAAGAAGGTGAATAATAATAAGAAGAAAAAGAAGAAGAAGGTGAATAATAATAAGAAGAAGAAGAAGAAAAAGAAGAAGAAGAAGGTGAATAATAATAATAATAAGAAGAAGAAGAAGAAGAAGAAGAAAAAGAAGA
Source organism: Acanthosepion esculentum (assembly GCA_964036315.1). Lineage (NCBI taxonomy): Eukaryota > Metazoa > Mollusca > Cephalopoda > Sepiida > Sepiidae > Acanthosepion > Acanthosepion esculentum. The sequence continues at coordinate 95,569,339 of OZ038501.1, read as the reverse complement.
AGAAGAAGGTGAATAATAAGAAGAAAAAGAAGAAGAAGAAGGTGAATAATAATAAGAAGAAGAAGAAGAAAAAGAGGAAGAAGAAGAAGGTGAATAATAATAATAATAAGAAGAAGAGGGTGAGAAGAAGAAGAAGAAGGTGAAGAAGAAGGTGAATAATAATAATAATAATAATAATAATAATAATAATAAGAAGAAGAAGAAGAAGAAGAAGAAGAAGAAGAAGAAGAAGACGGGTAGACGGAACGTTGCTTGCCACTCGATCTTCCATCGCTATTTTCAAAGCAAATCTTCAGTCAAGCTTCATACCGGAGTTCCCCCAGTTCAGACCTTCCCATCTAGAGCTCGTCATGTCACATGGGCAGGGTTGATTCACTCAGTTCCACCCCATTTCTTTTTCATAAGACCTGTTTCTTCGTGGAACAGATTTCGAAAAGATGCTTCTTTGATCACTTGGATCTTAATCGTTTCAAATCTAGGGTCAACCGTTCTACATTTCCTCATCAGAACGTCTTACTTCCCCCTATTATACCCTTATAACAAAAGTGAGTGGTGAAACTCTACCTTGACTGGCTCTTGAGCCATGTATCGGATGATCAATAGTATAAAAAAATCAGTTACTTGTGAAAGCGAAATAATGGTAGTTACGTTATTTACGAATGAATTCCATTGATTGCCCCCTTTTATATGGATTAAATAGTTTCGTATAATTATGAAGATTTAGAACAAGAAAGCAATTTTCCAACGGCCCTCTTGCCTTTTCATAATATGAAGGTAGGTTGTACTATTTAGGGTAGGCTCGATTTGATTGATTGATTCGTTTTTACGGCGTATCAATCTTTTGCAGGTTATTTAAAGCCAGAAAAATATCTGTAATAGTTTTTGGGAGATAATAATGATTTATGGATACATTCTACTAATAGCCCATATCTGGGGGAAGATGTGTATTCATACCTTTCCCAAACGTATTTGCGCGGAGGTGAATTTAACGAACCCGACTGGAATTGGAACTCTGCTCCCAAGGCTTTATTCATTACATGAGTGTCATGGCGAAGTCGTGTTAGGTTTTGATTCTCACAGCTTCCAAAACTGCCTCTGTCCTGCCTTTAATCTACGCCATTTATGAAAATTATGGCGACAACAGAAACATTACAATAGTTTCATCCAATATTCTACTATCACTCAGTCAAAATGGAGATGAAAAGAGAATCTTTTTCTGATTTGCTTAAAAAGTCTTCCTTCTGTTTTTCTTAGGACCGCATTTTTTTTAAGTCTCCATTTCAGTTTTTCAATATTCCTGTAATGTTTTGATCGTCCTTTTCTCCTATTATTATTACCTTCTTTCTTTCCTTGTTTCTTTCTTTCTTTCTTTCTTTCTTTCTTTCTACTCAGGACGGTTCACATCTATCTATCTATCTATCTATCTATCTATCTATCTATCTATCTATCTCAGTCTGTTCATATCTATCTATCTATCTATCTATCTATCTATCTCAGTCTGTTCATATCTATCTATCTATCTATCTATCTAACTTTCGGTCTGTCTATTCATATCTATCTATCTATCTATCTATCTATCTATCTATCTATCTATCTATCTATCTATCTATCTATCTATCTATTCATATCTATCTATCTATCTATATATCGGGTTGTCTATTCATATCTATCTATCTATCTATCTATCTATCTATCTATCTATCTATCTATCTATCTATCTCAGTCTGTTCATATCTATCTATCTATCTAGCTATCTATCTAACTTTCGGTCTGTCTATTCATATCTATCTATCTATCTATCTATCTCAGTCTGTTCATTCTATCTATCTATCTATCTACCTATCTATCTATCTATCTATCTATCTATCTATATATCGGGTTGTCTATTCATATCTATCTATCTATCTATCTATCTCAGTCTGTTCATATCTATCTATCTATCTATCTATCTAACTTTCGGTCTGTCTATTCATATCTATCTATCTATCTATCTATCTATCTATCTATCTATCTATCTATCTATCTGGTTGTCTATTCATATCTATCTATCTATCTATCTATATATATATCTATATATATATATATATATATATATATATATATATATATATATATATATCGGGTTGTCTATTCATATCTATCTATCTATCTATTTATCTATCTATATATCGGGTTGTCTATTCATATCTATCTATCTATCTATCGGGTTGTCTGTTCATATCTATCTATCTATCTATCTATCTAACTTTCGGTCTGTCTATTCATATCTATCTATCTATCTATCTATCTATCTATCTATCTATCTGGTTGTCTATTCATATCTATCTATCTATCTATCTATCTATCTGGTTGTCTATTCATATCTATCTATCTATCTATCTATCTATCTATCTATCTATCTATCTGTCTGTCTGTCTGTTGTACTCCGTCGCAATTAGGTCTCTTTCTGATTTATTCTGCATGCTGGTCGGATGTGAACGCCACGAAGGCAGAGAACGAAATAACAAAAATCGTTTCCTGTGCATTAGGCTGCACGCATCACATCCGGTCTACAAAGCGAGCTCCGGCAGTGGCCAATCGTGAACGCTCTCGCCGGAAAAGGGATGTGCCCCTGGGTATTACAAGGCCCGCTTGAAGGCAGGTCTCTGAGAACGACAAGTACTGTTGCGGCCCAGAGCGGCCCCTGGCCGTCAGGCATGGCGCTGCTGCTGCTCTCACCAATTCACGTTCTATCTATCTATCGATTTATATATCCTCGTCCGTGCATATCCAGTATTTTATCTCTACTCGTATACTCCATCCCTCTCTCTCTCATTTGCGTCCCCCTCTCTTTGTCTCTCCCGATCTATCTATCTATCTATCTATCTATCTATCTATCTATCTATCTATCTATCTATCTATCTATCTGTTGTACTCCGTCGCAATGTCTATGTCATTACGTTCCTGTTTACGAACATTTATCGACATATCCAAGTATATTCCTGCATCTTTTTAGACGTTCTTTGAGCTATCAAACAGCCTGCTCCGACATCCTACGAGAAATGCAACGGCAGATCCTATTTTCTCCACACGGAGTTCTACAAGAAATGTAACCAGATTACAATTTTTGCTATCGTCATTCTTCAAGAAATCTAGCTAGATTCCTACATCATCACTCGGAATTCTACAATTAAACTTGAATTCTATTCCCTATCATCGATATTCTTCAAGAAATCAAACCGTCACCCGGCTTCATCGATCGAGAAATTAAACTAGAAACCCCCTTCGACAATACCAATCCGTTCAATGCCGTTAGCATTTGATCGGCTGACCTTTGATCTTATTTACATTCCCAACTGAAAGATTATAATAAAACAAGTTGAAATCGTCAAAGAAAAGCTTCCATGTTTCAATACAATGATTGTACTTCTTCGGGCGATGGTAAGTGACTGGTGATTAAAATGATTACCTCTTTTCCTAAAGTTAAAGTGGGGAAGGGCATAAGGTCTGAATTAAATTACTTAAGTTTCTTACCATCGCGTGAAGAAGTACAATCATTGTATTGAAACATGGAAGCTTTTGGGTAGCGATTTCAACATGATTTATTATAAACTCTTATAATACATTATAATAAATTATAATATATATATATGTGAACAGAATGAGATAGATAGATAGATAGATAGATAGATAGATAGATAGATAGATAGATAGATAGATAGATAGATATGGAAAGCAGAGAGGGATAGATAGATAGATAGATAGATAGATAGATAGATAAATAGATAGATAGATAGATAGATAGATAGATAGATAGATAGATAGATAGATAGATAGATGCAAAAAGACAGAGATAGATATGAACAGAATAAAAATAGATGGATAGAGAGATAGAAAGAGACTGAGATAGATAAATAGATAGATGTCAACAGAAGGGGATAGATAGATAGATAGATAGATAGATAGATAGATAGATAGATAGATAGATAGATAGATAGATAATGAACAGACTGTGAAGAAACATACTGATAGATAGACAGAGAGAAACAGACTGAGAAAAACGACTAAGGTATATATATATATATATATATATATATATATATATATATATATATATATATTAACAGTATGAGATAAATAGAAAGACACTGAGATAGATAGATAGATAGATAGATAGATAGATAGATAGATAGATAGATAGAAACAGACTGAAATAGACAGATAGATAAGAACAGAATTACATAGATATGAACTGAATGATATCTATATGTATATATATATGTATGTATATATAAACAGAATGAGATAGATAGATATGAAAATAACTGAGATAGATAAATAGATATATATGAACAGAAAGAGATAAACAGATAGAAAGAAAGAGACTGAGATAGATAGATAGATAGATAGATAGATATGAAAAACAGAGAGGGATAGATAGATAGATAGATAGATAGATAGATAGATAGATATGAACAGAATGAGAGATAGCTATCTAGATAGCTAGATAGACAGATATATATTAACTGACATATATATATATATATATATATATATATATATATATATATATATATATATATATATATATATATATATATATATATATATACCCAAGTATAGGATTAGTATATACGGAATAAATACCAATAACCAACAATTATTATTCTTAAAAGAATGCTAAATACAGAGTAGAGCAGATATAATTATTTATTTAAAAATTATAACATAAATATGTTATAAAATCACTACAAAAATAGCCATTTTGTTTCAACACTTCTGGTGTCTTATCAAGTGATGGTGTTGTAGTGATTTTATAAAATATTTGTGTTATAATATTTTAATAAATAATCATATATATATATATATATATATATATATATATATGTGTGTGTAGCGAGATACAGAGAGGAGAGAGAGAGAAAGAGAAAGAGAGAAGTGAAGATTGGGGTAGGGTAAGGAGAGCGAGAGAGAAATATATAGATAATAAAGATTGAGAGAAATGGAAGGTAAAAGAGAGAAACAATCTGAAGTTGTGTTAGATATAAACAAATCGACATAGGTATTTACAAAGGTGATTACCTGGATAAATACAAAAGAAAAACAACATACTTAGTCAGAGAGAGAGAGGGGCGGAGAGAGGGAGAGAGAGTGAGAGAGGGTGGAGAGAGAGGGGAAGAGAGAGAAGGGGAGAGAGGGGGAGAGATTGGGAGAGAGAAGGAGAGAGAAGGAGAGAGAGAAGGAGTGAGAGTGAGAGAGGGGGAGAGAGAGAAGGATAGAGAGAGTGAGAGAGAGAGAGTGAGAGAGAGTGAGAGAGATGTGAACAAAGTGAAAGGTTGATGTAAGCAGATTTAGATAAATAGACCGATCGATAGATCGATGAATACGAATACAATCAGATCGTCTGATATTAACAATCTTAGACAGAAAGAAACGGTCGCAAAACAAAAAAATAGATTTGAAACGGAAGCTGAAAATAGAAGTTCAACTTTCTTTTTTTTATATCCGCCATCTTTTCTTCCTTTTCCTTTATTTAACTCGCCATCTTTTCTTCCTTTTCCTTTTCCTTTATTTAACTCCTATTTTTAGACAGAATTGAATCGCTGAGAACAAATTCGATCTTTCTCTGATGACGTCGTTGAATAAAATCGTTGCGTCGGATCAAGTAATCAGATTCCTGATTAGCGGAAGGGGGAGAGAACATTCTGCGAAATTGGTTAAGAATATTCGCCTTTCAATTTCTGGAAATGCGTCATCTCCCAGCAGCCAATATACAGATGTTTCGATTATGTTTCAGAATATCTCCATATTCGCCCACTTCTCCAAGATATACTTTTGTTCCACAAAAGTACATATTCTGACCATTTGTTGGCCAATAAACTTTTGATTACAGGATTTTCTAAAATGGTCGGGGAATCCGCCAATCTGTAAAAATGAACTACTTTGATCGAGGGACAAAAAAAAAAAATTTCTTTCGAGATGAAACCTTGTTAATCATTATTATTAATTTTTAATTAGTATTTACTTATCTTTTTCTTATCTCTATCTATAAAAGGCAGGGTGTGTGTGTATGTGTGTAACGAATGCACGGCCGCAATTTTTCGACGGATTTGCACCAAAATTTACATGCACATGCTCCAAGTTAGCGTGAAGGCCAAGACCGACTTTGCATTTCCCAACTCTCATCGATAGTGAAAATAATCGATTTTCTCATTGCTTATACGGCAGTTTTCATGTAGTTTGCGGCCACTTTCTACTGGCCAGAGTGAGAGCCTATAGCTGGCTGCCACGAATAGGCAGGAAGATTCTATTGGCCAGCGTGAGAGCAAACAGCTGACTGACACGAATGTTAACTAGCACGATAGCATGCAAAAAAACGATAGCTGCATTCGTCACAAGTGGAAAAAATTGAAATCTGCATGGCACTTTACTCCATTTGGCTCATTCGCTTGCTTAAACTCAACGTTGATTCTGATTCCGCAGAACTGGGTTGGGTGTGAAAAAGTATTTGCTGTTAACATTCTTTTTTCATTCGGTTTTTCCAGTTACGAGTCCTTTTTTAAAGCGGATCGTTTTGTGTTCATTTTGTTTAGTTCTTTTTTCGTAACAGATTTAATGTTTAGTATAGAGCTTAGAAAAAATTCGCAGTGTGAGATAGGCAAGAAGTAAGGCATGTAGCAACATCAGCACGGCAAAGGGCACTTCTTTAAAGGCAAGGAAGGGCAAAAATATTCTAAGTCAAGTGATAGCGATTGCTGTATGAGTCGTACGATTTTTTAATCAAGCCCGGGCAACGCCGGGCCATGCTACTCGTTATATAAATATTTGCCAACCATTTTTAATTTTACTAGTATATATTACACCTATTTTTTTAATCACTTTACCCCAAGCAAGGCAATAAAACCACTAAAACGCAAGGGGTTACCGAGTTTGAGAGTATATGAGAAAAGGAAAAAAAAACATTATTAAGGAAAGAGAACAATAAAAGAACAGAAATCAAGAAGACAGAAGATAACGATTGACATTGCATTTAAATTTTTAAAGTTCAAATTTGACTGGAAAACAAGAATCCGGAAGAGAGTTCCACAAGTGAGAAGTGCGAGAGAAGAAATTATTAGCATAGAACTTACGGTTACATCTGACTATTTCAACTATTTCCATTTAAAATGATGAGACCTATCTGCCAATCTAGTACTGCGCTTAAATTAATAAATTTGAGGCACCAAAGAGAAAATCTGATCAGAACAATTGAAATGAAAATATTCATAGAGAAGACACAGGGAAGCCACTTACGGTGCTCATAAAGTGAATAAAGCCGAGATGTCAGGTTACGACCGATAATATTTCAAATTCTTCTTTGTATATGTTATGGTAATTTATCCACGCACGCATGGACTCTCCCAGCTATAAATAGGAGCAGGTACTGCCTTTTGGAGGGTGAAGTTTTCAGCAGTCAGCTCTGACAGTCGGACAGAACATTCTGGTTGTAACACTCTCGTTTGTATATGTTTGTATTACTGTTTCTGTTAATATATTTGTTTAACTCAGTCCCTCTCATTGTGTCTTTATTTCTGGTCCTAGATATCAAATATCTCTAAATACATAGCAGAAGCACCAGGCCAGTTGTGAAAACAATATTCAATGCATGGATAAACGGTAAACTTATAAATGTGTCTGGCGAGAAAAGTTGTCTAGAACGAGCCAATGAACCAAAATTCCTAGCAACAGATATAGCAATTGATTCAATATAATCTTTCCACTTCAAGTCAGCGGAAAACTTTAGCCTAAGAAGGCACAATGAGTCATTCTCTTGTAGATGGAATCGCGAGTGGCTCGCCATTTCGTGTGACCTGGCTTAGGATCGGCGGGCGTGGGCAGCGATGATCCGAGGTTGCTGTACTTGCTCGGGAGGAAGCCGGTTCAACTCGACCAGGGTGAAAACCGATATAAATCAAGTCAAACTTAGAATCAGCCATACTGTTGAACGACAAAAAAGGTTCTGTCAGATGATTAAAAGAAAGGAGTTTTGTTTTTGTTAAAATTAACAAGCCATTTCTTGCCCCAGTTAACAACAGATTGAAAGTCATTTTTTTTTAAATTAGCTGCCCTGAAACGATCAGACTTCCAATTAAGACAGGAATATATAGTTGTGTCATCATCATAGATACAGTGTTGGGAATGGAAGACATCGGGAAGATCGTTGATGAAAATATAGGTTCCAGGATAGAGACATGGGAAATAGCCGCATTAATGTAAAAAGATCTAGAAGAGTGGCCGCTGCAGACAACTTTCATTTCGCTATTTAATAAGATCATATGAAAGAAAAATGCTTCCATAAATGCCATCAACTTTAAATATGTGAAAAAGGTCAAAATGCCAAAACTATTTCAAACGCCTTCGAGATAATCAAAAAGCAACAACTTGACCGTTACCGTTCTTATCTACAAATTGACTAACTATTTCAACAATAACCATTAACACATCAGCAGTAGACCCAGAGAAGTATAACCCATACTGATTGTCTGAAAGAGAACTCGGCGCGGGAAGATGCCTAATTCATTAGAATTGCTAGTCAGTCAGTTACGTGCCATACGTGATACACGCTTAGGCGATCATGTATCTTTCGATACATAACTGACGAGGCATATTTTTTCCCGCAGTAGGTTGTCATTTTTGTCTGCAGTAGACCAGTTGCTATCCAAGGCTATAGAACCCAGTCTGTCCTGCTATTTACCCATAGCTGGGGAAGAAGAGGATTCATACCTTTCCGAGGGGTATTTGCCCGTAAATGAATGTAATGGATTGGACTAGAAAGTCAGTCAGTCAGTTACGTGCCATACGTGATACACGCTTAGGCGATCATGTATCTTTCAATACATGACTGACGAGACAGATTTTTTTCGCGCAGTAGGTTGCTATTTCTTTCTGCGGTTGACCAACTGTCGTCCAAGGCTATTTACCTATAGCTGGGTGGGCGGAGAAGAGGATTCAGTCCTTTCCCAAGGGTATTAGCACGTAAGTGAATGTAATGGATTCGACTGGAATTCGAACTCGGCTCTCCAATTCCCCAATCCATTACTCCACCGTACCTCCTGAATAATTAAAAACCCGCCTCCACCCCGCGAACATATGCAAAAATACTCATAAAAATGAGAAAAGGCAAGATGTAGAAACAACAAAATGCGTTTTATTTATTATCTGGTTTTATTCTGGTGTTGGAGACACAAGAGACAGTAATCAGTCAGTTATGTGCCATGTGTGATACACGCTTAGGCGATCATGTATCTTTTGATAAGTGACTGACGAGGCAGATTTTTTCCTGCAGTAGGTTGCCATTTCTTTCTGCAGTAGACCAGTGGCCATCCAAGGCTATAGAACCCGGTCTGTCCTGCTATTTACCCATAGCTGGGTGGGAGGGAGGTATGAAAAGAGGATTCATACCTTTCCCAAGGGTATTAGCACGTAAGTGAATGTAATGGATTCGGCTGGAAGCCATGTCGGGCTTTTGATAGCATCACTTCATCACGTTTTAGTGGATGTCATATCGGATTTTTGGAGGCATCGCGTCTTCCAAGATTCGTTCATGTCATGTTCGCTTTTTGAATGGATCGCGTCTTCACACATCGGTGAGTGTCATGTTCGGCTTTTGCAAGTATCGCGTCTTTACACGTCGGTAGAAATCATGTCGTTTTTTTTTTTTGCAAGTGTCATGTCCACATGCATCGCTTTTTGGTGGCAAAAGTCGTTTTTATTTTTCATGTTACACTTTTCCTAGGAGGCAACAAAAACAAAATGCCCGAAGCGAAGTAAAAAAAAAAATAGAAATTAAAAATTATTAAACGAAGAAATTTAATCTTGCATAAAGGAAAAATATGTATTTGATATCCCGATCAGATGAAACGAAGTTTTGGGTGCATTTTTTTTTAAAGCAGTGTGCACGCTGTTAGGAATATTGCTTTTTTTTGTCATTATATATATATATATTTGTGTATTTAGGCAGCAATCCTTCTTTCATGCACATTTCATTAAAAACGACAGACAAGGTGCTTTTATTTAGTTTTTTATGCAATTTCTAATGCGATCTAATAATGTTTTTCTTTTCGGATGATAAATTATATAAAAACTGTCCGAATGTTCTTTTTATCCGAGCGCTTTCGGCTATACATTTAGCCATTTTCAAAGATTATATTTGAACTGTTAGAATTAGAAATAGTTTGTTATATGTATGTTTTATAAAATGTTTCATTTTTTTTCATAAAACAGTTTTTATTATAAGGTTTCGTCTTGAATTTCTTCATGTTACTTTGCTGTGAAATTGCGGACCATTTTTAAGACCAGAAATGTGTTCCCCTCCTTTATGAAGGATAGACTGTCCTATCTAAGTAAAAATTCAGTGATTTATCAATTTAAGTGTCGATGTGATTCGGTATATATAGGATGGACTGGTCTTCGTTTGGAAACGCGCGTTTCTCAGCATGTTCCATCACATCTACGTAATCCCGAACACAAGAATAGAGTTTATCAGTCGGTCCAGGAGTCGGCTATTGGCCAACATTTGATGGACGACCAGGACTGTGCCTCTGCTTATCAGGACACTTGGTTTTCTGTCCTTCACAGCGTCCAAACTGAATTTCATTTACGTGTTTTGGAAGCTGCATATTTAGAATTACATGGCCCAAATTTATGCAGGCAGAAGGACCATTTCATAAGATCATTAAAACTCTTGGAAGGATTGTGAGTTAAATTTTTTTCCCTTTTATTAACTCTTTCTGAGCTGAGATTTATACACGTCCCTTACGGTTTAATTATATTTTCAATAAATTTAAGTTTAAACGAGCTCGGACTTTTCTTCCATTTGAGTAAATATTTCGATATACGTGTCCTCTTTATACTAATAAATAATGTGCCAACGCGTTACCTATGAATAAGTGTTGGCCGAAAGATATCTTAGGTGTTTATGTCTATAATAAAAAAAAGTTTGATTAATAAAATGGCGTCCCTGTTGTTTAAATATATATATATATATATATATATATATATATATATATATATATATATTGTAAAAATAACGAATACGTTGGTATGTAATCCAAGTGAATCCTAGTAATAACAAATATTAAAACTCGTCCATATAAAGAGCTCAATATATTTATTATTACATAGCAAATAATTAATCACATAATGGGATTGATAAGACAGAATACCTATATTTTTGATTGTTTATATATATATATATATATATATATATATATATATATATATATATATATATATATAAACAATCAAATCCAAATCACCCACCCATGTTTCACTTAGCAGCCGTTTTTCATTATCCCTGCAGTGAAATTCTGAAAAAAGAAAGGACAAGTGATTGTTGGGTTAGTGTCATTCTTTGGCTTGTGTATTTATTTAAGAAGAGTTAGATTTTGGACGTTTTAAGGTTGAAGTCTCTAAATCCAGTCTTTTTTGGACGTTTTAAGGTTGAAGTCTCTAAATCCAGTCGGTTTTGGACGTTTTATGGTTGAAGTCTCTAAATCCAGTCGTTTTTGGACGTTTTAAGGTTGAAGTCTCTAAATCCAGTCGTTTCTGGACGTTTTAAGGTCTAAGTCTCTAAATTCAGTCGTTTCTGGACGTTTTAAGGTTGAAGTCTCTAAATCCAGTCGTTTTTGGACGTTTTATGGTTGAGGTCTCTAAATCCAGTCGTTGGATCAAAATTCGACTTGAAGAATAAAGAAATTTCGGAGAAACAATCAAGAGATCATTCAAAAGAACTGGCAGACTTTAAGTGAATTGAAAAGGCCAAAGGATTCTAGCCAAGTGTCTCTCTATCTATCTATCTATCTATCTATCTATCTATCTATCTATCTATCTATCTATCTAACACAGTCCTTGTCATATCTATCTATCTATCTATCTATCTATCTATCTATCTATCTATCTATCTATCTATCTATCTATCTATCTATCTATCTAACACAGTCCTTGTCATATCTATCTATATATCTATCTATCTATCTACCAACGTATATATATATATATATATATATATATATATATATATATATATATATATATATATATATTAAAAAGAAGAGAGGTACCGCAAACGTTTTTTGTTGTTATGTGGATTTTTAAAAAAAATATTATGCTTTATTTTTCATAATTTTACTACACGTGTTTCTGGTCTCACGACCGTCTTCAGGTAAAGGGTGGAGATTTCCACATATTATTAAAAATAATTAATTTTTTTCTTTATGTTTTTCAATGTTAAAGACGGTCGCGAGACCAGAAACTCGTGTAGTAAAATTATGAAAAATAAAGAATAATATTTTTTTTAAAAATCCACATTACAACCAAAAACGTTTGCGGTTTCTTTCTTCTTTTTAATATACACACTTTTCTCTCGTTGGAACTTATATAACCTCTTCCTTTTATATATATATATATATATATATATATATATATATATATATATATATATATATATATATATATATATATATATATTATGGGTTACTGTATAAAAATTCAGATATAAATTAAAGATGGATCTGTCAAAAGACACGATATGTAAAGACAAAAGCAAAAATTATTCATTTCCCCATCTGTATATCATTTTGATTTCTACGTCGGCTAACATTAATTTCACTGATTAAAAACAAAGATGTCTCTTCAAAACACGAGTTTCTACAAAATATAACGCTTACAGCAATAAGAAACATGTATTGATGTACATCACGAAAAACATCCATAGCAATGGGCAATGCAAGCCCCCTTCATTTATTCTTTTCAACCTTATATAGATTTGTGTTTGTGTCATCCGGAAATGACTCAGCGTCAGCGAAGGGAAGCCATTGTGTCATATATGCTGAAAATGATTGTAATATTCTTTTTTATGAGATGAAACGCACATAATGGACCCAGGTTTCTCGTTTAGTCCGCGCCAGTATCGGTTAATTTTGACGTTTAAACATGTTGGCTAAACATTCTACCTTTGGCGATGTTAAAATTAATTAAAGTCAGATAATAATTTCTGATTAATTCCTGGAAGAAATTCTATACAAAGAAAATTCCTTGCGACCAAAATAGGTACTTTGATTTGCTGATTAACCAAGACTGCCGGAAAACATTTGGTCAAAATGTTCGAGAAGCAATAAAAAATATTCAAAATCCTACAGAATTCATGAATGTGTTCCGTATAAATTCCCTGAAGGATGCACTCGTAGTGTAGCGGTTGTCGGTGTGGAAAATAGAATCGATGTTCAAATTTCGTTCAGCGTAAAACTTACGGTAGAAATATTTGCGTTCACTTTGGCACAAATACCATCTTGAAAGGTAGGATGATTTTCTAAGCGTAACATGCCGTAATTCCCCATCCATAATACGCATCCCTAAAATGGTGCTGAATGTATGAGAAAATGATTCTACTTACGTATAATACGCACCCATTGTTTGGTAATCAAACACTATAAATTGTTCCTCTCCAATTTCATTAAGGTCAGCGTTTCCTACTCTTATTTAAAAATGTTTTTAAACATAGAATAATATTATTCGAATTTAGTTTTATGATAATTCTTATTTTATTTCACGGCAATTTTTTAAAGATATTTTTGTAGCTGTGAATAATACGCACCCCTGATGAAAAAAATGCGTATTATACATATATTACGGTAGATCCGACAAAGTCGAAAGTTTGGCGCACTCAGTGAGAATCGATCTCACTATTCAGTCGTAATTATTCTAGCGAGACAAGCTTGCTAACACTTACACCACGTAGAAGTGCCGAGTGATTTTCTAAGTGTAGATTAGATGTGGCACAAGGCCGAATGTATGGAGCACCCAGTGAGGATCGAACTCACTATTCAGTCGTAATCGTTCTAGAGAGGCAAGTTTGCTAACCATTACACCACGTAGAAGTGCCGAGTGATTTTCTAAGTGTAGCTTAGATGTGGCACAAGGCCGAAAGTATGGAGCACCCAGTGAGGATCGAACTCTATTCAGTCGTAATTGTTCTAGCGAGACAAGTTTGCTAACCATTTCACCACGTAGAAGTGCCGAGTGATTTTCTAAGTGTAGCTTAGATGTGGCACAAGGCCGAAAGTATGGAGCCCCCAGTGAGGATCGAACTCACTATTCAGCCGTAATCGTTCTAGCGAGACAAGTTTGCTAACCATTACACCACGTAGAAGTGCCGAGTGATTTTCTAAGTGTAGCTTAGATGTGGCACAAGGCCGAAAGTATGGAGCACCCAGTGAGGATCGAACTCAATATTCAGTCGTAATTGTTCTAGCGAGACAAGCTTGCTAACCATTACACCACGTAGAAGTGCCTCTCCTCTTGAAAGGACTACATCCATCTCTTTTCAGCATTGTGGTAATTGCCCCAAATCAAATCAGTTTGAAAATACAAATATTTCGGTGTTTTTTAAGAAATGACATTCATCGCAAGGAATGTCTTTATTTTTCATTCTTAGGGACGCAGTTTATAAATACATATGCAGGACTTGGTTCAAAACAACTCTCCAACCTAATCCATATTTACATAACTGAGTTTTACTAATTGTAATGGAGAGATGAACCGTTTCTCTCTCTCTCGATATATATATATATATATATATATATATATATATATATATATATATAAACAAAAAAACATTGGGCATTCATTAAACGAAGAATTAGCATTATTTCCCAGGTAAAAATTATAAAATTTCTGTTTTCTCTCTTTCTAGTAGCGATGGGAGTTTCTGTCCTAACCTTTTGCTTAAATTAGCGTGGAAAGTTAACATCTTCATTACGTCCCAAGCTATGGATTAATCAGCGAAGCATACTGGACTCTCTGACCTTGTTTAGAAACCAGTCCAGGGTAAAGAAATGTCTGAATTCGAAACCAGTTGTGTATCATGCTGCTAACTGCACCCTATTCATTATACCCTTCAAAAAACACAACCTAGTGTGTTGAAACTGTGGCTTTATTCTTAACAAAGAAAGAGAAGGAGAGTTCCTTAGCTTTGCAAAGGCAATTAATGATACAGACACTTTCTTTTATTTAGCTTGGTTGAGTATGGCATAAGGCTAATAAGAATGTACCGCATTCCAATGTGAATTTTGTTTATTTATCTTTGTTCTACGACAGAGAGTTATTTTGCTAAAATTTGGTCGACCTGAAACATGACCCTATAAATGGAACACGTCTTCAGAATCGAATTCTCGACTCAATCAATAGTCAGCTCGTTCTTCTGCTACTGGAGCGTCTCCTCGTAATGACGCGACAAACTAGAAAACAAGGCTTACTCAATCGTCACTCTGCACCCAGACGCTCTTAGTGATTTCTCTTTCGATTTTTAATATTCTTTGGAAAACGTAATTTGAATCTTCAAATCAATGTTACCGTTTCTTTAGATCCAAGAGAAATTAATGCAGCTACTCATCGCTTAACGACAAGTTTCCCTTCCAATGACCTAGTCGCAAAGCGGGTTGGTCGTTGATTGAGAATTATTAGCTGACCACTATTTCAGTCATGGCACGATATGTAATGGCTTTGTGCCAAAAATCGTCAGATAGATTTAATGTCACTTTTGCAACATTAGTAACATTCCTAATTTAAGTTTTTAGAGTACAGTAGTGAACTAAATAGGAAAGATAATCAACAAATTCGAAAATCAGCTCTATATTCTGCACATTACATCGGATTGCTGACTGTAAATACAGCATAAGTATTTTTTTTATTTTTCATTTCACTCATGGCAAGCGTGTAATGGGTTTGTGTCAACCATCTTCAGATAGATTTAATATTACTTTTGCAACATTTGTAACATTCCTAATTTATAGTTATACAGTACAGTAGTCTGTTGAACAGTAAACATAATCAACAAATTCGAAAATCAGCTCTATATTCTCAACATTACATCGGTTTGCTGACTGTAAATACAGCATAAGTAAATTTTTTAAAATTTATTTTCCATTTTATTTATTCATTCTGATTCATTTTGAAGAAAGAGAAAACTATCACAATCAAAACCTTCGTACAAAATACAATACCGACTGGTTGGATTTTTAAGTCAAATTCTTTTTGTTGTCTGAATTTATGGGGTGAGGAGTTATCATTATTTACACTGTTGTCCTCATCTTTGTTGTTAACGCAAAGTTTTGGTCGGTATACACACCGTCCTTCCTCAGGTGTATACCGATATGGATAACCTACAGGGAATACTGGACTAAACCCTTTATTTAATCTTCAGGGATAGTTCTCGTTTCACTGCACCTATCTAAGGATGGCCCGTCAATTTTAAAAAATTTATTCTTAAGTTTATTTGGTGATGGGAAAATGACAACGGAAATTTATTCATGTACGAAAAAGAAAATATTTCAAAGAATTTACCAGACCAAACGGAGAAGGTTATTGAAAATTTTCCTAGCTTGAGCTTGCCGGAAAGATTATATAGCATCTAGTGCATATCGTCAAGTTCTTTATTTAATATTGCTTAGTTGTTTCATGGCCATTCCCCTGAGTAGATATATAGACTGCCCGACCCAAGGATTGAACACACATCTACTACGTCACCAATTTCACAAACAATCGCTATAATCCACTAGGCCATTGCCCTGTAAGAAGATCAATAACTGAACAGTAGTAAATAACACTAAGAACATGAAGAGATATCCGTAGATCTGGACAGTGAGATGAGAACAGTCTACGGTCGGAGGTTAAATAAAATGTTCAGAATTCGTTGTAGGTTACTCATATTAATATTTATCTGAGGAAGGTCGGAGAAAATAACGACAATAAAAATGAAAATGATAGTCCGAATATAATTAGTGTAAATAAATTATTTTTATCTTTTTTTAATAATTTCATCGCAAGCAAGACGAAAATGTCACTAAGACGCAAAGGGATTACTGGGAAGGAAATAGAATGAGAAGACTTTAGTGAGGAGAAAGGACAAGAAAAGAACAGGTTTCAGGAAGACAGAAGATGGCGATAATGCCACTAAGACGCAAGGGGTTACTGGGAATGAAAGAGAATGAGAAGACTTTAGTGAGGAGAAAGGACAATAAAAGAACAGAATTTAGTAAGAGAGAAGATGGCGATAATGCCACTAAGACACAAGGGGTTACTGGGGGTGAAAGAGAATGAGAAGACTTTAATGAGCCGAATGGAGATTAAGAGAACATTGTCCAGGAAGACAGAAGATGGAAAATGTGAAGACTATAACGAAAAGGAAAGACAATGAAAGTCCATTTTTCAAGAAGACAACACCATGATTGGCGTTGTATTTGAATTTAAATATTATTGATGGCAGGAAATTAAAAATATCAGATGTACGAAAAAAGAAACTATTAGCATGGAACTTATTACATCGGTCAATTACCAAATCACCTCGTTGTCAATCTTGTAAGCCTAAATTTTTCCCATTCGGGTACAAATATCAGACTTACTGTCATGAAGATATTTATAGAAAAGACATAGGTAAGCCATGTAACGTCGGTGAAGAATCTGACTGAAGACAGTATATTAGTTCAGGACTGATAACATTACGGACACGTTTTGGGATTGTCTTGTTGAAACTCCGATGTTAAGCACTTAAAGGTGTCCAGCGAAGATTTCCTGAGCAATTTTCTCGTCGAGGTCAAGCAAGATCACTTGGACATTGATTTCTCGCCCTGGACATATACAGACATAATTTTATTATCGGAAATACACCCAATTTGCAACACAATTCCATAATGATCCACCGTATCTTCACGGATGATGGCGGCCTAATCACGTTCGTTCCCCACACCGTACCTCTTTTTTGCCTCTCCCCGAAGGTTACTTGCCACTATGACTGATACCTACACACATTCATATATATATATATATATATATATATATATATATATATGTATATACATTATATATGTATATACACATATATATACATATATGTATATAAATAATAATAACATATATATACATATATACATATATATATATACAGACATGGATATATATATATATATATATATATATATATATATATATATATATATATATATATATATATATATAATGATCCGTTGCATCTTCTCAGATGATGTCCGCCTCATCACGCCCGCACCATACCTCGCAGCTATCCCGTGCATGACCCCGAAGGTGACTTGCCCGGCCGGATGATGGATTCACACAACTGTGCCTGATTCATATATATATATATATATATATATATATATATATATATATATATATATATATATATATATATATATATACACAAATATATATACATTATATATATATATATATATATACAAATATATATACATTATATATATATATATATATACAAATATATATACATTATATATATATATGCATATATACACATATATACACATGTATATAAATAATAACATATATATATACATATATACATATATATACATACATGCATATATATATATATATATACATACATGCATATATATATATATATATATATATATATATATGATGATCCGCTGCTCCGGTTAAGGCAGTGGAGAACTTTCAGAGGGGAATTAACAGGAGATATCTGATAACTATCATCCATTAAACATGGCACGTGGAACTAGAAAACTCTACCACTATGAGCGAAATAAAGGTTTCAGTTCGACATTCCAACAACCTGAAGAAGTCCAGAGCGTACAACGGCCGAAACGTTGCAATAAATATGGCGTCAAATATGAGAACAATAGACCGAATAATGTAAATAGTGTACATAATACATCATCTCAGAAATATAGACAGATACTGAAAGGCCAAAACGCTGTAAAAATATGCCAACATAGATGAGGACAATAGTCCGAATAATGTAAATAGTGTACATAATACCTCATCTCAGAAATATAGACAGATACTGAAAGGCCGAAACGTTGTAACAAATATGACGACAAAGATGAGCACAATAGTCCGAATAATGTAAATAGTGTACATAATACCTCATCTCAGAAATATAGACAGATACTGAAAGGCCGAAACGTTGTAACAAATATGACGACAAAGATGAGGGCAATAGTCTGAATAATGCAAATAGTGTACATAATACCTCATCTCAGAAATATAGACAGATACTGAAGAGCCGAAATGTTGTAATAAATATGGCGGCAAAGATGAGGACAATAGTCCGAATAATGCAAATAGTGTACATAATACCTCATCTCAGAAATATAAACAGATACTGAAGGGCCGAAACGTTGTAATAAATATGGCGACAAAGATGAGGATAATAGTCCGAATAATGCAAATAGTGTACATAATACCTCATCTCAGAAATATAGACAGGTACTGAAAGGCCGAAACGTTGTAATAAATATGGTGACAAAGATGAAGGCAATAGTCCGAATAATGTAAATAGTGTACATAATACCTCATCTCAGAAATATAGACAGATACGATCACAGTAATTAGATTTAAAGGTGTAAGCTTTGTTAGTTGGGTATTATTTTGTTTTTACATAGTGCCAGTTTAGTGCGCCTTAAATGTAAAGGTGTTTCATTAACTTCTGTGTAAAGCTCTCCACTGGGGCGCCTAAAAGCTCTGAGGCCTTGATGATAGGTTGCGTTGAGTATTGTTAAATATTATTTTCTAACTGCACCTTTTATGAAACTTGCGTAATCCAATTTTGAACGAAGTAATCATTTGTCAATCTGCTCCCCGTTTAATATGGGCTACCACACGCAGAAGTTGAAGGACTTTACCCCCTTTGAATTTTAAATATTTTAGATGGGGAATGAATTTTAACTTTTTGTCAAAAATGCTGCTAAGCATTTTGTGTTGTCCCACTCTTTGGGTTTCTTCACCGTCTAAATTTTAAACAGGGATCGATGTGCAGTTTTCTTAATTTGCAGAAACGTTTTTAGTTTTTTTTTTTGTTTTTTTTTTTTCAAAATTTAAAACCATTTTACGTGGCCCCTCTACTGAGACATTGTTAGAGTTGTCTTTCTATGGCATGCATATGACGAACTCTGTACATTATTAGAAAGTCGTTGACATATAAGAAGCATATCAGTCCTTTGCTGAGGGATTTAACCATGGAACTAATTTTTATATGGAACAGAGTCACTGAAAGAATGCTTTCTAGTAGAACCCTTTCTTGAGCTCCGATAGCGTAGTTCCTATACGGACTTAAAATGTTCGGTCTTCCAGGAAATTTTCTATCAATTGAATCAGCCTTAAATTTAGGTCCAATTCATGCAAGTCTTTCAAGATACCAAATTTCCATGTTGCATCATACGCCTTTTGAAAAAAAAAATCATTGTGAGATGTTTCATCCTAATAAAGGCTCCCCATAAAAAGGTTTCTAGGCGTATAAGTTGTCTCTAGTGCTTCTTTTTTTCCTAAAAGCACATTGGAAGTCGCTTATTAAGCCTTTAGTTTCCAGGTACCAAGTCAACCTGTTTTTGACCGTTCTCTCCATAGTTTTACAGCCAATTCGATAATGCTATTGGTATGTATTTTTCATGCTTTGTGTCATACTTTCCAGATTTTGGCATAGGGATGATAAATGACTATCACCAGATTTTTGAAAAGTTGCCATTTTTCCATATGTTATCAGAAATTTTTAATAACAGTTGTAAGGATTTGTTGGGTAACTGTTTTGTGAATTAGTATTGGATATCATCTGGGCCCATAGCTGTATTGTGGGCTTTCTTTAAGTTTATAGCTCTCAACATTATGTACATTATTTACATTATTCGTATATATATATATATATATATATATATATATATATATGTGTGTGTGTGTGTGTGTGTGTGTGTGTGTGTGTGTGTGTGTCTGTATTGCGTGTCTTTTGCATGTAAATGTTAATTATGAATACTGTTCAAATAACTTAAAATGTCTACAGTAGATAGTTTAAAATATCTAGGCTTTAACTAATAGATTTAAATAGTTTTTTAAATACTTAGACATTTCTATAACATAGTTACCTCCCTTGACGCTTGTCATAGGCTTACATCATGAAATTTAAAAATCGTAGTGTCCATAACTTTAGCGTTTTCACTTATCAAGTAATGAAAAAAAATCAGATGAAGACAACAATTTTTGTCTTAGTAAAATGATGAATACAACAATTTTTGTTTTAGAAAAACAAGACCCCGATGATGACATTGGGCTAATGTCGAAAGTACTCGGAATAAAATGAATATACATCAACATGATAATTTTCTTTCTTCCTTTAATAAGGATACTAAGAAACTTGTCCGTAATTATGAGAGGATCCTATTGAAAATAAGTCGATAATACTTGTCTAAATTGTTTAATGAGACATGTCTTAATGAAGACATGCTACCAAAATGCCAATTTTAATTGGCAGATGAATGTTTAGAGATTGATTTGGCTAGTTGGTCTGCAATATCCATTTTGCTTGTAATTTTAGAGTTATTTATTTATCGACAGATGTTCTACGGTATTTGATATTTGCTTGCTATTTTCTTTATCATATTCAAGACGGATTTGAACAGCCATTTCTTCCTAAGTATGCGAACTTCTCACTGAGGGCTCTGTATTTGTCAGGTTCACTGGAATTCATTGTGGTCATTCCTTGCGTTATTTTTGCATAGGATGAGCCTTTCATGCAGCATTCATTTAGCTTACCTCCACGAATGAAACATTATTGTTTATGTTTCACCATGACTGTCTTTTTTCACATTTTCCAGAAATCGCCCGATCGAGAGTATGCTGGGAGGTTTTCCTGGCTGTTACTACATCTCACTTCATAGTGGCAGTCTTCGTCCGTATAGTCTGAATCTCTTTGGCCACATTTCCACATGTTGAGGGCCTTCTGACACTATCCCTATGATACCCAAATTTTCAACACTTGAAGAACCTTTTAGTAAACCTTTTGTTTCATTGGCTCAATATTATACCCGACTTTTATTTTCTTTGGGATTTGACGTGTGACAAAAGTAAGGATATATGTGTCCGTTCTTTTAGTTTCTCCTGTCTTTTTATCGTGATTCTACGGTAATCACTGACCACTTGGTTTCCTAAGGTAGGTGTGACTTCCTCAGGTGTGGCCAGAGATAACTCTCTGCTACTAACACAACCCCCTTAACGACCGTTCGTGGCGGGGGGGTATTTTGCTGTCATGAAATGTCTTTATCTTCAGTAAACATTCTGCGTGTTTCTTATTTTCAACTTCTAGCAGTAAATTGCCGTTTCTTAATTTCTTAACTGTTTCGGAGTTAATCCAACTGGATAATCCTACTGGATAATCCTACTGGAAAATCCTACTGGATAATCCTACTGGATAATCCTACTGGAAAATCCTACTGAATAATCCTACTGGATAATCCTACTGGATAATCCTACTGGATAATCCTACGGGAAAATCCTACTGGATAATCCTACTGGATAATCCTACTGGAAAATCCTACTGGATAATCCTACTGGAAAATTCTACTGGATAATCCTACTGGATAACCCTACTGGAAAATCCTACTGGATAATCCTACTGAATAATCCTACTGGATAATCCTACTGGAAAATCCTACTGGATAATCCATCTGGAAAATCCTACTGGATAATCCTACTGGAAAATCCTACTGGATAATCCTACTGGATAATCCTACTGGAAAATCCATCTGGAAAATCCTACTGGATAATCCTACTGGATAATCCTACTGGAAAATCCTACTGGATAATCCTACTTGATAATCCTACTGGATAATCCATCTGGAAAATCCTACTGGATAATCCTACTGGAAAATCCTACTGGATAATCCTACTGGATAATCCTACTTGATAATCCTACTGAATAATCCTACTGGATAATCCTACTGGAAAATCCTACTGGATAATCCTACTGGAAAATCCTACTGGATAATCCTACTGGAAAATCCTACTGGATAATCCTACTGGATAACACTGTTCCTGTTAAAAAAGGGAGACATTTTTCTAAAGGAGTTTCCTCCGGGGATACAGGCACAAGAAATCTAGAGACTTTAGAACTTATTTCTTTTTCCGAATCAGAGTCTGAAAGATATCCTTTGTTTGTTTGTTTTTTTATTTTGGTAGTTCCTTATTTCGATATAGAAAAATTCACAGCCTGTGCTCCTCACCCATTTCGGATATCGACATTTAGGCATGTCAAGCAGGGAAATCCAGTCGCCTTGTGTGGAGAATTAATTCGTAGGTCCAAGAGGGATAGAGTAGCGTAGCCTATATGTGCGAGCAAATTGCTAGCGATGCAGACTCTCCGAGCACAGGCGCTGGAATGACGAGGCGTCAGTGAATCAGATCGAGGCTGGCAGTGTGCCCAATATGCAAATTATCTGGCTCAGCAAAAACGTATAAAAAGGCGAGTCCTTGTTGAGCCGGGAGAAGGACTTTTGTGCGTTCATCTTAATTCACGTCGTCGCGTACTAAACCAGAATTCGTTGCGAGGGTGTTTCTAATGTCTGTGCTACTGAATCCATTCTTTTCTGCTTCTTGATAAGATTCAAAGACGGATATGCAATGTCATCGGCCCTTATCTGGCATCTCGTCTGCAGTCGCTCTCTCAAAGACCTGCCGTCGCCTCCCTGTCTTTTTTACAAATACTTTCATGGTAACTGCTCCGATGAGCTGCTTTCGCTGGTTCCCAGACTTCATGAATTTAGACGTTCTACTAGGCTGGCATCTCGCTCTCACCCTTTCACCGTTGAAACTGTTAAATATAGCCGTCTCTTCTACTTTAAGTGATGCAAGTACAAGTAAAGGATTATGCATTTTATCGGTGCCGGAGAACAGCTCTGAGATTGTGGAAGACTACAGCTGCATCCCATAAGTCATTTTTCGAGCACTTTGGTGCTTACAGTGGAATTCGTGTGTGGAGGAGACTGCACGAGACTGTAGTTTCAACCTATCACGAGAGTACTGTTCAAGCTGGCGGTAGTCTTATAATAATATGGGATGTTTTCTGTTGTCCTTCATAAGAAACCAAAGTCAACCTGGAATTTGTTTTCACACGTATAAAATTATTAAAAAAATCTTATTTTACGGCAGTGAAGGTTCCTTTCTTCAAGGTCTTCGTACCTGTGGAACTCCCTCCCCTTTTCCTGTTTCCCTGATAGCTATAATCTTCAACTATTCAGATGTAATGTCAATCGACGTCTCCAGATGCCTTGATCTGTCCCCTATCCTTCTCTTCATCTTTTCCTCTATCACTCCTATTTGCTCTCGCTCCAACTCTCTGTAACCCCTTGTTTGCTAGTGGCTTCCCGCATTGCTTGGGGTGAAACGCTTGAAAAAAAGAAAGAAAAGAAAACACCTTGACAAATTAGTATACTCGTATTTGAGAGAAACTCTGAGCACCCATTAAACCATCTGTTGCACTTCCCAAATAAATGTATAAACTGGCATGTTCTCAGCTATGTTTAAGACTCTTCAAACCGATTGACCCTCAGCCATCTTGCCTATAAATTTGATAAAGATGGTATTGTATCCCGCTGTGTATCTGGGGTATAATATTTAGTTATAAAATACTCCATAAATTGATATAGTTATAGGCGCCATGGCTTATCGTGATCAGCCGATTAATCGAATCGGGCCTCATGGACCGCCCGTCTGGCCCAAGTAATGGAAAAAGTGGTGTGTTTGGAAGTAACTAATTCTGACCCCTAAAGCCGTCAACCAACATGATCCTGTCTCCGGGCATTACGGGTTGCCACCCACGGCAAACAGATGGCCTCATGGAGGAAGGAGGTCTTACCCCTGTGCAGATATGTAATCGGCGTATCCTGAAACCCCATGTAACAGCGTGGTGAAAATTTCTAGGTAACATAAGGAGGAAGGAGGGCTTGGAGAATATGACACTCACAGGACCTATTGAACGTTTAAATGGGTGACAGACGAGATCGAGGTAAAGAGATATGAAAAGAGGCTATGAGCTACAAAGGACAGGAAGTCATGGAGAGGCATGATCGCCGACGTCTTGAAAAGGACAGAAAAGAAGAAGCAGAATAAAAATAAGCAAAAATAGACTAGAGATGGTATTGAAGGAGAAAGGAGGTGGGAGGGGGAGAAAGAGCAAAGTAGGGAGGGGGAGAAATAGAAAGAGGGTAGAGGAAGAAAGAGCGAGGTAGGGAGGGGGAGAAATAGGAAGAGGGAGGGGGAGAAATAGGAAGAGGGTAGAAGAAGAAAGAGCGAAGTAGGGAGGGGGAGAAATAGGAAGAGTGGAGGGGAAGAAAGAGCAAAGTCGGGAGGGGGAGAAATAAGAAGAGGAGGGAGAAATAGGAAGAGGGTAGAAGAAGAAAGAGCGAAGTAGGGAGGGGGGCGAAATAGGAAGAGGGTAGAGGAAGAAAGAGCGAAGTAGGGAAGGGGAGAAATAGGAATAGGGAGGGAGAGAAAGAGCGAAGTAGGGAGGTGGAGAAATATGAAGAGGGAGGGGGGAGAAATAGGAAGAGTAGAGGGGAAGAAAGAGCGAATTAGGGAGGGGAAGACATAGGAAGAGGGGTGGGAGAGAGATAGGAAATGCGGAGGGTGAGGTTAAAGAGGACTCGATCTTGAGATAAACCAATGAGAGAACAAAACATTAAAGAGGGGAATATAAAGCCATGACTCCCCACAGTCAGATACAAAGACTTAAAGGTGACCTAAATGTTTTCTCTGATGTGGAGTTGGTACTGTTATTATTCCAAAGGGGAGGTAACAACTGAAGACAGGGTTTCTTAAGTTGACAACGTCTAATCAGATGTTCTATATAATTAAAGAGAGGTCGGAGATAGAGACTTGCACCTTTTTTTTTTCATATAATTTACCCTTCAGTCGAGTATCTATTAATTACCATTAGGTTTTTATAATTCAATAAATTAAAGATCTTCCTCCAAAAAGTCATTGTGAATATTTTTATAGCTTATTTTGTAATTAAACATAAAAGAAGACGTAATTGAACTTGAAAGATTTAAATATTTCTGAATAAAATGAACCGTGGATCTTTAAGTTTATCAGCCGACTACAAAGCAAATGCTAGTAAACACCTGAGGATAAATGTGCAATACCTTTTAGGGCCAAAGGATTACGTCAAATGAAATCATAGAAAATAACGACGTAAATAAAAACATTCATGGGGAATTCCTCTAAATTCTAGGATATACCGCACATATATATATATATATATTTTAAACATGTAGTATTGAATGTTAAAGTCGTACATAGTCGTACATATTTTCTTTTGAATTTTCTCATATTCTCCAATGAGACCTTTTATTTGAAAATAGTTTCGAAATATGTATTGTCCATACGATGACCAAGCGCTTTCGAACATCATTGTTCATCTTCAGGGTTAATATTTTTAGTCAAATTTTTTTTATGATTACGCTACAACATAAATGTTTGTTTAAAAAAATTTTGACTAAAAATATTATATATAAAATATTATATATATATATATATAGCATAATAATATATAGCATAATATAAAATATTATATATATATATATAGCATAATGAGAAATTTCTTTAGATATAGTTAAAAAAAAACCTTTTTAAACAACATCTAAAATATTATCGTTAGATTTACGTTAGAAATATTCAAACACAGTTGCATTCCACATCACGTGACGACCGCGTCTCGCGACGGACGCTACTTAAAAACAAACTTCTGAATACAGTTACTTAATTTATTTCTGACGAAAGATCGGGGCGATCTGAAATATCAAATATATATATATATATATATATATATATATATATATATATATATATATATATATATATATATATATATAAATAAATACTTTCACAAAATAAACATTCAATTTTTTTTCTTTTAATTTGCAACTTTTCAGTTGTTTTCTCCATATTATACATATATATATATATATATATATATATATATATATATATATATATATATATATACAGTGCTGTTCGATAAAAGTGACTCACCTGATTTTTTTACTAAATGTTCTCTTCTTCGATGAAGCGAAAGTTGAGCTAAATTCAAAGGATAAGCGATCTAAAATCCGAACAAGAAGCTCTGAAAGCTCTTTGAATTTAGCAGTAAGTACTGTCAAGCATCCGTTCAGTATAATGTTCTGGGGATGCTTTTCTTTTCATGGAACTGGTGGTTTCTTAAAACCTATTGAAAAGACCCTCAGGAGCGAGCAGTACAAGAGAATTTTAGAGTCTTGTCTGCTCCCTTCTGCTGAAAGGGTGCAAATCGACCCCACCAAGCTCATTTTTATGCAGGATAATGCTCCCTGTCACAAATCAAAATTGATGAAGGAATACTTTGATGAGAAGCAGGTGAGTGTTATGACATGGCTTCCCCAATCTCCTGACCTCAACCACATAGAAAACTTATGGAGCATTATAAAGTACAGGCTCTCGAGAAAGCAGTTGAGCAACAAAGAGGATTTGATTGTGAATTTCATATCCGAATGGAATTCAATGCTTGGAGATGAGATTTGCCAGAAACTAATCAAGTCAATGCCAAAAAGGGTTGAAAAGGTTATTCAAAATAAAGGAGGGTCCATAGATTATTAAATATTTCGAAATATATTACCTATTATAAATAAATTATACCTCTATATCCCAAATTATAATTATCAATAGAATACCTTACGGTGAGTAAAATTTTTACTTGGTGTTCGGGAAGAGGTCTTTATATTAGTAATATTAAAAATTAGTTTGACCCCCAAAACAATAGGCGAAAAAAATTTTAATAAAAAAATCAGGTGAGTCACTTTTATCGAACAGCACTGTACACACACACACACACACATACACACACACACACACGACATATATATATATATATATACATATACATATATATATATATATATATATGAATGAAGAAATATAGTCTTAAGATGTGCTATATTTATGGGATAAAGTGCTCAATATTAGAGATAGAGCGTGTGTAAATATAAAAGTGAACATAGAAAACACTTAGAGGCGACAGTCTGTTTCATGCTAGATGCAATCGTCAGGCCACGATTTTTTTTTCGGCTATTTATATATACGGGTCAGTGGTGCATAGTGGGTAGTCTATTTTGGCTGTTATTTTACCGGAAGATGTTTATTTGTTTATTTATTTATTTGGGTTAAATTATTTTGCTTGTTTTTATTTATTTTTCATTTTTATTTATTATCTTATATATTTTTTATTTTATTTTATTTTTTTTGATCGGTGTTTTTATTAATGTAGTAATAGTTTGTTTATATAGCTTATTTAATAGTTTTGTTTTTGTTTGGGAAGATAATTAAAGCTATTTGTTCAATTTTGGGGTTGATTGTTGTAGTTTGTTCTAACTATTATTTTGGCGGCAACAGTTTTTACTTTGTTTATTACTCCATGTATTTATTTGGATTGATTATCTTTATTCGTTTTTTCTAACGGCAAGTTTATCGGTATCGGTTGTTAGTTTATTTATATATTTGGATGTATTTAGATCAATTTATTTTACTTGTAATTAATTATTTGTTATATTGTATATTTTCACATTTTGGTTTTCGATTTTTAAGTAACGTAGTATATTATTTTTTTAATTTTTTATTCATTTCTTATCGTTATATAAAAGTTATAGCTATTTTTTCGTTCGATTTTTGGTTTGACTTTTATAGTCAAACTAATATTTTGGTCATAATAGTTTGCTAATTTGTTTATTTATTGATTTTGTTCCTTATTTTTTATTCTATTTCGTCTATTCTAACAGGTGTGATTTGGTAATTTGTTTGGATTAATTTATTTTGCTTATTTTATTCTCATTTTGTTTATTTATTCCGTATTTGATTTTTAAATAACGTAGTAAAAATTTTTTCTCATGTCTGGATTTTGAGATGAGATTGGATCTTTTATTTAATAACTTATTTTGGTCTGGGAAGGTAATGATAGCTATTTTTTCCTCCAAGCAAAGTTTGCAAGTTTTTGATAGGTTGTTGTAGGCTGGTGATTTTTTCCTTATTTTCCAAGATACTTTTTGTGTGGTCTCCGTTATTTTAGCAAACTATTATATTGTCCTCATTTTTGTCGCCATATTTATTACAACGTTTCGGCCTTTCAGTATCTGTCTATATTTCTGAGATGAGGTATTATGTACACTGTATACATTATTCGGACTATTGTCCTCATCTTTGTCGCCATATTTATTACAACGTTTCGGCCTTTAAGTATCTGTCTATATTTCTGTGATGAGGTATTATGTACACTATTTACATTATTCGGACTATTGTCCTCATCTTTGTCGCCATATTTATTACATTTTGACTCTTCAGTATCTGACTATATTTCTGAGATGAGGTATTATGTAAATTATTTACACTAAACGTGACTATTGTCCTCATCTTTGTCGCCATATTTATTACAATGTATCGGCCTTTCAGTATCTGTCTATATTTCTGAGATGAGGTATTATGTACACTATTTACATTATTCGGACTATTCTCCTCATCTTTGACGCCATATTTATTACAACGTTTCGGCCTTTCAGTATCTGTCTATATTTCTGAGATGAGGCAATATGCACACTATTTACATTATTCGGATTATTATCCTCATCTTTGTCGCCATATATATTACAACGTTTTGTCTCTTCAGTATCTGTCTATATATCTGAGATGAGGTATTATGTTCACAATTTACATAATTCGGACTATTGTCCTCATCTTTGTTACCATATTTATTACAACGTTTCGAGCCTTCAGTATCTGTCTATATTTCTGAGATGAGGTATTATGTACACTATTTACATTATTCGGATTATTATCCTCATCTTTGTCGCCATATATATTGAAACGTTTTGTCTCTTCAGTATCTGTCTATATATCTGAGATGAGGTATTATGTTCACAATTTACATTATTCGGACTATTGTCCTTATCGTTGTCGACATATTTATTACAACGTTTTGGCCTTTCAGTATCTGTCTATATTTTGGAGATGAGGTATTATGTACACTATTTACATTATTCGGACTGTTGTCCTCATCTTTTTTACCATATTTATTACAACGTTTCGAGCCTTCAGTATCTGTCTATATTTCTCAGATAAGGTATTATGTACACTATTTACATTATTCGGATTATTGTCCTCATCTTTGTCGCCATATTTATTACAATGTTGCGCCCCTTCAGTATCTGTGTATATTTCGGAGATGAGGTATTATGTACACTATTTATATTATTCGGACTATTGTCCTCATCTTTGCCGCCATATTTATTACAACGTTTCGACCCTTCAGTATCTGTCTATATTTCTGAGATGAGGTATTATGTACACTATTTACATTATTCGGACTATTGTCCTCGTCTTTGTCGCCATATTTATTACAACGTTTCGGCTTTTCAGTATTGTTCTATATTTCTCAGTAAATTATTGACATTTTTCGGACTATTGTCACTCATTTTTGTCGCCATATTTATTACACCGTTTCGGCCCTTCAGTATCTGCCTATATTTCTGAGATGAGGTATTATGTACACTATTTACATTATTCGGACAATTGTCCTCATCTTTGTCGCCATATTTATTACAAAGTTTCGGCCCTTCAGTAACTTTCTATATTTCTGAGATGAGGTATTATGTAAACTATTTACATTATTCGGACTATTGACCTCATCTTTTTCGCCATATTTATTACAACGTTTCGGCCCTTCAGTATCTGTCTATATTTCTGAGATGAGGTATTATGTACACTATTTACATTATTCGGAGTATTGTCCTAATCGTGGTTGCCATATTTATTACAACGTTTCGGCCTTTCAGTATCTGTCTATATTTCTGAGATGATGTATTATGTACACTATTTACATTATTCGGACTATTGTCCTCGACTTTGTCGCCATATTTATTACAACGTTTCGGCCCTCCAGTATTTGTCTATATTTCTGAGATGAGGTATTATGTACACTATTTACATTATTCGGACTATTGTCATCGTCTTTGTCGCCATATTTATTACAACGTTTCGGCACTTCAGTATCTGTCTATATTTCTGAGATGAGGTATTATGTACACTATTTACATTATTCGGACTATTGTCCTCATCTTTGTCGCCATATTTATTACAACGTTTCGGCCCTTCAGTATCTGTCTATATTTCTGAGATGAGGTATTATGTACACTATTTACATTATTCGGACTATTGTCCTCATCTTTGTCGCCATATTTATTACAACGTTTCGGCCTTTCAGTATCTGTCTATATTTCTGAGATGAGGTATTATGTACACTATTTACATTATTCGGACTATTGTCCTCATCTTTGTCGCCATATTTATTACAACGTTTCGGCCCTTCAGTATCTGTCTATATTTCTGAGATGAGGTATTATGTACACTATTTACATTATTTGGACTATTGTCCTCATCTTTGTCACCATATTTATTACAACGTTTCGGCCTTTCAGTATCTGTCTATATTTCTGAGATGAGGTATTATCTACACTATTTACATTATTCGGACTATTGTCCTAATCGTGGTTGCCATATTTATTACAACGTTTCGGCCCTTCAGTATCTGTCTATATTTCTGAGATGAGGTATTATGTACACTATTTACATTATTCGGACTATTGTGCTCATCTTTGTCACCATATTTATTACAACGTTTCGGCCTTTCAGTATCTGTCTATATTTCTGAGATGAGGTATTATGTACACTATTTACATTATTCGGACTATTGTCCTCATCTTTGTCGCCATATTTATTACAACGTTTCGGCCCTTCAGTATCTGTCTATATTTCTGAGATGAGGTATTATGTACACTATTTACATGATTCGGACTATTGTCCTCATCTTTGTCGCCATATTTATTACAACGTTTCGGCCTTTCAGTATCTGTCTATATTTCTGAGATGAGGTATTATGTACACTATTTACATTATTCGGACTATTGTCCTCATCTTTGTCGCCATATTTATTACAACGTTTCGGCCCTTCAGTATCTGTCTATATTTCTGAGATGAGGTATTATGTACACTATTTACATTATTTGGACTATTGTCCTCATCTTTGTCACCATATTTATTACAACGTTTCGGCCTTTCAGTATCTGTCTATATTTCTGAGATGAGGTATTATGTACACTATTTACATTATTCGGACTATTGTCCTAATCGTGGTTGCCATATTTATTACAACGTTTCGGCCCTTCAGTATCTGTCTATATTTCTGAGATGAGGTATTATGTACACTATTTACATTATTCGGACTATTGTGCTCATCTTTGTCACCATATTTATTACAACGTTTCGGCCTTTCAGTATCTGTCTATATTTCTGAGATGAGGTATTATGTACACTATTTACATTATTCGGACTATTGTCCTCATCTTTGTCGCCATATTTATTACAACGTTTCGGCCCTTCAGTATCTGTCTATATTTCTGAGATGAGGTATTATGTACACTATTTACATGATTCGGACTATTTTCCTCATCTTTGACGCCATATTTATTACAACGTTTCGGCCTTTCAGTATCTGTCTATATTTCTGAGATGAGGTATTATGTACACTATTTACATTATTCGGACTATTGTGCTCATCTTTGTTGCCATATTTATTACAACGTTTCGGCCTTTCAGTATCTGTCTATATTTCTGAGATGAGGTTTTATGTACACTATTTACATTATTCGGACTATTGTCCACATCTTTGTCGCCATATTTATTACAACGTTTCGGCCCTTCAGTATTTGTCTATATTTCTGAGATGAGGTATTATGTACACTATATACATCATTCGGACTATTGTCCTCATATTTGTCGCCATATTTATTACAACGTTTCGGCCTTTCAGTATCTGTCTATATTTCTGAGATGATGTATTATGTACACTATTTACATTATTCGGACTATTGTCCTCGACTTTGTCGCCATATTTATTACAACGTTTCGGCCCTCCAGTATCTGTCTATATTTCTGAGATGAGGTATTATGTACACTATTTACATTATTCGGACTATTGTCATCGTCTTTGTCGCCATATTTATTACAACGTTTCGGCCCTTCAGTATCTGTCTATATTTCTGAGATGAGGTATTATGTACACTATTTACATTATTCGGACTATTGTCCTCATCTTTGTCGCCATATTTATTACAACGTTTCGGCCCTTCAGTATCTGTCTATATTTCTGAGATGAGGTATTATGTACACTATTTACATTATTCGGACTATTGTCCTCATCTTTGTCGCCATATTTATTACAACGTTTCGGCCTTTCAGTATCTGTCTATATTTCTGAGATGAGGTATTATGTACACTATTTACATTATTCGGACTATTGTCCTCATCTTTGTCGCCATATTTATTACAACGTTTCGGCCCTTCAGTATCTGTCTATATTTCTGAGATGAGGTATTATGTACACTATTTACATTATTTGGACTATTGTCCTCATCTTTGTCACCATATTTATTACAACGTTTCGGCCTTTCAGTATCTGTCTATATTTCTGAGATGAGGTATTATGTACACTATTTACATTATTCGGCCTATTGTCCTAATCGTGGTTGCCATATTTATTACAACGTTTCGGCCCTTCAGTATCTGTCTATATTTCTGAGATGAGGTATTATGTACACTATTTACATTATTCGGACTATTGTGCTCATCTTTGTCACCATATTTATTACAACGTTTCGGCCTTTCAGTATCTGTCTATATTTCTGAGATGAGGTATTATGTACACTATTTACATTATTCGGACTATTGTCCTCATCTTTGTCGCCATATTTATTACAACGTTTCGGCCCTTCAGTATCTGTCTATATTTCTGAGATGAGGTATTATGTACACTATTTACATGATTCGGACTATTTTCCTCATCTTTGACGCCATATTTATTACAACGTTTCGGCCTTTCAGTATCTGTCTATATTTCTGAGATGAGGTATTATGTACACTATTTACATTATTCGGACTATTGTGCTCATCTTTGTTGCCATATTTATTACAACGTTTCGGCCTTTCAGTATCTGTCTATATTTCTGAGATGAGGTTTTATGTACACTATTTACATTATTCGGACTATTGTCCACATCTTTGTCGCCATATTTATTACAACGTTTCGGCCCTTCAGTATTTGTCTATATTTCTGAGATGAGGTATTATGTACACTATATACATCATTCGGACTATTGTCCTCATCTTTGTCGCCATATTTATTACAACGTTTCGGCCTTTCAGTATCTGTCTATATTTCTGAGATGAGGTATTATGTACACTATTTACATTATTTGGACTATTGTCCTCATATTTGTCGCCATATTTATTACAACGTTTCGGCCCTTCAGTATCTGTCTATATTTCTGAGATGAGGTATTATGTACACTATTTACATTATTCGGACTATTGTCCTCATCTTTGTCGCCATATTTATTACAACGTTTCGGCCTTTCAGTATCTGTCTATATTTCTGAGATGAGGTATTATGTACACTATTTACATTATTCGGACTATTGTCCTCATCTTTGTCGCCATATTTATTACAACGTTTCGGCCCTTCAGTATCTGTCTATATTTCTGAGATGAGGTATTATGTACACTATTTACATTATTTGGACTATTGTCCTCATCTTTGTCACCATATTTATTACAACGTTTCGGCCTTTCAGTATCTGTCTATATTTCTGAGATGAGGTATTATGTACACTATTTACATTATTCGGCCTATTGTCCTAATCGTGGTTGCCATATTTATTACAACGTTTCGGCCCTTCAGTATCTGTCTATATTTCTGAGATGAGGTATTATGTACACTATTTACATTATTCGGACTATTGTGCTCATCTTTGTCACCATATTTATTACAACGTTTCGGCCTTTCAGTATCTGTCTATATTTCTGAGATGAGGTATTATGTACACTATTTACATTATTCGGACTATTGTCCTCATCTTTGTCGCCATATTTATTACAACGTTTCGGCCCTTCAGTATCTGTCTATATTTCTGAGATGAGGTATTATGTACACTATTTACATGATTCGGACTATTTTCCTCATCTTTGACGCCATATTTATTACAACGTTTCGGCCTTTCAGTATCTGTCTATATTTCTGAGATGAGGTATTATGTACACTATTTACATTATTCGGACTATTGTGCTCATCTTTGTTGCCATATTTATTACAACGTTTCGGCCTTTCAGTATCTGTCTATATTTCTGAGATGAGGTTTTATGTACACTATTTACATTATTCGGACTATTGTCCACATCTTTGTCGCCATATTTATTACAACGTTTCGGCCCTTCAGTATTTGTCTATATTTCTGAGATGAGGTATTATGTACACTATATACATCATTCGGACTATTGTCCTCATCTTTGTCGCCATATTTATTACAACGTTTCGGCCTTTCAGTATCTGTCTATATTTCTGAGATGAGGTATTATGTACACTATTTACATTATTTGGACTATTGTCCTCATATTTGTCGCCATATTTATTACAACGTTTAGGCCCTTCAGTATCTGTCTATATTTCTGAGATGAGGTATTATGTACACTATTTACATTATTTGGACTATTGTCCTCTTCTTTGTCGCCATATTTATTACAACGTTTCGGCCCTCCAGTATCTGTCTATATTTCTGAGATGAGGTATTATGTACACTATTTACATTATTCGGACTATTGTCATCGTCTTTGTCGCCATATTTATTACATCGTTTCGGCCCTTCAGTATCTGTCTATATTTCTGAGATGAGGTATTATGTACACTATTTACATTATTCGGACTATTGTCCTCATCTTTGTCGCCATATTTATTACAACGTTTCGGCCCTTCAGTATCTGTCTATATTTCTGAGATGAGGTATTATGTACACTATTTACATTATTTGGACTATTGTCCTCATCTTTGTCACCATATTTATTACAACGTTTCGGCCTTTCAGTATCTGTCTATATTTCTGAGATGAGGTATTATGTACACTATTTACATTATTCGGCCTATTGTCCTAATCGTGGTTGCCATATTTATTACAACGTTTCGGCCCTTCAGTATCTTTCTATATTTCTGAGATGAGGTATTATGTACACTATTTACATTATTCGGACTATTGTGCTCACCTTTGTCACCATATTTATTACAACGTTTCGGCCTTTCAGTATCTGTCTATATTTCTGAGATGAGGTATTATGTACACTATTTACATTATTCGGACTATTGTCCTCATCTTTGTCGCCATATTTATTACAACGTTTCGGCCCTTCAGTATCTGTCTATATTTCTGAGATGAGGTATTATGTACACTATTTACATGATTCGGACTATTTTCCTCATCTTTGACGCCATATTTATTACAACGTTTCGGCCTTTCAGTATCTGTCTATATTTCTGAGATGAGGTATTATGTACACTATTTACATTATTCGGACTATTGTCCTCATCTTTGTCGCCATATTTATTACAACGTTTCGGCCTTTCAGTATCTGTCTATATTTCTGAGATGAGGTATTATGTACACTATTTACATTATTCGGCCTATTGTCCTAATCGTGGTTGCCATATTTATTACAACGTTTCGGCCCTTCAGTATCTGTCTATATTTCTGAGATGAGGTATTATGTAAACTATTTACATTATTCGGACTATTGTGCTCATCTTTGTCACCATATTTATTACAACGTTTCGGCCTTTCAGTATCTGTCTATATTTCTGAGATGAGGTATTATGTACACTATTTACATTATTCGGACTATTGTCCTCATCTTTGTCGCCATATTTATTACAACGTTTCGGCCCTTCAGTATCTGTCTATATTTCTGAGATGAGGTATTATGTACACTATTTACATGATTCGGACTATTTTCCTCATCTTTGACGCCATATTTATTACAACGTTTCGGCCTTTCAGTATCTGTCTATATTTCTGAGATGAGGTATTATGTACACTATTTACATTATTCGGACTATTGTGCTCATCTTTGTTGCCATATTTATTACAACGTTTCGGCCTTTCAGTATCTGTCTATATTTCTGAGATGAGGTTTTATGTACACTATTTACATTATTCGGACTATTGTCCACATCTTTGTCGCCATATTTATTACAACGTTTCGGCCCTTCAGTATTTGTCTATATTTCTGAGATGAGGTATTATGTACACTATATACATCATTCGGACTATTGTCCTCATCTTTGTCGCCATATTTATTACAACGTTTCGGCCTTTCAGTATCTGTCTATATTTCTGAGATGAGGTATTATGTACACTATTTACATTATTTGGACTATTGTCCTCATATTTGTCGCCATATTTATTACAACGTTTCGGCCCTTCAGTATCTGTCTATATTTCTGAGATGAGGTATTATGTACACAATTTACATTATTTGGACTATTGTCCTCTTCTTTGTCGCCATATTTATTACAACGTTTCGGCCCTTCAGTATTTGTCTATATTTCTGAGATGAGGTATTATGTACACTATTTACATTATTCGGACTATTGTCCTCATCTTTGTCGCCATATTTATTACAACGTTTCGGCCTTTCAGTATCTGTCTATATTTCTGAGATGAGGTATTATGTACACTATTTACATTATTCGGACTATTGTCCTCATATTTGTCGCCATATTTATTACAACATTTCGGCCCTTCAGTATCTGTCTATATTTCTGAGATGAGGTATTATGTACACTATTTACATTATTTGGACTATTGTCCTCATCTTTGTCGCCATATTTATTACAACTTTTCGGCCCTTCAGTATCTGTCTATATTTCTGAGATGAGGTATTATGTACACTATTTACATTATTCGGACTATTGTCCTCATCTTTGTCGCCATATTTATTACAACGTTTCGGTCTTTCAGTATCTGTCTATATTTCTGAGATGAGGTATTATGTACACTATTTACATTATTCGGAGTATTGTCCTCATCTTTGTTGCCATATTTATTACAACGTTTCGGCCCTTCAGTATCTGTCTATATTTCTGAGATGAGGTATTATGTACACTATTTACATTATTCGGAATATTGTCCTCATCTTTGTTGCCATATTTATTACAACGTTTCGGCCCTTCAGTATCTGTCTATATTTCTGAGATGAGGTATTATGTACACTATTTACATTATTCGGACTATTGTGCTCATCTTTGTCGCCATATTTATTACAACGTTTCGGCCTTTCAGTATCTGTCTATATTTCTGAGATGAGGTATTATGTACACTATTTACATTATTCGGACTATTGTCCTAATCGTAGTTGCCATATTTATTACAACATTTCGGCCTTTCAGTATCTGTCTATATTTCTGTGATGAGGTATTATGTACACTATTTACATTATTCGGACTATTGTCCTCGTCTTTGTCGCCATATTTATTACAACGTTTCGGCCTTTCAGTATCAGTCTATATTTCTGAGATGAGGTATTATATACACTATTTACATTATTCGGACTATTGTCCTCATCCTTGTCGCCATATTTATTACAACGTTTCGGCCTTTCAATATCTGTCTATATTTCTGAGATGAGGTATTATGTACAATATTTACATTATTCGGACTATTGTCCTCATCTTTGTCGCCATATTTATTACAAAGTTTCGGCCCTTCAGTATCTTTCTATATTTTTGAGACGAGGTATTATGTACACTATTTACATTATTCGGACAATTGTCCTCATCTTTTTCGCCATATTTATTACAACGGTTCGGTCCTTCAGTATCTGTCTATATTTCTGAGATGAGGTATTATGTACACTATTTACATTATTCGGCCTATTGTCCTAATCGTGGTTGCACTATTTATTACAACGTTTCGGCCTTTCAGTATCTGTCTATATTTCTGAGATGAGGTATTATGTACACTATTTACATTATTCGGACTATTGTCCTCGTCTTTGTCGCCATATTTATTACAACGTTTCGGCCTTTCAGTATCTGTCTATATTTCTGAGATGAGGTATTATGTACACTATTTACATTATTCGGACTATTGTCCTCGTCTTTGTCGCCATATTTATTACAACGTTTCGGCCCTTCAGTATCTTTCTATATTTCTGAGATGAGGTATTATGTACACTATTTACATTATTCGGACTATTGTCCTCATCTTTGTCGCCATATTTATTACAACGTTTCGGGCCTTCAGTATCTGTCTATATTTCTGAGATGAGGTATTATGTACACTATTTACATTATTCGGACTATTGTCCTCGTCTTTGTCGCCATATTTATTACAACGTTTCGGCCTTTCAGTATCTGTTTATATTTCTGAGATGAGGTTTTCTGTACACTATTTACATTATTCGGACTGTTGTCCTCGTCTTTGTCGCCATATTTATTATAACGTTTCGGCCTTTCAGTATCTGTCTATATTTCTGAGATGAGGTATTATGTACACTATTTACATTATTCGGACTATTCTGCTCATCTTTGTTGCCATATTTATTACAACGTTTCGGCATTTCAGTATCTGTCTATATTTCTGAGATGAGGTATTATGTACACTATTTACATTATTTGGACTATTGTCCTCATCTTTGTCGCCATATTTATTACAACGTTTCGGCCCTTCAGTATCTGTCTATATTTCTGAGATGAGGTATTATGTACACTATTTACATTATTCGGACTATTTTCTTCATCTTTGACGCCATATTTATTACAACGTTTCGGCCTTTCAGTATCTGTCTATATTTCTGAGATGAGGTATTATGTACACTATTTACATTATTCGGACTATTTTCCTCGTCTTTGTCGCCATATTTATTACAACGTTTCGGCCTTTCAGTATCTGTCTATATTTCTGAGATGAGGTATTATGTACACTATTTACATTATTCGCACTATTGTCCTCGTCTTTGTCGCCATATTTATTACAACGTTTCAGCCCTTCAGTATCTTTCTATATTTCTGAGATGAGGTATTATGTACACTATTTACATTATTCGGACTATTGCCCTCATCTTTGTCGCCATATTTATTACAACGTTTCGGCCCTTCAGTATCTGTCTATATTTCTGAGATGAGGTATTATGTACACTATTTACATTATTTGGACTATTGTCCTCATCTTTGTCGCCATATTTATTACAATGTTTCGGCCCTTCAGTATCTGTCTATATTTCTGAGATGAGGTAATATGTACACTATTTACATTATTCGGACATTTGTCCTCATCTTTGTCGCCATATTTATTACAACGTTTCGGCCTTTCAGTATCTGTCTATATTTCTGAGATGAGGTATTATGTACACTATTTACATTATTCGGAGTATTGTCCTCATCTTTGTTGCCATATTTATTACAACGTTTCGGCCCTTCAGTATCTGTCTATATTTCTGAGATGAGGTATTATGTACACTATTTACATTATTCGGAATATTGTCCTCATCTTTGTTGCCATATTTATTACAACGTTTCGGCCTTTCAGTATCTGTCTATATTTCTGAGATGAGGTATTATGTACACTATTTACATTATTCGGACTATTGTGCTCATCTTTGTTGCCATATTTATTACAACGTTTCGGCCTTTCAGTATCTGTCTATATTTCTGAGATGAGGTATTATGTACACTATTTACATTATTCGGACTATTGTCCTCATCGTTTTCGCCATATTTATTACAACGTTTCGGCCCTTCAGTATCTGTCTATATTTCTGAGATGAGGTATTATGTACACTATTTACATTATTCCGCCTATTGTCCTAATCGTGGTTGCCATATTTATTACAACGTTTCGGCCTTTCAGTATCTGTCTATATTTCTGAGATGAGGTATTATGTACACTATTTACATTATTCGGACTATTGTCCTCGTCTTTGTCGCCATATTTATTACAACGTTTCGGCCTTTCAGTATCTGTCTATATTTCTGAGATGAGGTATTATGTACACTATTTACATTATTCGCACTATTGCCCTCGTCTTTGTCGCCATGTTTATTACAACGTTTCGGCCCTTCAGTATCTTTCTATATTTCTGAGATGAGGTATTATGTACACTATTTACATTATTCGGACTATTGTGCTCATCTTTGTCACCATATTTATTACAACGTTTCGGCCTTTCAGTATCTGTCTATATTTCTGAGATGAGGTATTATGTACACTATTTACATTATTCGGACTATTGTCCACATCTTTGTCGCCATATTTATTACAACGTTTCGGCCCTTCAGTATCTGTCTATATTTCTGAGATGAGGTATTATGTACACTATTTATATTATTCGGACAATTGTCCTCATCTTTTTCGCCATATTTATTACAACGGTTCGGCCCTTCAGTATCTGTCTATATTTCTGTGATGAGGTATTATGTACACTATTTACATTATTCGGCCTATTGTCCTAATGGTGGTTGCCATATTTATTACAACGTTTCGGCCTTTCAGTATCTGTCTATATTTCTGAGATGGGGTATTATGTACACTGTTTACATTATTCGGACTATTGTCCTCGTCTTCGTCGCCATATTTATTACAACGTTTCGGCCTTTCAGTATCAGTCTATATTTCTGAGATGAGGTATTATGTACACTATTTACATTATTCAGACTATT
The DNA here is from genome assembly GCA_964036315.1 of Acanthosepion esculentum. Lineage (NCBI taxonomy): Eukaryota > Metazoa > Mollusca > Cephalopoda > Sepiida > Sepiidae > Acanthosepion > Acanthosepion esculentum. Next base: position 95,527,890 of record OZ038501.1, on the reverse strand, counting down.
GTCCTCGTCTTTGTCGCCATATTTATTACAACGTTTCAGCCCTTCAGTATCTTTCTATATTTCTGAGATGAGGTATTATGTACACTATTTACATTATTCGGACTATTGTGCTCATCTTTGTCACCATATTTATTACAACGTTTCGGCCTTTCAGTATCTGTCTATATTTCTGAGATGAGGTATTATTTACACTATTTACATTATTCGGACTATTGTCCTCATCTTTGTCGCCATATTTATTACAACGTTTCGGCCCCTCAGTATCTGTCTATATTTCTGAGATGAGGTATTATGTACACTATTTACATTATTCGGACTATTGTCCTCATCTTTGTCGCCATATTTATTACAACGTTTCAGCCTTTCAGTATCTGTCTATATTTCTGAGATGAGGTATTATGTACACTATTTACATTATTCGGACTATTGTGCTCATCTTTGTTGCCATATTTATTACAACGTTTCGGCCTTTCAGTATCTGTCTATATTTCTGAGATGAGGTATTATGTACACTATTTACATTATTCGGACTATTGTCCTCATCTTTGTCGCCATATTTATTACAACGTTTCGGCCCTTCAGTATCTGTCTATATTTCTGAGATGAGGTATTATGTACACTTTTTACATTATTCGGACTATTTTCCTCATCTTTGTCGCCATATTTATTACAACGTTTCGGCCTTTCAGTATCTCTATATTTATGAGATGAGGTATTATGTACACTATTTACATTATTCGGACTATTGTGCTCATCTTTGTTGCAATATTTATTACAACGTTTCGGCCCTTCAGTATCTGTCTATATTTCTGAGATGAGGTATTATGTACACTATTTACATTATTCGGACTATTGTGCTCATCTTTGTCGCCATATTTATTACAACGTTTTGGCCTTTCAGTATCTGTCTATATTTCTGAGATGAGGTATTATGTACACTATTTACATTATTCGGACTATTGTCCTCATCGTTTTCGCCATATTTATTACAACGTTTCGGCCCTTCAGTATCTGTCTATATTTCTGAGATGAGGTATTATGTACACTATTTACATTATTCGGACTATTGTCCTTGTCTTTGTCGCCATATTTATTACAACGTTTCGGCCTTTCAGTATCTGTCTATATTTCTGAGATGAGGTATTATGTACACTATTTACATTATTCGTACTATTGTCCTTGTCTTTGTCGCCATATTTATTACAACGTTTCGGCCTTTCAGTATCTGTCTATATTTCTGAGATGAGGTATTATGTACACGATTTACATTATTCGGACTATTGTCCTCGTCTTTGTTGCCATATTTATTACAACGTTTCTGCCCTTCAGTATCTTTCTATATTTCTGAGATGAGGTATTATGTACACTATTTACATTATTCGGACTATTGTGCTCAACCTTGTCACCATATTTATTACAACGTTTCGGCCTTTCAGTATCTGTCTATATTTCTGAGATGAGGTATTATGTACACTATTTACAATATTCGGACTATTGTCCTCATCTTTGTCGCAATATTTATTACAACGTTTCGGCCTTTCAATATCTGTCTATATTTCTGAGATGAGGTATTATGTACACTATTTACATTATTCGGACTATTGTCCTCATCTTTGTCGCCATATTTATTACAAAGTTTCGGCCCTTCAGTATCTTTCTATATTTTTTAGATGAGGTATTATGTACACCATTTACATTATTCGGACAATTGTCCTCATCTTTTTCGCCATATTTATTACAACGGTTCGACACATCAGTATCTCTCTATATTTCTGAGATGAGGTATTATGTACACTATTTACATTATTCGGACTATTGTCCTCATCTTTGTCGCCATATTTATTACAACGTTTCGACCCTTCAGTATCTGTCTATATTTCTGAGATGAGGTATTATGTACACTATTTACATTATTCGGACTATTGTCCTCATCTTTGTCGCCATATTTATTACAACGTTTCGGCCCTTCAGTATCTGTCTATATTTCTGAGATGAGGTATTATGTACACTATTTACATTATTCGGACTATTTTCCTCATCTTTGTCGCCATATTTATTACAACGTTTCGGCCTTTCAGTATCTGTCTATATTTCTGAGATGAGGTATTATGTACACTGTTTACATTATTCGGACTATTGTGCTCATCTTTGTTGCCATATTTATTACAACGTTTCGGCCTTTCAGTATCTGTCTATATTTCTGAGATGAGGTATTATGTACACTATTTACATTATTCGGACTATTGTCCTCATCTTTGTCGCCATATTTATTACAACGTTTCGGCCCTTCAGTATCTGTCTATATTTCTGAGATGAGGTATTATGTACACTATTTACATTATTCGGACTATTGTCCTCATCTTTGTCGCCATATTTATTAAACGTTTCGGCCTTTCAGTATCTGTCTATATTTCTGAGATGAGGTATTATGTACACTATTTACATTATTCGGACAATTGTTCTCATCTTTGTCGCCATATTTATTACAACGTTTCGGCCCTTCAGTATCTGTCTATATTTCTGAGATGAGGTATTATGTACACTATTTACATTATTCGGACTATTGTGCTCATCTTTGTCGCCATATTTATTACAACGTTTTTGCCTTTTAGTATCTCTCTATATTTCTGAGATGAGGTATTATGTACACTATTTACATTATTCGGACTATTGTGCTCATCTTTGTTGCCATATTTATTACAACGTTTCGGCCTTTCATTATCTGTCTATATTTCTGAGATGAGGTATTATGTACACTATTTACATTATTCGGACTATTGTCCTCATCTTTGTCTCCATATTTATTACAACGTTTCGGCCCTTCAGTATCTGTCTATATTTCTGAGATGAGGTATTATGTACACTATTTACATTATTCGGACTATTGTCCTCATCTTTGTTGCCATATTTATTACAACGTTTCGGCCCTTCAGTATCTGTCTATATTTCTGAGATGAGGTATTATGTACACTATTTACATTATTCGGACTATTTTCCTCATCTTTGTCGCCATATTTATTACAACGTTTCGGCCCTTCAGTATCTGTCTATATTTCTGAGATGAGGTATTATGTACACTATTTACATTATTCGGACTATTGTGCTCATCTTTGTCGCCATATTTATTACAACGTTTTTGCCTTTTAGTGTCTGTCTATATTTCTGAGATGAGGTATTATGTACACTATTTACATTATTCGGACTATTGTGCTCACCTTTGTCGCCATATTTATTACAACGTTTCGGCCTTTCATTATCTGTCTATATTTCTGAGATGAGGTATTATGTACACTATTTACATTATTCGGACTATTGTCCTCATCTTTGTCGCCATATTTATTACAACGTTTCGGCCCTTCAGTATCTGTCTATATTTCTGAGATGCGGTATTATGTACACTGTTTACATTATTCGGACTATTGTGCTCATCTTTGTTGCCATATTTATTACAACGTTTCGGCCTTTCAGTATCTGTCTATATTTCTGAGATGAGGTATTCTGTACACTATTTACATTATTCGGACTATTGTCCTCATCTTTGTCGCCATATTTATTACAACGTTTCGGCCCTTCAGTATCTGTCTATATTTCTGAGATGAGGTATTATGTACACTATTTACATTATTCGGACTATTGTGCTCATCTTTGTCGCCATATTTATTACAACGTTTTTGCCTTTTAGTGTCTGTCTATATTTCTGAGATGAGGTATTATGTACACTATTTACATTATTCGGACCATTGTTCTCATCTTTGTCGCCATATTTATTACAACGTTTTTGCCTTTTAGTATCTGTCTATATTTCTGAGATGAGGTATTATGTACACTATTTACATTATTCGGACTATTGTGCTCATCTTTGTTGCCATATTTATTACAACGTTTCGGCCTTTCATTATCTGTCTATATTTCTGAGATGAGGTATTATGTACACTATTTACATTATTCGGACTATTGTCCTCATCTTTGTCGCCATATTTATTACAACGTTTCGGCCTTTCAGTGTCTGTCTATATTTCTGAGATGAGGTATTATGTACACTATTTACATTATTCGGACTATTGTTCTCTTCTTTGTCGCCATATTTATTACAACGTTTCGGCCTTTCAGTATCTGTCTATATTTCTGAGATGAGGTATTATGTACACTATTTACATTATTCGGACTATTGTGCTCATCTTTGTCGCCATATTTATTACAACATTTCGGCCTTTCAGTCTCTGTCTATATTTCTGAGATGAGGTATTATGTACACTATTTACATTATTCGGACTATTGTGCTCATCTTTGTTGCCATATTTATTACAACGTTTCGGCCTTTCAGTATCTGTCTATATTTCTGAGATGAGGTATTATGTACACTATTTACATTATTTGGACTATTGTCCTCATCTTTGTCGCCATATTTATTACAACGTTTCGGCCCTTCAGTATCTGTCTATATTTCTGAGATGAGTATTATGTACACTATTTACATTATTCGGACTATTGTCCTCATCTTTGTCACCATATTTATTACAACGTTTCGGCCTTTTAGTATCTGTCTATATTTCTGAGATGAGGTATTATGTACACTATTTACATTATTCGGACTAGTGTCCTCATCTTTGTCACCATATTTTTTTAAACGTTTCGGCCTTTCAGTATCTGTCTATATTTCTGAGATGAGGTATTATGTACACTATTTACATTATTCGGACTATTGTCCTCGTCTTTGTCGCCATATTTATTACAACGTTTCGGCCTTTCAGTATCTGTCTATATTTCTGAGATGAGGTATTATGTACACTATTTACATTATTCGGACTATTGTTCTCTTCTTTGTCGCCATATCTATTACAACGTTTCGGCCTTTCAGTATCTGTCTATATTTCTGAGATGAGGTATTATGTACACTATTTACATTATTCGGACTATTGTGCTCATCTTTGTCGCCATATTTATTACAACATTTCGGCCTTTCAGTCTCTGTCTATATTTCTGAGATGAGGTATTATGTACACTATTTACATTATTCGGACTATTGTGCTCATCTTTGTTGCCATATTTATTACAACGTTTCGGCCCTTCAGTATTTGTCTATATTTCTGAGATGAGGTATTATGTACACTATTTACATTATTCGGACTATTGTCCTCGTCTTTGTCGCCATATTTATTACAACGTTTCGGCCTTTCAGTATCTGTCTATATTTCTGAGATGAGGTATTATGTACACTATTTACATTATTCGCACTATTGCCCTCGTCTTTGTCGCCATGTTTATTACAACGTTTCGGCCCTTCAGTATCTTTCTATATTTCTGAGATGAGGTATTATGTACACTATTTACATTATTCGGACTATTGTGCTCATCTTTGTCACCATATTTATTACAACGTTTCGGCCTTTCAGTATCTGTCTATATTTCTGAGATGAGGTATTATGTACACTATTTACATTATTCGGACTATTGTCCACATCTTTGTCGCCATATTTATTACAACGTTTCGGCCCTTCAGTATCTGTCTATATTTCTGAGATGAGGTATTATGTACACTATTTATATTATTCGGACAATTGTCCTCATCTTTTTCGCCATATTTATTACAACGGTTCGGCCCTTCAGTATCTGTCTATATTTCTGTGATGAGGTATTATGTACACTATTTACATTATTCGGCCTATTGTCCTAATGGTGGTTGCCATATTTATTACAACGTTTCGGCCTTTCAGTATCTGTCTATATTTCTGAGATGGGGTATTATGTACACTATTTACATTATTCAGACTATTGTCCTCGTCTTTGTCGCCATATTTATTACAACGTTTCAGCCCTTCAGTATCTTTCTATATTTCTGAGATGAGGTATTATGTACACTATTTACATTATTCGGACTATTGTGCTCATCTTTGTCACCATATTTATTACAACGTTTCGGCCTTTCAGTATCTGTCTATATTTCTGAGATGAGGTATTATTTACACTATTTACATTATTCGGACTATTGTCCTCATCTTTGTCGCCATATTTATTACAACGTTTCGGCCCCTCAGTATCTGTCTATATTTCTGAGATGAGGTATTATGTACACTATTTACATTATTCGGACTATTGTCCTCATCTTTGTCGCCATATTTATTACAACGTTTCAGCCTTTCAGTATCTGTCTATATTTCTGAGATGAGGTATTATGTACACTATTTACATTATTCGGACTATTGTGCTCATCTTTGTTGCCATATTTATTACAACGTTTCGGCCTTTCAGTATCTGTCTATATTTCTGAGATGAGGTATTATGTACACTATTTACATTATTCGGACTATTGTCCTCATCTTTGTCGCCATATTTATTACAACGTTTCGGCCCTTCAGTATCTGTCTATATTTCTGAGATGAGGTATTATGTACACTTTTTACATTATTCGGACTATTTTCCTCATCTTTGTCGCCATATTTATTACAACGTTTCGGCCTTTCAGTATCTCTATATTTCTGAGATGAGGTATTATGTACACTATTTACATTATTCGGACTATTGTGCTCATCTTTGTTGCAATATTTATTACAACGTTTCGGCCCTTCAGTATCTGTCTATATTTCTGAGATGAGGTATTATGTACACTATTTACATTATTCGGACTATTGTGCTCATCTTTGTCGCCATATTTATTACAACGTTTTGGCCTTTCAGTATCTGTCTATATTTCTGAGATGAGGTATTATGTACACTATTTACATTATTCGGACTATTGTCCTCATCGTTTTCGCCATATTTATTACAACGTTTCGGCCCTTCAGTATCTGTCTATATTTCTGAGATGAGGTATTATGTACACTATTTACATTATTCGGACTATTGTCCTTGTCTTTGTCGCCATATTTATTACAACGTTTCGGCCTTTCAGTATCTGTCTATATTTCTGAGATGAGGTATTATGTACACTATTTACATTATTCGTACTATTGTCCTTGTCTTTGTCGCCATATTTATTACAACGTTTCGGCCTTTCAGTATCTGTCTATATTTCTGAGATGAGGTATTATGTACACGATTTACATTATTCGGACTATTGTCCTCGTCTTTGTTGCCATATTTATTACAACGTTTCTGCCCTTCAGTATCTTTCTATATTTCTGAGATGAGGTATTATGTACACTATTTACATTATTCGGACTATTGTGCTCAACCTTGTCACCATATTTATTACAACGTTTCGGCCTTTCAGTATCTGTCTATATTTCTGAGATGAGGTATTATGTACACTATTTACAATATTCGGACTATTGTCCTCATCTTTGTCGCAATATTTATTACAACGTTTCGGCCTTTCAATATCTGTCTATATTTCTGAGATGAGGTATTATGTACACTATTTACATTATTCGGACTATTGTCCTCATCTTTGTCGCCATATTTATTACGAAGTTTCGGCCCTTCAGTATCTTTCTATATTTTTTAGATGAGGTATTATGTACACCATTTACATTATTCGGACAATTGTCCTCATCTTTTTCGCCATATTTATTACAACGGTTCGACACATCAGTATCTCTCTATATTTCTGAGATGATGTATTATGTACACTATTTACATTATTCGGACTATTGTCCTCATCTTTGTCGCCATATTTATTACAACGTTTCGACCCTTCAGTATCTGTCTATATTTCTGAGATGAGGTATTATGTACAATATTTACATTATTCGGACTATTGTCCTCATCTTTGTCGCCATATTTATTACAACGTTTCGGCCCTTCAGTATCTGTCTATATTTCTGAGATGAGGTATTATGTACACTATTTACATTATTCGGACTATTTTCCTCATCTTTGTCGCCATATTTATTACAACGTTTCGGCCTTTCAGTATCTGTCTATATTTCTGAGATGAGGTATTATGTACACTGTTTACATTATTCGGACTATTGTGCTCATCTTTGTTGCCATATTTATTACAACGTTTCGGCCTTTCAGTATCTGTCTATATTTCTGAGATGAGGTATTATGTACACTATTTACATTATTCGGACTATTGTCCTCATCTTTGTCGCCATATTTATTACAACGTTTCGGCCCTTCAGTATCTGTCTATATTTCTGAGATGAGGTATTATGTACACTATTTACATTATTCGGACTATTGTCCTCATCTTTGTCGCCATATTTATTAAACGTTTCGGCCTTTCAGTATCTGTCTATATTTCTGAGATGAGGTATTATGTACACTATTTACATTATTCGGACAATTGTTCTCATCTTTGTCGCCATATTTATTACAACGTTTCGGCCCTTCAGTATCTGTCTATATTTCTGAGATGAGGTATTATGTACACTATTTACATTATTCGGACTATTGTGCTCATCTTTGTCGCCATATTTATTACAACGTTTTTGCCTTTTAGTATCTCTCTATATTTCTGAGATGAGGTATTATGTACACTATTTACATTATTCGGACTATTGTGCTCATCTTTGTTGCCATATTTATTACAACGTTTCGGCCTTTCATTATCTGTCTATATATCTGAGATGAGGTATTATGTACACTATTTACATTATTCGGACTATTGTCCTCATCTTTGTCGCCATATTTATTACAACGTTTCGGCCCTTCAGTATCTGTCTATATTTCTGAGATGAGGTATTATGTACACTATTTACATTATTCGGACTATTGTCCTCATCTTTGTCGCCATATTTATTACAACGTTTCGGCCTTTTAGTATCTGTCTATATTTCTGAGATGAGGTATTATGTACACTATTTACATTATTCGGACTATTGTGCTCATCTTTGTTGCCATATTTATTACAACGTTTCGGCCTTTCATTATCTGTCTATATTTCTGAGATGAGGTATTATGTACACTATTTACATTATTCGGACTATTGTCCTCATCTTTGTCTCCATATTTATTACAACGTTTCGGCCCTTCAGTATCTGTCTATATTTCTGAGATGAGGTATTATGTACACTATTTACATTATTCGGACTATTGTCCTCATCTTTGTTGCCATATTTATTACAACGTTTCGGCCCTTCAGTATCTGTCTATATTTCTGAGATGAGGTATTATGTACACTATTTACATTATTCGGACTATTTTCCTCATCTTTGTCGCCATATTTATTACAACGTTTCGGCCCTTCAGTATCTGTCTATATTTCTGAGATGAGGTATTATGTACACTATTTACATTATTCGGACTATTGTGCTCATCTTTGTCGCCATATTTATTACAACGTTTTTGCCTTTTAGTGTCTGTCTATATTTCTGAGATGAGGTATTATGTACACTATTTACATTATTCGGACTATTGTGCTCACCTTTGTCGCCATATTTATTACAACGTTTCGGCCTTTCATTATCTGTCTATATTTCTGAGATGAGGTATTATGTACACTATTTACATTATTCGGACTATTGTCCTCATCTTTGTCGCCATATTTATTACAACGTTTCGGCCCTTCAGTATCTGTCTATATTTCTGAGATGCGGTATTATGTACACTGTTTACATTATTCGGACTATTGTGCTCATCTTTGTTGCCATATTTATTACAACGTTTCGGCCTTTCAGTATCTGTCTATATTTCTGAGATGAGGTATTCTGTACACTATTTACATTATTCGGACTATTGTCCTCATCTTTGTCGCCATATTTATTACAACGTTTCGGCCCTTCAGTATCTGTCTATATTTCTGAGATGAGGTATTATGTACACTATTTACATTATTCGGACTATTGTGCTCATCTTTGTCGCCATATTTATTACAACGTTTTTGCCTTTTAGTGTCTGTCTATATTTCTGAGATGAGGTATTATGTACACTATTTACATTATTCGGACCATTGTTCTCATCTTTGTCGCCATATTTATTACAACGTTTTTGCCTTTTAGTATCTGTCTATATTTCTGAGATGAGGTATTATGTACACTATTTACATTATTCGGACTATTGTGCTCATCTTTGTTGCCATATTTATTACAACGTTTCGGCCTTTCATTATCTGTCTATATTTCTGAGATGAGGTATTATGTACACTATTTACATTATTCGGACTATTGTCCTCATCTTTGTCGCCATATTTATTACAACGTTTCGGCCTTTCAGTGTCTGTCTATATTTCTGAGATGAGGTATTATGTACACTATTTACATTATTCGGACTATTGTTCTCTTCTTTGTCGCCATATTTATTACAACGTTTCGGCCTTTCAGTATCTGTCTATATTTCTGAGATGAGGTATTATGTACACTATTTACATTATTCGGACTATTGTGCTCATCTTTGTCGCCATATTTATTACAACATTTCGGCCTTTCAGTCTCTGTCTATATTTCTGAGATGAGGTATTATGTACACTATTTACATTATTCGGACTATTGTGCTCATCTTTGTTGCCATATTTATTACAACGTTTCGGCCTTTCAGTATCTGTCTATATTTCTGAGATGAGGTATTATGTACACTATTTACATTATTTGGACTATTGTCCTCATCTTTGTCGCCATATTTATTACAACGTTTCGGCCCTTCAGTATCTGTCTATATTTCTGAGATGAGTATTATGTACACTATTTACATTATTCGGACTATTGTCCTCATCTTTGTCACCATATTTATTACAACGTTTCGGCCTTTTAGTATCTGTCTATATTTCTGAGATGAGGTATTATGTACACTATTTACATTATTCGGACTAGTGTCCTCATCTTTGTCACCATATTTTTTTAAACGTTTCGGCCTTTCAGTATCTGTCTATATTTCTGAGATGAGGTATTATGTACACTATTTACATTATTCGGACTATTGTCCTCGTCTTTGTCGCCATATTTATTACAACGTTTCGGCCTTTCAGTATCTGTCTATATTTCTGAGATGAGGTATTATGTACACTATTTACATTATTCGCACTATTGTCCTCGTCTTTGTCGCCATATTTATTACAACGTTTCGGCCCTTCAGTATCTTTCTATATTTCTGAGATGAGGTATTATGTACACTATTTACATTATTCGGACTATTGTGCTCATCTTTGTCACCATATTTATTACTACGTTTCGGCCTTTCAGTATCTGTCTATATTTCTGAGATGAGGTATTATGTACACTATTTACATTATTCGGACTATTGTCCACATCTTTGTCGCCATATTTATTACAACGTTTCGGCCCTTCAGTATCTGTCTATATTTCTGAGATGAGGTATTATGTACACTATTTATATTATTCGGACAATTGTCCTCATCTTTTTCGCCATATTTATTACAACGGTTCGGCCCTTCAGTATCTGTCTATATTTCTGTGATGAGGTATTATGTACATTATTTACATTATTCGGCCTATTGTCCTAATGGTGGTTGCCATATTTATTACAACGTTTCGGCCTTTCAGTATCTGTCTATATTTCTGAGATGAGGTATTATGTACACTGTCTACATTATTCGGACTATTGTGCTCATCTTTGTCGCCATATTTATTAAACGTTTCGGCCTTTCAGTATCTGTCTATATTTCTGAGATGAGGTATTATGTACACTATTTACATTATTCGGACTATTGTCCTCATCTTTGTCGCCATATTTATTACAACGTTTCGGCCCTTCAGTATCTGTCTATATTTCTGAGATGAGGTATTATGTACACTATTTACATTATTCGGACTATTGTGCTCATCTTTGTCGCCATATTTATTACAACGTTTCGGCCTTTTAGTATCTGTCTATATTTCTGAGATGAGGTATTATGTACACTATTTACATTATTCGGACTATTGTGCTCATCTTTGTTGCCATATTTATTACAACGTTTCGGCCTTTCATTATCTGTCTATATTTCTGAGATGAGGTATTATGTACACTATTTACATTATTCGGACTATTGTCCTCATCTTTGTCGCCATATTTATTACAACGTTTCGGCCTTTTAGTATCTGTCTATATTTCTGAGATGAGGTATTATGTACACTATTTACATTATTCGGACTATTGTTCTCTTCTTTGTCGCCATATCTATTACAACGTTTCGGCCTTTCAGTATCTGTCTATATTTCTGAGATGAGGTATTATGTACACTATTTACATTATTCGGACTATTGTGCTCATCTTTGTCGCCATATTTATTACAACATTTCGGCCTTTCAGTCTCTGTCTATATTTCTGAGATGAGGTATTATGTACACTATTTACATTATTCGGACTATTGTGCTCATCTTTGTTGCCATATTTATTACAACGTTTCGGCCCTTCAGTATTTGTCTATATTTCTGAGATGAGGTATTATGTACACTATTTACATTATTCGGACTATTGTCCTCGTCTTTGTCGCCATATTTATTACAACGTTTCGGCCTTTCAGTATCTGTCTATATTTCTGAGATGAGGTATTATGTACACTATTTACATTATTCGCACTATTGCCCTCGTCTTTGTCGCCATGTTTATTACAACGTTTCGGCCCTTCAGTATCTTTCTATATTTCTGAGATGAGGTATTATGTACACTATTTACATTATTCGGACTATTGTGCTCATCTTTGTCACCATATTTATTACAACGTTTCGGCCTTTCAGTATCTGTCTATATTTCTGAGATGAGGTATTATGTACACTATTTACATTATTCGGACTATTGTCCACATCTTTGTCGCCATATTTATTACAACGTTTCGGCCCTTCAGTATCTGTCTATATTTCTGAGATGAGGTATTATGTACACTATTTATATTATTCGGACAATTGTCCTCATCTTTTTCGCCATATTTATTACAACGGTTCGGCCCTTCAGTATCTGTCTATATTTCTGTGATGAGGTATTATGTACACTATTTACATTATTCGGCCTATTGTCCTAATGGTGGTTGCCATATTTATTACAACGTTTCGGCCTTTCATTATCTGTCTATATTTCTGAGATGAGGTATTATGTACACTATTTACATTATTCGGACTATTGTCCTCATCTTTGTCGCCATATTTATTACAACGTTTCGGCCTTTCAGTGTCTGTCTATATTTCTGAGATGAGGTATTATGTACACTATTTACATTATTCGGACTATTGTTCTCTTCTTTGTCGCCATATTTATTACAACGTTTCGGCCTTTCAGTATCTGTCTATATTTCTGAGATGAGGTATTATGTACACTATTTACATTATTCGGACTATTGTGCTCATCTTTGTCGCCATATTTATTACAACATTTCGGCCTTTCAGTCTCTGTCTATATTTCTGAGATGAGGTATTATGTACACTATTTACATTATTCGGACTATTGTGCTCATCTTTGTTGCCATATTTATTACAACGTTTCGGCCTTTCAGTATCTGTCTATATTTCTGAGATGAGGTATTATGTACACTATTTACATTATTTGGACTATTGTCCTCATCTTTGTCGCCATATTTATTACAACGTTTCGGCCCTTCAGTATCTGTCTATATTTCTGAGATGAGTATTATGTACACTATTTACATTATTCGGACTATTGTCCTCATCTTTGTCACCATATTTATTACAACGTTTCGGCCTTTTAGTATCTGTCTATATTTCTGAGATGAGGTATTATGTACACTATTTACATTATTCGGACTAGTGTCCTCATCTTTGTCACCATATTTTTTTAAACGTTTCGGCCTTTCAGTATCTGTCTATATTTCTGAGATGAGGTATTATGTACACTATTTACATTATTCGGACTATTGTCCTCGTCTTTGTCGCCATATTTATTACAACGTTTCGGCCTTTCAGTATCTGTCTATATTTCTGAGATGAGGTATTATGTACACTATTTACATTATTCGCACTATTGTCCTCGTCTTTGTCGCCATATTTATTACAACGTTTCGGCCCTTCAGTATCTTTCTATATTTCTGAGATGAGGTATTATGTACACTATTTACATTATTCGGACTATTGTGCTCATCTTTGTCACCATATTTATTACTACGTTTCGGCCTTTCAGTATCTGTCTATATTTCTGAGATGAGGTATTATGTACACTATTTACATTATTCGGACTATTGTCCACATCTTTGTCGCCATATTTATTACAACGTTTCGGCCCTTCAGTATCTGTCTATATTTCTGAGATGAGGTATTATGTACACTATTTATATTATTCGGACAATTGTCCTCATCTTTTTCGCCATATTTATTACAACGGTTCGGCCCTTCAGTATCTGTCTATATTTCTGTGATGAGGTATTATGTACATTATTTACATTATTCGGCCTATTGTCCTAATGGTGGTTGCCATATTTATTACAACGTTTCGGCCTTTCAGTATCTGTCTATATTTCTGAGATGAGGTATTATGTACACTGTCTACATTATTCGGACTATTGTGCTCATCTTTGTCGCAATATTTATTAAACGTTTCGGCCTTTCAGTATCTGTCTATATTTCTGAGATGAGGTATTATGTACACTATTTACATTATTCGGACTATTGTCCTCATCTTTGTCGCCATATTTATTACAATGTTTCGGCCCTTCAGTATCTGTCTATATTTCTGAGATGAGGTATTATGTACACTATTTACATTATTCGGACTATTGTGCTCATCTTTGTCGCCATATTTATTACAACGTTTCGGCCTTTTAGTATCTGTCTATATTTCTGAGATGAGGTATTATGTACACTATTTACATTATTCGGACTATTGTGCTCATCTTTGTTGCCATATTTATTACAACGTTTCGGCCTTTCATTATCTGTCTATATTTCTGAGATGAGGTATTATGTACACTATTTACATTATTCGGACTATTGTCCTCATCTTTGTCGCCATATTTATTACAACGTTTCGGCCTTTTAGTATCTGTCTATATTTCTGAGATGAGGTATTATGTACACTATTTACATTATTCGGACTATTGTTCTCTTCTTTGTCGCCATATCTATTACAACGTTTCGGCCTTTCAGTATCTGTCTATATTTCTGAGATGAGGTATTATGTACACTATTTACATTATTCGGACTATTGTGCTCATCATTGTCGCCATATTTATTACAACATTTCGGCCTTTCAGTCTCTGTCTATATTTCTGAGATGAGGTATTATGTACACTATTTACATTATTCGGACTATTGTGCTCATCTTTGTTGCCATATTTATTACAACGTTTCGGCCCTTCAGTATTTGTCTATATTTCTGAGATGAGGTATTATGTACACTATTTACATTATTCGGACTATTGTCCTCGTCTTTGTCGCCATATTTATTACAACGTTTCGGCCTTTCAGTATCTGTCTATATTTCTGAGATGAGGTATTATGTACACTATTTACATTATTCGCACTATTGCCCTCGTCTTTGTCGCCATGTTTATTACAACGTTTCGGCCCTTCAGTATCTTTCTATATTTCTGAGATGAGGTATTATGTACACTATTTTCATTATTCGGACTATTGTGCTCATCTTTGTCACCATATTTATTACAACGTTTCGGCCTTTCAGTATCTGTCTATATTTCTGAGATGAGGTATTATGTACACTATTTACATTATTCGGACTATTGTCCACATCTTTGTCGCCATATTTATTACAACGTTTCGGCCCTTCAGTATCTGTCTATATTTCTGAGATGAGGTATTATGTACACTATTTATATTATTCGGACAATTGTCCTCATCTTTTTCGCCATATTTATTACAACGGTTCGGCCCTTCAGTATCTGTCTATATTTCTGTGATGAGGTATTATGTACACTATTTACATTATTCGGCCTATTGTCCTAATGGTGGTTGCCATATTTATTACAACGTTTCGGCCTTTCAGTATCTGTCTATATTTCTGAGATGGGGTATTATGTACACTGTTTACATTATTCGGACTATTGTCCTCGTCTTCGTCGCCATATTTATTACAACGTTTCGGCCTTTCAGTATCAGTCTATATTTCTGAGATGAGGTATTATGTACACTATTTACATTATTCAGACTATTGTCCTCGTCTTTGTCGCCATATTTATTACAACGTTTCAGCCCTTCAGTATCTTTCTATATTTCTGAGATGAGGTATTATGTACACTATTTACATTATTCGGACTATTGTGCTCATCTTTGTCACCATATTTATTACAACGTTTCGGCCTTTCAGTATCTGTCTATATTTCTGAGATGAGGTATTATTTACACTATTTACATTATTCGGACTATTGTCCTCATCTTTGTCGCCATATTTATTACAACGTTTCGGCCCCTCAGTATCTGTCTATATTTCTGAGATGAGGTATTATGTACACTATTTACATTATTCGGACTATTGTCCTCATCTTTGTCGCCATATTTATTACAACGTTTCAGCCTTTCAGTATCTGTCTATATTTCTGAGATGAGGTATTATGTACACTATTTACATTATTCGGACTATTGTGCTCATCTTTGTTGCCATATTTATTACAACGTTTCGGCCTTTCAGTATCTGTCTATATTTCTGAGATGAGGTATTATGTACACTATTTACATTATTCGGACTATTGTCCTCATCTTTGTCGCCATATTTATTACAACGTTTCGGCCCTTCAGTATCTGTCTATATTTCTGAGATGAGGTATTATGTACACTTTTTACATTATTCGGACTATTTTCCTCATCTTTGTCGCCATATTTATTACAACGTTTCGGCCTTTCAGTATCTCTATATTTCTGAGATGAGGTATTATGTACACTATTTACATTATTCGGACTATTGTGCTCATCTTTGTTGCAATATTTATTACAACGTTTCGGCCCTTCAGTATCTGTCTATATTTCTGAGATGAGGTATTATGTACACTATTTACATTATTCGGACTATTGTGCTCATCTTTGTCGCCATATTTATTACAACGTTTTGGCCTTTCAGTATCTGTCTATATTTCTGAGATGAGGTATTATGTACACTATTTACATTATTCGGACTATTGTCCTCATCGTTTTCGCCATATTTATTACAACGTTTCGGCCCTTCAGTATCTGTCTATATTTCTGAGATGAGGTATTATGTACACTATTTACATTATTCGGACTATTGTCCTTGTCTTTGTCGCCATATTTATTACAACGTTTCGGCCTTTCAGTATCTGTCTATATTTCTGAGATGAGGTATTATGTACACTATTTACATTATTCGTACTATTGTCCTTGTCTTTGTCGCCATATTTATTACAACGTTTCGGCCTTTCAGTATCTGTCTATATTTCTGAGATGAGGTATTATGTACACGATTTACATTATTCGGACTATTGTCCTCGTCTTTGTTGCCATATTTATTACAACGTTTCTGCCCTTCAGTATCTTTCTATATTTCTGAGATGAGGTATTATGTACACTATTTACATTATTCGGACTATTGTGCTCAACCTTGTCACCATATTTATTACAACGTTTCGGCCTTTCAGTATCTGTCTATATTTCTGAGATGAGGTATTATGTACACTATTTACAATATTCGGACTATTGTCCTCATCTTTGTCGCAATATTTATTACAACGTTTCGGCCTTTCAATATCTGTCTATATTTCTGAGATGAGGTATTATGTACACTATTTACATTATTCGGACTATTGTCCTCATCTTTGTCGCCATATTTATTACAAAGTTTCGGCCCTTCAGTATCTTTCTATATTTTTTAGATGAGGTATTATGTACACCATTTACATTATTCGGACAATTGTCCTCATCTTTTTCGCCATATTTATTACAACGGTTCGACACATCAGTATCTCTCTATATTTCTGAGATGAGGTATTATGTACACTATTTACATTATTCGGACTATTGTCCTCATCTTTGTCGCCATATTTATTACAACGTTTCGACCCTTCAGTATCTGTCTATATTTCTGAGATGAGGTATTATGTACACTATTTACATTATTCGGACTATTGTCCTCATCTTTGTCGCCATATTTATTACAACGTTTCGGCCCTTCAGTATCTGTCTATATTTCTGAGATGAGGTATTATGTACACTATTTACATTATTCGGACTATTTTCCTCATCTTTGTCGCCATATTTATTACAACGTTTCGGCCTTTCAGTATCTGTCTATATTTCTGAGATGAGGCATTATGTACACTGTTTACATTATTCGGACTATTGTGCTCATCTTTGTTGCCATATTTATTACAACGTTTCGGCCTTTCAGTATCTGTCTATATTTCTGAGATGAGGTATTATGTACACTATTTACATTATTCGGACTATTGTCCTCATCTTTGTCGCCATATTTATTACAACGTTTCGGCCCTTCAGTATCTGTCTATATTTCTGAGATGAGGTATTATGTACACTATTTACATTATTCGGACTATTGTCCTCATCTTTGTCGCCATATTTATTAAACGTTTCGGCCTTTCAGTATCTGTCTATATTTCTGAGATGAGGTATTATGTACACTATTTACATTATTCGGACAATTGTTCTCATCTTTGTCGCCATATTTATTACAACGTTTCGGCCCTTCAGTATCTGTCTATATTTCTGAGATGAGGTATTATGTACACTATTTACATTATTCGGACTATTGTGCTCATCTTTGTCGCCATATTTATTACAACGTTTTTGCCTTTTAGTATCTCTCTATATTTCTGAGATGAGGTATTATGTACACTATTTACATTATTCGGACTATTGTGCTCATCTTTGTTGCCATATTTATTACAACGTTTCGGCCTTTCATTATCTGTCTATATTTCTGAGATGAGGTATTATGTACACTATTTACATTATTCGGACTATTGTCCTCATCTTTGTCGCCATATTTATTACAACGTTTCGGCCTTTTAGTATCTGTCTATATTTCTGAGATGAGGTATTATGTACACTATTTACATTATTCGGACTATTGTTCTCTTCTTTGTCGCCATATCTATTACGACGTTTCGGCCTTTCAGTATCTGTCTATATTTCTGAGATGAGGTATTATGTACACTATTTACATTATTCGGACTTTTGTGCTCATCTTTGTCGCCATATTTATTACAACATTTCGGCCTTTCAGTCTCTGTCTATATTTCTGAGATGAGGTATTATGTACACTATTTACATTATTCGGACTATTGTGCTCATCTTTGTTGCCATATTTATTACAACGTTTCGGCCCTTCAGTATTTGTCTATATTTCTGAGATGAGGTATTATGTACACTATTTACATTATTCGGACTATTGTCCTCGTCTTTGTCGCCATATTTATTACAACGTTTCGGCCTTTCAGTATCTGTCTATATTTCTGAGATGAGGTATTATGTACACTATTTACATTATTCGCACTATTGCCCTCGTCTTTGTCGCCATGTTTATTACAACGTTTCGGCCCTTCAGTATCTTTCTATATTTCTGAGATGAGGTATTATGTACACTATTTACATTATTCGGACTATTGTGCTCATCTTTGTCACCATATTTATTACAACGTTTCGGCCTTTCAGTATCTGTCTATATTTCTGAGATGAGGTATTATGTACACTATTTACATTATTCGGACTATTGTCCACATCTTTGTCGCCATATTTATTACAACGTTTCGGCCCTTCAGTATCTGTCTATATTTCTGAGATGAGGTATTATGTACACTATTTATATTATTCGGACAATTGTCCTCATCTTTTTCGCCATATTTATTACAACGGTTCGGCCCTTCAGTATCTGTCTATATTTCTGTGATGAGGTATTATGTACACTATTTACATTATTCGGCCTATTGTCCTAATGGTGGTTGCCATATTTATTACAACGTTTCGGCCTTTCATTATCTGTCTATATTTCTGAGATGAGGTATTATGTACACTATTTACATTATTCGGACTATTGTCCTCATCTTTGTCGCCATATTTATTACAACGTTTCGGCCTTTCAGTGTCTGTCTATATTTCTGAGATGAGGTATTATGTACACTATTTACATTATTCGGACTATTGTTCTCTTCTTTGTCGCCATATTTATTACAACGTTTCGGCCTTTCAGTATCTGTCTATATTTCTGAGATGAGGTATTATGTACACTATTTACATTATTCGGACTATTGTGCTCATCTTTGTCGCCATATTTATTACAACATTTCGGCCTTTCAGTCTCTGTCTATATTTCTGAGATGAGGTATTATGTACACTATTTACATTATTCGGACTATTGTGCTCATCTTTGTTGCCATATTTATTACAACGTTTCGGCCTTTCAGTATCTGTCTATATTTCTGAGATGAGGTATTATGTACACTATTTACATTATTTGGACTATTGTCCTCATCTTTGTCGCCATATTTATTACAACGTTTCGGCCCTTCAGTATCTGTCTATATTTCTGAGATGAGTATTATGTACACTATTTACATTATTCGGACTATTGTCCTCATCTTTGTCACCATATTTATTACAACGTTTCGGCCTTTTAGTATCTGTCTATATTTCTGAGATGAGGTATTATGTACACTATTTACATTATTCGGACTAGTGTCCTCATCTTTGTCACCATATTTTTTTAAACGTTTCGGCCTTTCAGTATCTGTCTATATTTCTGAGATGAGGTATTATGTACACTATTTACATTATTCGGACTATTGTCCTCGTCTTTGTCGCCATATTTATTACAACGTTTCGGCCTTTCAGTATCTGTCTATATTTCTGAGATGAGGTATTATGTACACTATTTACATTATTCGCACTATTGTCCTCGTCTTTGTCGCCATATTTATTACAACGTTTCGGCCCTTCAGTATCTTTCTATATTTCTGAGATGAGGTATTATGTACACTATTTACATTATTCGGACTATTGTGCTCATCTTTGTCACCATATTTATTACTACGTTTCGGCCTTTCAGTATCTGTCTATATTTCTGAGATGAGGTATTATGTACACTATTTACATTATTCGGACTATTGTCCACATCTTTGTCGCCATATTTATTACAACGTTTCGGCCCTTCAGTATCTGTCTATATTTCTGAGATGAGGTATTATGTACACTATTTATATTATTCGGACAATTGTCCTCATCTTTTTCGCCATATTTATTACAACGGTTCGGCCCTTCAGTATCTGTCTATATTTCTGTGATGAGGTATTATGTACATTATTTACATTATTCGGCCTATTGTCCTAATGGTGGTTGCCATATTTATTACAACGTTTCGGCCTTTCAGTATCTGTCTATATTTCTGAGATGAGGTATTATGTACACTGTCTACATTATTCGGACTATTGTGCTCATCTTTGTCGCCATATTTATTAAACGTTTCGGCCTTTCAGTATCTGTCTATATTTCTGAGATGAGGTATTATGTACACTATTTACATTATTCGGACTATTGTCCTCATCTTTGTCGCCATATTTATTACAACGTTTCGGCCCTTCAGTATCTGTCTATATTTCTGAGATGAGGTATTATGTACACTATTTACATTATTCGGACTATTGTGCTCATCTTTGTCGCCATATTTATTACAACGTTTCGGCCTTTTAGTATCTGTCTATATTTCTGAGATGAGGTATTATGTACACTATTTACATTATTCGGACTATTGTGCTCATCTTTGTTGCCATATTTATTACAACGTTTCGGCCTTTCATTATCTGTCTATATTTCTGAGATGAGGTATTATGTACACTATTTACATTATTCGGACTATTGTCCTCATCTTTGTCGCCATATTTATTACAACGTTTCGGCCTTTTAGTATCTGTCTATATTTCTGAGATGAGGTATTATGTACACTATTTACATTATTCGGACTATTGTTCTCTTCTTTGTCGCCATATCTATTACAACGTTTCGGCCTTTCAGTATCTGTCTATATTTCTGAGATGAGGTATTATGTACACTATTTACATTATTCGGACTATTGTGCTCATCTTTGTCGCCATATTTATTACAACATTTCGGCCTTTCAGTCTCTGTCTATATTTCTGAGATGAGGTATTATGTACACTATTTACATTATTCGGACTATTGTGCTCATCTTTGTTGCCATATTTATTACAACGTTTCGGCCCTTCAGTATTTGTCTATATTTCTGAGATGAGGTATTATGTACACTATTTACATTATTCGGACTATTGTCCTCGTCTTTGTCGCCATATTTATTACAACGTTTCGGCCTTTCAGTATCTGTCTATATTTCTGAGATGAGGTATTATGTACACTATTTACATTATTCGCACTATTGCCCTCGTCTTTGTCGCCATGTTTATTACAACGTTTCGGCCCTTCAGTATCTTTCTATATTTCTGAGATGAGGTATTATGTACACTATTTACATTATTCGGACTATTGTGCTCATCTTTGTCACCATATTTATTACAACGTTTCGGCCTTTCAGTATCTGTCTATATTTCTGAGATGAGGTATTATGTACACTATTTACATTATTCGGACTATTGTCCACATCTTTGTCGCCATATTTATTACAACGTTTCGGCCCTTCAGTATCTGTCTATATTTCTGAGATGAGGTATTATGTACACTATTTATATTATTCGGACAATTGTCCTCATCTTTTTCGCCATATTTATTACAACGGTTCGGCCCTTCAGTATCTGTCTATATTTCTGTGATGAGGTATTATGTACACTATTTACATTATTCGGCCTATTGTCCTAATGGTGGTTGCCATATTTATTACAACGTTTCGGCCTTTCAGTATCTGTCTATATTTCTGAGATGGGGTATTATGTACACTGTTTACATTATTCGGACTATTGTCCTCGTCTTCGTCGCCATATTTATTACAACGTTTCGGCCTTTCAGTATCAGTCTATATTTCTGAGATGAGGTATTATGTACACTATTTACATTATTCAGACTATTGTCCTCGTCTTTGTCGCCATATTTATTACAACGTTTCAGCCCTTCAGTATCTTTCTATATTTCTGAGATGAGGTATTATGTACACTATTTACATTATTCGGACTATTGTGCTCATCTTTGTCACCATATTTATTACAACGTTTCGGCCTTTCAGTATCTGTCTATATTTCTGAGATGAGGTATTATTTACACTATTTACATTATTCGGACTATTGTCCTCATCTTTGTCGCCATATTTATTACAACGTTTCGGCCCCTCAGTATCTGTCTATATTTCTGAGATGAGGTATTATGTACACTTTTTACATTATTCGGACTATTTTCCTCATCTTTGTCGCCATATTTATTACAACGTTTCGGCCTTTCAGTATCTCTATATTTCTGAGATGAGGTATTATGTACACTATTTACATTATTCGGACTATTGTGCTCATCTTTGTTGCAATATTTATTACAACGTTTCGGCCCTTCAGTATCTGTCTATATTTCTGAGATGAGGTATTATGTACACTATTTACATTATTCGGACTATTGTGCTCATCTTTGTCGCCATATTTATTACAACGTTTTGGCCTTTCAGTATCTGTCTATATTTCTGAGATGAGGTATTATGTACACTATTTACATTATTCGGACTATTGTCCTCATCGTTTTCGCCATATTTATTACAACGTTTCGGCCCTTCAGTATCTGTCTATATTTCTGAGATGAGGTATTATGTACACTATTTACATTATTCGGACTATTGTCCTTGTCTTTGTCGCCATATTTATTACAACGTTTCGGCCTTTCAGTATCTGTCTATATTTCTGAGATGAGGTATTATGTACACTATTTACATTATTCGTACTATTGTCCTTGTCTTTGTCGCCATATTTATTACAACGTTTCGGCCTTTCAGTATCTGTCTATATTTCTGAGATGAGGTATTATGTACACGATTTACATTATTCGGACTATTGTCCTCGTCTTTGTTGCCATATTTATTACAACGTTTCTGCCCTTCAGTATCTTTCTATATTTCTGAGATGAGGTATTATGTACACTATTTACATTATTCGGACTATTGTGCTCAACCTTGTCGCCATATTTATTACAAAGTTTCGGCCCTTCAGTATCTTTCTATATTTTTTAGATGAGGTATTATGTACACCATTTACATTATTCGGACAATTGTCCTCATCTTTTTCGCCATATTTATTACAACGGTTCGACACATCAGTATCTCTCTATATTTCTGAGATGAGGTATTATGTACACTATTTACATTATTCGGACTATTGTCCTCATCTTTGTCGCCATATTTATTACAACGTTTCGGCCCTTCAGTATCTGTCTATATTTCTGAGATGAGGTATTATGTACACTATTTACATTATTCGGACTATTTTCCTCATCTTTGTCGCCATATTTATTACAACGTTTCGGCCTTTCAGTATCTGTCTATATTTCTGAGATGAGGTATTATGTACACTGTTTACATTATTCGGACTATTGTGCTCATCTTTGTTGCCATATTTATTACAACGTTTCGGCCTTTCAGTATCTGTCTATATTTCTGAGATGAGGTATTATGTACACTATTTACATTATTCGGACTATTGTCCTCATCTTTGTCGCCATATTTATTACAACGTTTCGGCCCTTCAGTATCTGTCTATATTTCTGAGATGAGGTATTATGTACACTATTTACATTATTCGGACTATTGTCCTCATCTTTGTCGCCATATTTATTAAACGTTTCGGCCTTTCAGTATCTGTCTATATTTCTGAGATGAGGTATTATGTACACTATTTACATTATTCGGACAATTGTTCTCATCTTTGTCGCCATATTTATTACAACGTTTCGGCCCTTCAGTATCTGTCTATATTTCTGAGATGAGGTATTATGTACACTATTTACATTATTCGGACTATTGTGCTCATCTTTGTCGCCATATTTATTACAACGTTTTTGCCTTTTAGTATCTCTCTATATTTCTGAGATGAGGTATTATGTACACTATTTACATTATTCGGACTATTGTGCTCATCTTTGTTGCCATATTTATTACAACGTTTCGGCCTTTCATTATCTGTCTATATATCTGAGATGAGGTATTATGTACACTATTTACATTATTCGGACTATTGTCCTCATCTTTGTCGCCATATTTATTACAACGTTTCGGCCCTTCAGTATCTGTCTATATTTCTGAGATGAGGTATTATGTACACTATTTACATTATTCGGACTATTGTCCTCATCTTTGTCGCCATATTTATTACAACGTTTCGGCCCTTCAGTATCTGTCTATATTTCTGAGATGAGGTATTATGTACACTATTTACATTATTCGGACTATTGTCCTCATCTTTGTCGCCATATTTATTACAACGTTTCGGCCTTTTAGTATCTGTCTATATTTCTGAGATGAGGTATTATGTACACTATTTACATTATTCGGACTATTGTGCTCATCTTTGTTGCCATATTTATTACAACGTTTCGGCCTTTCATTATCTGTCTATATTTCTGAGATGAGGTATTATGTACACTATTTACATTATTCGGACTATTGTCCTCATCTTTGTCTCCATATTTATTACAACGTTTCGGCCCTTCAGTATCTGTCTATATTTCTGAGATGAGGTATTATGTACACTATTTACATTATTCGGACTATTGTCCTCATCTTTGTTGCCATATTTATTACAACGTTTCGGCCCTTCAGTATCTGTCTATATTTCTGAGATGAGGTATTATGTACACTATTTACATTATTCGGACTATTTTCCTCATCTTTGTCGCCATATTTATTACAACGTTTCGGCCCTTCAGTATCTGTCTATATTTCTGAGATGAGGTATTATGTACACTATTTACATTATTCGGACTATTGTGCTCATCTTTGTCGCCATATTTATTACAACGTTTTTGCCTTTTAGTGTCTGTCTATATTTCTGAGATGAGGTATTATGTACACTATTTACATTATTCGGACTATTGTGCTCACCTTTGTCGCCATATTTATTACAACGTTTCGGCCTTTCATTATCTGTCTATATTTCTGAGATGAGGTATTATGTACACTATTTACATTATTCGGACTATTGTCCTCATCTTTGTCGCCATATTTATTACAACGTTTCGGCCCTTCAGTATCTGTCTATATTTCTGAGATGCGGTATTATGTACACTGTTTACATTATTCGGACTATTGTGCTCATCTTTGTTGCCATATTTATTACAACGTTTCGGCCTTTCAGTATCTGTCTATATTTCTGAGATGAGGTATTCTGTACACTATTTACATTATTCGGACTATTGTCCTCATCTTTGTCGCCATATTTATTACAACGTTTCGGCCCTTCAGTATCTGTCTATATTTCTGAGATGAGGTATTATGTACACTATTTACATTATTCGGACTATTGTGCTCATCTTTGTCGCCATATTTATTA
Organism: Acanthosepion esculentum; assembly: GCA_964036315.1. NCBI lineage: Eukaryota > Metazoa > Mollusca > Cephalopoda > Sepiida > Sepiidae > Acanthosepion > Acanthosepion esculentum. Next base: position 95,501,666 of record OZ038501.1, on the reverse strand, counting down.
CAACGTTTTTGCCTTTTAGTGTCTGTCTATATTTCTGAGATGAGGTATTATGTACACTATTTACATTATTCGGACCATTGTTCTCATCTTTGTCGCCATATTTATTACAACGTTTTTGCCTTTTAGTATCTGTCTATATTTCTGAGATGAGGTATTATGTACACTATTTACATTATTCGGACTATTGTGCTCATCTTTGTTGCCATATTTATTACAACGTTTCGGCCTTTCATTATCTGTCTATATTTCTGAGATGAGGTATTATGTACACTATTTACATTATTCGGACTATTGTCCTCATCTTTGTCGCCATATTTATTACAACGTTTCGGCCTTTCAGTGTCTGTCTATATTTCTGAGATGAGGTATTATGTACACTATTTACATTATTCGGACTATTGTTCTCTTCTTTGTCGCCATATTTATTACAACGTTTCGGCCTTTCAGTATCTGTCTATATTTCTGAGATGAGGTATTATGTACACTATTTACATTATTCGGACTATTGTGCTCATCTTTGTCGCCATATTTATTACAACGTTTCGGCCTTTCAGTCTCTGTCTATATTTCTGAGATGAGGTATTATGTACACTATTTACATTATTCGGACTATTGTGCTCATCTTTGTTGCCATATTTATTACAACGTTTCGGCCTTTCAGTATCTGTCTATATTTCTGAGATGAGGTATTATGTACACTATTTACATTATTTGGACTATTGTCCTCATCTTTGTCGCCATATTTATTACAACGTTTCGGCCCTTCAGTATCTGTCTATATTTCTGAGATGAGTATTATGTACACTATTTACATTATTCGGACTATTGTCCTCATCTTTGTCACCATATTTATTACAACGTTTCGGCCTTTTAGTATCTGTCTATATTTCTGAGATGAGGTATTATGTACACTATTTACATTATTCGGACTAGTGTCCTCATCTTTGTCACCATATTTTTTTAAACGTTTCGGCCTTTCAGTATCTGTCTATATTTCTGAGATGAGGTATTATGTACACTATTTACATTATTCGGACTATTGTCCTCGTCTTTGTCGCCATATTTATTACAACGTTTCGGCCTTTCAGTATCTGTCTATATTTCTGAGATGAGGTATTATGTACACTATTTACATTATTCGCACTATTGTCCTCGTCTTTGTCGCCATATTTATTACAACGTTTCGGCCCTTCAGTATCTTTCTATATTTCTGAGATGAGGTATTATGTACACTATTTACATTATTCGGACTATTGTGCTCATCTTTGTCACCATATTTATTACTACGTTTCGGCCTTTCAGTATCTGTCTATATTTCTGAGATGAGGTATTATGTACACTATTTACATTATTCGGACTATTGTCCACATCTTTGTCGCCATATTTATTACTACGTTTCGGCCTTTCAGTATCTGTCTATATTTCTGAGATGAGGTATTATGTACACTATTTACATTATTCGGACTATTGTCCACATCTTTGTCGCCATATTTATTACAACGTTTCGGCCCTTCAGTATCTGTCTATATTTCTGAGATGAGGTATTATGTACACTATTTATATTATTCGGACAATTGTCCTCATCTTTTTCGCCATATTTATTACAACGGTTCGGCCCTTCAGTATCTGTCTATATTTCTGTGATGAGGTATTATGTACATTATTTACATTATTCGGCCTATTGTCCTAATGGTGGTTGCCATATTTATTACAACGTTTCGGCCTTTCAGTATCTGTCTATATTTCTGAGATGAGGTATTATGTACACTGTCTACATTATTCGGACTATTGTGCTCATCTTTGTCGCCATATTTATTAAACGTTTCGGCCTTTCAGTATCTGTCTATATTTCTGAGATGAGGTATTATGTACACTATTTACATTATTCGGACTATTGTCCTCATCTTTGTCGCCATATTTATTACAACGTTTCGGCCCTTCAGTATCTGTCTATATTTCTGAGATGAGGTATTATGTACACTATTTACATTATTCGGACTATTGTGCTCATCTTTGTCGCCATATTTATTACAACGTTTCGGCCTTTTAGTATCTGTCTATATTTCTGAGATGAGGTATTATGTACACTATTTACATTATTCGGACTATTGTGCTCATCTTTGTTGCCATATTTATTACAACGTTTCGGCCTTTCATTATCTGTCTATATTTCTGAGATGAGGTATTATGTACACTATTTACATTATTCGGACTATTGTCCTCATCTTTGTCGCCATATTTATTACAACGTTTCGGCCTTTTAGTATCTGTCTATATTTCTGAGATGAGGTATTATGTACACTATTTACATTATTCGGACTATTGTTCTCTTCTTTGTCGCCATATCTATTACAACGTTTCGGCCTTTCAGTATCTGTCTATATTTCTGAGATGAGGTATTATGTACACTATTTACATTATTCGGACTATTGTGCTCATCTTTGTCGCCATATTTATTACAACGTTTCGGCCTTTCAGTCTCTGTCTATATTTCTGAGATGAGGTATTATGTACACTATTTACATTATTCGGACTATTGTGCTCATCTTTGTTGCCATATTTATTACAACGTTTCGGCCCTTCAGTATTTGTCTATATTTCTGAGATGAGGTATTATGTACACTATTTACATTATTCGGATTATTGTGCTCATCTTTGTTGCCATATTTATTACAACGTTTCGGCCTTTCAGTATCTGTCTATATTTCTGAGATGAGGTATTCTGTACACTATTTACATTATTCGGACTATTGTCCTCATCTTTGTCGCCATATTTATTACAACGTTTCGGCCCTTCAGTATCTGTCTATATTTCTGAGATGAGGTATTATGTACACTATTTACATTATTCGGACTATTGTGCTCATCTTTGTCGCCATATTTATTACAACGTTTTTGCCTTTTAGTGTCTGTCTATATTTCTGAGATGAGGTATTATGTACACTATTTACATTATTCGGACCATTGTTCTCATTATTGTCGCCATATTTATTACAACGTTTTTGCCTTTTAGTATCTGTCTATATTTCTGAGATGAGGTATTATGTACACTATTTACATTATTCGGACTATTGTGCTCATCTTTGTTGCCATATTTATTACAACGTTTCGGCCTTTCATTATCTGTCTATATTTCTGAGATGAGGTATTATGTACACTATTTACATTATTCGGACTATTGTCCTCATCTTTGTCGCCATATTTATTACAACGTTTCGGCCTTTCAGTGTCTGTCTATATTTCTGAGATGAGGTATTATGTACACTATTTACATTATTCGGACTATTGTCCTCATCTTTGTCGCCATATTTATTACAACGTTTCGGCCTTTCAGTATCTGTCTATATTTCTGAGATGAGGTATTATGTACACTATTTACATTATTCGGACTATTGTCCTCATCTTTGTCGCCATATTTATTACAACGTTTCGGCCCTTCAGTATCTGTCTATATTTCTGAGATGAGGTATTATGTACACTATTTACATTATTTGGACTATTGTCCTCATCTTTGTCACCATATTTATTACAACGTTTCGGCCTTTCAGTATCTGTCTATATTTCTGAGATGAGGTATTATGTACACTATTTACATTATTCGGCCTATTGTCCTAATCGTGGTTGCCATATTTATTACAACGTTTCGGCCCTTCAGTATCTGTCTATATTTCTGAGATGAGGTATTATGTACACTATTTACATTATTCGGACTATTGTGCTCATCTTTGTCACCATATTTATTACAACGTTTCGGCCTTTCAGTATCTGTCTATATTTCTGAGATGAGGTATTATGTACACTATTTACATTATTCGGACTATTGTCCTCATCTTTGTCGCCATATTTATTACAACGTTTCGGCCCTTCAGTATCTGTCTATATTTCTGAGATGAGGTATTATGTACACTATTTACATGATTCGGACTATTTTCCTCATCTTTGACGCCATATTTATTACAACGTTTCGGCCTTTCAGTATCTGTCTATATTTCTGAGATGAGGTATTATGTACACTATTTACATTATTCGGACTATTGTGCTCATCTTTGTTGCCATATTTATTACAACGTTTCGGCCTTTCAGTATCTGTCTATATTTCTGAGATGAGGTTTTATGTACACTATTTACATTATTCGGACTATTGTCCACATCTTTGTCGCCATATTTATTACAACGTTTCGGCCCTTCAGTATTTGTCTATATTTCTGAGATGAGGTATTATGTACACTATATACATCATTCGGACTATTGTCCTCATCTTTGTCGCCATATTTATTACAACGTTTCGGCCTTTCAGTATCTGTCTATATTTCTGAGATGAGGTATTATGTACACTATTTACATTATTTGGACTATTGTCCTCATATTTGTCGCCATATTTATTACAACGTTTCGGCTCTTCAGTATCTGTCTATATTTCTGAGATGAGGTATTATGTACACTATTTACATTATTCGGACTATTGTCCTCATCTTTGTCGCCATATTTATTACAACGTTTCGGCCTTTCAGTATCTGTCTATATTTCTGAGATGAGGTATTATGTACACTGTCTACATTATTCGGACTATTGTGCTCATCTTTGTCGCCATATTTATTAAACGTTTCGGCCTTTCAGTATCTGTCTATATTTCTGAGATGAGGTATTATGTACACTATTTACATTATTCGGACTATTGTCCTCATCTTTGTCGCCATATTTATTACAACGTTTCGGCCCTTCAGTATCTGTCTATATTTCTGAGATGAGGTATTATGTACACTATTTACATTATTCGGACTATTGTGCTCATCTTTGTCGCCATATTTATTACAACGTTTCGGCCTTTTAGTATCTGTCTATATTTCTGAGATGAGGTATTATGTACACTATTTACATTATTCGGACTATTGTGCTCATCTTTGTTGCCATATTTATTACAACGTTTCGGCCTTTCATTATCTGTCTATATTTCTGAGATGAGGTATTATGTACACTATTTACATTATTCGGACTATTGTCCTCATCTTTGTCGCCATATTTATTACAACGTTTCGGCCTTTTAGTATCTGTCTATATTTCTGAGATGAGGTATTATGTACACTATTTACATTATTCGGACTATTGTTCTCTTCTTTGTCGCCATATCTATTACAACGTTTCGGCCTTTCAGTATCTGTCTATATTTCTGAGATGAGGTATTATGTACACTATTTACATTATTCGGACTATTGTGCTCATCTTTGTCGCCATATTTATTACAACGTTTCGGCCTTTCAGTCTCTGTCTATATTTCTGAGATGAGGTATTATGTACACTATTTACATTATTCGGACTATTGTGCTCATCTTTGTTGCCATATTTATTACAACGTTTCGGCCCTTCAGTATTTGTCTATATTTCTGAGATGAGGTATTATGTACACTATTTACATTATTCGGATTATTGTGCTCATCTTTGTCGCCATATTTATTACAACGTTTCGGCCCTTTAGTATCTGTCTATATTTCTGAGATGAGGTATTATGTACACTATTTACATTATTCGGACTATTGTCCTCATCTTTGTCGCCATATTTATTACAACGTTTCGGCCCTTCAGTATCTGTCTATATTTCTGAGATGTGGTATTATGTACATTATTTACATTTTTCTGACAAATGTGCTCATCTTTGTTGCCATATTTATTACAAAGTTTCTTCTGTGCTCTTTTAAAAAACATCCAATAATAACTACACAAATTGCAATATGAGCACTGCTAAAAATGTTTGCTGATTCTTTAGTTTATAATACCCTGAAATTCATACACAGATGTCTTCAAATACATAGCTGAGTGGATTAAGGCTTTAGTTGGATCCAGTGACAGGAGTGCGAGTTCAATACTCGGCTAAGGCAGTGGAGAAATTAGGAGATAACTGATAACTGACATCCATTAAACATAGCACATGGAACTAAAACCGTCTACCCCTGTGAGCGAAATAAAGGGTTCAGTTCGACATTCCAACCACACAATCATAACTTATCTATAGACACAAGTATAAAAACAGTGTAAATGGTTGACAAAAAAAAAAATAAATAAAGTGTGGGAAGTGTAGTAAAAACTAAAATTCTCTAAGATCTACATTGGAGTAGTCGTTCAGGAGTACCCTAATAGCCCCAATCCTGAAGCACATCGAAGAAAACTTAGGCTTGATTTTTATTAAGCCTATCCAGTAAGCATTAGTGACATGTTTTCGAATCTTATTAGAAGACAGACTAGAAATGTCTTGTGCTAGCCGAAGTTAAATCTAGCAAATGTTTATTGGCACACACAAAAAATATCTCTTTATGTTTTATTTAAAAACTAACAATAAATATTTTGGTTTCTGTTTTTTGATTTCTCTTTTAGAACTTGGGCGATCATGGCTCTCCCAGTTTGGCTGTCCTAAGTAAAGTTTTATCATTTTTGCAGGCTCGTTGAGTAGTTTACTCGCAGTTTGCCCTGCTTCTAATCGGTGACGCGTGTTTACTTTTTATTTATTATAGTTTCCTGTTTCTCAGCATAGTTCAATTGACTTGGACAGAAGTAAGAGAAGCCATGAATAACTGTCAACTGTTTACTTTTTCTTGTTTTTTTTACCTTACTTCGAAGTTTCAAACTAGGATGAACCCTAACAACGTTTATTTTTTTAAAAAAATAACATTTAATATTTTAAAATTATTTTAATTTTTTAATGGTTAATATTATTTAATATTTTTTATTTTTAGCTTTACTTTAGCGATCTAAACTACGATGAATCCTGGCTATTTTTATTGGATAAAATCAATTTAACAATCATTCACTTGATTTATATCTACTATGATTTTTTTCTATTATTTTAATCGCGAAATGAAGGTTATCTTGAATGGCCACTATTCTAGATCATCTCGTACCAATGCAGATGTCCCCGCTCAGGCTCTGTCATTGGACCTCCTTTGTTCTGAATTTCCATCAATGACCTTCCTGATGGCATCAGCTCATAACTTGGTATCGATGCTGGTGGCACAACCATTTACTCCATTCCTGAATATTACTCTCACACATCATAAAGCTCCTGCTTTATATCTAGAGATTCATGATAACATCCAAAGGCGAATCTGTAATATTATTGGTCTTCACCTGGCATCTCGGCTTCAGTCACTTTCTCATCGACGCGTTTTGCCTACAACCAGGACGGTAAGGCCTCTCTTCTCAATCTCTGTTTTACCTCCATCCCCGAGTCTTATAGTGCCACGCTGCCCTGCCCTCTTGGTAACTCTGATTATGTGGTAGTGTCTATTAACATCTCCTTCAACCCCACCCTCTGCAAAGAGCCTGCTTCCACCCGAACCTTGTTCTGCTACCAACGAGCTAACTGGGACTCGTTCCGTGATGTCCCTTGGGATGTTGTATTTAAGCTCCCCGTCCAAGAGTACGCTTCAGAGGTCTCATCCTGGGTTAAAGCTGGAATTGACGCTTTCATCACCCCAAGGAAATTCAAGGTCAAATCGCCCTCCTCCCCGTGGTTCTCCGCTGCTTGCTCAGCCGCCATTGCCCATAGAAACCACTTCTTCCACTTATTTCGTAGCGATATTTCCGACTGCATTAGACGCCTCTTTGTCTCCACCCGTAACGAGTGTAAGCGTGTCCTCAACGAAGCTAAAACTCTATTTGCTCCTCGGATGAAGGAACGCTTGGCATCTCGCAAATTCGGCTCCAAGGATCATTGGCGTCTGTGAAAGAGCGTTCTGAATAATTGCAAACCCTCTATACCTCCTCTGTTCAACCAGTTTGAGGTCCTGACCTCCTCTGTCGACAAGGCTGAATGCTTTGCTCGGAAATTTTGTTTCAATTCAACGCTTGACTCTTTCGGTGTATCCATACCCGATTTCCCTCTCAGAACTGAAGCCCTTTTGAGTGGGTTACACATATCCCCTTTCATTGGTATTGGGCATTATCTCTAACTTAGACCCCCACAAGGCTAGTGGTGGAGATGGGATACCAGCCATTGTCTTGAAGAAATACGCACCTGAATTGGCACCCGCCCTCTCTAAATTATACAACTATTGCCTCAAGGAATATTGTTTTCCTGACTGCTGGGAGTCCTCATCAATTGTTCCTGTCTTTAAGAACTCTGGCGACCCCTCCGGCCCTTCTAATTACCGTCCTATCAGTCTCCTACCCCTCTTCGGCAAAGTCTTCGAAGCCCTTATCAACACCGAAGTGGTTAACTACCTTACATCACATGATCTGCTCTCAGACAAGCAATATGGATCCCTCTTTGGCCGATCTACATCTGATGTGCTTACGGCCATCAATGAATTTGTCTACCAAGCTCTTCATAATAACGGAGAAGCTCACGCCGTGGCCCCTGACATCTCCACATCTTCTTCGCAAACTCCAGGGCTATGGTATTACAGGTCGATTGTTTGACCTAATACAATCATTCCTGTCAAACCGTGAATTGAAGGTCTTTCTCACTGGATTCTCTTCCAGCTCCTATCCCACGAACGCAGGTGTCCCGCAAGGCTCTATCCTAGGTCCTAGCCTGTTCCTTATATTCCTAAATGATCTTCCTGACGCCATAGATTCCCAAGTTGGTATCTACGCGGATGACACCACAATTTACTCCTGCCTCAGAAACAAATCTAGTGTCGCTGACAAAATTAAGCTGGCCGTTCGTCTCGAAAAGGACCTCCAATCGGTTGTGAACTGGAGCAGGAATTGGCTGGTTAATTTTAACGCCTCTAAAACAAAACTGCTCTCTATTAACCACCACAGGGATCCATCCCTGCATCCCATTAGAATGTCTGAAGCTCAACTTCTCGAGAGCTCCTCTCTGCGGCTGATCGGTCTCACGCTGTCTGCTGACCTGAGATGGAACAAATACATTGAGTCAATTGCTTCATCTACCGCAAGGAAAGTTGTCTCCCTGTGCCGGGCCAGGAAATTTTTCTCCCCGGAATCGATCCTCCAAATTTACAAATCAACCATCCGCCCTTGCATGGAGTATTGCTGCCATATATGGTCTGGGGCCCCTTCTGTTTGCCTCGGGGTTCTTGATAAGATCCAGAGACGGGTATGCAAAGTAATTGGCCCTCATCTGTCATCTCGTCTGCAGTCTCTCTCTCACAGACGCGCCGTCGCCTCTCTTTGTCTCTTTTACAAATACTTCCATGGTAATTGCTCCGATGAGCTGCTATCGCTGGTTCCCAGGCTCCATGAATTCAAGCGTCATACAAGGCTGGCATCCCGTTCCCACCCTTTCACTGTTGAAACTGTTAAGTGTAGACGTCTCTTTTACTCCAATAGCTTCATATCTCGCACCTCACGCCTGTGGAACTCCCTTTCCTATTCCTGTTTTCATGACAACTATAATCTCCAACTATTCAAATGTAACGTCAATCGACATCTCCAGTTGCATTGATCTATCCACCATCCTTCTCCACATCCTTTCCTATATCACTCCTATCTGCTCTTGCTCCAAATCCTCTGTAACCCCTTGCGTGCTTGTGGCTTTCAGCCTTGCCTGGGGTGAAAAGCTTAAAAAAAAAAAAGAAAAAATGTTGCTTGCCCGTGCCTTTTCTATAAATACTCTCATGGTAATTGTTCGGCTGAACTCTACGGTATGATTTTTGTTTGGTTTCTTGCAAATAGTTTTTTGTTTTCATATTGTAAATACACATTGGGGCTAGATTTTAAATTGTTGTTTTATTTCCCCTGCCACTACAATGGATTGTACATATGAGGACTAGTTAGGACATTCATAGAGACATAAGGTATTATGGTGACTGTAGTAAGAAAGGTAAGTAAGAATACATTGTTTTGGTGTTAGGGATATTGTTGTATGTTTGGGTCAATACTTGAGGTTAGCTATGTTTAATATTAAGAGAGAAGAAGACCGTCCTTTTCCCCATTTAGCCTTGTCCCACGGTTTCTGACGACACTGATAAAGGATTTTACCCGAACCTTTAAGAGAGGATTTAAAAAAAAAGTGGTTGACTCAGAAGCTGACAAAGCCATGAAAGCTTTGTTCTCGATTACCACCCTCCACGACCCAAAAGTCGGGGGTCAGAAGAAAAAAAGAATAACATCACAAAATGAAAGAAAACGGGAAACATTTTCGACTGCACGAATAATTCTTTTTTTGCAAGTGAATATTGCATTGACAGTTTGTTGAGAATAACATTAATTTAAAAAGGATCTCCAATCGGTTGTGGACTGGGGCAGGTATTGGCTGGTTAACTTTAATGCCTCAAAAACAAAACTGCCCACTATTACTCCCCACAGAGAACCATCCCAGCCTCCCATTAGAATCTCTGACGCTCAACTCCACGAGAGCACCTCTTTGCGACTACTCGGTCTCACATTGTCCTCTGACCTGAGATGGAACGAATACATTGAGTCAATAGCTTCGTCCACTGCAAGGAAAGTTGGCTCTCTGTGCCGCGCCAGGAAATTTTTCTCGCCAGAGTCGATCCTTAAAATCTACAAATCAAGCATTCGCCCTTGCACGGAGTATTGCTGCCATATATGGTCTGGTACTCCTTCTAATTGTCTCAAGGTCCTTGATAAAATCCAAAGACGGATATGCAATGTAATTGGCCCTGATCTGGCATCTCGTCTGCAGTCGCTCTCTCACAGACCTGCCGTCGCCTTCCTCTGTCTTTTTTACAAATACTTTCAAGGTAACTGCTCCAATGAGCTGCTTTCGCTGGTTCCCAGACTCCATGAATTTAAGTGTTCAACTAGGCTAGCATCTCGCTCTCACCCTTTCACTGTCGAAACTGTTAAATGTAGCCGTCTCTTCTACTCCAATAGCTTCATGTCTCGTACCTCTCGCCTGTGGAACTCCCTTCCCATTTCTTGTTTTCCTGATAGCTATAATCGCCAACTTTTCAAATGTAACGTCAATCGACGTCTCCAGATGCCCGGATCTATCTCCTAACCGTCTCTTCATCATTTCCTCCATCACTCCTCTCGCTCCAACTCTGAAACTCTTTGCGTGATAGTGGCTTACTGCCTTGCTTGGAGTTGAATGCTTAATATATATATATATATATATATACAAGTCCTATTATTTAACCCATAGCGGGGAGGAGACATGGCTTTATACTTTTTTCAAATGTATTTGCACGTAAGTGAATATAACAAATTCATCTATAATTTGAACTTATATCTCTGACTTCTCAACTGCAATTTGCTATTCATTGCACCGCCTTCACATCTGAGCAGTTCCTATTTGGAATGCAGAAACTGGTCAAACAGATAGGCAGGTCCACTACATGGTCTTCCCCAAAAAAACAACCACTCCCAATAGAAAATCCACCTTGCCCTAAAGAAATCTTTGTATAGATTGTGCTGATGTCCACACTCCCAGCCATTCCGGTGTCACAAACACTCCTCCCCACAAACTCCAAATTCTCCCTTAGTGTAGTTTTTTGGGGGGAGGATTACTGTGTAACAGAACCTTCTACATTTGGATTTTAGAAGTAGAGTAGCTTAGCTAAGGAGAAGAATCAAAATAAAAACAAGATTAACGTATTTTATTTTGTTATATATACAGCCTTGTGCAAATTAATTGAAACAAAATGAATAAGTTCGTCATTTACTTTTTTTCGTAATTTTTCCAATGAAACATGGCCCAGTGCACATATTAATACTTCGTATGCCCATTCCACGAAGTCATTCCTTGCAGATTGACCACAGATTCACGATTAGATTTAAACCAAGAGAGTTTCCGGGCCAGTCTATAGTATGTTGATTTGCACACTGGTAAGGCTTGCCATTGTGTTCGTGCAACGTTACAATTTTCGTACGATCTCTTGGAGTCACGTCCATCGCAGACAATGGCCGTAGGACAACTAATCGACAGTCGAGACAACAGTGTCTGGGCGTGATAAAAATCTGATGCGATCATGGATGACGCAATATTTTTCAAGGCTAAACAAATTTCAGCATACACCCCGAAAATAGATTCATATTACTGCACACCACTGCAAATGACCTAATCTGAGGAGAAAATAGAAATCGATTACACCCTGTCACACCAGTTGATCTAAAATTGCCCGTATGGCGAAAGAAAGGAAACTAAAGCGCTTGTTTCAATTAATTTGCACAAGGGTGTATTTGATATTCTGCTATTAATTCAAAGCTCTCTTCTCGCTTACATAGACGCCGTTTTGACATTCACTAAGACCAAACCATAATATAACATCCGGTTAGATGCGTGTTCTTCCAGCTGGAGTTATATACTCACGCATAATCTCGCTATAGCTATTGCCATAGTTATACACTAACCCTATAGGAAATGGAGGGAGCGGTTGTCACCCATTCTCTTCATGGTTTCTTTAGCTCTCCTATACGAACGAGCTTGCCTGGGTCATCCGTTCAACCTTCCGACTGAAGAAGTTCAGCTGCTTTGATTATTGGAAGTAATCCTCTACCTTGAGAGGCTCTTAGGTCTGGTATTGAAAATAGTGACAGAAAATATACGTTCATTGTGTATCCCTGAAATTTCAACTCTTTTCTGATTTTGAGTATCGGTTTCATTACCGGTTCGGGTTTTCAAAAATCCTTAATTGTAATTTTTAGCTTTCACTGGTAGAGCCATCTTCCTGTCACTTCAAGTCATTCCAAGTCGCTTCTTCGTCTGTGAAGAGATTGTCCTGCCTTCACTGGCATTGAAGAGATTAGATATTACATAGCAGTTCAGCATTATGTTCTTGGTTACATTATTATTATATTCAAAAATGTCAGATAATTCCTACCCAAAGTCTCATAACTGCAAATCATTTATGTCGACTCTTGCGAATACATGAGTCAATTATGGAGCGTTCTGAGATTCAAGAAATTTTTATGTGGGTGTTTTCAGGTAAATTGGATATAATTATATTTTCTTTTGGCGCTTCTGAGTGAACCAATTCCTGTTGAAGTGTATACGACCTGCTGATATGGATAGCTGTCTCTATCATCTTTTCTTTTCTTTTTTTCTTTCCATATATTTGCTTCGATTAATTGGGCCGCTTATTTCGTTGGCAACGGCTTCGTCCAATTTGGTAGAAACATGTCTTTTGCTTTCTATAGATTTCTTTTCTCCGTCATTCATTCCTTCCTTCATTGTTCACTCATTCTTCGCTTTCTCTTCCATCTATTTTCTCGTCCTGGGTACCACGTTAAATTACATCCGCGTCCTGGGTATGACAATAAACTACATCCGCGCCCTGGGTATGGCGATAAACTACATCCGCGCCCTGGGTATGAGGATGAACTACATCCGCGCCCTGGGTATGGCGATAAACTACATCCGCGCCCTGGGTATGAGGATGAACTACATCCGCGTCCTGGGTATGACGATAAACTACATCCGCGCCCTGGGTATGAGGATGAACTACATCCGCGTCCTGGGTATGACAATAAACTACATCCGCGCCCTGGGTATAACGATGAACTACATCCGCGTCCTGGGTATGACGATAAACTACATCCGCGCCCTGGGTATGGCGATAAACTACATCCGCGCCCTGGGTATGAGGATGAACTACATCCGCGTCCTGGGTATGACGATAAACTACATCCGCGTCCTGGGTATGACGATAAACTACATCCGCGTCCTCGGTATGGCGATAAACTACATCCACGTCCTGGGTATGACGATAAACTACATCCGCGTCCTCGGTATGACGATAAACTACATCCACGTCCTCGGTATGACGATAAACTACATCCACGTCCTCGGTATGGCGATAAACTACATCCGCGTCCTCGGTATGACGATAAACTACATCCACGTCCTCGGTATGGCGATAAACTACATCCGCGTTCTCGGTATGGCGATAAACTACATCCACGTCCTCTGTATGGCGATAAACTACATCCGCGTCCTGGGTATGATGATAAACTACGTCCAACAGAAAGGCCGTTTTTGAAAAAATAATGTTGCCAGCTATACCATTTTTGTAAAAATAATATTACCAGCTATATGTTTTTTGTTTTTTTTTAATATATTACCAGCTATACGATTTAAAAAAAAAAAACAATATTACCAGCTATACGTTTTTGGAAAAATAAGCAATATATATTGGAAAAAAAAAAGCTAAATATATCTTACCGGCTAAACATTTTGGAAAAAAAAGAAAAATATTACCTGTGATACATATTTGAAAGAAAATCATTACCAGAAATGGATTTTTTGATAAAGAAATTTTACCAGAAATAGATTTAAAAAAAAAATATTACCAGCAATAAAAATGTTGTCGGCATTAAGTGAGCCATCGATGTTGATATGCCGTCAACCAAACCAAACCTATTTTTAGTTTCTTCTTTCATTCTATCTCTTTCATTCTCCTCTATATAATAAATGCGAATGTCAGTGTGTCACTGTGTCACACTTTTTCAACTTTACCCCTAGAGGCCGTAGCGCAACATATTATACCATTTTGGAATCAGGGCTGGCATTTAGTTGGAGATTCGTCTCCAGCTGTGCTGGTCGAACTCTCTGCCTTCGGACAGAGAGGAAACCAAGACGAGGTTATTCCGAAAGGCAGAGTTTTTTTCTGGGGTGTTAGACAGCTACCCGACCCCTGGTCTACAGGGAATTTTTGCCCAAGCTCGGGGCTCGGTTTTACCCCGCATTAAAAACGGACCTTGTGCCACATCCTGCCTCGCGGATAGATAAGGTAAATACCCCTGTGTCACACTTTTTCAATTTTACTCCTAGAGGCCGATTCGGTGAGCAAATTAAAAGCATTCCGGGCTGAATCTGGACCCTCAATCTTGAAATTCTGGATTCCCAACCCCTTATTACTGCGATTGTTTCCGGCGTTTTTTTTTACGTGATTTTTTGTGCGATTTTTTATAACTTGGAAATAAATTTGGAATAATGGAAATTAATTGCGAAATCTAGCGAAAGTCACCCATGAAATAAAAATAATTGTTTGTACGGAAGGTAGGGACCATCGTACATCAAATTGTTTTTAAATGAAGTGGCGACTGAAGAATTATCGTTGAACTTTTAAAAGGTAACCTTGAATATTAATAAAATACTTAAATGCAGCGATCAATTTTGAAATCTTCTGTAGTTTATTTCTACCTATCGCATCTACTCCACTCTACCTTGTGTGATGAAGGCCCAATCAAACGCCTCCACCTCCCCCAGCTACCGCAGGGGCTTAGCTTAAATGCCGTCCAAGAGGGCGGATTTTAAGCGAGCTATTCAGCTTTTCAGCTTTCTTTAGGGCCACAGTCTTTTTTTTATTTCTTTATTTATTTTCTTCATCTTTTTATGTAAACTTTCATTCATTCATTCATTCATTCATTCTTTCTTTCTTTCTTTTTCCTGCTTATTCTTTCTTTCTTTCTTTCTTTCATTTCAACCTCTTTTCATTTTCTTTCTTTCATTTTAACCTCTCTTCATTTGCTTTATTTTTACCTCTGTTCATTTTCTTTCTTTCTTTCCTTCTTTCTTTCTTTCATTTTAACCTCTCATCATTTTTACCTCTCTTCATTTTCCTGCTTATTCTTTCTTTCTTTCTTTCTTTCTTTCATTTTAGCTCTCTTCATTTTCTTCTTTCTTTCTTTCTTTCATTTTAACCTCTCTCTTTCTTTCCTTCCTTTCTTCATTTTAACCTCTCTTCATTTTCTTTCTTTCCTTCTTTCTTTCATTTTAACCTCTCTTCATTTTTACCTCTCTTCATTTTCCTGCTTATTCTTTCTTTCTTTCATTTTAGCTGTCTTCATTTTCTTCTTTCTTTTTTCTTTCTTTCTTTCTTTCTTTCATTTTAACCTCTCTCTTTCTTTCCTTCCTTTCATCATTTTTACCTCTCTTCATTTTCTTTCTTTCCTTCTTTCTTTCATTTTAACCTCTCTTCATTTTTACCTCTCTTCATTTTCCTGCTTATTCTTTCTTTCTTTCTTTCATTTTAGCTCTCTTCATTTTCTTCTTTCTTTCTTTCTTTCATTTTAACCTCTCTCTTTCTTTCCTTCCTTTCTTCATTTTTACCTCTCTTCATTTTCTTTCTTTCCTTCATTTTAACCTTTGGCTTTCTTTCCTTCCATTCTTCATTTTTACCTCTCTTCATTTTCTTTCTTTCCTTCTTTCTTTCATTTTAACCTCTCTTCATTTTTACCTCTCTTCATTTTCCTGCTTATTCTTTCTTTCTTTCATTTTAGCTCTCTTCATTTTCTTCTTTCTTTCTTTCTTTCATTTTAACCTCTCTCTTTCTTTCCTTCCTTTCTTCATTTTTACCTCTCTTCATTTTCTTTCTTTCCTTCTTTCTTTCATTTTAACCTCTCTCTTTCTTTCCTTCCTTTCTTCATTTTTACCTCTCTTCATTTTCTTTCTTTCCTTCTTTCTTTCATTTTAACCTCTCTTCATTTTTACCTCTTTTCATTTTCCTGCTTATTCTTTCTTTCTTTCTTTATTTCATTTTAGCTCTCTTCATTTTCTTCTTTCTTTTTTCTTTCTTTCTTTCTTTCTTTCATTTTAACCTCTCTCTTTCTTTCCTTCCTTTCTTCATTTTTGCCTCTCTTCATTTTCTTTCTTTCCTTCTTTCTTTCATTTTAACCTCTCTTCATTTTTACCTCTCTTCATTTTCCTGCTTATTCTTTCTTTCTTTCTTTCTTTCATTTTAGCTCTCTTCATTTTCTTCTTTCTTTTTTCTTTCTTTCTTTCTTTCTTTCATTTTAACCTCTCTCTTTCTTTCCTTCCTTTCTTCATTTTTGCCTCTCTTCATTTTTTTTCTTTCTTTCTTTCTTTCATTTTAACCTCTCTTCATTTTTACCTCTCTTCATTTTCCTGCTTATTCTTTCTTTCTTTCTTTCTTTCATTTTAGCTCTCTTCATTTTCTTCTTTCTTTTTACTTTCTTTCTTTTTTTCTTTCATTTTCACCTCTCTCTTTCTTTCCTTCCTTTCTTCATTTTTACCTCTCTTCATTTTCTTTCTTTCCTTCTTTCTTTCATTTTAACCTCTCTTCATTTTTACCTCTCTTCATTTTCCTGCTTATTCTTTCTTTCTTTCTTTCTTTCATTTTAGCTCTCTTCATTTTCTTCTTTCTTTTTTCTTTCTTTCTATCTTTCTTTCATTTTAACCTCTCTCTTTCTTTCTTTCATTTTAACCTGTCTCTTTCTTTCCTTCTTTCTTTCATTTTAACCTCTCTTCATTTTTACCTCTCTTCATTTTCCTGCTTATTCTTTCTTTCTTTCTTTCATTTTAGCTCTCTTTATTTTCTTCTTTCTTTCTTTCTTTCATTTTAACCTCTCTCTTTCTTCCCTTCCTTTCTTCATTTGTACCTCTCTTCATTTTCTTTCTTTCCTTCTTTCTTTCATTTTAACCTCTCTTCATTTTTACCTCACTTCATTTTCCTGCTTATTCTTTCTTTCTTTCTTTCTTTCATTTTAGCTCTCTTCATTTTCTTCTTTCTTTCTTTCTTTCATTTTAGCTCTCTTCATTTTCTTCTTTCTTTCTTTCTTTCATTTTAACCTCTCTCTTTCTTTCCTTCCTTTCTTCATTTTTACCTCTCTTCATTTTCTTCTTTCTTTTTTCTTTCTTTCTTTCTTTCTTTCATTTTAACCTCTCTCTTTCTTTCCTTTCTTTCTTCATTTTTACCTCTCTTCATTTTCATTCTTTACTTCTTTCGTTCATTTTAACCTCTCTTCATTTTTACCTATCTTCATTTTCCTGCTTATTCTTTCTTTCTATCTTTCTTTCATTTTAGCTCTCTTCATTTTCTTCTTTCTTTCTTTCTTTCATTTTAGCTCTCTTCATTTTCTTCTTTCTTTCTTTCATTTTAACCTCTCTCTTTCTTTCCTTCCTTTCTTCAATTTTACCTCTCTTCATTTTCTTTCTTTCCTTCTTTCTTTCATTTTAACCTCTCTTCATTTTTACCTCTCTTCATTTTCCTTCTTATTCTTTCTTTCTTTCATTTTAGCTCTCTTCATTTCCTTCTTTCTTTCTTTCTTTCTTTCTTTCATTTTAACCTCTCTCTTTCTTTCCTTCTTTTCTTCATTTTAACCTCTCTTCATTTTCTTTCTTTCCTTGTTTCTTTCATTTTAACCTCTCTTCATTTTTACCTCTCTTCCTTTTCCTGCTTATTCTTTCTTTCTTTCTTGCTTTCATTTGAGCTCTCTTCATTTTCTTCTTTCTTTCTTTCCTTCATTTTAGCTCTCTTCATTTTCTTCTTTCTTTCTTTCTTTCATTTTAACCTCTCTCTTTCTTTCCTTCTTTCTTTCATTTTTACCTCTCTTCATTTTCTTTCTTTCCTTTTTCTTTCATTTTAACCTCTCTTCATTTTTACCTGTCTTCATTTTCCTGCTTATTCTTTCTTTCTTTCTTTCTTTCATTTTAGCTCTCTTCATTTTTTTCGTTCTTTCATTTTAACGTCTCTCTTTCTTTCCTTCCTTTCTTCATTTTTACCTCACTTCATTTTCTTTCTTTCCTTCTTTCTTTCATTTTAACCTCTCTCTTTCTTTCCTTCCTTTCTTCATTTTTACCTCTCTTCATTTTCTTTCTTTCCTTCTTTCTTTCATTTTAACCTCTCTTCATTTTTACCTCTCTTCATTTTCCTGCTTATTCTTTCTTTCTTTCTTTCTTTCATTTTAACTCTCTTCATTTTCTTCTTTCTTTTTTCTTTCTTTCTTTCTTTCTTTCATTTTAACCTCTCTCTTTCTTTCCTTCCTTTCTTCATTTTTACCTCACTTCATTTTCTTTCTTTCCTTCTTTCTTTCATTTTAACCTCTCTTCATTTTTACCTCTCTTCATTTTCCTGCTTATTCTTTCTTTCTTTCTTTCTTTCTTTCATTTTAGCTCTCTTCATTTTCTTCTTTCTTTTTTCTTTCTTTCTTTTTTTCTTTCATTTTAATCTCTCTCTTTCTTTCCTTCCTATCTTCTATTTTACCTCTCTTCATTTTCTTTCTTTCCTTCTTTCTTTCATTTTAACCTCTCTTCATTTTTACCTCTCTTCATTTTCCTGCTTATTCTTTCTTTCTTTCTTTCTTTCTTTCATTTTAGCTCTCTTCATTTTCTTCTTTCTTTTTTCTTTCTTTCTTTTTTTCTTTCATTTTAATCTCTCTCTTTCTTTCCTTCCTATCTTCTATTTTACCTCTCTTCATTTTCTTTCTTTCCTTCTTTCTTTCATTTTAACCTCTCTTCATGTTTACCTCTCTTCATTTTCCTGCTTATTCTTTCTTTCTTTCTTTCTTTCTTTCTTTCATTTTAGCTCTCTTCATTTTCTTCTTTCTTTTTTCTTTCTTTCTTTCTCTTTCATTTTAACCTCTCTCTTTCTTTCCTTCCTTTCTTCATTTTTACCTCTCTTCATTTTCTTCTTTCTTTTTTCTTTCTTTCTTTCTTTCATTTTAACCTCTCTCTTTCTTTCCTTCCTTTCTTCATTTTTACCTCTCTTCATTTTCTTTCTTTCCTTCTTTCTTTCATTTTAACCTCTCTTCATTTTTACCTCTCTTCATTTTCCTGCTTATTCTTTCTTTCTTTCTTTCTTTCATTTTAGCTCTCTTCATTTTCTTCTTTCTTTTTACTTTCTTTCTTTTTTTCTTTCATTTTCACCTCTCTCTTTCTTTCCTTCCTTTCTTCATTTTTACCTCTCTTCATTTTCTTTCTTTCCTTCTTTCTTTCATTTTAACCTCTCTTCATTTTTACCTCTCTTCATTTTCCTGCTTATTCTTTCTTTCTTTCTTTCTTTCATTTTAGCTCTCTTCATTTTCTTCTTTCTTTTTTCTTTCTTTCTATCTTTCTTTCATTTTAACCTCTCTCTTTCTTTCTTTCATTTTAACCTGTCTCTTTCTTTCCTTCTTTCTTTCATTTTAACCTCTCTTCATTTTTACCTCTCTTCATTTTCCTGCTTATTCTTTCTTTCTTTCTTTCATTTTAGCTCTCTTTATTTTCTTCTTTCTTTCTTTCTTTCATTTTAACCTCTCTCTTTCTTCCCTTCCTTTCTTCATTTGTACCTCTCTTCATTTTCTTTCTTTCCTTCTTTCTTTCATTTTAACCTCTCTTCATTTTTACCTCACTTCATTTTCCTGCTTATTCTTTCTTTCTTTCTTTCTTTCATTTTAGCTCTCTTCATTTTCTTCTTTCTTTCTTTCTTTCATTTTAGCTCTCTTCATTTTCTTCTTTCTTTCTTTCTTTCATTTTAACCTCTCTCTTTCTTTCCTTCCTTTCTTCATTTTTACCTCTCTTCATTTTCTTCTTTCTTTTTTCTTTCTTTCTTTCTTTCTTTCATTTTAACCTCTCTCTTTCTTTCCTTTCTTTCTTCATTTTTACCTCTCTTCATTTTCTTTCTTTCCTTCTTTCTTTCATTTTAACCTCTCTTCATTTTTACCTCTCTTCATTTTCCTGCTTATTCTTTCTTTCTTTCTTTCTTTCATTTTAACTCTCTTCATTTTCTTCTTTCTTTTTTCTTTCTTTCTTTCTTTCTTTCATTTTAACCTCTCTCTTTCTTTCCTTCCTTTCTTCATTTTTACCTCACTTCATTTTCTTTCTTTCCTTCTTTCTTTCATTTTAACCTCTCTTCATTTTTACCTCTCTTCATTTTCCTGCTTATTCTTTCTTTCTTTCTTTCTTTCTTTCATTTTAGCTCTCTTCATTTTCTTCTTTCTTTTTTCTTTCTTTCTTTTTTTCTTTCATTTTAATCTCTCTCTTTCTTTCCTTCCTATCTTCTATTTTACCTCTCTTCATTTTCTTTCTTTCCTTCTTTCTTTCATTTTAACCTCTCTTCATTTTTACCTCTCTTCATTTTCCTGCTTATTCTTTCTTTCTTTCTTTCTTTCTTTCATTTTAGCTCTCTTCATTTTCTTCTTTCTTTTTTCTTTCTTTCTTTTTTTCTTTCATTTTAATCTCTCTCTTTCTTTCCTTCCTATCTTCTATTTTACCTCTCTTCATTTTCTTTCTTTCCTTCTTTCTTTCATTTTAACCTCTCTTCATGTTTACCTCTCTTCATTTTCCTGCTTATTCTTTCTTTCTTTCTTTCTTTCTTTCTTTCATTTTAGCTCTCTTCATTTTCTTCTTTCTTTTTTCTTTCTTTCTTTCTCTTTCATTTTAACCTCTCTCTTTCTTTCCTTCCTTTCTTCATTTTTACCTCTCTTCATTTTCTTCTTTCTTTTTTCTTTCTTTCTTTCTTTCATTTTAACCTCTCTCTTTCTTTCCTTCCTTTCTTCATTTTTACCTCTCTTCATTTTCTTTCTTTCCTTCTTTCTTTCATTTTAACCTCTCTTCATTTTTACCTCTCTTCATTTTCCTGCTTATTCTTTCTTTCTTTCTTTCTTTCATTTTAGCTCTCTTCATTTTCTTCTTTCTTTTTACTTTCTTTCTTTTTTTCTTTCATTTTCACCTCTCTCTTTCTTTCCTTCCTTTCTTCATTTTTACCTCTCTTCATTTTCTTTCTTTCCTTCTTTCTTTCATTTTAACCTCTCTTCATTTTTACCTCTCTTCATTTTCCTGCTTATTCTTTCTTTCTTTCTTTCTTTCATTTTAGCTCTCTTCATTTTCTTCTTTCTTTTTTCTTTCTTTCTATCTTTCTTTCATTTTAACCTCTCTCTTTCTTTCTTTCATTTTAACCTGTCTCTTTCTTTCCTTCTTTCTTTCATTTTAACCTCTCTTCATTTTTACCTCTCTTCATTTTCCTGCTTATTCTTTCTTTCTTTCTTTCATTTTAGCTCTCTTTATTTTCTTCTTTCTTTCTTTCTTTCATTTTAACCTCTCTCTTTCTTCCCTTCCTTTCTTCATTTGTACCTCTCTTCATTTTCTTTCTTTCCTTCTTTCTTTCATTTTAACCTCTCTTCATTTTTACCTCACTTCATTTTCCTGCTTATTCTTTCTTTCTTTCTTTCTTTCATTTTAGCTCTCTTCATTTTCTTCTTTCTTTCTTTCTTTCATTTTAGCTCTCTTCATTTTCTTCTTTCTTTCTTTCTTTCATTTTAACCTCTCTCTTTCTTTCCTTCCTTTCTTCATTTTTACCTCTCTTCATTTTCTTCTTTCTTTTTTCTTTCTTTCTTTCTTTCTTTCATTTTAACCTCTCTCTTTCTTTCCTTTCTTTCTTCATTTTTACCTCTCTTCATTTTCATTCTTTACTTCTTTCGTTCATTTTAACCTCTCTTCATTTTTACCTATCTTCATTTTCCTGCTTATTCTTTCTTTCTATCTTTCTTTCATTTTAGCTCTCTTCATTTTCTTCTTTCTTTCTTTCTTTCATTTTAGCTCTCTTCATTTTCTTCTTTCTTTCTTTCATTTTAACCTCTCTCTTTCTTTCCTTCCTTTCTTCAATTTTACCTCTCTTCATTTTCTTTCTTTCCTTCTTTCTTTCATTTTAACCTCTCTTCATTTTTACCTCTCTTCATTTTCCTTCTTATTCTTTCTTTCTTTCATTTTAGCTCTCTTCATTTCCTTCTTTCTTTCTTTCTTTCTTTCTTTCATTTTAACCTCTCTCTTTCTTTCCTTCTTTTCTTCATTTTAACCTCTCTTCATTTTCTTTCTTTCCTTGTTTCTTTCATTTTAACCTCTCTTCATTTTTACCTCTCTTCCTTTTCCTGCTTATTCTTTCTTTCTTTCTTGCTTTCATTTGAGCTCTCTTCATTTTCTTCTTTCTTTCTTTCCTTCATTTTAGCTCTCTTCATTTTCTTCTTTCTTTCTTTCTTTCATTTTAACCTCTCTCTTTCTTTCCTTCTTTCTTTCATTTTTACCTCTCTTCATTTTCTTTCTTTCCTTTTTCTTTCATTTTAACCTCTCTTCATTTTTACCTGTCTTCATTTTCCTGCTTATTCTTTCTTTCTTTCTTTCTTTCATTTTAGCTCTCTTCATTTTTTTCGTTCTTTCATTTTAACGTCTCTCTTTCTTTCCTTCCTTTCTTCATTTTTACCTCACTTCATTTTCTTTCTTTCCTTCTTTCTTTCATTTTAACCTCTCTCTTTCTTTCCTTCCTTTCTTCATTTTTACCTCTCTTCATTTTCTTTCTTTCCTTCTTTCTTTCATTTTAACCTCTCTTCATTTTTACCTCTCTTCATTTTCCTGCTTATTCTTTCTTTCTTTCTTTCTTTCATTTTAACTCTCTTCATTTTCTTCTTTCTTTTTTCTTTCTTTCTTTCTTTCTTTCATTTTAACCTCTCTCTTTCTTTCCTTCCTTTCTTCATTTTTACCTCACTTCATTTTCTTTCTTTCCTTCTTTCTTTCATTTTAACCTCTCTTCATTTTTACCTCTCTTCATTTTCCTGCTTATTCTTTCTTTCTTTCTTTCTTTCTTTCATTTTAGCTCTCTTCATTTTCTTCTTTCTTTTTTCTTTCTTTCTTTTTTTCTTTCATTTTAATCTCTCTCTTTCTTTCCTTCCTATCTTCTATTTTACCTCTCTTCATTTTCTTTCTTTCCTTCTTTCTTTCATTTTAACCTCTCTTCATTTTTACCTCACTTCATTTTCCTGCTTATTCTTTCTTTCTTTCTTTCTTTCTTTCATTTTAGCTCTCTTCATTTTCTTCTTTCTTTTTTCTTTCTTTCTTTTTTTCTTTCATTTTAATCTCTCTCTTTCTTTCCTTCCTATCTTCTATTTTACCTCTCTTCATTTTCTTTCTTTCCTTCTTTCTTTCATTTTAACCTCTCTTCATGTTTACCTCTCTTCATTTTCCTGCTTATTCTTTCTTTCTTTCTTTCTTTCTTTCTTTCATTTTAGCTCTCTTCATTTTCTTCTTTCTTTTTTCTTTCTTTCTTTCTCTTTCATTTTAACCTCTCTCTTTCTTTCCTTCCTTTCTTCATTTTTACCTCTCTTCATTTTCTTCTTTCTTTTTTCTTTCTTTCTTTCTTTCATTTTAACCTCTCTCTTTCTTTCCTTCCTTTCTTCATTTTTACCTCTCTTCATTTTCTTTCTTTCCTTCTTTCTTTCATTTTAACCTCTCTTCATTTTTACCTCTATTCATTTTCCTGCTTATTCTTTCTTTCTTTCTTTCATTTTAGCTTTCTTCATTTTCTTCTTTCTTTCTTTCTTTCATGTTAACCTCTCTCTTTCTGTCCTTCCTTTCTTCATTTTTACCTCTCTTCATTTTCTTTCTTTACTTCTTTCTTTCATTTTAACCTCTCTTCATTTTTACCTCTCTTCATTTTCCTGCTTATTCTTTCGTTCTTTCTTTCTTTCATTTTAGCTCTCTTCATTTTCTTCTTTCTTTCTTTCTTTCATTTTAACCTCTCTCTTTCTTTCCTTCCTTTCTTCATTTTTACCTCTCTTCATTTTCTTTCTTTCCTTCTTTCTTTCATTTTAACCTCTCTTCATTTTTACCTCTCTTCATTTTCCTGCTTATTCTTTCTTTCTTTCTTTCATTTTAGCTCTCTTCATTTTCTTCTTTCTTTCTTTCTTTCATTTTAACCTCTCTCTTTCTTTCCTTCCTTTCTTCATTTTTACCTCTCTTCATTTTCTTTCTTTCCTTCATTTTAACCTTTGGCTTTCTTTCCTTCCATTCTTCATTTTTACCTCTCTTCATTTTCTTTCTTTCCTTCTTTCTTTCATTTTAACCTCTCTTCATTTTTACCTCTCTTCATTTTCCTGCTTATTCTTTCTTTCTTTCATTTTAGCTCTCTTCATTTTCTTCTTTCTTTCTTTCTTTCATTTTAACCTCTCTCTTTCTTTCCTTCCTTTCTTCATTTTTACCTCTCTTCATTTTCTTTCTTTCCTTCTTTCTTTCATTTTAACCTCTCTCTTTCTTTCCTTCCTTTCTTCATTTTTACCTCTCTTCATTTTCTTTCTTTCCTTCTTTCTTTCATTTTAACCTCTCTTCATTTTTACCTCTCTTCATTTTCCTGCTTATTCTTTCTTTCTTTCTTTCTTTCATTTTAGCTCTCTTCATTTTCTTCTTTCTTTTTTCTTTCTTTCTTTCTTTCTTTCATTTTAACCTCTCTCTTTCTTTCCTTCCTTTCTTCATTTTTGCCTCTCTTCATTTTCTTTCTTTCCTTCTTTCTTTCATTTTAACCTCTCTTCATTTTTACCTCTCTTCATTTTCCTGCTTATTCTTTCTTTCTTTCTTTCTTTCATTTTAGCTCTCTTCATTTTCTTCTTTCTTTTTACTTTCTTTCTTTTTTTCTTTCATTTTCACCTCTCTCTTTCTTTCCTTCCTTTCTTCATTTTTACCTCTCTTCATTTTCTTTCTTTCCTTCTTTCTTTCATTTTAACCTCTCTTCATTTTTACCTCTCTTCATTTTCCTGCTTATTCTTTCTTTCTTTCTTTCTTTCATTTTAGCTCTCTTCATTTTCTTCTTTCTTTTTTCTTTCTTTCTATCTTTCTTTCATTTTAACCTCTCTCTTTCTTTCTTTCATTTTAACCTGTCTCTTTCTTTCCTTCTTTCTTTCATTTTAACCTCTCTTCATTTTTACCTCTCTTCATTTTCCTGCTTATTCTTTCTTTCTTTCTTTCATTTTAGCTCTCTTTATTTTCTTCTTTCTTTCTTTCTTTCATTTTAACCTCTCTCTTTCTTCCCTTCCTTTCTTCATTTGTACCTCTCTTCATTTTCTTTCTTTCCTTCTTTCTTTCATTTTAACCTCTCTTCATTTTTACCTCACTTCATTTTCCTGCTTATTCTTTCTTTCTTTCTTTCTTTCATTTTAGCTCTCTTCATTTTCTTCTTTCTTTCTTTCTTTCATTTTAGCTCTCTTCATTTTCTTCTTTCTTTCTTTCTTTCATTTTAACCTCTCTCTTTCTTTCCTTCCTTTCTTCATTTTTACCTCACTTCATTTTCTTCTTTCTTTTTTCTTTCTTTCTTTCTTTCTTTCATTTTAAACTCTCTCTTTCTTTCCTTTCTTTCTTCATTTTTACCTCTCTTCATTTTCATTCTTTACTTCTTTCGTTCATTTTAACCTCTCTACATTTTTACCTATCTTCATTTTCCTGCTTATTCTTTCTTTCTATCTTTCTTTCATTTTAGCTCTCTTCATTTTCTTCTTTCTTTCTTTCTTTCATTTTAGCTCTCTTCATTTTCTTCTTTCTTTCTTTCATTTTAACCTCTCTCTTTCTTTCCTTCCTTTCTTCAATTTTACCTCTCTTCATTTTCTTTCTTTCCTTCTTTCTTTCATTTTAACCTCTCTTCATTTTTACCTCTCTTCATTTTCCTTCTTATTCTTTCTTTCTTTCATTTTAGCTCTCTTCATTTCCTTCTTTCTTTCTTTCTTTCTTTCATTTTAACCTCTCTCTTTCTTTCCTTCTTTTCTTCATTTAACCTCTCTTCATTTTCTTTCTTTCCTTGTTTCTTTCATTTTAACCTCTCTTCATTTTTACCTCTCTTCCTTTTCCTGCTTATTCTTTCTTTCTTTCTTGCTTTCATTTGAGCTCTCTTCATTTTCTTCTTTCTTTCTTTCCTTCATTTTAGCTCTCTTCATTTTCTTCTTTCTTTCTTTCTTTCATTTTAACCTCTCTCTTTCTTTCCTTCTTTCTTTCATTTTTACCTCTCTTCATTTTCTTTCTTTCCTTTTTCTTTCATTTTAACCTCTCTTCATTTTTACCTGTCTTCATTTTCCTGCTTATTCTTTCTTTCTTTCTTTCTTTCATTTTAGCTCTCTTCATTTTTTTCGTTCTTTCATTTTAACGTCTCTCTTTCTTTCCTTCCTTTCTTCATTTTTACCTCACTTCATTTTCTTTCTTTCCTTCTTTCTTTCATTTTAACCTCTCTCTTTCTTTCCTTCCTTTCTTCATTTTTACCTCTCTTCATTTTCTTTCTTTCCTTCTTTCTTTCATTTTAACCTCTCTTCATTTTTACCTCTCTTCATTTTCCTGCTTATTCTTTCTTTCTTTCTTTCTTTCATTTTAACTCTCTTCATTTTCTTCTTTCTTTTTTCTTTCTTTCTTTCTTTCTTTCATTTTAACCTCTCTCTTTCTTTCCTTCCTTTCTTCATTTTTACCTCACTTCATTTTCTTTCTTTCCTTCTTTCTTTCATTTTAACCTCTCTTCATTTTTACCTCTCTTCATTTTCCTGCTTATTCTTTCTTTCTTTCTTTCTTTCTTTCTTTCTTTCATTTTAGCTCTCTTCATTTTCTTCTTTCTTTTTTCTTTCTTTCTTTTTTTCTTTCATTTTAATCTCTCTCTTTCTTTCCTTCCTATCTTCTATTTTACCTCTCTTCATTTTCTTTCTTTCCTTCTTTCTTTCATTTTAACCTCTCTTCATTTTTACCTCTCTTCATTTTCCTGCTTATTCTTTCTTTCTTTCTTTCTTTCTTTCATTTTAGCTCTCTTCATTTTCTTCTTTCTTTTTTCTTTCTTTCTTTTTTCTTTCATTTTAATCTCTCTCTTTCTTTCCTTCCTATCTTCTATTTTACCTCTCTTCATTTTCTTTCTTTCCTTCTTTCTTTCATTTTAACCTCTCTTCATGTTTACCTCTCTTCATTTTCCTGCTTATTCTTTCTTTCTTTCTTTCTTTCTTTCTTTCTTTCATTTTAGCTCTCTTCATTTTCTTCTTTCTTTTTTTTTCTTTCTTTCTCTCTTTCATTTTAACCTCTCTCTTTCTTTCCTTCCTTTCTTCATTTTTACCTCTCTTCATTTTCTTCTTTCTTTTTTCTTTCTTTCTTTCTTTCATTTTAACCTCTCTCTTTCTTTCCTTCCTTTCTTCATTTTTACCTCTCTTCATTTTCTTTCTTTCCTTCTTTCTTTCATTTTAACCTCTCTTCATTTTTACCTCTATTCATTTTCCTGCTTATTCTTTCTTTCTTTCTTTCATTTTAGCTTTCTTCATTTTCTTCTGTCTTTCTTTCTTTCATGTTAACCTCTCTCTTTCTGTCCTTCCTTTCTTCATTTTTACCTCTCTTCATTTTCTTTCTTTACTTCTTTCTTTCATTTTAACCTCTCTTCATTTTTACCTCTCTTCATTTTCCTGCTTATTCTTTCGTTCTTTCTTTCTTTCATTTTAGCTCTCTTCATTTTCTTCTTTCTTTCTTTCTTTCATTTTAACCTCTCTCTTTCTTTCCTTCCTTTCTTCATTTTTACCTCTCTTCATTTTCTTTCTTTCCTTCTTTCTTTCATTTTAACCTCTCTTCATTTTTACCTCTCTTCATTTTCCTGCTTATTCTTTCTTTCTTTCTTTCTTTCTTTCTTTCATTTTACCTCTCTTCATTTTCTTTCTTTCCTTCTTTGTTTCATTTTAACCTCTCTTCATTTTTACCTCTCTTCATTTTTACCTCTCTTCATTTTCCTGCTTATTCTTTCTTTCTTTCTTTCTTTCTTTCATTTTAGCTCTCTTCATTTTCTTCTTCTTTCTTTCTTTCATTTTAACCTCTCTCTTTCTTTCCTTCCTTTCTTCATTTTTACCACTCTTCATTTTCTTTCTTTCCTTCTTTCTTTCTTTTTAACCTCTATTCATTTTTATCTCTCTTCATTTTCCTGCTTATTCTTTCTTTCTTTCATTTTAGCTCTCTTCATTTTCTTCTTTCTTTCTTTCTTTCATTTTAACCTCTCTCTTTCTTTCCTTCCTTTCTTCATTTTTACCTCTCTTCATTTTCTTTCTTTCCTTCTTTCTTTCATTTTAACCTCTCTTCATTTTTACCTCTCTTCATTTTCCTGCTTATTCTTTCTTTCTTTCTTTCTTTCATTTTAGCTTTCTTCATTTTCTTCTTTCTTTCTTTCTTTCATTTTAACCTCTCTCTTTCTTTCCTTCCTTTCTTCATTTTAACCTCTCTTCATTTTTACCTCTCTTCATTTTCCTGCTTATTCTTTCGTTCTTTCTTTCTTCCATTTTAGCTCTCTTCATTTTCTTCTTTCTTTCTTTCTTTCATTTTAACCTCTCTCTTTCTTTCCTTCCTTTCTTCATTTTAACCTCTCTTCATTTTTACCTCTCTTCATTTTCCTGCTTATTCTTTCTTTCTTTCTTTCTTTCATTTTAGCTTTCTTCATTTTCTTCTTTCTTTCTTTCTTTCATTTTAACCTCTCTCTTTCTTTCCTTCCTTTCTTCATTTTAACCTCTCTTCATTTTTACCTCTCTTCATTTTCCTGCTTATTCTTTCGTTCTTTCTTTCTTCCATTTTAGCTCTCTTCATTTTCTTCTTTCTTTCTTTCTTTCATTTTAACCTCTCTCTTTCTTTCCTGCCTTTCTTCATTTTAACCTCTCTTCATTTTTACCTCTCTTCATTTTCCTGCTTATTCTTTCTTTCTTTCTTTCTTTCATTTTAGCTTTCTTCATTTTCTTCTTTCTTTCATTTTAACCTCTCTCTTTCTTTCCTTCCTTTCTTCATTTTAACCTCTCTTCATATTTACCTCTCTTCATTTTCCTGCTTATTCTTTCGTTCTTTCTTTCTTCCATTTTAGCTCTCTTCATTTTCTTCTTTCTTTCTTTCTTTCATTTTAACCTCACTCTTTCTTTCCTTCCTTTCTTCATTTTAACCTCTCTTCATTTTTACCTCTCTTCATTTTCCTGCTTATTCTTTCTTTCTTTCTTTCTTTCATTTTAGCTTTCTTCATTTTCTTCTTTCTTTCTTTCTTTCATTTTAACCTCTCTCTTTCTTTCCTTCCTTTCTTCATTTTAACCTCTCTTCATTTTTACCTCTCTTCATTTTCCTGCTTATTCTTTCTTTCTTTCTTTCTTTCATTTTAGCTTTCTTCATTTTCTTCTTTCTTTCTTTCTTTCATTTTAACCTCTCTCTTTCTTTCCTTCCTTTCTTCATTTTAACCTCTCTTCATTTTTACCTCTCTTCATTTTCCTGCTTATTCTTTCTTTCTTTCTTTCTTTCATTTTAGCTTTCTTCATTTTCTTCTTTCTTTCTTTCTTTCATTTTAACCTCTCTCTTTCTTTCCTTCCTTTCTTCATTTTAACCTCTCTTCATTTTTACCTGTCTTCATTTTCCTGCTTATTCTTTCTTTCTTTCTTTCTTTCATTTTAGCTTTCTTCATTTTCTTCTTTCTTTCTTTCTTTCATTTTAACCTCTCTCTTTCTTTCCTTCCTTTCTTCATTTTAACCTCTCTTCATTTTTACCTCTCTTCATTTTCCTGCTTATTCTTTCGTTCTTTCTTTCTTCCATTTTAGCTCTCTTCATTTTCTTCTTTCTTTCTTTCTTTCATTTTAACCTCTCTCTTTCTTTCCTTCCTTTCTTCATTTTTACCTCTCTTCATTTTCTTTCTTTCCTTCTTTCTTTCATTTTAACCTCTCTTCATTTTTACCTCTCTTCATTTTCCTGCTTATTCTTTCTTTCTTTCTTTCTTTCTTTCTTTCATTTTACCTCTCTTCATTTTCTTTCTTTCCTTCTCTGTTTCATTTTAACCTCTCTTCATTTTTACCTCTCTTCATTTTCCTGCTTATTCTTTCTTTCTTTCTTTCTTTCATTTTAGCTCTCTTCATTTTCTTCTTTCTTTCTTTCTTTTATTTTAACCTCTCTATTTCTTTCCTTCCTTTCTTCATTTTTACCTCTCTTCATTTTCTTTCTTTCCTTCTTTCTTTCATTTTAACCTCTCTTCATTTTTACCTCTCTTCATTTTCCTGCTTATTCTTTCTTTCTTTCTTTCTTTCTTTCTTTCATTTTACCTCTCTTCATTTTCTTTCTATCCTTCTTTCTTTCATTTTAACCTCTCTTCATTTTTACCTCTCTTCATTTTCCTGCTTATTCTTTCTTTCTTTCTTTCTTTCATTTTAGCTCTCTTCATTTTCTTCATCTTACTTTCTTTCATTTTAACCTCTCTCTTTCTTTCCTTCCTGTCTTCATTTTTACCTCTCTTCATTTTCTTTCTTTCCTTCTTTCTTTCATTTTAACCTCTCTTCATTTTTATCTCTCTTCATTTTCCTGCTTATTCTTTCTTTCTTTCTTTCATTTTAGCTCTCTTCATTTTCTTCTTTCTTTCTTTCTTTCATTTTAACCTCTCTCTCTTTCTTTCCTTCCTTTCTTCAGTTTTACCTCTCTTCATTTTCTTTCTTTCCTTCTTTCTTTCATTTTAACCTCTATTCATTTTAACCTCTCTTCATTTTTACCTCTCTTCATTTTCCTGCTTATTCTTTCTTTCTTTCTTTCATTTTAGCTCTCTTCATTTTCTT
The DNA here is from genome assembly GCA_964036315.1 of Acanthosepion esculentum. Taxonomy (NCBI): domain Eukaryota; kingdom Metazoa; phylum Mollusca; class Cephalopoda; order Sepiida; family Sepiidae; genus Acanthosepion; species Acanthosepion esculentum. Next base: position 95,470,712 of record OZ038501.1, on the reverse strand, counting down.
CTTTCTTTCTTTCTTTCATTTTAACCTCTCTTTCTTTCCTTCCTTTCTTCATTTTTACCTCTCTTCATTTTCTTTCTTTCCTTCTTTCTTTCATTTTAACCTCTCTTCATTTTTACCTCTCTTCATTTTCCTGCTTATTCTTTCTTTCTTTCTTTCTTTCTTTCTTTCATTTTAACCTCTCTCTTTCTTTCCTTCCTTTCTTCATTTTTACCTCTCTTCATTTTCCTTCTTACTCTTTCTTTCTTTCATTTTAGCTCTCTTCATTTTCTTCTTTCTTTCTTTCTTTCTTTTTAACCTCTCTTTTCCTTCCTTCCTTCCTTCATTTTAACCTCTCTTCATATTTTTCTTCACTTATTCTTTCCTTCGTTTTAATCTCTTTTCTTTTTCATTTTCTTTCTTTCTTTTCACTATGTTTAATCATTGTCCTCTTACTTCTCCCCCTCCTTCTTCTTTCTTTCTTTCTTTTTTGCTCCTCTTTCCGTTCCTCCCCACCTTGATTAGTTTCTTTTTCTTTATTCCTTTAATCTACGCTCCATTCTTTCCTTGCTTCAATTACAATAACCACGGACAGATTCAAATCCGACGTGAGCCTGTCAACCAACCCAGCTAATCAATTTTTACACTCTGCTTCGTATCAAATCACTTTTCCTTCTAAGCTGCTCTTGTGTTAAGGATTCCTATGCCATACGTTCGGATCCTTCGGTGTCAAATCTATTCAGCGCCCAGTGTGCCCGCACCGACCCTCTCATAGCATACAAAGACATTCAGATTAAAACGTAAATATAGTTTCGGTTCGCGCGCCAGAAACAAACTAGAGTTTGACCAGATTCCAAACATTTTTCTTTCTCCGTCACCTACCAGGTTTGTTTATATACAAAGACATGATAAAAATAAATAGACTGTTCTGATTTTAATCGAAGCCTTTTTATTGGATTATATAAATAATTCAATGGAGGCACTTTCTTCAGTTTTTTGGAAGGTTACAGTTGGTAGTCTAGTGCGCCTTCGTATTTCGGTGTCGCATTTTATTTCGGCTGATAAAACATATTCCAGATAATTTCATTTCTGTATCTGCCTGATTTTGACGTCTCCAGTGTGTAACTCGCATTTTGAATTGTCCTTTTTGCTAACAACCATACGTTCAGGTTTTCTGCTGTTGTGGTGAACAATTCGTGCAATAATAACAATACATTATTTAAAAACTAGGAAGTCTAATCAAGCCTCACCTCGAATGTTTGGTCTCCTCAAATGTCAGCGCATTTGATTTTCAGCATATTATGTCTTTGGTTTTAACCACAAATCTTTTTTTATAGAATAAATCAAAACGCCATCTTGTATGGTTGTCTTAATATTTATTTTGATAAAGTATCGTTGTCGTTGTTTTAATGGTTGCTTAGAACATGCCGGAGAAAGTAAATCTTTTTATCGATAAATCAATCGAGCAAGCCGTAGTAGAAGAAAAGAGTTTCCATTGAGAAAATTGGAAGAAAATTTAAAAGGTAAATTCGCCTTGAGCAATTGGTACAGTGATTGAAATGCAAGCGACCGACCCTTCCTGTTGCAAGAAAATGTCGGTAGAAATGTAACATAAAAATATTTTTGACGACAAGATGAGCAGCATCACAATATTATCACAAAAGATGAATAAAGCAAACAAGGCGGAGTCACAAAACTTTTATACTCATCGATTTTTCCCCCTACTCCCAAATGTTGCTTGAAAATTATCTTTCTATCTATCGATCTATCTCAATCTGTTCATGTCTCTCTCCTTTGGTTCAGATCTACATAATATTTATCTTTGTTTATCAATTCACTCCACCTAAGGCAAGAAAGCCACTAAGACGCAAGGACAGTGCTGAGTGTGAAAGAATACGAGAGAAAGAAAAACATTATTTAGTATAGAGAACAATAAACGAACAGGGAGAAAGAAAATAGAAGTTAACGATTGACATCGCATTTAAATTTTAATCCTTTCTCTCCAAACAAGGCAATAAAGTCACTAAGGCGCAAGGGGTTGCTGAGTGCTAAAAAATACGAGAAAGAAAAATATTGCTGGGCAGAAAGAATAAGAAAAGAACATAATTAAGGAAACAGAAGTTAGCGATTGACATTCCATTTAAATCGTTGAAGATCAAATATATCTAGAAAGTAAGATACCTTTAGAGATATCCACAAGTGGAAAGTACGAAAAAATAAACTGTTAACATGAAATTAACGATTACATCTAGCCATTTCAACTGTAAAATTATGAGACCTAGCTGCCAATCTAGTACTGCTTTTAAATTCGCATACATTTCTAACTTTATTTGTATTTGCGATAGAAATAATCTGTAAAAAATTTTATAAAGTTTAATGTACCTAGTTTTAAGTATAGTTAAAATAACTAATGTGATTTCAGGCATTACTGTAAATCAGTTGGCAAATGTTTTCCGTGAACTGCAAAATCGTATTACCCTTTGTATTGCTAATGATGGAGGACATGTGGAAACTTAAATAAAATTTCAATAAAACCTTAAAAAATATAGATTTACTTCTTTCTAATCCTTTTTACAAATTATTTCTATCGCAGATACAAATAAAGTTATAAATTTTTTTATGTGCACACGAACTTTATGGATACCCTGTATATATATATATATATATATATATATATATATATATATATATATATATATATATATATATATATATATATACACATATACAGGGTGTCCATAAAGTTTGTGTGCACTTTAAGAAATTTATAACTTTATTTGTATTTGCGATAGAAATAATCTGTAAAAGATGTTATAAAGTTTAATGTACGTAGTTTTAATTATAGCTAAAATAACTAATGTGATTTCAGGCATTACTGTAAATCAGTTGGCAAATGTTTTCTGTGAACTGCAAATTCGTATTACCCTTTGTATTGCTAATGATGGAGGACATGTGGAAACTTAAATAAAATTTCAATAAAACCTTAAAAAAATATAGATTTACTTCTTTCTAGTCCTTTTCACAAATTATTTCTATCGCAAATACAAATAAAGTTATAATTTTTTTAAAGTGCACACGAACTTTATGGACACCCTGTATCTATTTCACGATTTTACAAGACTGAATCACTTCAAAAATACGTCTAGAAATACCATAACATTTCTTCTTGTGAAGAAACCAGAATTTTATAACCTGTCGAATGACTTCGAGATGTGTCCAAAGCAACATCATGAGCTTCACCAGATAGACTTCAGCGATAAACGTTAATACATCAGTAGTTGACCTAGAGAAGCGAAAGCCATATTGCTTATCTGGAAGTAGACCCAGCGGAGTTAGATACCAACAATTTAGAGTTGATTAAATCCTTGTTCCTTCAGAACGTAGACGATCATGGCTCTCCACTTCCACTTATCCCTTGTAGCTCTCAATAAGTATTGCCCTTTGCTCAAACCCTGTTTCCACTTGCTTAAGCCCGCTAGGTATGTCACGCGTTGCTTTCACATGTCTCTTTTCCCCTCTATTCGACCTGTGAGTATCAAATTCTCCAGGCCCTCCTTTCTCATTACGTGTCCAAGAAACTTCAGCTGCCTCTTCTTGATGTTATGTATAAGGTTCCTCCTTATTTTCATCATCTCCAAAACCTCATCGTTGCTCACACACTCGGCCAATGATATCCTTAGCATCCTTCTGTAGAACCAGACAATTTTCACCTACGAATTTTAATTTAAAAATACGCAGGATTTTTTGAACTGTTGGCGGTATTGATTTGTAGTGGGATAATGGCGAGTTGGGGAATAAGAAAAGAGGGACGTTAAAAGGGACATGGTAGGAGATATGGCAGAAGAAAGCACAGTTACAGAAATTATATTATGGAGGTAGGAGAGGGAAGGGGAACCGATATATATATATATATATATATATATATATATATATATATATATATATATATATGTATGTATATATATATACGCTTATAATAAATAAATTGTGCAAGTAATAAGGAAGGAGAGTTTGGAGAATCTGATACTCACAAGTCGAATAGAGGGAAAGAGAGACAAGGGAAAACAACGCATGACATAGGGAAGGAAATCGTGGAGAGCTGCAAGGGATATGTGGATGGTGTTGGAGCCATGATAAAAAAAGCCAGAAACGGATACGGTACATAGAAAGAAAGAAAAAAGCCCGCTGGTAGAACTCGAAACCGCATTCCCTGTATAGGAAAAATAATCGTCTGGATCCAGAGTAGATTACCACCCAGCTATGGCGGAGACCATATTTACTAGAGACTCTATTTTCCCTTTGAAGCAAAGAAAATATTCTCATTCAGATATTTTTTCGAATGCCTCCATCTTCTCAAGTCCGTATCCGAAATGTAAAAAGAACAATTTCTACTCGAATTTCTTTGGAATTTATTTTTCCTCCTTTAATAAAAGGTTGTTGAAGAAAGAAAAATGTAGGTTTAAAAATAAATCCATTTTATATTTACGACTGTATTATGTCATGTATATCCGTATATATATATATATATATATATATATATATATATATATATATATATATATATATATATATATTTGTGTGTATGAAGCTTTTAACATGGACAAGTATCTAAATTTTACGGATACTGTGATAATATATATCTATATAATTCTGTTCATATTTATCTATCTATCTCAGTCTGTTTCTATCTATCTATCTATCTATCTATCTATCTCAACCTGTTTCTATCTATCTATCTATCTATCTATCTCAACCTGTTTCTATCTATCTATCTATCTATCTATATATCTATCTATCTATCTCAGTCTGTTTCAATCTATCTATCTATCTATCTATCTATCTATCTATCTATCTATCTATCTATCTCAGTCTGTTTCAATCTATCTATCTATCTATCTATCTATCTATGTATCTATCTATCTATCTATCTATCTATCTACTTCATCTTTCAGGAGACTGCCCTACATTCGCTTCCGTTAAGTATATCATGGCTAATAACACTACCATATAGAAAAATAAGCGTTACATAGCAGTTCAGCATTCTTCTTGTTTATTTATTTCTTACGAAATATAACTGTTTCTAATAGGTCTATCCGTATATATATATATATATATATATATATATATATATATATATATATATATATATATATATATATATATATATATATATATATATATATATGTGTGTGTGTGTGCAGGCATGCAGAAAAATAGGAAAGAACACGTTAGGTAAATAATCCGGAGTTCCTTAGTATTTTTGCTCTTATTTTTAAAAAGACAGTGTAGAGCTTATATTATAATTTTTTTTTTAAATATGATTCCTTCGCTACATAAGAGTTCTCATGTTTCAAAAGCGAGAGCCGAGACCCCTAATATAATTTTTGAAAATAAGTTGAATTAAGGTGTCTGGTCACGCTTCCTCGTCAAGCGAGAATTTGGGAATAAGCTATCTTGTGGTTTGCGCGTGTTTATAAGTATGGTCTCTTGCAACATTAGTTACTATGGAAACGGCTAGGGTCGGCTATATTGGTTAGGTGGTCGAAGAGTTAAGAATGAATTTTTATCTCCAGACCAGTCCTCTACAAAAAGTTTATGTCAGGTTATATTGGGGTGCCTATTTCAAGTTTGATAGTAGGAGTGGACGTCTAGTTGGTCAAAAAGGCATTTTTATGGCCTTGCCGCAGGTCGTTAAGTATCGAGGGGATTCTGTTTCATTATTATCTGTCTATTAATCTGTTTATTTATTTGTTTATTCAAATGGCTATTTTTTTTTTACAGACGTGCTGAAATGGATTAGAATTTGTTTTCTTTGCGACTCCACAAAGGGTTTTTCTATTTAATGATTGGGCTGAGCTTTTAAGGCTTTTATTAAACTATAGAATTTATTTGTTTATATGTTTTTATTAATTATTTAATGCGAAAATTTAGAACTTGTAAAACCTGGGACGACCCATGCTCTTTATGCGTACATGAAAAACTACACATCATTAAGTTTCTAAATAATGAAAAGTTATTAAACCATAGACAGGAGTTAACGGTTTTTGCCGACATCAACAAATTACATCGGGTCCTGCAAGCCTTCCTTGTGCAAACAACGTGAGTGTTTGTTGGGGCTCGCTGCCATTTGCCTCTAGCTCCTTTTGCTCATAATTTTTTCCCCTCCTCCTCCACATTTTAATTTAAATTAAATCTCCCGTTGGAAGCCTGAAGAGCGGGAGCGAAACCGGTTGCTTCGCCCGTTTTTAATATGTCTAGTAATATCAAGCTTCATACTTTTATTGCTGTGATATATATATATATAGTATTTACATTATTCGGACTATTGTCCTCATCTTTGTCGCCATATTTGTCACAACGTTTCGGCCGTTGTACGCTCCGGCCTTCTTCAGGTGGTTGGAATTTCGAACCGAACCCTTTATTTCGATCGCTGGGGTAGACTGTTCTAGTTCCACGAGCCATGTTTGATGGGTGTCAGTTATCAGTTATCTCCTGGTAATTTTCCCTCTGAAAGTTCTCCACTGCCTGAACCGGGTATTGAACTCACACACTTTGGGTCTGTTACTGGATCTAACCAACGCCTTCATCCACCGTACCATGTGTCCTCAAGGACACATGGTACGGTGGATAAATTACCAGGAGATAACTGATAACTGACACCCATCAAACATGGCTCGTGGAACTAGAACAGTCTACCCCAGCGATCGAAATAAAGGGTTCGGTTCGAAATTCCAACCACCTGAAGAAGGCCGGAGCGTACAACGGCCGAAACGTTGTGACAAATATGGCGACAAAGATGAGGACAATAGTCCGAATAATGTAAATACTGTACATAATACCTCATCTCAGAAATATAGACATATATATATATATATATATATATATATATATATATATATATATATATATATACAAGTTTAGGATTATTATATATATATATATATATATATATATATATATATTATATATATATATATATATATATATATTATATATATATATATATATATATATATGTATATGCGTTTGTGTGTGTGTCTTTTATATATATATATGTGTGTGTGTGTGTGTGTGTGTGAGAGAGAGAGAGCGTGTGTGTGTGTCTTATATATATATATATATATATATATATATATATATATATATATACAGGTATGAATGTAATGGACTCTTCCGTCGGTTTAGACGTGTGAGGATCTGACAGCTTAATTGATTCAGTTTTGAAATTTTGTGCATAATCTTAAGTGGCACTGAAGACTCGCTAGTGATTTACAAAGGAGGCCACATATGGAGCAAGGGTGAGGATTGTGGGATGAGACCACTGTTAGATTGGCTGACCTTTTAGACCATTCAGACAAGCTGATTGAAAACTGCTGAGTCCACTAAAACACATTTATCTTGATTCTACCCGCTCCAAGGCTAAGCGCTCGAGGGTGTTATGAGGTATAGTTACAGCTGACAATTTTAATATATATTAAATATATATTTATATATATATATATATATAATATAAATATAATATAATATATATATATATATTGATCACTAATATTATATATATATTGACCACTAATATTATATATATATATATATATATATATATATATATATATATATATTTATATATATCAGTCTGTTCATATTTATCTGTCAAAGTATATTCGTTGATTTTGTGAATTTGCCATCGCTGCTTTTATCTTTTATGTTCAAAATATGAGCAAATGCTAATGTGCTTGAATGTATGTATAGATATACATATATATATATATGTATATATACATATATATATGTATGTGTGTGTGTGTGTGCTTTGTGTGTCTTTCATGTGTGTGTGTGTTTTTTCCCTTTGCCTTGACTCTTGATCTCTGTATTCTAGAAAGGCCTTGGCATGTTGCTCTTCAAATCAAGACACAAACAAAATCCATTAAAACGACTCTAGTTGATAACTCAATATGAATGAAGTGATTCGGCGCTTTCATTTCGCATCAGCCGAAAAGATGCATAGCGATCGAATTCTCCAAAGTTTATAGGATGAATTATTGAAACAAGCATCGTCATCTTTTCTTAACGAAACTCAATATGAATCTTTTCATTGTTCCCACTTAACCTTTTATCTGTTTATTTAGCGGAACAGTGTAAAGTAATTAAAGAAAATCCATCCTCTAAAAGGGCTTAATCATTTTAAAGTAACATTTTTATCGATTGTATATATATATATATATATATATATATATATATATATATATATATATATATTTAACGCTTGTATATATATATATATATATATATTAATATTAATAGTAGTAATAATCTTCAGTTTCTTGATTTGCAAATGATCAAATCAATATCGAAGGTAAAAAAGGTATAAAATAAATGAAAGAGCCGAGAACATGAACGCCTGTCGAAAACAATCGTTCAGCATGCAGGTCTAAAGACCAAAGAAAAAAAACCGATACGAGTACGCAACTAACTAAATAAAGTGCTCAATACAGTAAGTAGAGCAGACCTAGTTAAGCCCAGAGAGCCAGACAAACCTACCAAGGTTTCACCTAAGCGGATCATCAGGGAAGGCCAGCCTACCCTGACGATCCGCTTAGGTTAAACCTTGGTAGGTCTGTCTGGATCTCTAGGTTTAACTACACACACACACACACACACACACACACATATATATATATATATATATATATATATATATATATATATATATATATATATATGAAGAAATATAGTTTAAAGTCTGCAATATTTATGGGATAAAGTGCTCAATATCAGAGATAGAGCGTGTGTAAATATAAATATAAAAGTGAAAATTGAACATTCAGAGGCGATAGGCTGTTTCGTGCTAGGCGCAATCGTCAGGCCGCCGTAACTTATATATATATATATATATATATATATATATGTTGCGGGTTATAGCTGAGTGAAAATGTATCAGAAGGTAAATTTATGTAAGACAAAGATTATGCGTTCTTATTATGCATTTATCCCACAACACGTAGATCAACTAAAGAATACAAGGACAATTTGCATTGCAAGAAATTACTAAAAACACAGTGGTTAGAGATCCAACAATAAAGAGATTTATATATATACAATAGATATACATGCAAGGATAACAGAATGTTTGTTGATTGTGGCAATTGAGACAAGGTTATGAAGAAGGTTTATGCAGAAATTTGGTCAAGAAAAGTTAATGGTTTTGATTTGTTAGAAAAATTAAAATAATTTGGTTTCTGCAAGGAAAGATCTCAAATGTGTTCGTTCAAATACTAGCGTGTATGCGTGTGTGACTTGTTAGTTAGAATTTAAGTTGTGAAGAGTTGTCTGCCTTTTTAACTGAGAGGCTAAATTGAAGAACTGTACAATTGCTGTTTGGGTAGAGAAAACGTTCACTTTTGAAGTCAATTGTAAGTTGATTACCACGCGGACAATGGTCAGTTGAGTGCTGTGTTGAGTTTGTTGAGAATTCTAAAGTGATGTGGAGTCAGTGAATTGACACGCGTGGAGTTTGGTAGCATCTCATGAAGCTCACCCCAGTTCACAACCGATTGGAGGTCCTTTTCAATTTGAGCTGCCAGGTTAACTTTGTCCGCCTCACTAGATTTGTGTTTGAGGCAGGAGTAAATAGTGGTGTCGTCAGCGTAGATGCCGACTTGGGAGTCTATGGCGTCAGGAAGGTCGTTTATAAATATGAGGAACAGAGTAGGGCCTAGGATGGAGCCTTGAGGAACACCTGCGTTAGTGGGATAGGAGCTGGAGATGAATCCACTGAGAACAACCTTCAAATCCCGATTTGACAGGAATGATTGTATTAGGTCAAACAATCGACCTGTGATATCATAACCCTGGAGCTTGCGAAGAAGGCCGGCATGCCAAACTCTATCGAATGCTTTGGAGATGTCAAGGGCCACAGCACGAGTTTCACCGTTATTATGGATAGCTTGTTAGACAAATTCAGTGATGGCCGTAAGCACATCGGCAGTAGACCGGGCAAAGCGGAAACCATACTGCTTGTCTGAGAGCAGATCGTGGGTTATCAGGTGATTAATCACTTCGGCGTTAATAATGGCCTCGAAGACTTTGCCGAAGAGGGGTAGGAGACTGATAGGACAGTAATTGGAAGGGTCGGAGGGGTCACCAGAGTTCTTAAAGACAGGAACTATGGTTGAGGACTTCCAGCAGTCAGGAAAACAGGATTCCTTGAGGCAGCGGTTGTACAATTTAGAGAGGGCAGGCGCCAGTTCAGGTGCGCATTTCTTCAGGACAATGGCTGGTATTCCGTCACCACCAGTAGCCTTGTGGTGATCTAAGTTAGAAATAATGCCCAATACCGACGACGGGGTTATGTGCAATCCGTCCAGGAGGGCCTCAGTTCTGGGAGGAAAATAGGGCAAGGGTACCCCGGAAGAATCTAGCGTAGAATTGGAAGAAAACTTCCGAGCGAAGCATTCGGCCTTGTCGGCAGAGGTGGTCAGGACCTCAAACTGATTGAACAGGGGAGGAATGGAGGGTTTGTTATTGTTCAGAACGCTCTTGCAGAGGCGCCAATAATCTTTGGAGCCAAATTTGCGGGATGCAATACGTTCCGCCATCCGAGAAGCAAATAGTGACTTGGCATCGTCAAGGATACGCTTACACTCGTTGCGGGCAGAGGTAAATAGACGTCTATTGGAGTCGGACATATCACTACGAAAACGGTGGAAGAAGTGATTCCTATGGGCAATGGCGGCTGAGCAAGCAGCTGTGAACCAGGGGGAGGAGCGCGTTTTGACCTTAAATTTCCTGGAGGGGATGAAAGCTTCGATACCGGCTTTAATCCAGGAAGAGAACTCAGAAGCACAATCTTGAGTGGGGAGCTTAAATACAGCATCCCAGGATGTGTGTGTGTGTGTGTGTGTGCGCGTGCGTGCGTGTTACTTTAATACGATTAAGTCTTTTTAGATGATGAAATGCGTATAATAGAGTTTCTCGACTCAGTTTCTTTAATTACTTTACATTTTGGTGGACTCTCCCGTCATAATCGACGTCTGAGGGTGAATCAGCTCAGTTACTAGGAACCCACAGCCCAGACACCAGCACATATGATTTGATTATAGTGGTGAAGGCTTTGCACAGAAGGCCCGAATACAGAGACCTGTGCCACAAGGTTCCCAAACGGCCCTCCGCTGGTTTTGAATTCAAAGTTGTCCTTCTCCTAGACCAGTTGTCATCCAAATCTCTCTCTCTCTGTCTCTCTGTCTCTGTCTGTCTGTCTGTCTGTCTGTCTCTCTCTCTCTCTCTCTCTCTCTATATATATATATATATATATATATATGAGGGGAAGGGAGAGATATGATCATAAACAGTGATTTTAATTATGTATCGAGGGGATACAATGAAGATGTAGGAAAGGAACTCCTCTAACATTTAAATTATAAAATTTCTGGCGTCCACCGTGTCTAGACTCACAACTCAACCGACCTCATTCAGTTTTCCAACAATTTTGGTTATTTTCTTGTTTTTAGGTATCCCATATCGTGACAATAGAAGCTCTGCAAAGGGAACATGGTGCAAGAACCTGACCTGGACGTAAATATACCTGGACGTTTTAGTTTTTTTTAGATTCAGAAATCAGTGCACTTTCTATACACTTTCACCTTATTAAATTATTTTTTCTTTTAATTAAAGGAACAATTTTTGAAATCGAAATTATGGTCAGATTTATTACAATGAACAACTAATGCAGAGTGCGTTGTTTGTTAAAATATAATTTATCTGTTCATATAAACTTTTATTTAATTTCTTGTAGTTTCTCCTATGTATTTTTGTGGCAGTTATTACAGACTCTAGATTAAATTCCTTTTTTAGGTTTTACATTGTTATATTGATTTGTATTAATTCTTTTATTGTTTTAGTTTAAACTAATTTTATGTGAAGATTCCCTTTGCTGCATAATTATGCCTAACGTTCACATATTCCCCTCTTCTACATATATATAATTGTGATATGCTTAACGTTCTTTTTATAGATACAAGTATTTAAGCAAATGCTCTGTTTATAATAAACAGTATTAAATAACATTTATAAACAGAGCATTTGCTTAAATACTTGTATCTATAAAAAGAACGTTAAACATATCATAAATGTCTTTAAATAAATTGTCGGACTATGTCCAATTCAAAATATATATATAATTCTATCAATAAGAACATTTTTTTATTTGATGAAGTCCTTTTAGAGGGTTGAACACGATTGTATAGACGTTTTCAATTTTCTAATTCAATTTTTTTTATATAATTCGAGCAACAAACAATTATCGATAAAATGTTCTTGGAGAATCGAAAAAGAAAAGATTGTTCTGTTTTTCTTTTCTTGAAGCTCCTTCTGATCCAGGAAAAAAAACACCACTAAAAACTAGCAACTTTCTTTCTCTGTTCCCCGATTTTACAAATGATCTCATCTTCGTTTCAAATTTCCTTCCTGCTACTGAAGAATTCCCAAAGGCCAACATTTCCGCTTCAAGTAACCTGGCCGTCTGTCTTCGATACAAATGGCAGTTTTAAAAGCGATAGAAAGTTTCACTGATATTATTTCCATGTCTGTAATAGTCTCTTTCCTATTGGATATTGAGGTGCGGCCATGGCTCTGATACGATAATCGCCATTCTTCTTTAAGAAACATATTCCTTCACGTTTGAAAGAGTTAATAGACCGCATCTCAAAGGCGCCAGTGCGAGACATTAAGATTAGAAACAGGTTCATTGGAAGACCTCATAGCCATTGCCAAATGTAGCCAGGATCATAAGAGCCAGAAATCTTTCCACGTTTCATCTTAGAAGGAAATGCTACGGGAAGACGCAGACATCATTACGTAGCCAAGAAATAGTTGATCGAGTGTTTAACCGGGCATGAACCCTACGGCCTCCTCTGGTCATGGGACTGAATAATAATAATAATAATAATAATAATAATAATAATAATAATAATAATAATAATGCTGTAGCATACCTACGGACGATAATGGTTATGTCCCCATTCACATAAAAACTGGAGTTGGAGATTTGTCTCTAGCTTAGCTGGTCAAACTCTCTGCCTCCGGACAGAGAGGATCTCCAGACAAGGCTATGTCGAACGGTAACCCAACCCCATTTTATACGAGGTCTACGTTGAATTTTTGGGCGAGCCTACGGGCTCGGATACCCCACATTAAATTCAGCCTTGTGACACATCTGACCACGTGGGGTGGTTGGTAGATATCCTGCAGTTGGAGATACATTGTGGAATTCACTTGACTCACTTCTAGCAATTGATGACTACTTCTACGCGCCACTGGCGAATCTTATGTGTGTTGTTCTTGTCCTAAGTATTATCATTCATTACCAAATTTCGTTTGATTATTCTATTCAGTAACCTTTCTTAGGTTACTAATAATAATAATAATAATAATAATAATAATAATGGCACCCACTGAAGATAAAACCCGGCACGACAGAGTGGGCCAATATCTGCATTGGAAAATCTGCAACTTCTACGGGAAGGAAAGTGAAAGAAATTGGTATGAAGATCACCCAGAAAGAAATGAGTACACACCAGAAATCAAAGGAAATAAAATAATAATAATAATAATGATAATAATAATAATGGGAGCATCAACAATCCCTGCGAAAACGTGTGGCAAAGTAGCATGAGTCGATATAGTCCCTCCCGAAATCTAGGAACATGGGGTCCCGGTGTTGTATATGTAAGTCCACGATTTTTTTCTGTTGTTGGAAGGAGGGAAACTATCATCATTGCTCTGTACAAGAAGAAAGGGGAAACATTTGGCTGCTGCCAATTACCGAGAAATTACTCTGCTTTCCATCGCAGGAACAGACGGGTACCCGCCATCGCTGAAGAGCTACCTTCCAGAGAATCAGTGCGGCTTCAAAACCAACAGGAGCACAACAATCATGGTGTTTGTTCTCCGGCAGCTGTAGAAGAAGTGTCGGAAGCAAAAAAAAAAAGAGGCGTTCGTTGATCTGACAAAAGCATTCGACAGTGAGTAGAAAAGGAAAGTTGCAGATCATGGAGCGACTCGGCTGATCTTCAAAGTTCCTGAACATGATCATTCAGCTGCATGAGGATCAACGTGACCAAATTAGACACAACGCTGATCTCTCAGGGCCCCAAACGGTGTAAAACAGGGCTGTGTTCTGGCGCTGACTCTCTTCATTATCCACTTCATCATCATGCTCAAGCAAGCCACGAAAGATCTTGATGATGGGGACAGAGTCTATATCAGATACTGTCTCGATGGGGGGGGAGCTATTTAATCTACGACGGTTAAAATCCCACATGAAGACTGTGAAGCAACTTATCCAAGACCTCTGCTTTGCCGATGATGCTGCCATTGTTGCCCACACAGAAGGAGTTTTGCGGCGCAACACTTCCTGCTCCCCAGAGGGTGCAAAACGTTTTGGGGCTGAAGTCAATATGAGAAGACAGAGGTAATCTACCGGACTGCGCATCGGGATGTGTACCGACCTCCCCACATCAACACCGGTACGACTGAGCTGAAGGCGGTCCATCGTTCTACCTACCTTTGATGTACCAGCACATCAGATGCTGGGATCGACAAAGAGATCGACAAAAGACTGGCAATTTGCATTTGGCAGACTATACAAATGTGTGTGGTACAACAGACACTTGAAGAATGGCGCAAAGACCAGAGTGTATAGAACTATCGTTCTCATCACTCTCTCATACAGCTCAGAGTCATGGGTCCCTTATCGACACCATCTATGACTCCTCGAATAGTTCCACCAGCGCTGACTGCGCACAATCCTTAATATCTACTGGAGTAACCAATATTAAAGTCCTTGAAAAGGCGAAAATCATCAGCATTGAGGCTATGCTGCGGAAGTTGCAGCTACGATGGGGTGAAAAAAGGACTTCGGATGGAGAATCATCGCCTGCCTAAAATTTTACTGTACGGCGAGCTCTCCAATGGTTATCGCGACAGAGGGGCACCAAAGAAGCGATGAAAACATTGCCTGAAAGAATTCCTCGGTGCCTTTCATGTAGACCATGGTCATTGGTCCACCCTAGCTGAGAACCGTGACACCTGGCTTCTCACCACCAACTATACTGTCTGTTTCTTTGAAATTTGCTGCAGGGTCGCTTTCGAGGACAAGAGGTAGTGGAGGAAGTACTGCGACGCTATGCCATCGATCTCAGGTCGGATCTTGTTGCAACTGCTCCGACCGTGTATGCCTACCGCGCGTTGGCATTATCAGTCACAAACGTGCCTGCAATTGACCTAAACAGATTACATCTTGATCTTCGTTTTGCGAAGGCAAGCCAGATATTATTATTATCAGTATTATTATTATTATTATTATTATTATTATTATTATTATTATTATTATCACTATTATTATTATTATTATTTGTGTATGTTATGTTTCCTGCTTCGTATCCTGTAGAGGCCGGGTCCAAATTATAGTCCTTAGGCTCTATATGAGAATTGTCATTTAATTGATAGCACTTTTCTTAGTATATGGGATGTTCCTAGTAGGGCGATCTTGAGGGCAACTTGTACGTTGATGTTAGCTGGGACACTGTTAGTAAAACTGCCCATTCCTTTTCTCACGAGGCCCGGTGCTCTGATTACTATTGGTACAGTCTCAGTCTTCATTCCCCACATCCTGTTAATCTGAATGTCCAGGTCCTTGTATTTGGACAATTTCTCGATAATTTTCATGGAGGTGTTTGTCTCAGATGATACTGCTATGTCAATAAGCATACACTTCTTGAATTTCTTGTCTTTTATGATAATATCAGGTCTGTTGGCTTTTATTTCCTTGTCCGTTTGAATTGTCATGTCCCAAATTAGCTGGAAATGCAGATTCTGTGATAAATATCCAGAAACGATTGACTATCTTGCATCAGGTTGTACAGTGAATATAAATTCGGCATGATAGAGTGGACCAATATCTGCACTGCAAAATATGCAACTTATGCTGCAGGAAACTGCAAGAAACTTGTATGAGCATCACCCAGACCCAGTTAGAGAGATAGGATCTGTTAAAATTGTATGGGACAGAACAATCAAAGCTAATTACCCAGACATCATGAGCAAAGACGACTAAAACAGAAACTGCTTTCTATTTGACATGAGGTCTCTGCAGAGTACGGTGTATCTCTGAAGAACTTTCAAAATCTATCAAAATTTATGGATTTGGGAAGTGGAAATCTAAAAGGATGTGGCACATCGGAACATCAATAATTCCAGTTGTAGTTGGACAAGACGGATTGTTTGGAAATGATTCCGATAGACTCATTGAAGAGATTCCTGGTAGCTGATGCCTTAAAGAAATACAAAAGTACAGCTTTCACATTACGAAGAGTTTTATCTATCGAAAATGTCTGCGATATTCATTTTCTTTTTTTTACAAAATTGATCAGTGGAAGATGCCATTTCTGAACTTAGGTCTCTGATAATAATAATAATAATAATAATAATAATAATAATAATAATAATAATAATAATTATTATTATTATTATTATTTTTGTGCATATAGATGAAAAAAGTTTTGGAGACTGATGATGATGATGATGATGGTAGTGGTGATGAAGTTGCTGGTGATGCTGATGATGATTTTTTATTGACCTTTTTTATTAGAAACTAAATTTTCGCTTTTTTTTCTTGCCTGAAAGAGCAGCAGTTATGTTCTAACTAACTTGCAAGCAATGCGGTTTTTGGATACTTGATTTTGGGTAAAATGTGACACCAAAGCCTGAGGGCACAATGCAATAATAAAAGATGCCATCAAAAAGCTAAACAAACTATTAAAAAAAAGGAAACTCTAGTTATAAAAAATGAAACAAAAGCGTACCAATCCTTCTTTACCGCAGTGAATGTGGGGCACTTTCCTCAGATGAATGGACTTGAGGCCACAGGAAATATGGCTCTACAGAAGGATGCTGAGGATACCACAGAGAGACCATTTAAACAAGATTAGCCTTCAGAAGAATGGAAACAAAAAGGAAAGTTACTTTTAGAATCAAAAAGAGAAGTTTGATATTTTTAGCACATATAACGAGGAAAGAAGGCTTAGAGAAATTAAAATACATTGAGCATACTGTATACAACATGAAGAAGTGAGTAAACTATCAAAAAATCTTGTTTAAACAAATGCCAGATATGGGAGTGCAAAGAATGTAATAAAAACCAACATTGCTCAGAGCTATGAAGCATAGGAAGTAGTAGAGAGCCATGATTGCCGTTTTCCTTAATGGACACAGCACATGAAAGAAGAAGAAGGTGAGTGAATGGCTAAAATTCTTTCCATTGGTTAGTGTATTTCCCTCGGGATATCAAACACATTCATATCAACCTTTTTTGAGCTTAGAAATGAAGATATCGATGATCTCAATTATATTATTATTTGGTAATTAATATATTTTTAAAAGAGCTTAATTTTAAACTTCACCCATTTTTTTTTGTTGTTCTAAAGATTTATTTAGCAAGAGCTGTACACAAATATTTCATATTAATCACAAGAAGAGATTGCTTTTCAGCAGGCCCCAAAGGTAAAGGTGGAAGGGGGCAGTCAGAAAGATATAATAAAGAAATAAAAGACAAGGAATCATTAATCAGGAAATGAAGGGGAAACTGATCCAGGAAACGGTGATTAAAGACAGTTTTTTTAAAAAAACACAAAGAAACATTAAAAGATAAAAAAATTCTGGAATGAAATTCAAAAGCAATGTCCTGAGTTGCAAATTCAGAAGTGAAGAAGGCGTCAATGTATTTTGTGTTTAAAGAGAATTTGGAAAGGAGATAAAAATCAGGCAAAGTGAAAGTAATTCCAATTGAATAATTGTGGACAAGTAGCAAGATGCACTTAAAAAGTTAATTAAGATAGAGATGTTTTCTTTATTTGTGAGCTTCTGTTATTAGTGAAAGAATTCAGGCCAAAGGGCCAGACAATCATAGAGGAAATATTGTTGAAATGGGAGTCAGAAATCATAATCAGTTATTAAGAATGATTCCAGCAGTTAAGGCAGAAAAGGATTGGAGCAGAAAAAAGAAGAAATACAAAGAACGAAGCTGAAGATGAGGATAGTCCAAACCATTCATTGAATATTAACAACAACTCATCTGAAAGTCTCTGACAAAAACAACAATGAAGATGAGGATAGTCCAAAACATTCATTGAATATTAACAACAACTCATCTGAAAGTCTCTGACAAAAACAACAATGAACATGAGGATAGTCCAAAACATGCATTGAATATTAACAACAACTCATCTGAAAGTCTCTGACAAAAACAACAATGAACATGAGGATAGTCCAAACCATTCATTGAATATTAACAACAACTCATCTGAAAGACTCTGACAAAAACAACAATGAACATGAGGATAGTCCAAAACATTCATTGAATATTAACAACAACTCATCTGAAAGTCTCTGACAAAAACAACAATGAAGATGAGGATAGTCCAAACCATTCATTGAATATTAACAACAACTCATCTGAAAGTCTCTGACAAAAACAACAATGAAGATGAGGATAGTCCAAAACATTCATTGAATATTAACAACAATTCATCTGAAAGTCTCTGACAAAAACAACCATGAAGATGAGGATAGTCCAAAACATTCATTGAATATTAACAACAACTCATCTGAAAGTCTCTGACAAAAACAACAATGAAGCTGAGGATAGTCCAAAACATTCATTGAATATTAACAACAACTCATCTGAAAGTCTCTGACAAAAACAACAATGAAGCTGAGGATAGTCCAAAACATTCATTGAATATTAACAACAACTCATCTGAAAGTCTCTGACAAAAACAACAATGAAGCTGAGGATAGTCCAAAACATTCATTGAATATTAACAACAACTCATCTGAAAGTCTCTTACAAAAACAACAATGAAGATGAGGATAGTCCAAAACATTCATTGAATATTAACAACAACTCATCTGAAAGTCTCTGACAAAAACAACAATGAAGCTGAGGTTAGTCCAAAACATTCATTGAATATTAACAACAACTCATCTGAAAGTCTCTGACAAAAACAACAATGAAGATGAGGATAGTCCAAAACATTCATTGAATATTAACAACAACTCATCTGAAAGTCTCTGACAAAAACAACATTGAAGATGAGGAAAGTCCAAAACATTCATTGAATATTAACAACAACTCATCTAAAAGTCTCTGACAAAAACAACAATGAAGATGAGGATAGTCCAAAACATTCATTGAATATTAACAACAACTCATCTGAAAGTCTCTGACAAAAACAACCATGAAGATTAGGATAGTCCAAAACATTCATTGAATATTAACAACAACTCATCTGAAAGTCTCTGACAAAAAATACAATGAAGATAAGGATAGTCCAAACATTCATTGAATATTAACAACAACTCATCTGAAAGTCTCTGACAAAAACAACAATGAAGCTGAGGATAGACCAAAACATTCATTGAATATGAACAACAACTCATCTGAAAGTCTCTGACAAAAACAACAATGAACATGAGGATAGTCAAAAACATTCATCGAATATTAACAACAACTCATCTGAAGGTCTCTGACAAAAACAACAATGAACATGACGATAGTCCAAAACATTCATTGAATATTAACAACTCATCTGAAAGTCTCTGACAAAAACAAAAATGAAGATGAGGATAGTCCAAACCATTCATTGAATATTAACAATAACTCATCTGAAAGTCTCTGACAAAAACAACAATGAAGATGAGGATAGTCCAAAACATTCATTGAATATTAACAACAATTCATCTGAAAGTCTCTGACAAAAACAACAATGAAGATGAGGATAGTCCAAAACATTTCATTGAATATTAACAACAACTCATCTGAAAGTCTCTGACAAAAACAACAATGAAGATCAGGATAGTCCAAAACATTTCATTGAATATTAACAACAACTCATCTGAAAGTCTCTGAAAAATACAAAAATGAAGATGAGGAAAGTCCAAAACATTCATTGAATATTAACAACAACTCATCTGAAAGTCTCTGACAAAAACAACAATGAAGATGAGGATAGTCCAAAGCATTCATTGAATATTAACAACAACTCATCTGAAAGTCTCTGACAAAAACAACAATGAAGATGAGGATAGTCCAAAACATTCATTGAATATTAACAACTCATCTGAAAGTCTTTGACAAAAACAACAATGAAGATGAGGATAGTCCAAAACATTCATTGAATATTAACAACAACTCATCTGAAAGTCTCTGACAAAAACAACAATGAAGATGAGGATAGTCCAAAGCATTCATTGAATATTAACAACAACTCATCTGAAAGTCTCTGACAAAAACAACAATGAAGATGAGGATAGTCCAAAGCATTCATTGAATATTAACAACACATCATCTGAAAGTCTCTGACAAAAACAACAATGAAGATGAGGATAGTCCAAAGCATTCATTGAATATTAACAACAACTCATCTGAAAGTCTCTGACAAAAACAACAATGAAGATGAGGATAGTCCAAAACATTCATTGAATATTAACAACAACTCATCTGAAAGTCTCTGACAAAAACAACAATGAAGATGAGGATAGTCCAAAACATTCATGAATATTAACAACAACTCATCTGAAAGTCTCTGACAAAAACAACAATGAAGATGAGGATAGTCCAAAACATTCATGAATATTAACAACAACTCATCTGAAAGTCTCTGACAAAAACAACAATGAAGATGAGGATAGTCCAAAACATTCATTGAATATTAACAACAACTCATCTGAAAGTCTCTGACAAAAACAACAATGAAGATGAGGATAGTCCAAAACATTCATGAATATTAACAACAACTCATCTGAAAGTCTCTGACAAAAACAACAATGAAGATGAGGATAGTCCAAAACATTCATTGAATATTAACAACAACTCATCTGAAAGTCTCTGACAAAAACAACAATGAAGATGAGGATAGTCCAAAACATTCATTGAATATTAACAACAACTCATCTGAAAGTCTCTGACAAAAACAACAATGAAGATGAGGATAGTCCAAAACATTCATGAATATTAACAACAACTCATCTGAAAGTCTCTGACAAAAACAACAATGAAGATGAGGATAGTCCAAAACATTCATGAATATTAACAACTCATCTGAAAGTCTCTGACAAAAACAACAATGAAGATGAGGATAGTCCAAAACATTCATGAATATTAACAACAACTCATCTGAAAGTCTCTGACAAAAACAACAATGAAGATGAGGATAGTCCAAAACATTCATTGAATATTAACAACAACTCATCTGAAAGTCTCTGACAAAAACAACAATGAAGATGAGGATAGTCCAAAACATTCATGAATATTAACAACAACTCATCTGAAAGTCTCTGACAAAAACAACAATGAAGATGAGGATAGTCCAAAACATTCTTGAATATTAACAACAACTCATCTGAAAGTCTCTGACAAAAACAACAATGAAGATGAGGATAGTCCAAAACATTCATTGAATATTAACAACAACTCATCTGAAAGTCTCTGAGAAAAACAACAATGAAGATGAGGATAGTCCAAAACATTCATTGAATATTAACAACAACTCATCTGAAAGTCTCTGACAAAAACAACAATGAAGATGAGGATAGTCCAAAACATTCATAGAATATTAACAACAACTCATCTGAAAGTCTCTGACAAAAACAACAATGAAGATGAGGATAGTCCAAAACATTCATGAATATTAACAACAACTCATCTGAAAGTCTCTGACAAAAACAACAATGAAGATGAGGATAGTCCAAAACATTCATGAATATTAACAACAACTCATCTGAAAGTCTCTGACAAAAACAACAATGAAGATGAGGATAGTCCAAAACATTCATGAATATTAACAACAACTCATCTGAAAGTCTCTGACAAAAACAACAATGAAGATGAGGATAGTCCAAAACATTCATTGAATATTAACAACAACTCATCTGAAAGTCTCTGACAAAAACAACAATGAAGATGAGGATAGTCCAAAACATTCATGAATATTAACAACAACTCATCTGAAAGTCTCTGACAAAAACAACAATGAAGATGAGGATAGTCCAAAACATTCATGAATATTAACAACAACTCATCTGAAAGTCTCTGACAAAAACAACAATGAAGATGAGGATAGTCCAAAACATTCATGAATATTAAGAACAACTCATCTGAAAGTCTCTGACAAAAACAACAATGAAGATGAGGATAGTCCAAAACATTCATTGAATATTAACAACAACTCATCTGAAAGTCTCTGACAAAAACAACAATGAAGATGAGGATAGTCCAAAACATTCATTGAATATTAACAACAACTCATCTGAAAGTCTCTGACAAAAACAACAATGAAGATGAGGATAGTCCAAAACATTCATGAATATTAACAACAACTCATCTGAAAGTCTCTGACAAAAACAACAATGAAGATGAGGATAGTCCAAAACATTCATGAATATTAACAACAACTCATCTGAAAGTCTCTGACAAAAACAACAATGAAGATGAGGATAGTCCAAAACATTCATGAATATTAACAACAACTCATCTGAAAGTCTCTGACAAAAACAAAAATGAAGATGAGGATAGTCCAAAACATTCATGAATATTAACAACAACTCATCTGAAAGTCTCTGACAAAAACAACAATGAAGATGAGGATAGTCCAAAACATTCATGAATATTAACAACAACTCATCTGAAAGTCTTTGACAAAAACAACAATGAAGATGAGGATAGTCCAAAACATTCATTGAATATTAACAACAACTCATCTGAAAGTCTCTTACAAAAACAACAATGAAGATGAGGATAGTCCAAAACATTCATTGAATATTAACAACAACTCATCTGAAAGTCTCTGACAAAAACAACAATGAAGATGAGGATAGTCCAAAGCATTCATTGAATATTAACAACAACTCATCTGAAAGTCTCTGACAAAAACAACAATGAAGATGAGGATAGTCCAAAACATTCATTGAATATTAACAACAACTCATCTGAAAGTCTCTTACAAAAACAACAATGAAGATGAGGATAGTCCAAAACATTCATTGAATATTAACAACAACTCATCTGAAAGTCTCTTACAAAAACAACAATGAAGATGAGGATAGTCCAAAACATTCATTGAATATTAACAACAACTCATCTGAAAGTCTCTGACAAAAACAACAATGAAGATGAGGATAGTCCAAAACATTCATTGAATATTAACAACAACTCATCTGAAAGTCTCTTACAAAAACAACAATGAAGATGAGGATAGTCCAAAACATTCATTGAATATTAACAACAACTCATCTGAAAGTCTCTGACAAAAACAACAATGAAGATGAGGATAGTCCAAAACATTCATTGAATATTAACAACAACTCATCTGAAAGTCTCTTACAAAAACAACAATGAAGATGAGGATAGTCCAAAACATTCATTGAATATTAACAACAACTCATCTGAAAGTCTCTGACAAAAACAACAATGAAGATGAGGATAGTCCAAAACATTCATTGAATATTAACAACAACTCATCTGAAAGTCTCTGACAAAAACAACAATGAAGATGAGGATAGTCCAAAACATTCATTGAATATTAACAACAACTCATCTGAAAGTCTCTTACAAAAACAACAATGAAGATGAGGATAGTCCAAAACATTCATTGAATATTAACAACAACTCATCTGAAAGTCTCTGACAAAAACAACAATGAAGATGAGGATAGTCCAAAACATTCATTGAATATTAACAACAACTCATCTGAAAGTCTCTGACAAAAACAACAATGAAGATGAGGATAGTCCAAAACATTCATTGAATATTAACAACAACTCATCTGAAAGTCTCTGACAAAAACAACAATGAAGATGAGGATAGTCCAAAGAATTCATTGAATATTAACAACAACTCATCTGAAAGTCTCTTACAAAAACAACAATGAAGATGAGGATAGTCCAAAACATTCATTGAATATTAACAACAACTCATCTGAAAGTCTCTTACAAAAACAACAATGAAGATGAGGATAGTCCAAAACATTCATTGAATATTAACAACAACTCATCTGAAAGTCTCTTACAAAAACAACAATGAAGATGAGGATAGTCCAAAACATTCATTGAATATTAACAACAACTCATCTGAAAGTCTCTGACAAAAACAACAATGAAGATGAGGATAGTCCAAAACATTCATTGAATATTAACAACAACTCATCTGAAAGTCTCTGACAAAAACAACAATGAAGATGAGGATAGTCCAAAGCATTCATTGAATATTAACAACAACTCATCTGAAAGTCTCTTACAAAAACAACAATGAAGATGAGGATAGTCCAAAACATTCATTGAATATTAACAACAACTCATCTGAAAGTCTCTGACAAAAACAACAATGAAGATGAGGATAGTCCAAAACATTCATTGAATATTAACAACTCATCTGAAAGTCTTTGACAAAAACAACAATGAAGATGAGGATAGTCCAAAACATTCATTGAATATTAACAACAACTTATCTGAAAGTCTCTGACAAAAACAACAATGAACATGAGGATAGTCCAAAGCATTCATTGAATATTAACAACTCATCTGAAAGTCTCTGACAAAAACAACAATGAAGATGAGGAAAGTCCAAAACATTCATTGAATATTAACAACAACTAATCTGAAAGTCTCTGACAAAAACAACAATGAAGATGAGGATAGTCCAAAACATTCATTGAATATTAACAACTCATCTGAAAGTCTTTGACAAAAACAACAATGAAGATGAGGATAGTCCAAAACATTCATTGAATATTAACAACAACTCATCTGAAAGTCTCTGACAAAAACAACAATGAAGATGAGGATAGTCCAAAGCATTCATTGAATATTAACAACAACTCATCTGAAAGTCTCTGACAAAAACAACAATGAAGATGAGGATAGTCCAAAGCATTCATTGAATATTAACAACACATCATCTGAAAGTCTCTGACAAAAACAACAATGAAGATGAGGATAGTCCAAAGCATTCATTGAATATTAACAACAACTCATCTGAAAGTCTCTGACAAAAACAACAATGAAGATGAGGATAGTCCAAAACATTCATTGAATATTAACAACAACTCATCTGAAAGTCTCTGACAAAAACAACAATGAAGATGAGGATAGTCCAAAACATTCATTGAATATTAACAACAACTCATCTGAAAGTCTCTGACAAAAACAACAATGAAGATCAGGATAGTCCAAAACATTTCATTGAATATTAACAACAACTCATCTGAAAGTCTCTGAAAAATACAAAAATGAAGATGAGGAATGTCCAAAAAATTCATTGAATATTAACAACAACTCATCTGAAAGTCTCTGACAAAAACAACAATGAAGATGAGGATAGTCCAAAACATTCATGGAATATTAACAACTCATCTGAAAGTCTTTGACAAAAACAACAATGAAGATGAGGATAGTCCAAAACATTCATTGAATATTAACAACAACTCATCTGAAAGTCTCTGACAAAAACAACAATGAAGATGAGGATAGTCCAAAACATTCATTGAATATTAACAACTCATCTGAAAGTCTTTGACAAAAACAACAATGAAGATGAGGATAGTCCAAAACATTCAATGAATATTAACAACAACTCATCTGAAAGTCTCTGACAAAAACAACAATGAAGATGAGGATAGTCCAAAGCATTCATTGAATATTAACAACAACTCATCTGAAAGTCTCTGACAAAAACAACAATGAAGATGAGGATAGTCCAAAGCATTCATTGAATATTAACAACACATCATCTGAAAGTCTCTGACAAAAACAACAATGAAGATGAGGATAGTCCAAAGCATTCATTGAATATTAACAACAACTCATCTGAAAGTCTCTGACAAAAGCAACAATGAAGATGAGGATAGTCCAAAACATTCATTGAATATTAACAACAACTCATCTGAAAGTCTCTGACAAAAACAACAATGAAGATGAGGATAGTCCAAAACATTCATGAATATTAACAACAACTCATCTGAAAGTCTCTGACAAAAACAACAATGAAGATGAGGATAGTCCAAAACATTCATTGAATATTAACAACAACTCATCTGAAAGTCTCTGACAAAAACAACAATGAAGATGAGGATAATCCAAAACATTCATTGAATATTAACAACAACTCATCTGAAAGTCTCTGACAAAAACAACAATGAAGATGAGGATAGTTCAAAACATTCATTGAATATTAACAACAACTCATCTGAAAGTCTCTGACAAAAACAACAATGAAGATGAGGATAGTCCAAAACATTCATTGAATATTAACAACAACTCATCTGAAAGTCTCTGACAAAAACAACAATGAAGATGAGGATAGTCCAAAGCATTCATTGTATATTAACAACAACTCATCTGAAAGTCTCTCACAAAAACAACAATGAAGATGAGGATAGTCCAAAACATTCATTGAATATTAACAACTCATCTGAAAGTCTTTGACAAAAACAACAATGAAGATGAGGATAGTCCAAAACATTCATTGAATATTAACAACAACTCATCTGAAAGTCTCTGACAAAAACAACAATGAAGATGAGGAAAGTCCAAAACATTCATTGAATATTAACAACAACTCACCTGAAAGTCTCTGACAAAAACAACAATGAAGATGAGGATAGTCCAAAACATTCATTGAATATTAACAACTCATCTGAAAGTCTTTGACAAAAACAACAATGAAGATGAGGATAGTCCAAAACATTCATTGAATATTAACAACAACTCATCTGAAAGTCTCTGACAAAAACAACAATGAAGATCAGGATAGTCCAAAACATTTCATTGAATATTAACAACAACTCATCTGAAAGTCTCTGAAAAATACAAAAATGAAGATGAGGAATGTCCAAAACATTCATTGAATATTAACAACAACTCATCTGAAAGTCTCTGACAAAAACAACAATGAAGATGAGGATAGTCCAAAACATTCATTGAATATTAACAACAACTCATCTGAAAGTCTCTGACAAAAACAACAATGAAGATGAGGATAGTCCAAAACATTCATTGAATATTAACAACAACTCATCTGAAAGTCTCAGACAAAAACAACAATGAAGATGAGGATAGTCCAAAACATTCATTGAATATTAACAACAACTCATCTGAAAGTCTTTGACAAAAACAACAATGAAGATGAGGATAGTCCAAAACATTCATTGAATATTAACAACAACTCATCTGAAAGTCTCTGACAAAAACAACAATGAAGATGAGGATAGTCCAAAGCATTCATTGAATATTAACAACTCATCTGAAAGTCTCTGACAAAAACAACAATGAAGATGAGGATAGTCCAAAGCATTCATTGTATATTAACAACAACTCATCTGAAAGTCTCTCACAAAAACAACAATGAAGATGAGGATAGTCCAAAACATTCATTGAATATTAACAACTCATCTGAAAGTCTCTGACAAAAACAACAATGAAGATGAGGATAGTCCAAAACATTCATTGAATATTAACAACAACTCATCTGAAAGTCTCTGACAAAAACAACAATGAAGATGAGGATAGTCCAAAACATTCATTGAATATTAACAACAACTCATCTGAAAGTCTCTGACAAAAACAACAATGAAGATGAGGATAGTTCAAAACATTCATTGAATATTAACAACAACTCATCTGAAAGTCTCTGACAAAAACAACAATGAAGATGAGGATAGTCCAAAACATTCATTGAATATTAACAACAACTCATCTGAAAGTCTCTGACAAAAACAACAATGAAGATGAGGATAGTCCAAAGCATTCATTGTATATTAACAACAACTCATCTGAAAGTCTCTCACAAAAACAACAATGAAGATGAGGATAGTCCAAAACATTCATTGAATATTAACAACTCATCTGAAAGTCTTTGACAAAAACAACAATGAAGATGAGGATAGTCCAAAACATTCATTGAATATTAACAACAACTCATCTGAAAGTCTCTGACAAAAACAACAATGAAGATGAGGATAGTCCAAAACATTCATTGAATATTAACAACTCATCTGAAAGTCTTTGACAAAAACAACAATGAAGATGAGGATAGTCCAAAACATTCATTGAATATTAACAACAACTCATCTGAAAGTCTCTGACAAAAACAACAATGAAGATGAGGATAGTCCAAAACATTCATTGAATATTAACAACAACTCATCTGAAAGTCTCTGACAAAAACAACAATGAAGATGAGGATAGTCCAAAACATTCATTGAATATTAACAACAACTCATCTGAAAGTCTCTGACAAAAACAACAATGAAGATGAGGATAGTCCAAAGCATTCATTGTATATTAACAACAACTCATCTGAAAGTCTCTCACAAAAACAACAATGAAGATGAGGATAGTCCAAAACATTCATTGAATATTAACAACTCATCTGAAAGTCTCTGACAAAAACAACAATGAAGTTGAGGATAGTCCAAAACATTCATTGAATATTAACAACAACTCATCTGAAAGTCTCTGACAAAAACAACAATGAAGATGAGGATAGTCCAAAACATTCATTGAATATTAACAACAACTCATCTGAAAGTCTCTGACAAAAACAACAATGAAGATGAGGATAGTTCAAAACATTCATTGAATATTAACAACAACTCATCTGAAAGTCTCTGACAAAAACAACAATGAAGATGAGGATAGTCCAAAACATTCATTGAATATTAACAACAACTCATCTGAAAGTCTCTGACAAAAACAACAATGAAGATGAGGATAGTCCAAAGCATTCATTGTATATTAACAACAACTCATCTGAAAGTCTCTCACAAAAACAACAATGAAGATGAGGATAGTCCAAAACATTCATTGAATATTAACAACAACTCATCTGAAAGTCTCTGACAAAAACAACAATGAAGATGAGGATAGTCCAAAGCATTCATTGTATATTAACAACAACTCATCTGAAAGTCTCTCACAAAAACAACAATGAAGATGAGGATAGTCCAAAACATTCATTGAATATTAACAACTCATCTGAAAGTCTCTGACAAAAACAACAATGAAGATGAGGATAGTCCAAAACATTCATTGAATATTAACAACAACTCATCTGAAAGTCTCTGACAAAAACAACAATGAAGATGAGGATAGTCCAAAACATTCATTGAATATTAACAACAACTCATCTGAAAGTCTCTGACAAAAACAACAATGAAGATGAGGATAGTTCAAAACATTCATTGAATATTAACAACAACTCATCTGAAATTCTCTGACAAAAACAACAATGAAGATGAGGATAGTCCAAAACATTCATTGAATATTAACAACAACTCATCTGAAAGTCTCTGACAAAAACAACAATGAAGATGAGGATAGTCCAAAGCATTCATTGTATATTAACAACAACTCATCTGAAAGTCTCTCACAAAAACAACAATGAAGATGAGGATAGTCCAAAACATTCATTGAATATTAACAACAACTCATCTGAAAGTCTCTGACAAAAACAACAATGAAGATGAGGATAGTCCAAAGCATTCATTGAATATTAACAACACATCATCTGAAAGTCTCTGACAAAAACAACAATGAAGATGAGGATAGTCCAAAGCATTCATTGAATATTAACAACAACTCATCTGAAAGTCTCTGACAAAAACAACAATGAAGATGAGGATAGTCCAAAGCATTCATTGTATATTAACAACAACTCATCTGAAAGTCTCTCACAAAAACAACAAT
Organism: Acanthosepion esculentum; assembly: GCA_964036315.1. Lineage (NCBI taxonomy): Eukaryota > Metazoa > Mollusca > Cephalopoda > Sepiida > Sepiidae > Acanthosepion > Acanthosepion esculentum. The sequence continues at coordinate 95,440,943 of OZ038501.1, read as the reverse complement.
GAAGATGAGGATAGTCCAAAACATTCATTGAATATTAACAACAACTCATCTGAAAGTCTCTGACAAAAACAACAATGAAGATGAGGATAGTCCAAAACATTCATTGAATATTAACAACTCATCTGAAAGTCTTTGACAAAAACAACAATGAAGATGAGGATAGTCCAAAACATTCATTGAATATTAACAACAACTCATCTGAAAGTCTCTGACAAAAACAACAATGAAGATGAGGATAGTCCAAAGCATTCATTGAATATTAACAACAACTCATCTGAAAGTCTCTGACAAAAACAACAATGAAGATGAGGATAGTCCAAAGCATTCATTGAATATTAACAACACATCATCTGAAAGTCTCTGACAAAAACAACAATGAAGATGAGGATAGTCCAAAGCATTCATTGAATATTAACAACAACTCATCTGAAAGTCTCTGACAAAAACAACAATGAAGATGAGGATAGTCCAAAGCATTCATTGTATATTAACAACAACTCATCTGAAAGTCTCTCACAAAAACAACAATGAAGATGAGGATAGTCCAAAACATTCATTGAATATTAACAACAACTCATCTGAAAGTCTCTGACAAAAACAACAATGAAGATGAGGATAGTCCAAAACATTCATTGAATATTAACAACTCATCTGAAAGTCTTTGACAAAAACAACAATGAAGATGAGGATAGTCCAAAACATTCATTGAATATTAACAACAACTCATCTGAAAGTCTCTGACAAAAACAACAATGAAGATGAGGATAGTCCAAAACATTCATTGAATATTAACAACAACTCATCTGAAAGTCTCTGACAAAAACAACAATGAAGATGAGGATAGTCCAAAGCATTCATTGTATATTAACAACAACTCATCTGAAAGTCTCTCACAAAAACAACAATGAAGATGAGGATAGTCCAAAACATTCATTGAATATTAACAACAACTCATCTGAAAGTCTCTGACAAAAACAACAATGAAGATGAGGATAGTCCAAAACATTCATTGAATATTAACAACAACTCATCTGAAAGTCTCTGACAAAAACAACAATGAAGATGAGGATAGTTCAAAACATTCATTGAATATTAACAACAACTCATCTGAAATTCTCTGACAAAAACAACAATGAAGATGAGGATAGTCCAAAACATTCATTGAATATTAACAACAACTCATCTGAAAGTCTCTGACAAAAACAACAATGAAGATGAGGATAGTCCAAAGCATTCATTGTATATTAACAACAACTCATCTGAAAGTCTCTCACAAAAACAACAATGAAGATGAGGATAGTCCAAAACATTCATTGAATATTAACAACTCATCTGAAAGTCTTTGACAAAAACAACAATGAAGATGAGGATAGTCCAAAACATTCATTGAATATTAACAACAACTCATCTGAAAGTCTCTGACAAAAACAACAATGAAGATGAGGATAGTCCAAAGCATTCATTGAATATTAACAACACATCATCTGAAAGTCTCTGACAAAAACAACAATGAAGATGAGGATAGTCCAAAGCATTCATTGAATATTAACAACAACTCATCTGAAAGTCTCTGACAAAAACAACAATGAAGATGAGGATAGTCCAAAGCATTCATTGTATATTAACAACAACTCATCTGAAAGTCTCTCACAAAAACAACAATGAAGATGAGGATAGTCCAAAACATTCATTGAATATTAACAACAACTCATCTGAAAGTCTCTGACAAAAACAACAATGAAGATGAGGATAGTCCAAAACATTCATTGAATATTAACAACTCATCTGAAAGTCTTTGACAAAAACAACAATGAAGATGAGGATAGTCCAAAACATTCATTGAATATTAACAACAACTCATCTGAAAGTCTCTGACAAAAACAACAATGAAGATGAGGATAGTCCAAAGCATTCATTGAATATTAACAACAACTCATCTGAAAGTCTCTGACAAAAACAACAATGAAGATGAGGATAGTCCAAAGCATTCATTGAATATTAACAACACATCATCTGAAAGTCTCTGACAAAAACAACAATGAAGATGAGGATAGTCCAAAGCATTCATTGAATATTAACAACAACTCATCTGAAAGTCTCTGACAAAAACAACAATGAAGATGAGGATAGTCCAAAGCATTCATTGTATATTAACAACAACTCATCTGAAAGTCTCTCACAAAAACAACAATGAAGATGAGGATAGTCCAAAACATTCATTGAATATTAACAACAACTCATCTGAAAGTCTCTGACAAAAACAACAATGAAGATGAGGATAGTCCAAAACATTCATTGAATATTAACAACTCATCTGAAAGTCTTTGACAAAAACAACAATGAAGATGAGGATAGTCCAAAACATTCATTGAATATTAACAACAACTCATCTGAAAGTCTCTGACAAAAACAACAATGAAGATGAGGATAGTCCAAAACATTCATTGAATATTAACAACAACTCATCTGAAAGTCTCTGACAAAAACAACAATGAAGATGAGGATAGTCCAAAGCATTCATTGTATATTAACAACAACTCATCTGAAAGTCTCTCACAAAAACAACAATGAAGATGAGGATAGTCCAAAACATTCATTGAATATTAACAACTCATCTGAAAGTCTTTGACAAAAACAACAATGAAGATGAGGATAGTCCAAAACATTCATTGAATATTAACAACAACTCATCTGAAAGTCTCTGACAAAAACAACAATGAAGATGAGGATAGTCCAAAACATTCATTGAATATTAACAACTCATCTGAAAGTCTTTGACAAAAACAACAATGAAGATGAGGATAGTCCAAAACATTCATTGAATATTAACAACAACTCATCTGAAAGTCTCTGACAAAAACAACAATGAAGATGAGGATAGTCCAAAACATTCATTGAATATTAACAACAACTCATCTGAAAGTCTCTGACAAAAACAACAATGAAGATGAGGATAGTCCAAAACATTCATTGAATATTAACAACAACTCATCTGAAAGTCTCTGACAAAAACAACAATGAAGATGAGGATAGTCCAAAGCATTCATTGTATATTAACAACAACTCATCTGAAAGTCTCTCACAAAAACAACAATGAAGATGAGGATAGTCCAAAACATTCATTGAATATTAACAACTCATCTGAAAGTCTCTGACAAAAACAACAATGAAGTTGAGGATAGTCCAAAACATTCATTGAATATTAACAACAACTCATCTGAAAGTCTCTGACAAAAACAACAATGAAGATGAGGATAGTCCAAAACATTCATTGAATATTAACAACAACTCATCTGAAAGTCTCTGACAAAAACAACAATGAAGATGAGGATAGTTCAAAACATTCATTGAATATTAACAACAACTCATCTGAAAGTCTCTGACAAAAACAACAATGAAGATGAGGATAGTCCAAAACATTCATTGAATATTAACAACAACTCATCTGAAAGTCTCTGACAAAAACAACAATGAAGATGAGGATAGTCCAAAGCATTCATTGTATATTAACAACAACTCATCTGAAAGTCTCTCACAAAAACAACAATGAAGATGAGGATAGTCCAAAACATTCATTGAATATTAACAACAACTCATCTGAAAGTCTCTGACAAAAACAACAATGAAGATGAGGATAGTCCAAAGCATTCATTGTATATTAACAACAACTCATCTGAAAGTCTCTCACAAAAACAACAATGAAGATGAGGATAGTCCAAAACATTCATTGAATATTAACAACTCATCTGAAAGTCTCTGACAAAAACAACAATGAAGATGAGGATAGTCCAAAACATTCATTGAATATTAACAACAACTCATCTGAAAGTCTCTGACAAAAACAACAATGAAGATGAGGATAGTCCAAAACATTCATTGAATATTAACAACAACTCATCTGAAAGTCTCTGACAAAAACAACAATGAAGATGAGGATAGTTCAAAACATTCATTGAATATTAACAACAACTCATCTGAAATTCTCTGACAAAAACAACAATGAAGATGAGGATAGTCCAAAACATTCATTGAATATTAACAACAACTCATCTGAAAGTCTCTGACAAAAACAACAATGAAGATGAGGATAGTCCAAAGCATTCATTGTATATTAACAACAACTCATCTGAAAGTCTCTCACAAAAACAACAATGAAGATGAGGATAGTCCAAAACATTCATTGAATATTAACAACTCATCTGAAAGTCTTTGACAAAAACAACAATGAAGATGAGGATAGTCCAAAACATTCATTGAATATTAACAACAACTCATCTGAAAGTCTCTGACAAAAACAACAATGAAGATGAGGATAGTCCAAAGCATTCATTGAATATTAACAACACATCATCTGAAAGTCTCTGACAAAAACAACAATGAAGATGAGGATAGTCCAAAGCATTCATTGAATATTAACAACAACTCATCTGAAAGTCTCTGACAAAAACAACAATGAAGATGAGGATAGTCCAAAGCATTCATTGTATATTAACAACAACTCATCTGAAAGTCTCTCACAAAAACAACAATGAAGATGAGGATAGTCCAAAACATTCATTGAATATTAACAACAACTCATCTGAAAGTCTCTGACAAAAACAACAATGAAGATGAGGATAGTCCAAAACATTCATTGAATATTAACAACTCATCTGAAAGTCTTTGACAAAAACAACAATGAAGATGAGGATAGTCCAAAACATTCATTGAATATTAACAACAACTCATCTGAAAGTCTCTGACAAAAACAACAATGAAGATGAGGATAGTCCAAAGCATTCATTGAATATTAACAACAACTCATCTGAAAGTCTCTGACAAAAACAACAATGAAGATGAGGATAGTCCAAAGCATTCATTGAATATTAACAACACATCATCTGAAAGTCTCTGACAAAAACAACAATGAAGATGAGGATAGTCCAAAGCATTCATTGAATATTAACAACAACTCATCTGAAAGTCTCTGACAAAAACAACAATGAAGATGAGGATAGTCCAAAGCATTCATTGTATATTAACAACAACTCATCTGAAAGTCTCTCACAAAAACAACAATGAAGATGAGGATAGTCCAATACATTCATTGAATATTAACAACAACTCATCTGAAAGTCTCTGACAAAAACAACAATGAAGATGAGGATAGTCCAAAACATTCATTGAATATTAACAACTCATCTGAAAGTCTTTGACAAAAACAACAATGAAGATGAGGATAGTCCAAAACATTCATTGAATATTAACAACAACTCATCTGAAAGTCTCTGACAAAAACAACAATGAAGATGAGGATAGTCCAAAGCATTCATTGAATATTAACAACAACTCATCTGAAAGTCTCTGACAAAAACAACAATGAAGATGAGGATAGTCCAAAGCATTCATTGAATATTAACAACACATCATCTGAAAGTCTCTGACAAAAACAACAATGAAGATGAGGATAGTCCAAAGCATTCATTGAATATTAACAACAACTCATCTGAAAGTCTCTGACAAAAACAACAATGAAGATGAGGATAGTCCAAAGCATTCATTGTATATTAACAACAACTCATCTGAAAGTCTCTTACAAAAACAACAATGAAGATGAGGATAGTCCAAAGCATTCATTGAATATTAACAACAACTCATCTGAAAGTCTCTGACAAAAACAACAATGAAGATGAGGATAGTCCAAAGCATTCATTGTATATTAACAACAACTCATCTGAAAGTCTCTCACAAAAACAACAATGAAGATGAGGATAGTCCAAAACATTCATTGAATATTAACAACTCATCTGAAAGTCTTTGACAAAAACAACAATGAAGATGAGGATAGTCCAAAACATTCATTGAATATTAACAACAACTCATCTGAAAGTCTCTGACAAAAACAACAATGAAGATGAGGATAGTCCAAAACATTCATTGAATATTAACAACAACTCATCTGAAAGTCTTTGACAAAAACAACAATGAAGATGAGGATAGTCCAAAACATTCATTGAATATTAACAACAACTCATCTGAAAGTCTCTGACAAAAACAACAATGAAGATGAGGATAGTCCAAAACATTCATTGAATATTAACAACAACTCATCTGAAAGTCTTTGACAAAAACAACAATGAAGATGAGGATAGTCCAAAACATTCATTGAATATTAACAACAACTCATCTGAAAGTCTCTGACAAAAACAACAATGAAGATGAGGATAGTCCAAAGCATTCATTGAATATTAACAACAACTCATCTGAAAGTCTCTGACAAAAACAACAATGAAGATGAGGATAGTCCAAAACATTCATTGAATATTAACAACAACTCATCTGAAAGTCTCTGACAAAAACAACAATGAAGATGAGGATAGTCCAAAACATTCATTGAATATTAACAACAACTCATCTGAAAGTCTCTGACAAAAACAACAATGAAGATGAGGATAGTCCAAAACATTCATTGAATATTAACAACAACTCATCTGAAAGTCTCTGACAAAAACAACAATGAAGATGAGGATAGTCCAAAACATTCATTGAATATTAACAACACATCATCTGAAAGTATCTGACAAAAACAACAATGAAGATGAGGATAGTCCAAAGCATTCATTGAATATTAACAACAACTCATCTGAAAGTCTCTGACAAAAACAACAATGAAGATGAGGATAGTCCAAAGCATTCATTGAATATTAACAACAACTCATCTGAAAGTCTCTGACAAAAACAACAATGAAGATGAGGATAGTCCAAAACATTCATTGAATATTAACAACAACTCATCTGAAAGTCTCTGACAAAAACAACAATGAAGATGAGGATAGTCCAAAACATTCATTGAATATTAACAACACATCATCTGAAAGTCTCTGACAAAAACAACAATGAAGATGAGGATAGTCCAAAGCATTCATTGAATATTAACAACAACTCATCTGAAAGTCTCTGACAAAAACAACAATGAAGATGAGGATAGTCCAAAGCATTCATTGAATATTAACAACACATCATCTGAAAGTCTCTGACAAAAACAACAATGAAGATGAGGATAGTCCAAAGCATTCATTGAATATTAACAACAACTCATCTGAAAGTCTCTGACAAAAACAACAATGAAGACGAGGATAGTTCAAAACATTCATTGAATATTAACAACAACTCATCTGAAAGTCTCTGACAAAAACAACAATGAAGATGAGGATAGTCCAAAACATTCATTGAATATTAACAACAACTCATCTGAAAGTCTCTGACAAAAACAACAATGAAGATGAGGATAGTCCAAAGCATTCATTGAATATTAACAACAACTCATCTGAAAGTCTCTGACAAAAACAACAATGAAGATGAGGATAGTTCAAAACATTCATTGAATATTAACAACAACTCATCTGAAAGTCTCTGACAAAAACAACAATGAAGATGAGGATAGTCCAAAGCATTCATTGAATATTAACAACACATCATCTGAAAGTCTCTGACAAAAACAACAATGAAGATGAGGATAGTCCAAAGCATTCATTGAATATTAACAACAACTCATCTGAAAGTCTCTGACAAAAACAACAATGAAGATGAGGATAGTCCAAAGCATTCATTGTATATTAACAACAACTCATCTGAAAGTCTCTCACAAAAACAACAATGAAGATGAGGATCGTCCAAAACATTCATTGAATATTAACAACTCATCTGAAAGTCTTTGACAAAAACAACAATGAAGATGAGGATAGTCCAAAACATTCATTGAATATTAACAACAACTCATCTGAAAGTCTCTGACAAAAACAACAATGAAGATGAGGATAGTCCAAAACATTCATTGAATATTAACAACAACTCATCTGAAAGTCTCTGACAAAAACAACAATGAAGATGAGGATAGTTCAAAACATTCATTGAATATTAACAACAACTCATCTGAAAGTCTCTGACAAAAACAACAATGAAGATGAGGATAGTCCAAAACATTCATTGAATATTAACAACAACTCATCTGAAAGTCTCTGACAAAAACAACAATGAAGATGAGGATAGTCCAAAGCATTCATTGTATATTAACAACAACTCATCTGAAAGTCTCTCACAAAAACAACAATGAAGATGAGGATAGTCCAAAACATTCATTGAATATTAACAACTCATCTGAAAGTCTTTGACAAAAACAACAATGAAGATGAGGATAGTCCAAAACATTCATTGAATATTAACAACAACTCATCTGAAAGTCTCTGACAAAAACAACAATGAAGATGAGGATAGTCCAAAGCATTCATTGAATATTAACAACACATCATCTGAAAGTCTCTGACAAAAACAACAATGAAGATGAGGATAGTCCAAAGCATACATTGAATATTAACAACAACTCATCTGAAAGTCTCTGACAAAAACAACAATGAAGATGAGGATAGTCCAAAGCATTCATTGTATATTAACAACAACTCATCTGAAAGTCTCTCACAAAAACAACAATGAAGATGAGGATAGTCCAAAACATTCATTGAATATTAACAACAACTCATCTGAAAGTCTCTGACAAAAACAACAATGAAGATGAGGATAGTCCAAAACATTCATTGAATATTAACAACTCATCTGAAAGTCTTTGACAAAAACAACAATGAAGATGAGGATAGTCCAAAACATTCATTGAATATTAACAACAACTCATCTGAAAGTCTCTGACAAAAACAACAATGAAGATGAGGATAGTCCAAAGCATTCATTGAATATTAACAACAACTCATCTGAAAGTCTCTGACAAAAACAACAATGAAGATGAGGATAGTCCAAAGCATTCATTGAATATTAACAACACATCATCTGAAAGTCTCTGACAAAAACAACAATGAAGATGAGGATAGTCCAAAGCATTCATTGAATATTAACAACAACTCATCTGAAAGTCTCTGACAAAAACAACAATGAAGATGAGGATAGTCCAAAGCATTCATTGTATATTAACAACAACTCATCTGAAAGTCTCTCAAAAAACAACAATGAAGATGAGGATAGTCCAAAACATTCATTGAATATTAACAACTCATCTGAAAGTCTTTGACAAAAACAACAATGAAGATGAGGATAGTCCAAAACATTCATTGAATATTAACAACAACTCATCTGAAAGTCTCTGACAAAAACAACAATGAAGATGAGGATAGTCCAAAACATTCATTGAATATTAACAACAACTCATCTGAAAGTCTCTGACAAAAACAACAATGAAGATGAGGATAGTCCAAAACATTCATTGAATATTAACAACAACTCATCTGAAAGTCTCTGACAAAAACAACAATGAAGATGAGGATAGTCCAAAACATTCATTGAATATTAACAACAACTCATCTGAAAGTCTCTGACAAAAACAACAATGAAGATGAGGATAGTCCAAAACATTCATTGAATATTAACAACAACTCATCTGAAAGTCTCTGACAAAAACAACAATGAAGATGAGGATAGTCCAAAGCATTCATTGAATATTAACAACAACTCATCTGAAAGTCTCTGACAAAAACAACAATGAAGATGAGGATAGTCCAAAGCATTCATTGAATATTAACAACAACTCATCTGAAAGTCTCTCACAAAAACAACAATGAAGATGAGGATAGTCCAAAACATTCATTGAATATTAACAACTCATCTGAAAGTCTTTGACAGAAACAACAATGAAGATGAGGATAGTCCAAAACATTCATTGAATATTAACAACAACTCATCTGAAAGTCTCTGACAAAAACAACAATGAAGATGAGGATAGTCCAAAACATTCATTGAATATTAACAACAACTCATCTGAAAGTCTCTGACACAAACAACAATGAAGATGAGGATAGTTCAAAACATTCATTGAATATTAACAACAACTCATCTGAAAGTATCTGACAAAAACAACAATGAAGATGAGGATAGTCCAAAACATTCATTGAATATTAACAACAACTCATCTGAAAGTCTCTGACAAAAACAACAATGAAGATGAGGATAGTCCAAAGCATTCATTGAATATTAACAACAACTCATCTGAAAGTCTCTGACAAAAACAACAATGAAGATGAGAATAGTTCAAAACATTCATTGAATATTAACAACAACTCATCTGAAAGTCTCTGACAAAAACAACAATGAAGATGAGGATAGTCCAAAGCATTCATTGAATATTAACAACACATCATCTGAAAGTCTCTGACAAAAACAACAATGAAGATGAGGATAGTCCAAACCATTCATTGAATATTAACAACAACTCATCTGAAAGTCTCTGACAAAAACAACAATGAAGATGAGGATAGTCCAAAGCATTCATTGTATATTAACAACAACTCATCTCAAAGTCTCTCACAAAAACAACAATGAAGATGAGGATAGTCCAAAACATTCATTGAATATTAACAACTCATCTGAAAGTCTTTGACAAAAACAACAATGAAGATGAGGATAGTCCAAAACATTCATTGAATATTAACAACAACTCATCTGAAAGTCTCTGACAAAAACAACAATGAAGATGAGGATAGTCCAAAACATTCATTGAATATTAACAACAACTCATCTGAAAGTCTCTGACAAAAACAACAATGAAGATGAGGATAGTTCAAAACATTCATTGAATATTAACAACAACTCATCTGAAAGTCTCTGACAAAAACAACAATGAAGATGAGGATAGTCCAAAACATTCATTGAATATTAACAACAACTCATCTGAAAGTCTCTGACAAAAACAACAATGAAGATGAGGATAGTCCAAAGCATTCATTGTATATTAACAACAACTCATCTGAAAGTCTCTCACAAAAACAACAATGAAGATGAGGATAGTCCAAAACATTCATTGAATATTAACAACTCATCTGAAAGTCTTTGACAAAAACAACAATGAAGATGAGGATAGTCCAAAACATTCATTGAATATTAACAACAACTCATCTGAAAGTCTCTGACAAAAACAACAATGAAGATGAGGATAGTCCAAAGCATTCATTGAATATTAACAACACATCATCTGAAAGTCTCTGACAAAAACAACAATGAAGATGAGGATAGTCCAAAGCATTCATTGAATATTAACAACAACTCATCTGAAAGTCTCTGACAAAAACAACAATGAAGATGAGGATAGTCCAAAGCATTCATTGTATATTAACAACAACTCATCTGAAAGTCTCTCACAAAAACAACAATGAAGATGAGGATAGTCCAAAACATTCATTGAATATTAACAACAACTCATCTGAAAGTCTCTGACAAAAACAACAATGAAGATGAGGATAGTCCAAAACATTCATTGAATATTAACAACTCATCTGAAAGTCTTTGACAAAAACAACAATGAAGATGAGGATAGTCCAAAACATTCATTGAATATTAACAACAACTCATCTGAAAGTCTCTGACAAAAACAACAATGAAGATGAGGATAGTCCAAAACATTCATTGAATATTAACAACAACTCATCTGAAAGTCTCTGACAAAAACAACAATGAAGATGAGGATAGTCCAAAACATTCATTGAATATTAACAACAACTCATCTGAAAGTCTCTGACAAAAACAACAATGAAGATGAGGATAGTCCAAAACATTCATTGAATATTAACAACAACTCATCTGAAAGTCTCTGACAAAAACAACAATGAAGATGAGGATAGTCCAAAACATTCATTGAATATTAACAACAACTCATCTGAAAGTCTCTGACAAAAACAACAATGAAGATGAGGATAGTCCAAAGCATTCATTGAATATTAACAACAACTCATCTGAAAGTCTCTGACAAAAACAACAATGAAGATGAGGATAGTCCAAAGCATTCATTGAATATTAACAACAACTCATCTGAAAGTCTCTCACAAAAACAACAATGAAGATGAGGATAGTCCAAAACATTCATTGAATATTAACAACTCATCTGAAAGTCTTTGACAAAAACAACAATGAAGATGAGGATACTCCAAAACATTCATTGAATATTAACAACAACTCATCTGAAAGTCTCTGACAAAAACAACAATGAAGATGAGGATAGTCCAAAACATTCATTGAATATTAACAACAACTCATCTGAAAGTCTCTGACAAAAACAACAATGAAGATGAGGATAGTCCAAAACATTCATTGAATATTAACAACAACTCATCTTAAAGTCTCTGACAAAAACAACAATGAAGATGAGGATAGTCCAAAACATTCATTGAATATTAACAACAACTCATCTGAAAGTCTCTGACAAAAACAACAATGAAGATGAGGATAGTCCAAAACATTCATTGAATATTAACAACAACTCATCTGAAAGTCTCTGACAAAAACAACAATGAAGATGAGGATAGTCCAAAACATTCATTGAATATTAACAACAACTCATCTGAAAGTCTCTGACAAAAACAACAATGAAGATGAAGATAGTCCAAAGCATTCATTGAATATTAACAACACATCATCTGAAAGTCTCTGACAAAAACAACAATGAAGATGAGGATAGTCCAAAGCATTCATTGAATATTAACAACAACTCATCTGAAAGTCTCTGACAAAAACAACAATGAAGATGAGGATATTCCAAAGCATTCATTGTATATTAACAACAACTCATCTGAAAGTCTCTCACAAAAACAACAATGAAGATGAGGATAGTCCAAAACATTCATTGAATATTAACAACAACTCATCTGAAAGTCTCTGACAAAAACAACAATTAAGATGAGGATAGTCCAAAACATTCATTGAATATTAACAACTCATCTGAAAGTCTTTGACAAAAACAACAATGAAGATGAGGATAGTCCAAAACATTCATTGAATATTAACAACAACTCATCTGAAAGTCTCTGACAAAAACAACAATGAAGATGAGTATAGTCCAAAGCATTCATTGAATATTAACAACAACTCATCTGAAAGTCTCTGACAAAAACAACAATGAAGATGAGGATAGTCCAAAGCATTCATTGAATATTAACAACACATCATCTGAAAGTCTCTGACAAAAACAACAATGAAGATGAGGATAGTCCAAAGCATTCATTGAATATTAACAACAACTCATCTGAAAGTCTCTGACAAAAACAACAATGAAGATGAGGATAGTCCAAAGCATTCATTGTATATTAACAACAACTCATCTGAAAGTCTCACACAAAAACAACAATGAAGATGAGGATAGTCCAAAACATTCATTGAATATTAACAACTCATCTGAAAGTCTTTGACAAAAACAACAATGAAGATGAGGATAGTCCAAAACATTCATTGAATATTAACAACAACTCATCTGAAAGTCTCTGACAAAAACAACAATGAAGATGAGGATAGTCCAAAACATTCATTGAATATTAACAACAACTCATCTGAAAGTCTCTGACAAAAACAACAATGAAGATGAGGATAGTCCAAAACATTCATTGAATATTAACAACAACTCATCTGAAAGTCTCTGACAAAAACAACAATGAAGATGAGGATAGTCCAAAACATTCATTGAATATTAACAACAACTCATCTGAAAGTCTCTGACAAAAACAACAATGAAGATGAGGATAGTCCAAAACATTCATTGAATATTAACAACAACTCATCTGAAAGTCTCTGACAAAAACAACAATGAAGATGAGGATAGTCCAAAGCATTCATTGAATATTAACAACAACTCATCTGAAAGTCTCTGACAAAAACAACAATGAAGATGAGTATAGTCCAAAGCATTCATTGAATATTAACAACAACTCATCTGAAAGTCTCTCACAAAAACAACAATGAAGATGAGGATAGTCCAAAACATTCATTGAATATTAACAACTCATCTGAAAGTCTTTGACAAAAACAACAATGAAGATGAGGATACTCCAAAACATTCATTGAATATTAACAACAACTCATCTGAAAGTCTCTGACAAAAACAACAATGAAGATGAGGATAGTCCAAAACATTCATTGAATATTAACAACAACTCATCTGAAAGTCTCTGACAAAAACAACAATGAAGATGAGGATAGTCCAAAACATTCATTGAATATTAACAACAACTCATCTTAAAGTCTCTGACAAAAACAACAATGAAGATGAGGATAGTCCAAAACATTCATTGAATATTAACAACAACTCATCTGAAAGTCTCTGACAAAAACAACAATGAAGATGAGGATAGTCCAAAGCATTCATTGTATATTAACAACAACTCATCTGAAAGTCTCTCACAAAAACAACAATGAAGATGAGGATAGTCCAAAACATTCATTGAATATTAACAACAACTCATCTGAAAGTCTCTGACAAAAACAACAATGAAGATGAGGATAGTCCAAAACATTCATTGAATATTAACAACTCATCTGAAAGTCTTTGACAAAAACAACAATGAAGATGAGGATAGTCCAAAACATTCATTGAATATTAACAACAACTCATCTGAAAGTCTCTGACAAAAACAACAATGAAGATGAGGATAGTCCAAAGCATTCATTGAATATTAACAACAACTCATCTGAAAGTCTCTGACAAAAACAACAATGAAGATGAGGATAGTCCAAAGCATTCATTGAATATTAACAACACATCATCTGAAAGTCTCTGACAAAAACAACAATGAAGATGAGGATAGTCCAAAGCATTCATTGAATATTAACAACAACTCATCTGAAAGTCTCTGACAAAAACAACAATGAAGATGAGGATAGTCCAAAGCATTCATTGTATATTAACAACAACTCATCTGAAAGTCTCTCACAAAAACAACAATGAAGATGAGGATAGTCCAAAACATTCATTGAATATTAACAACTCATCTGAAAGTCTTTGACAAAAACAACAATGAAGATGAGGATAGTCCAAAACATTCATTGAATATTAACAACAACTCATCTGAAAGTCTCTGACAAAAACAACAATGAAGATGAGGATAGTCCAAAACATTCATTGAATATTAACAACAACTCATCTGAAAGTCTCTGACAAAAACAACAATGAAGATGAGGATAGTCCAAAACATTCATTGAATATTAACAACAACTCATCTGAAAGTCTCTGACAAAAACAACAATGAAGATGAGGATAGTCCAAAACATTCATTGAATATTAACAACAACTCATCTGAAAGTCTCTGACAAAAACAACAATGAAGATGAGGATAGTCCAAAACATTCATTGAATATTAACAACAACTCATCTGAAAGTCTCTGACAAAAACAACAATGAAGATGAGGATAGTCCAAAGCATTCATTGAATATTAACAACAACTCATCTGAAAGTCTCTGACAAAAACAACAATGAAGATGAGGATAGTCCAAAGCATTCATTGAATAATAACAACAACTCATCTGAAAGTCTCTCACAAAAACAACAATGAAGATGAGGATAGTCCAAAACATTCATTGAATATTAACAACTCATCTGAAAGTCTTTGACAAAAACAACAATGAAGATGAGGATAGTCCAAAACATTCATTGAATATTAACAACAACTCATCTGAAAGTCTCTGACAAAAACAACAATGAAGATGAGGATAGTCCAAAACATTCATTGAATATTAACAACAACTCATCTGAAAGTCTCTGACAAAAACAACAATGAAGATGAGGATAGTTCAAAACATTCATTGAATATTAACAACAACTCATCTGAAAGTCTCTGACAAAAACAACAATGAAGATGAGGATAGTCCAAAACATTCATTGAATATTAACAACAACTCATCTGAAAGTCTCTGACAAAAACAACAATGAAGATGAGGATAGTCCAAAGCATTCATTGTATATTAACAACAACTCATCTGAAAGTCTCTCACAAAAACAACAATGAAGATGAGGATAGTCCAAAACATTCATTGAATATTAACAACTCATCTGAAAGTCTTTGACAAAAACAACAATGAAGATGAGGATAGTCCAAAACATTCATTGAATATTAACAACAACTCATCTGAAAGTCTCTGACAAAAACAACAATGAAGATGAGGATAGTCCAAAACATTCATTGAATATTAACAACAACTCATCTGAAAGTCTCTGACAAAAACAACAATGAAGATGAGGATAGTTCAAAACATTCATTGAATATTAACAACAACTCATCTGAAAGTCTCTGACAAAAACAACAATGAAGATGAGGATAGTCCAAAACATTCATTGAATATTAACAACAACTCATCTGAAAGTCTCTGACAAAAACAACAATGAAAGTGAGGATAGTCCAAAGCATTCATTGTATATTAACAACAACTCATCTGAAAGTCTCTCACAAAAACAACAATGAAGATGAGGATAGTCCAAAACATTCATTGAATATTAACAACTCATCTGAAAGTCTTTGACAAAAACAACAATGAAGATGAGGATAGTCCAAAACATTCATTGAATATTAACAACAACTCATCTGAAAGTCTCTGACAAAAACAACAATGAAGATGAGGATAGTCCAAAGCATTCATTGAATATTAACAACACATCATCTGAAAGTCTCTGACAAAAACAACAATGAAGATGAGGATAGTCCAAAGCATTCACTGAATATTAACAACAACTCATCTGAAAGTCTCTGACAAAAACAACAATGAATATGAGGATAGTCCAAAGCATTCATTGTATATTAACAACAACTCATCTGAAAGTCTCTCACAAAAACAACAATGAAGATGAGGATAGTCCAAAACATTCATTGAATATTAACAACAACTCATCTGAAAGTCTCTGACAAAAACAACAATGAAGATGAGGATAGTCCAAAACATTCATTGAATATTAACAACTCATCTGAAAGTCTTTGACAAAAACAACAATGAAGATGAGGATAGTCCAAAACATTCATTGAATATTAACAACAACTCATCTGAAAGTCTCTGACAAAAACAACAATGAAGATGAGGATAGTCCAAAGCATTCATTGAATATTAACAACAACTCATCTGAAAGTCTCTGACAAAAACAACAATGAAGATGAGGATAGTCCAAAGCATTCATTGAATATTAACAACACATCATCTGAAAGTCTCTGACAAAAACAACAATGAAGATGAGGATAGTCCAAAGCATTCATTGAATATTAACAACAACTCATCTGAAAGTCTCTGACAAAAACAACAATGAAGATGAGGATAGTCCAAAGCATTCATTGTATATTAACAACAACTCATCTGAAAGTCTCTCACAAAAACAACAATGAAGATGAGGATAGTCCAAAACATTCATTGAATATTAACAACTCATCTGAAAGTCTTTGACAAAAACAACAATGAAGATGAGGATAGTCCAAAACATTCATTGAATATTAACAACAACTCATCTGAAAGTCTCTGACAAAAACAACAATGAAGATGAGGATAGTCCAAAACATTCATTGAATATTAACAACAACTCATCTGAAAGTCTCTGACAAAAACAACAATGAAGATGAGGATAGTCCAAAACATTCATTGAATATTAACAACAACTCATCTGAAAGTCTCTGACAAAAACAACAATGAAGATGAGGATAGTCCAAAACATTCATTGAATATTAACAACAACTCATCTGAAAGTCTCTGACAAAAACAACAATGAAGATGAGGATAGTCCAAAACATTCATTGAATATTAACAACAACTCATCTGAAAGTCTCTGACAAAAACAACAATGAAGATGAGGATAGTCCAAAGCATTCATTGAATATTAACAACAACTCATCTGAAAGTCTCTGACAAAAACAACAATGAAGATGAGGATAGTCCAAAGCATTCATTGAATAATAACAACAACTCATCTGAAAGTCTCTCACAAAAACAACAATGAAGATGAGGATAGTCCAAAACATTCATTGAATATTAACAACTCATCTGAAAGTCTTTGACAAAAACAACAATGAAGATGAGGATAGTCCAAAACATTCATTGAATATTAACAACAACTCATCTGAAAGTCTCTGACAAAAACAACAATGAAGATGAGGATAGTCCAAAGCATTCATTGTATATTAACAACAACTCATCTGAAAGTCTCTCACAAAAACAACAATGAAGATGAGGATAGTCCAAAACATTCATTGAATATTAACAACTCATCTGAAAGTCTTTGACAAAAACAACAATGAAGATGAGGATAGTCCAAAACATTCATTGAATATTAACAACAACTCATCTGAAAGTCTCTGACAAAAACAACAATGAAGATGAGGATAGTCCAAAACATTCATTGAATATTAACAACAACTCATCTGAAAGTCTCTGACAAAAACAACAATGAAGATGAGGATAGTTCAAAACATTCATTGAATATTAACAACAACTCATCTGAAAGTCTCTGACAAAAACAACAATGAAGATGAGGATAGTCCAAAACATTCATTGAATATTAACAACAACTCATCTGAAAGTCTCTGACAAAAACAACAATGAAGATGAGGATAGTCCAAAGCATTCATTGTATATTAACAACAACTCATCTGAAAGTCTCTCACAAAAACAACAATGAAGATGAGGATAGTCCAAAACATTCATTGAATATTAACAACTCATCTGAAAGTCTTTGACAAAAACAACAATGAAGATGAGGATAGTCCAAAACATTCATTGAATATTAACAACAACTCATCTGAAAGTCTCTGACAAAAACAACAATGAAGATGAGGATAGTCCAAAGCATTCATTGAATATTAACAACACATCATCTGAAAGTCTCTGACAAAAACAACAATGAAGATGAGGATAGTCCAAAGCATTCACTGAATATTAACAACAACTCATCTGAAAGTCTCTGACAAAAACAACAATGAAGATGAGGATAGTCCAAAGCATTCATTGTATATTAACAACAACTCATCTGAAAGTCTCTCACAAAAACAACAATGAAGATGAGGATAGTCCAAAACATTCATTGAATATTAACAACAACTCATCTGAAAGTCTCTGACAAAAACAACAATGAAGATGAGGATAGTCCAAAACATTCATTGAATATTAACAACTCATCTGAAAGTCTTTGACAAAAACAACAATGAAGATGAGGATAGTCCAAAACATTCATTGAATATTAACAACAACTCATCTGAAAGTCTCTGACGAAAACAACAATGAAGATGAGGATAGTCCAAAACATTCATTGAATATTAACAACAACTCATCTGAAAGTCTCTGACAAAAACAACAATGAAGATGAGGATAGTCCAAAACATTCATTGAATATTAACAACAACTCATCTGAAAGTCTCTGACAAAAACAACAATGAAGATGAGGATAGTCCAAAACATTCATTGAATATTAACAACAACTCATCTGAAAGTCTCTGACAAAAACAACAATGAAGATGAGGATAGTCCAAAACATTCATTGAATATTAACAACAACTCATCTGAAAGTCTCTGACAAAAACAACAATGAAGATGAGGATAGTCCAAAGCATTCATTGAATATTAACAACAACTCATCTGAAAGTCTCTGACAAAAACAACAATGAAGATGAGTATAGTCCAAAGCATTCATTGAATATTAACAACAACTCATCTGAAAGTCTCTCACAAAAACAACAATGAAGATGAGGATAGTCCAAAACATTCATTGAATATTAACAACAACTCATCTGAAAGTCTCTGACAAAAACAACAATGAAGATGAGGATAGTCCAAAACATTCATTGAATATTAACAACAACTCATCTGAAAGTCTCTGACAAAAACAACAATGAAGATGAGGATAGTCCAAAACATTCATTGAATATTAACAACAACTCATCTGAAAGTCTCTGACAAAAACAACAATGAAGATGAGGATAGTCCAAAGCATTCATTGAATATTAACAACAACTCATCTGAAAGTCTCTGACAAAAACAACAATGAAGATGAGTATAGTCCAAAGCATTCATTGAATATTAACAACAACTCATCTGAAAGTCTCTCACAAAAACAACAATGAAGATGAGCATAGTCCAAAACATTCATTGAATATTAACAACTCATCTGAAAGTCTTTGACAAAAACAACAATGAAGATGAGGATAGTCCAAAACATTCATTGAATATTAACAACAACTCATCTGAAAGTCTCTGACAAAAACAACAATGAAGATGAGGATAGTCCAAAACATTCATTGAATATTAACAACAACTCATCTGAAAGTCTCTGACAAAAACAACAATGAAGATGAGGATAGTCCAAAACATTCATTGAATATTAACAACAACTCATCTTAAAGTCTCTGACAAAAACAACAATGAAGATGAGGATAGTCCAAAACATTCATTGAATATTAACAACAACTCATCTGAAAGTCTCTGACAAAAACAACAATGAAGATGAGGATAGTCCAAAACATTCATTGAATATTAACAACAACTCATCTGAAAGTCTCTGACAAAAACAACAATGAAGATGAGGATAGTCCAAAACATTCATTGAATATTAACAACAACTCATCTGAAAGTCTCTGACAAAAACAACAATGAAGATGAGGATAGTCCAAAACATTCATTGAATATTAACAACTCATCTGAAAGTCTTTGACAAAAACAACAATGAAGATGAGGATAGTCCAAAACATTCATTGAATATTAACAACAACTCATCTGAAAGTCTTTGACAAAAACAACAATGAAGATGAGGATAGTCCAAAACATTCATTGAATATTAACAACAACTCATCTGAAAGTCTCTGACAAAAACAACAATGAAGATGAGGATAGTCCAAAGCATTCATTGAATATTAACAACAACTCATCTGAAAGTCTCTGACAAAAACAACAATGAAAATGAGGATAGTCCAAAACATTCATTGAATATTAACAACAACTCATCTGAAAGTCTCTGACAAAAACAACAATGAAGATGAGGATAGTCCAAAGCATTCATTGAATATTAACAACAACTCATCTGAAAGTCTCTCACAAAAACAACAATGAAGATGAGGATAGTCCAAAACATTCATTGAATATTAACAACAACTCATCTGAAAGTCTCTGACAAAAACAACAATGAAGATGAGGATAGTCCAAAGCATTCATTGAATATTAACAACAACTCATCTGAAAGTCTCTGACAAAAACAACAATGAAGATGAGGATAGTCCAAAACATTCATTGAATATTAACAACTCATCTGAAAGTCTTTGACAAAAACAACAATAAAGATGAGGATAGTCCAAAACATTCATTGAATATTAACAACAACTCATCTGAAAGTCTCTGACAAAAACAACAATGAAGATGAGGATAGTCCAAACCATTCATTGAATATTAACAACAACTCATCTGAAAGTCTCTGACAAAAACAACAATGAAGATGAGGATAGTCCAAAACATTCATTGAATATTAACAACTCATCTGAAAGTCTCTGAAAAAAACAACAATAAAGATGAGGATAGTCCAAAACATTCATTGAATATTAACAACAACTCATCTGAAAGTCTCTGACAAAAACAACAATGAAGATGAGGATAGTCCAAAACATTCATTGAATATTAACAACAACTCATCTGAAAGTCTCTGACATAAACAACAATGAAGATGAGGATAGTCCAAAACATTAATTGAATATTAACAACAACTCATCTGAAAGTCTCTGACAAAAACATCAGTGAAGATGAGGATAGTCCAAAACATTCATTGAATATTAACAACAACTCATCTGAAAGTCTCTGACAAAAACAACAATGAAGATGAGGATAGTCCAAAACATTCATTGAATATTAACAACTCATCTGAAAGTCTTTGACAAAAACAACAATAAAGATGAGGATAGTCCAAAACATTCATTGAATATTAACAACAACTCATCTGAAAGTCTCTGACAAAAACAACAATGAAGATGAGGATAGTCCAAAACATTCATTGAATATTAACAACAACTCATCTGAAAGTCTCTGACAAAAACAACAATGAAGATGAGGATAGTCCAAAACATTCATTGAATATTAACAACAACTCATCTGAAAGTCTCTGACAAAAACAACAATGAAGATGAGGATAGTCCAAAACATTCATTGAATATTAACAACAACTCATCTGAAAGTCTCTGACAAAAACAACAATGAAGATGAGGATAGTCCAAAACATTCATTGAATATTAACAACAACTCATCTGAAAGTCTCTGACAAAAACAACAATGAAGATGAGGATAGTCCAAAGCATTCATTGAATATTAACAACAACTCATCTGAAAGTCTCTGACAAAAACAACAATGAAGATGAGTATAGTCCAAAGCATTCATTGAATATTAACAACAACTCATCTGAAAGTCTCTCACAAAAACAACAATGAAGATGAGGATAGTCCAAAACATTCATTGAATATTAACAACAACTCATCTGAAAGTCTCTGACAAAAACAACAATGAAGATGAGGATAGTCCAAAACATTCATTGAATATTAACAACAACTCATCTGAAAGTCTCTGACAAAAACAACAATGAAGATGAGGATAGTCCAAAACATTCATTGAATATTAACAACAACTCATCTGAAAGTCTCTGACAAAAACAACAATGAAGATGAGGATAGTCCAAAGCATTCATTGAATATTAACAACAACTCATCTGAAAGTCTCTGACAAAAACAACAATGAAGATGAGTATAGTCCAAAGCATTCATTGAATATTAACAACAACTCATCTGAAAGTCTCTCACAAAAACAACAATGAAGATGAGGATAGTCCAAAACATTCATTGAATATTAACAACTCATCTGAAAGTCTTTGACAAAAACAACAATGAAGATGAGGATAGTCCAAAACATTCATTGAATATTAACAACAACTCATCTGAAAGTCTCTGACAAAAACAACAATGAAGATGAGGATAGTCCAAAACATTCATTGAATATTAACAACAACTCATCTGAAAGTCTCTGACAAAAACAACAATGAAGATGAGGATAGTCCAAAACATTCATTGAATATTAACAACAACTCATCTTAAAGTCTCTGACAAAAACAACAATGAAGATGAGGATAGTCCAAAACATTCATTGAATATTAACAACAACTCATCTGAAAGTCTCTGACAAAAACAACAATGAAGATGAGGATAGTCCAAAACATTCATTGAATATTAACAACAACTCATCTGAAAGTCTCTGACAAAAACAACAATGAAGATGAGGATAGTCCAAAACATTCATTGAATATTAACAACAACTCATCTGAAAGTCTCTGACAAAAACAACAATGAAGATGAGGATAGTCCAAAACATTCATTGAATATTAACAACTCATCTGAAAGTCTTTGACAAAAACAACAATGAAGATGAGGATAGTCCAAAACATTCATTGAATATTAACAACAACTCATCTGAAAGTCTTTGACAAAAACAACAATGAAGATGAGGATAGTCCAAAACATTCATTGAATATTAACAACAACTCATCTGAAAGTCTCTGACAAAAACAACAATGAAGATGAGGATAGTCCAAAGCATTCATTGAATATTAACAACAACTCATCTGAAAGTCTCTGACAAAAACAACAATGAAAATGAGGATAGTCCAAAACATTCATTGAATATTAACAACAACTCATCTGAAAGTCTCTGACAAAAACAACAATGAAGATGAGGATAGTCCAAAGCATTCATTGAATATTAACAACAACTCATCTGAAAGTCTCTCACAAAAACAACAATGAAGATGAGGATAGTCCAAAACATTCATTGAATATTAACAACAACTCATCTGAAAGTCTCTGACAAAAACAACAATGAAGATGAGGATAGTCCAAAGCATTCATTGAATATTAACAACAACTCATCTGAAAGTCTCTGACAAAAACAACAATGAAGATGAGGATAGTCCAAAACATTCATTGAATATTAACAACTCATCTGAAAGTCTTTGACAAAAACAACAATAAAGATGAGGATAGTCCAAAACATTCATTGAATATTAACAACAACTCATCTGAAAGTCTCTGACAAAAACAACAATGAAGATGAGGATAGTCCAAACCATTCATTGAATATTAACAACAACTCATCTGAAAGTCTCTGACAAAAACAACAATGAAGATGAGGATAGTCCAAAACATTCATTGAATATTAACAACTCATCTGAAAGTCTCTGAAAAAAACAACAATAAAGATGAGGATAGTCCAAAACATTCATTGAATATTAACAACAACTCATCTGAAAGTCTCTGACAAAAACAACAATGAAGATGAGGATAGTCCAAAACATTCATTGAATATTAACAACAACTCATCTGAAAGTCTCTGACATAAACAACAATGAAGATGAGGATAGTCCAAAACATTAATTGAATATTAACAACAACTCATCTGAAAGTCTCTGACAAAAACATCAGTGAAGATGAGGATAGTCCAAAACATTCATTGAATATTAACAACAACTCATCTGAAAGTCTCTGACAAAAACAACAATGAAGATGAGGATAGTCCAAAACATTCATTGAATATTAACAACTCATCTGAAAGTTTCTGACAAAAACAACAATAAAGATGAGGATAGTCCAAAACATTCATTGAATATTAACAACAACTCATCTGAAAGTCTCTGACAAAAACAACAATGAAGATGAGGATAGTCCAAAACATTCATTGAATATTAACAACTCATCTGAAAGTCTTTGACAAAAACAACAATAAAGATGAGGATAGTCCAAAACATTCATTGAATATTAACAACAACTCATCTGAAAGTCTCTGACAAAAACAACAATGAAGATGAGGATAGTCCAAAGCATTCATTGAATATTAACAACAACTCATCTGAAAGTCTCTGACAAAAACAACAATGAAGATGAGTATAGTCCAAAGCATTCATTGAATATTAACAACAACTCATCTGAAAGTCTCTCACAAAAACAACAATGAAGATGAGGATAGTCCAAAACATTCATTGAATATTAACAACAACTCATCTGAAAGTCTCTGACAAAAACAACAATGAAGATGAGGATAGTCCAAAACATTCATTGAATATTAACAACAACTCATCTGAAAGTCTCTGACAAAAACAACAATGAAGATGAGGATAGTCCAAAACATTCATTGAATATTAACAACAACTCATCTGAAAGTCTCTGACAAAAACAACAATGAAGATGAGGATAGTCCAAAGCATTCATTGAATATTAACAACAACTCATCTGAAAGTCTCTGACAAAAACAACAATGAAGATGAGTATAGTCCAAAGCATTCATTGAATATTAACAACAACTCATCTGAAAGTCTCTCACAAAAACAACAATGAAGATGAGGATAGTCCAAAACATTCATTGAATATTAACAACTCATCTGAAAGTCTTTGACAAAAACAACAATGAAGATGAGGATAGTCCAAAACATTCATTGAATATTAACAACAACTCATCTGAAAGTCTCTGACAAAAACAACAATGAAGATGAGGATAGTCCAAAACATTCATTGAATATTAACAACAACTCATCTGAAAGTCTCTGACAAAAACAACAATGAAGATGAGGATAGTCCAAAACATTCATTGAATATTAACAACAACTCATCTTAAAGTCTCTGACAAAAACAACAATGAAGATGAGGATAGTCCAAAACATTCATTGAATATTAACAACAACTCATCTGAAAGTCTCTGACAAAAACAACAATGAAGATGAGGATAGTCCAAAACATTCATTGAATATTAACAACAACTCATCTGAAAGTCTCTGACAAAAACAACAATGAAGATGAGGATAGTCCAAAACATTCATTGAATATTAACAACAACTCATCTGAAAGTCTCTGACAAAAACAACAATGAAGATGAGGATAGTCCAAAACATTCATTGAATATTAACAACTCATCTGAAAGTCTTTGACAAAAACAACAATGAAGATGAGGATAGTCCAAAACATTCATTGAATATTAACAACAACTCATCTGAAAGTCTTTGACAAAAACAACAATGAAGATGAGGATAGTCCAAAACATTCATTGAATATTAACAACAACTCATCTGAAAGTCTCTGACAAAAACAACAATGAAGATGAGGATAGTCCAAAGCATTCATTGAATATTAACAACAACTCATCTGAAAGTCTCTGACAAAAACAACAATGAAAATGAGGATAGTCCAAAACATTCATTGAATATTAACAACAACTCATCTGAAAGTCTCTGACAAAAACAACAATGAAGATGAGGATAGTCCAAAGCATTCATTGAATATTAACAACAACTCATCTGAAAGTCTCTCACAAAAACAACAATGAAGATGAGGATAGTCCAAAACATTCATTGAATATTAACAACAACTCATCTGAAAGTCTCTGACAAAAACAACAATGAAGATGAGGATAGTCCAAAGCATTCATTGAATATTAACAACAACTCATCTGAAAGTCTCTGACAAAAACAACAATGAAGATGAGGATAGTCCAAAACATTCATTGAATATTAACAACTCATCTGAAAGTCTTTGACAAAAACAACAATAAAGATGAGGATAGTCCAAAACATTCATTGAATATTAACAACAACTCATCTGAAAGTCTCTGACAAAAACAACAATGAAGATGAGGATAGTCCAAACCATTCATTGAATATTAACAACAACTCATCTGAAAGTCTCTGACAAAAACAACAATGAAGATGAGGATAGTCCAAAACATTCATTGAATATTAACAACTCATCTGAAAGTCTCTGAAAAAAACAACAATAAAGATGAGGATAGTCCAAAACATTCATTGAATATTAACAACAACTCATCTGAAAGTCTCTGACAAAAACAACAATGAAGATGAGGATAGTCCAAAACATTCATTGAATATTAACAACAACTCATCTGAAAGTCTCTGACATAAACAACAATGAAGATGAGGATAGTCCAAAACATTAATTGAATATTAACAACAACTCATCTGAAAGTCTCTGACAAAAACATCAGTGAAGATGAGGATAGTCCAAAACATTCATTGAATATTAACAACAACTCATCTGAAAGTCTCTGACAAAAACAACAATGAAGATGAGGATAGTCCAAAACATTCATTGAATATTAACAACTCATCTGAAAGTTTCTGACAAAAACAACAATAAAGATGAGGATAGTCCAAAACATTCATTGAATATTAACAACAACTCATCTGAAAGTCTCTGACAAAAACAACAATGAAGATGAGGATAGTCCAAAACATTCATTGAATATTAACAACTCATCTGAAAGTCTTTGACAAAAACAACAATAAAGATGAGGATAGTCCAAAACATTCATTGAATATTAACAACAACTCATCTGAAAGTCTCTGACAAAAACAACAATGAAGATGAGGATAGTCCAAACCATTCATTGAATATTAACAACAACTCATCTGAAAGTCTCTGACATAAACAACAATGAAGATGAGGATAGTCCAAAACATTCATTGAATATTAACAACAACTCATCTGAAAGTCTCTGACAAAAACAACCATGAAGATGAGGATAGTCCAAAACATTCATTGAATATTAACAACAACTCATCTGTAAGTCTCTGACAAAAACAACCATGAAGATGAGGATAGTCCAAAACATTTCATTGAATATTCACAACAACTCCTCTGAAAGTCTCTTACAAAAACAACAATGAAGATCAGGATAGTCCAAAACATTTCATTGAATATTAACAAAAACTCATCTGAAAGTCTCTGACAAAAACAACCATGAAGATGAGGATAGTCCAAAACATTCATTGAATATTAACAACAACTCATCTGAAAGTCTCTGACAAAAACAACAATGAAGATGAGGATAGTCCAAACCATTCATTGAATATTAACAACAACTCATCTGAAAGTCTCTGACAAAAACAACAATGAAGATGAGGATAGTCCAAAACATTCATTGAATATTAACAACAACTCATCTGAAAGTCTCTGACAAAAACAACAATGAAGATGAGGACAGTCTAAAACATTCATTGAATATTAACAACAACTCATCTGAAAGTCTCTGACAAAAACTACAATGAAGATGAGGAAAGTCCAAAACATTCATTGAATATTAACAACAACTCATCTGAAAGTCTCTGACAAAAACAACAATGAAGATGAGGATAGTCCAAAACATTCATTGAATATTAACAACAACTCATCTGAAAGTCTCTGACAAAAAATACAATGAAGTTGAGGATAGTCCAAAACATTCATTGAATATTAACAACAACTCATCTGAAAGTCTCTGACAAAAACAACAATGAAGATGAGGATAGTCTAAAACATTCATTGAATATTAACAACAACTCATCTGAAAGTCTCTGACAAAAACAACAATGAAGATGTGGATAGTCTAAAACATTCATTGAATATTAACAACAACTCATCTGAAAGTCTCTGACAAAAACAACAATGAAGATGAGGAAAGTCCAAAACATTCATTGAATATTAACAACAACTCATCTGAAAGTCTCTGACAAAAACCACAATGAAGATGAGGATAGTCTAAAACATTCATTCGATATTAACAACAACTCATCTGAAAGTCTCTTACAAAAATAACAATGAAGATGAGGATAGTCCAAAACATTTCATTGAATATTAACAACGCATCTAAAAGTCTCTGACAAAAACAACAATGAAGATGAGGATAGTCTAAAACATTCATTCGATATTAACAACAACTCATCTGAAAGTCTCTTACAAAAATAACAATGAAGATGAGGATAGTCCAAAACATTTCATTGAATATTAACAACGCATCTAAAAGTCTCTGACAAAAACAACAATGAAGATGAGGATAGTCTAAAACATTCATTCGATATTAACAACAACTCATCTGAAAGTCTCTTACAAAAACAACAATGAAGATGAGGATAGTCCAAAACATTTCATTGAATATTAACAACAACTCATCTGAAAGTCTCTGACAAAAACAACCATGAAGATGAGGATAGTCCAAAACATTCATTGAATATTAACAACAACTCATCTGTAAGTCTCTGACAAAAACAACCATGAAGATTATGATAGTCCAAAACATTTCATTGAATATTAACAACAACTTATCTGAAAGTCTCTGACAAAAACAACAATGAAGATGAGGATAGTCCAAAACATTCATTGAATATTCACAAGAACTCCTCTGAAAGTCTCTTACAAAAACAACAATGAAGATGACGATAGTCCAAAACATTTCATTGAATATTAACAAAAACTCATCTGAAAGTCTCTGACAAAAACAACAATGAAGATGAGGATAGTCTAAAACATTCATTCGATATTAACAACAACTCATCTGAAAGTCTCTTACAAAAACAACAATGAAGATGAGGATAGTCCAAAACATTTCATTGAATATTAACAACTCATCTAAAAGTCTCTGACAAAAACAACAATGAAGATGAGGATAGTCCAAAATATTTCATTGAATATTAACAACAACTCATCTGAAAGTCTCTGACAAAAAGAACCATGAATATGAGGATAGTCCAAAACATTCATTGAATATTAACAACAACTCATCTGTAAGTCTCTGACAAAAACAACCATGAAGATGAGGATAGTCCAAAACATTTCATTGAATATTAACAACAACTTATCTAAAAGTCTCTGACAAAAACAACAATGAAGATGAGGATAGTCCAACACATTCATTGAATATTCACAACAACTCCTCTGAAAGTCTCTTACAAAAACAACAATGAAGATGAGGATAGTCCAAAACATTTCATTGAATATTAACAAAAACTCATCTGAATATCTCTGACAAAAACAAACATGAAGATTATGATAGTCCAAAACATTTCATTGAATATTAACAACAACTCATCTGAAAGTCTCTTACAAAAACAACAATGAAGATGAGGATAGTCCAAAACATTTCATTGAATATTAACAACAACTCATCTGAAAGTCTCTGACAAAAACAACCATGAAGATGAGGATAGTCCAAAACATTCATTGAATATTAACAACAACTCATCTGTAAGTCTCTGACAAAAACAACCATGAAGATGAGGATAGTCCAAAACATTTCATTGAATATTAACAACAACTTATCTGAAAGTCTCTGACAAAAACAACAATGAAGATGAGGATAGTCCAAAACATTCATTGAATATTCACAAGAACTCCTCTGAAAGTCTCTTACAAAAACAACAATGAAGATGACGATTGTCCAAAACATTTCATTGAATATTAACAAAAACTCATCTGAATATCTCTGACAAAAACAAACATGAAGATTATGATAGTCCAAAACATTTCATTGAATATTAACAACAACTCATCTGAAAGTCTCTGACAAAAACAACAATGAAGATGAGGATAGTCCAAACCATTCATTGAATATTAACAACAACTCATCTGAAAGTCTCTGACAAAAACAACAATGAAGATGAGGAAAGTCCAAAACATTCATTGAATATTAACAACAACTCATCTGAAAGTCTCTGACAAAAACAACAATGAAGATGAGGATAGTCTAAAACATTCATTCGATATTAACAACAACTCATCTGAAAGTCTCTTACAAAAACAACAATGAAGATGAGGATAGTCCAAAACATTTCATTGAATATTAACAACTCATCTAAAAGTCTCTGACAAAAACAACAATGAAGATGAGGATAGTCCAAAATATTTCATTGAATATTAACAACAACTCATCTGAAAGTCTCTGACAAAAAGAACCATGAATATGAGGATAGTCCAAAACATTCATTGAATATTAACAACAACTCATCTGTAAGTCTCTGACAAAAACAACCATGAAGATGAGGATAGTCCAAAACATTTCATTGAATATTAACAACAACTTATCTAAAAGTCTCTGACAAAAACAACAATGAAGATGAGGATAGTCCAACACATTCATTGAATATTCACAACAACTCCTCTGAAAGTCTCTTACAAAAACAACAATGAAGATGAGGATAGTCCAAAACATTTCATTGAATATTAACAAAAACTCATCTGAATATCTCTGACAAAAACAAACATGAAGATTATGATAGTCCAAAACATTTCATTGAATATTAACAACAACTCATCTGAAAGTCTCTGACAAAAACAACAATGAAGATGAGGATAGTCCAAAACATTCATTGTATATTAACAACAACTCATCTGAAAGTCTCTGACAAAAACAACAATGAAGATGAGGATAGTCCAAAACATTTCATTGAATATTAACAACAGCTCATCTGAAAGTCTCTGACAAAAACAAGCATCAAGCTGAGGATAGTCCAAAACATTCATTGAATATTAACAAAAACTCATCTGAAAGTCTCTGACAAAAACAACCATGAAGATGAGGATAGTCCAAAACATTTCATTGAATATTAACAACAACTCATCTGAAAGTCTCTGACAAAAACAACAATGAAGATGAGGATAGTCCAATCCATTCATTGAATATTAACAACAACTCATCTGAAAGTCTCTGACAAAAACAACCATCAAGATGAGAATAGTCCGAAACATTCATTGAATATTAACAACAATTCATCTGAAAATCTCTGACAAAAACAACAATGAAGATGAGGATAGTCCAACACATTCATTGAATATTCACAACAACTCCTCTGAAAGTCTCTGACAAAAACAACAATGAAGATGAGGATAATCCAAAACATTCATTGAATATTAACAACAACTCATCTGAAAGTCTCTGACAAAAACAACAATGAAGATGAGGATAGTCCAAAACATTCATTGAATATTAACAACAACTCATCTGAAAGTCTCTGACAAAAACAACAATGAAGATGAGGATAGTCCAAAACATTCATTGAATATTAACAACAACTCATCTGAAAGTCTCTGACAAAAACAACAATGAAGATGAGGATAGTCCAAAACATTCATTGAATATTAACAACAACTCATCTGAAAGTCTCTGACAAAAACAACAATGAAGATGAGGATAGTCCAAAACATTCATTGAATATTAACAACAACTCATCTGAAAGTCTCTGACAAAAACAACAATGAAGATGAGGATAGTCTAAAACATTCATTGAATATTAACAACAACTCATCTGAAAGTCTCTGACAAAAACAACAATGAAGATGAGGAAAGTCCAAAACATTCATTGAATATTAACAACAACTCATCTGAAAGTCTCTGACAAAAACAACAATGAAGATGAGGATAGTCCAAAACATTCATTGAATATTAACAACAACTCATCTGAAAGTCTCTGACAAAAACAACAATGAAGATGAGGATAGTCCAAACCATTCATTGAATATTAACAACAACTCATCTGAAAGTCTCTGACAAAAACAACAATGAAGATGAGGAAAGTCCAAAACATTTCATTGAATATTAACAACAACTCATCTGAAAGTCTCTGACAAAAACAACAATGAAGATGAGGATAGTCCAAAACATTTCATTGAATATTAACAACAGCTCATCTGAAAGTATCTGACAAAAACAACCATCAAGCTGAGGATAGTCCAAAACATTCATTGAATATTAACAAAAACTCATCTGAAAGTCTCTGACAAAAACAACCATGAAGATGAGGATAGTCCAAAACATTTCATTGAATATTAACAACAACTCATCTGAAAGTCTCTGACAAAAACAACAATGAAGATGAGGATAGTCCAAACCATTCATTGAATATTAACAACAACTCATCTGAAAGTCTCTGACAAAAACAACCATCAAGATGAGAATAGTCCGAAACATTCATTGAATATTAACAACAATTCATCTGAAAATCTCTGACAAAAACAACCATGAAGATGAGGATAGTCCAAAACATTCATTGATTATTAACAACAACGCATCTGAAAGTCTCTGACAAAAACAACAATGAAGATGAGGATAGTCCAAAACATTCAGTGAATATTAACAACAACTCATCTGAAAGTCTCTGACAAAAACAACAATGAAGATGAGGATAGTCCAAAACATTCATTGAATATTAACAACAACTCATCTGAAAGTCTCAGACAAAAACAACAATGAAGATGAGGATAGTCCAAAACATTCATTGAATATTAACAACTCATCTGAAAGTCTCTGACAAAAACAACAATGAATATGAGGATAGTCCAAAACATTCATTGAATATTTACAACAACTCATTTGAAAGTCTCTGACAAAAACAACAATAAAGATGAGGATAGTCCAAAACATTCATTGAATATTAACAACAACTCATCTGAAAGTCTCTGACAAAAACATCCATGAAGATGGGGATAGTCCAAAACATTCATTGAATATTAACAACAATTCATCTGAAAGTCTCTGACAAAAACAACAATGAAGATGAGGATAGTCCAAAACATTCATTGAATATTAACAACAATTCATCTGAAAGTCTCTGACAAAAACAACAATGAAGATGAGGATAGTCCAAAACATTCATCGAATATTAACAACGACACATCTGAAAGTCTCTGACAAAAACAACAATGAAGATGAGGATAGTCCAAAACATTCATCGAATATTAACAACAACTCATCTGAAAGTCTCTGACAAAAACAACCATGAAGATGGGTATAGTCCAAAACATTCATTGAATATTAACAACAATTCATCTGAAAGTCTCTGACAAAAACAACCATGAAGATGAGGATAGTCCAAAACATTCATTGAATATTAACAACAATTCATCTGAAAGTCTCTGACAAAAACAACAATGAAGATGAGGATAGTCTAAAACATTCATTGAATATTAACAACAACTCATCTGAAAGTCTCTGACAAAAACAACAATGAAGATGAGGATAGTCCAAAACATTCATTGAATATTAACAACAACTCATCTGAAAGTCTCTGACAAAAACAACCATGAAGATGAGGATAGTCCAAACCATTCATTGAATATTAACAACAATTCATCTGAAAGTCTCTGACAAAAACAACCATGAAGATGAGGATAGTCGAAAACATTCATTGAATATTAACAACAACACATCTGAAAGTCTCTGACAAAAACAACCATGAAGATGAGGATAGTCCAAAACATTCATCGAATATTAACAACAACTCATCTGAAAGTCTCTGACAAAAACAACCATGAAGATGGGGTAGTCCAAAACATTCATTGAATATTAACAACAATTCATCTGAAAGTCTCTGACAAAAACAACAATGAAGATGAGGATAGTCCAAAACATTCATTGAATATTAACAACAATTCATCTGAAAGTCTCTGACAAAAACAAAAATGAAGATGAGGATAGTCTAAAACATTCATTGAATATTAACAACAACTCATCTGAAAGTCTCTGACAAAAACAACCATGAAGATGAGGATAGTCCAAAACATTCATTGAATATTAACAACAACTCATCTGAAAGTCTCTGACAAAAACAACCATGAAGATGAGGATAGTCCAAACCATTCATTGAATATTAACAACAATTCATCTGAAAGTCTCTGACAAAAACAACCATGAAGATGAGGATAGTCCAAAACATTCATTGAATATTAACAACAACACATCTGAAAGTCTCTGACAAAAACAACCATGAAGATGAGGATAGTCCAAAACATTCATCGAATATTAACAACAACTCATCTGAAAGTTTCTGACAAAAACAACAATGAAGATGAGGATAGTCCAAAACATTCATTGAATATTAACAACAACTCATCTGAAAGTCTCTGACAAAAACAACAATGAAGATGAGGATAGTCCAAAACATTCATTGAATATTAACAACAACTCATCTGAAAGTCTCTGACAAAAACAACAATGAAGATGAGGATAGTCCAAATCATTCATTGAATATTAACAACAACTCATTTGAAAGTCTCTGACAAAAACAACAATGAAGATGAGGATAGTCCAAAACATTCATTGAATATTAACAACAACTCATCTGAAAGTCTCTGACAAAAACAACAATGAAGATGAGGATAGTCCAAAACATTCATTGAATATTAACAACAACTCATCTGAAAGTCTCTGACAAAAACAACAATGAAGATGAGGATAGTCCAAAACATTCATTGAATATTAACAACAACTCATCTGAAAGTCTATGACAAAAACAACAATGAAGATGAGGATAGTCCAAAACATTCATTGAATATTAACAACAACTCATCTGAAAGTCTCTGACAAAAACAACAATGAAGATGAGGATAGTCCAAAACATTCATTGAATATTAACAACAACTCATCTGAAAGTCTATGACAAAAACAACAATGAAGATGAGGATAGTCCAAAACATTCATTGAATATTAACAACAGCTCATCTGAAAGTCTATGACAAAAACAACAATGAAGATGAGGATAGTCCAAAACATTCATTGAATATTAACAACAACTCATCTGAAAGTCTCTGACAAAAACAACAATGAAGATGAGGATAGTCCAAAACATTCATTGAATATTAACAACAACTCATCTGAAAGTCTATGACAAAAACAACAATGAAGATGAGGATAGTCCAAAACATTCATTGAATATTAACAACGACTCATCTGAAAGTCTATGACAAAAACAACAATGAAGATGAGGATAGTCCAAAACATTCATTGAATATTAACAACAACTCATCTGAAAGTCTCTGACAAAAACAACAATGAAGATGAGGATAGTCCAAAACATTCATTGAATATTAACAACAACTCATCTGAAAGTCTATGACAAAAACAACAATGAAGATGAGGATAGTCCAAAACATTCATTGAATATTAACAACAACTCATCTGAAAGTCTATGACAAAAACAACAATGAAGATGAGGATAGTCCAAAACATTCATTGAATATTAACAACAACTCATCTGAAAGTCTCTGACAAAAACAACAATGAAGATGAGGATAGTCCAAAACATTCATTGAATATTAACAACAACTCATCTGAAAGTCTATGACAAAAACAACAATGAAGATGAGGATAGTCCAAAACATTCATTGAATATTAACAACAACTCATCTGAAAGTCTCTGACAAAAACAACAATGAAGATGAGGATAGTCCAAAACATTCATTGAATATTAACAACAACTCATCTGAAAGTCTATGACAAAAACAACAATGAAGATGAGGATAGTCCAAAACATTCATTGAATATTAACAACAACTCATCTGAAAGTCTATGACAAAAACAACAATGAAGATGAGGATAGTCCAAAACATTCATTGAATATTAACAACAACTCATCTGAAAGTCTATGACAAAAACAACAATGAAGATGAGGATAGTCCAAATCATTCATTGAATATTAACAACAACTCATTTGAAAGTCTCTGACAAAAACAACAACGAAGATGAGGATAGTCCAAAACATTCATTGAATATTAACAACAACTCATCTGAAAGTCTCTGACAAAAACAACAATGAAGATGAGGATAGTCCAAAACATTCATTGAATATTAACAACAACTCATCTGAAAGTCTCTGAAAAAAACAACAATGAAGATGAGGATAGTCCAAAACATTCATTGAATATTAACAACAACTCATCTGAAAGTCTCTGACAAAAACAACAATGAAGATGAGGATAGTCCAAAACATTCATTGAATATTAACAACAACTCATCTGAAAGTCTCTGACAAAAACAACAATGAAGATGAGGATAGTCCAAAACATTCATTGAATATTAACAACAACTCATCTGAAAGTCTATGACAAAAACAACAATGAAGATGAGGATAGTCCAAAACATTCATTGAATATTAACAACAACTCATCTGAAAGTCTCTGACAAAAACAACAATGAAGATGAGGATAGTCCAAAACATTCATTGAATATTAACAACAACTCATCTGAAAGTCTATGACAAAAACAACAATGAAGATGAGGATAGTCCAAAACATTCATTGAATATTAACAACAACTCATCTGAAAGTCTCTGACAAAAACAACAATGAAGATGAGGATAGTCCAAATCATTCATTGAATATTAACAACAACTCATTTGAAAGTCTCTGACAAAAACAACAACGAAGATGAGGATAGTCCAAAACATACATTGAATATTAACAACAACTCATATGAAAGTCTCTGACAAAAACAACAATGAAGATGAGGATAGTCCAAAACATTCATTGAATATTAACAACAACTCATCTGAAAGTCTCTGACAAAAACAACAATGAAGATGAGGATAGTCCAAAACATTCATTGAATATTAACAACAACTCATCTGAAAGTCTATGACAAAAACAACAATGAAGATGAGGATAGTCCAAAACATTCATTGAATATTAACAACAACTCATTTGAAAGTCTCTGACAAAAACAACAATGAAGATGAGGATAGTCCAAAACATTCATTGAATATTAACAACAACTCATCTGAAAGTCTCTGACAAAAACAACAATGAAGATGAGGATAGTCCAAAACATTCATTGAATATTAACAACAACTCATCTGAAAGTCTCTGACAAAAACAACAATGAAGATGAGGATAGTCCAAAACATTCATTGAATATTAACAACAACTCATCTGAAAGTCTCTGACAAAAACAACAATGAAGATGAGGATAGTCCAAAACATTCATTGAATATTAACAACAACTCATCTGAAAGTCTCTGACAAAAACAACAATGAAGATGAGGATAGTCCAAAACATTCATTGAATATTAACAACAACTCATCTGAAAGTCTATGACAAAAACAACAATGAAGATGAGGATAGACCAAAACATTCATTGAATATTAACAACAACTCATTTGAAAGTCTCTGACAAAAACAACAATGAAGATGAGGATAGTCCAAAACATTCATTGAATATTAACAACAACTCATCTGAAAGTCTCTGACAAAAACAACAATGAAGATGAGGATAGTCCAAAACATTCATTGAATATTAACAACAACTCATCTGAAAGTCTATGACAAAAACAACAATGAAGATTGAGGATAGTCCAAACATTCATTGAATATTAACAACAACTCATCTGTCTATGACAAAAACAACAATGAAGATTTGGATAGTCCAAAACATTCATTGAATATTAACAAACAACAACTCATCTGAAAGTCTATGACAAAAACAACAATGAAGATTTGGATAGTCCAAAACATTCATTGAATATTAACAACAACTCATTTGAAAGTCTCTGACAAAAACAACCATGAAGATGAGGATAGTCCAAAACATTCATCGAATATTAACAACAACTCATCTGAAAGTCTCTGACAAAAACAACCATGAAGATGGGGATAGTCCAAAACATTCATTGAATATTAACAACAACTCATCTGAAAGTCTCTGACAAAAACAACAATGAAGATGAGGATAGTCCAAAACATTCATTGAATATTAACAACAACTCATCTGAAAGTCTATGACAAAAACAACAATGAAGATGAGGATAGTCCAAAACATTCATTGAATATTAACAACAACTCATCTGAAAGTCTCTGACAAAAACAACAATGAAGATGAGGATAGTCTAAAACATTCATTGAATATTAACAACAACTCATCTGAAAGTCTCTGACAAAAACAACAATGAAGATGAGGATAGTCCAAACCATTCATTGAATATTAACAACAACTCATTTGAAAGTCTCTGACAAAAACAACAATGAAGATGAGGATAGTCCAAAACATTCATTGAATATTAACAACAACTCATTTGAAAGTCTCTGACAAAAACAACAACGAAGATGAGGATAGTCCAAAACATTCATTGAATATTAACAACAACTCATTTGAAAGTCTCTGACAAAAACAACAATGAAGATGAGGATAGTCCAAAACATTCATTGAATATTAACAACAACTCATCTGAAAGTCTCTGACAAAAACCACAATGAAGATGAGGATAGTCCAAAACATTCATTGAATATTAACAACAACTCATCTGAAAGTCTCTGACAAAAACAACAATGAAGATGAGGATAGTCCAAAACATTCATTGAATATTAACAACAACTCATCTGAAAGTCTCTGACAAAAACAACAATGAAGATGAGGATAGTCCAAAACATTCATTGAATATTAACAACAACTCATCTGAAAGTCTCTGACAAAAACAACAATGAAGATGAGGATAGTCCAAATCATTCATTGAATATTAACAACAACTCATTTGAAAGTCTCTGACAAAAACAACAACGAAGATGAGGATAGTCCAAAACATTCATTGAATATTAACAACAACTCATCTGAAAGTCTCTGACAAAAACAACAATGAAGATGAGGATAGTCCAAAACATTCATTGAATATTAACAACAACTCATCTGAAAGTCTCTGACAAAAACAACAATGAAGATGAGGATAGTCCAAAACATTCATTGAATATTAACAACAACTCATCTGAAAGTCTATGACAAAAACAACAATGAAGATGAGGATAGTCCAAAACATTCATTGAATATTAACAACAACTCATCTGAAAGTCTCTGACAAAAACAACAATGAAAATGAGGATAGTCCAAAACATTCATTGAATATTAACAACAACTCATCTGAAAGTCTATGACAAAAACAACAATGAAGATGAGGATAGTCCAAAACATTCATTGAATATTAACAACAACTCATCTGAAAGTCTATGACAAAAACAACAATGAAGATGAGGATAGTCCAAAACATTCATTGAATATTAACAACAACTCATCTGAAAGTCTATGACAAAAACAACAATGAAGATGAGGATAGTCCAAAACATTCATTGAATATTAACAACAACTCATCTGAAAGTCTATGACAAAAACAACAATGAAGATGAGGATAGTCCAAATCATACATTGAATATTAACAACAACTCATTTGAAAGTCTCTGACAAAAACAACAACGAAGATGAGGATAGTCCAAAACATTCATTGAATATTAACAACAACTCATCTGAAAGTCTCTGACAAAAACAACAATGAAGATGAGGATAGTCCAAAACATTCATTGAATATTAACAACAACTCATCTGAAAGTCTCTGAAAAAAACAACAATGAAGATGAGGATAGTCCAAAACATTCATTGAATATTAACAACAACTCATCTGAAAGTCTCTGACAAAAACAACAATGAAGATGAGGATAGTCCAAAACATTCATTGAATATTAACAACAACTCATCTGAAAGTCTCTGACAAAAACAACAATGAAGATGAGGATAGTCCAAAACATTCATTGAATATTAACAACAACTCATCTGAAAGTCTATGACAAAAACAACAATGAAGATGAGGATAGTCCAAAACATTCATTGAATATTAACAACAACTCATCTGAAAGTCTCTGACAAAAACAACAATGAAGATGAGGATAGTCCAAAACATTCATTGAATATTAACAACAACTCATCTGAAAGTCTCTGACAAAAACAACAATGAAGATGAGGATAGTCCAAATCATTCATTGAATATTAACAACAACTCATTTGAAAGTCTCTGACAAAAACAACAACGAAGATGAGGATAGTCCAAAACATTCATTGAATATTAACAACAACTCATCTGAAAGTCTCTGACAAAAACAACAATGAAGATGAGGATAGTCCAAAACATTCATTGAATATTAACAACAACTCATCTGAAAGTCTCTGACAAAAACAACAATGAAGATGAGGATAGTCCAAAACATTCATTGAATATTAACAACAACTCATCTGAAAGTCTATGACAAAAACAACAATGAAGATGAGGATAGTCCAAAACATTCATTGAATATTAACAACAACTCATTTGAAAGTCTCTGACAAAAACAACAATGAAGATGAGGATAGTCCAAAACATTCATTGAATATTAACAACACCTCATCTGAAAGTCTCTGACAAAAACAACAATGAAGATGAGGATAGTCCAAAACATTCATTGAATATTAACAACAACTCATCTGAAAGTCTATGACAAAAACAACAATGAAGATGAGGATAGTCCAAAACATTCATTGAATATTAACAACAACTCATCTGAAAGTCTCTGACAAAAACAACAATGAAGATGAGGATAGTCTAAAACATTCATTGAATATTAACAACAACTCATCTGAAAGTCTATGACAAAAACAACAATGAAGATTTGGATAGTCCAAAACATTCATTGAATATTAACAACAACTCATTTGAAAGTCTCTGACAAAAACAACCATGAAGATGAGGATAGTCCAAAACATTCATCGAATATTAACAACAACTCATCTGAAAGTCTCTTACAAAAACAACAATGAAGATGAGGATAGTCCAAAACATTCATTGAATATTAACAACAACTCATTTGAAAGTCTCTGACAAAAACAACAATGAAGATGAGGATAGTCCAAAACATTCATTGAATATTAACAACAACTCATTTGAAAGTCTCTGACAAAAACAACAACGAAGATGAGGATAGTCCAAAACATTCATTGAATATTAACAACAACTCATTTGAAAGTCTCTGACAAAAACAACAATGAAGATGAGGATAGTCCAAAACATTCATTGAATATTAACAACAACTCATCTGAAAGTCTCTGACAAAAACCACAATGAAGATGAGGATAGTCCAAAACATTCATTGAATATTAACAACAACTCATCTGAAAGTCTCTGACAAAAACAACAATGAAGATGAGGATAGTCCAAAACATTCATTGAATATTAACAACAACTCATTTGAAAGTCTCTGACAAAAACAACAACGAAGATGAGGATAGTCCAAAACATTCATTGAATATTAACAACAACTCATTTGAAAGTCTCTGACAAAAACAACCATCAAGATGAGAATAGTCCGAAACATTCATTGAATATTAACAACAATTCATCTGAAAATGTCTGACAAAAACAACAATGAAGATGAGGATAGTCCAACACATTCATTGAATATTCACAACAACTCCTCTGAAAGTCTCTGACAAAAACAACAATGAAGATGAGGATAGTCCAAAACATTCATTGAATATTAACAACAACTCATCTGAAAGTCTCTGACAAAAACAACAATGAAGATGAGGATAGTCCAAAACATTCATTGAATATTAACAACAACTCATCTGAAAGTCTCTGACAAAAACAACAATGAAGATGAGGATAGTCCAAAACATTCATTGAATATTAACAACAACTCATCTGAAAGTCTCTGACAAAAACAACAATGAAGATGAGGATAGTCCAAAACATTCATTGAATATTAACAACAACTCATCTGAAAGTCTCTGACAAAAACAACAATGAAGATGAGGATAGTCCAAAACATTCATTGAATATTAACAACAACTCATCTGAAAGTCTCTGACAAAAACAACAATGAAGATGAGGATAGTCTAAAACATTCATTGAATATTAACAACAACTCATCTGAAAGTCTCTGACAAAAACAACAATGAAGATGAGGAAAGTCCAAAACATTCATTGAATATTAACAACAACTCATCTGAAAGTCTCTGACAAAAACAACAATGAA
Organism: Acanthosepion esculentum; assembly: GCA_964036315.1. Classification (NCBI taxonomy): domain Eukaryota; kingdom Metazoa; phylum Mollusca; class Cephalopoda; order Sepiida; family Sepiidae; genus Acanthosepion; species Acanthosepion esculentum. The sequence goes on along the minus strand of OZ038501.1, from coordinate 95,398,758 downwards.
GATGAGGATAGTCCAAAACATTCATTGAATATTAACAACAACTCATCTGAAAGTCTCTGACAAAAACAACAATGAAGATGAGGATAGTCCAAACCATTCATTGAATATTAACAACAACTCATCTGAAAGTCTCTGACAAAAACAACAATGAAGATGAGGAAAGTCCAAAACATTTCATTGAATATTAACAACAACTCATCTGAAAGTCTCTGACAAAAACAACAATGAAGATGAGGATAGTCCAAAACATTTCATTGAATATTAACAACAGCTCATCTGAAAGTATCTGACAAAAACAACCATCAAGCTGAGGATAGTCCAAAACATTCATTGAATATTAACAAAAACTCATCTGAAAGTCTCTGACAAAAACAACCATGAAGATGAGGATAGTCCAAAACATTTCATTGAATATTAACAACAACTCATCTGAAAGTCTCTGACAAAAACAACAATGAAGATGAGGATAGTCCAAACCATTCATTGAATATTAACAACAACTCATCTGAAAGTCTCTGACAAAAACAACCATCAAGATGAGAATAGTCCGAAACATTCATTGAATATTAACAACAATTCATCTGAAAATCTCTGACAAAAACAACCATGAAGATGAGGATAGTCCAAAACATTCATTGATTATTAACAACAACGCATCTGAAAGTCTCTGACAAAAACAACAATGAAGATGAGGATAGTCCAAAACATTCATTGAATATTAACAACAACTCATCTGAAAGTCTCTGACAAAAACCACAATGAAGATGAGGATAGTCCAAAACATTCATTGAATATTAACAACAACTCATCTGAAAGTCTCAGACAAAAACAACAATGAAGATGAGGATAGTCCAAAACATTCATTGAATATTAACAACTCATCTGAAAGTCTCTGACAAAAACAACAATGAATATGAGGATAGTCCAAAACATTCATTGAATATTTACAACAACTCATCTGAAAGTCTCTGACAAAAACAACAATGAAGATGAGGATAGTCCAAAACATTCATTGAATATTAACAACAACTCATCTGAAAGTCTCTGACAAAAACAACAATGAAGATGAGGATAGTCCAAAACATTCATTGAATATTAACAACAATTCATCTGAAAGTCTCTGACAAAAACAACAATGAAGATGAGGATAGTCCAAAACATTCATCGAATATTAACAACAACACATCTGAAAGTCTCTGACAAAAACAACAATGAAGATGAGGATAGTCCAAAACATTCATCGAATATTAACAACAACTCATCTGAAAGTCTCTGACAAAAACAACCATGAAGATGGGTATAGTCCAAAACATTCATTGAATATTAACAACAATTCATCTGAAAGTCTCTGACAAAAACAACCATGAAGATGAGGATAGTCCAAAACATTCATTGAATATTAACAACAACTCATCTGAAAGTCTCTGACAAAAACAACAATGAAGATGAGGATAGTCCAAATCATTCATTGAATATTAACAACAAATCATTTGAAAGTCTCTGACAAAAACAACAACGAAGATGAGGATAGTCCAAAACATTCATTGAATATTAACAACAACTCATCTGAAAGTCTCTGACAAAAACAACAATGAAGATGAGGATAGTCCAAAACATTCATTGAATATTAACAACAACTCATCTGAAAGTCTCTGACAAAAACAACAATGAAGATGAGGATAGTCCAAAACATTCATTGAATATTAACAACAACTCATCTGAAAGTCTATGACAAAAACAACAATGAAGATGAGGATAGTCCAAAACATTCATTGAATATTAACAACAACTCATCTGAAAGTCTCTGACAAAAACAACAATGAAGATGAGGATAGTCCAAAACATTCATTGAATATTAACAACAACTCATCTGAAAGTCTATGACAAAAACAACAATGAAGATGAGGATAGTCCAAAACATTCATTGAATATTAACAACAACTCATCTGAAAGTCTCTGAAAAAAACAACAATGAAGATTAGGATAGTCCAAAACATTCATTGAATATTAACAGCAACTCATCTGAAAGTCTATGACAAAAACAACAATGAAGATGAGGATAGTCCAAAACATTCATTGAATATTAACAACAACTCATCTGAAAGTCTATGACAAAAACAACAATGAAGATGAGGATAGTCCAAAACATTCATTGAATATTAACAACAACTCATCTGAAAGTCTATGACAAAAACAACAATGAAGATGAGGATAGTCCAAATCATTCATTGAATATTAACAACAACTCATTTGAAAGTCTCTGACAAAAACAACAACGAAGATGAGGATAGTCCAAAACATTCATTGAATATTAACAACAACTCATCTGAAAGTCTCTGACAAAAACAACAATGAAGATGAGGATAGTCCAAAACATTCATTGAATATTAACAACAACTCATCTGAAAGTCTCTGAAAAAAACAACAATGAAGATGAGGATAGTCCAAAACATTCATTGAATATTAACAACAACTCATCTGAAAGTCTCTGACAAAAACAACAATGAAGATGAGGATAGTCCAAAACATTCATTGAATATTAACAACAACTCATCTGAAAGTCTCTGACAAAAACAACAATGAAGATGAGGATAGTCCAAAACATTCATTGAATATTAACAACAACTCATCTGAAAGTCTATGACAAAAACAACAATGAAGATGAGGATAGTCCAAAACATTCATTGAATATTAACAACAACTCATCTGAAAGTCTCTGACAAAAACAACAATGAAGATGAGGATAGTCCAAAACATTCATTGAATATTAACAACAACTCATCTGAAAGTCTATGACAAAAACAACAATGAAGATGAGGATAGTCCAAAACATTCATTGAATATTAACAACAACTCATCTGAAAGTCTCTGACAAAAACAACAATGAAGATGAGGATAGTCCAAATCATTCATTGAATATTAACAACAACTCATTTGAAAGTCTCTGACAAAAACAACAACGAAGATGAGGATAGTCCAAAACATTCATTGAATATTAACAACAACTCATCTGAAAGTCTCTGACAAAAACAACAATGAAGATGAGGATAGTCCAAAACATTCATTGAATATTAACAACAACTCATCTGAAAGTCTCTGACAAAAACCACAATGAAGATGAGGATAGTCCAAAACATTCATTGAATATTAACAACAACTCATCTGAAAGTCTATGACAAAAACAACAATGAAGATGAGGATAGTCCAAAACATTCATTGAATATTAACAACAACTCATTTGAAAGTCTCTGACAAAAACAACAATGAAGATGAGGATAGTCCAAAACATTCATTGAATATTAACAACAACTCATCTGAAAGTCTCTGACAAAAACAACAATGAAGATGAGGATAGTCCAAAACATTCATTGAATATTAACAACAACTCATCTGAAAGTCTATGACAAAAACAACAATGAAGATGAGGATAGTCCAAAACATTCATTGAATATTAACAACAACTCATCTGAAAGTCTCTGACAAAAACAACAATGAAGATGAGGATAGTCTAAAACATTCATTGAATATTAACAACAACTCATCTGAAAGTCTATGACAAAAACAACAATGAAGATTTGGATAGTCCAAAACATTCATTGAATATTAACAACAACTCATTTGAAAGTCTCTGACAAAAACAACCATGAAGATGAGGATAGTCCAAAACATTCATCGAATATTAACAACTACTCATCTGAAAGTCTCTTACAAAAACAACAATGAAGATGAGGATAGTCCAAAACATTCATTGAATATTAACAACAACTCATTTGAAAGTCTCTGACAAAAACAACAATGAAGATGAGGATAGTCCAAAACATTCATTGAATATTAACAACAACTCATTTGAAAGTCTCTGACAAAAACAACAACGAAGATGAGGATAGTCCAAAACATTCATTGAATATTAACAACAACTCATTTGAAAGTCTATGACAAAAACAACAATGAAGATGAGGATAGTCCAAATCATTCATTGAATATTAACAACAACTCATTTGAAAGTCTCTGACAAAAACAACAACGAAGATGAGGATAGTCCAAAACATTCATTGAATATTAACAACAACTCATCTGAAAGTCTCTGACAAAAACAACAATGAAGATGAGGATAGTCCAAAACATTCATTGAATATTAACAACAACTCATCTGAAAGTCTATGACAAAAACAACAATGAAGATGAGGATAGTCCAAAACATTCATTGAATATTAACAACAACTCATCTGAAAGTCTCTGACAAAAACAACAATGAAGATGAGGATAGTCCAAAACATTCATTGAATATTAACAACAACTCATCTGAAAGTCTATGACAAAAACAACAATGAAGATGAGGATAGTCCAAAACATTCATTGAATATTAACAACAACTCATCTGAAAGTCTCTGACAAAAACAACAATGAAGATGAGGATAGTCCAAATCATTCATTGAATATTAACAACAACTCATTTGAAAGTCTCTGACAAAAACAACAACGAAGATGAGGATAGTCCAAAACATTCATTGAATATTAACAACAACTCATCTGAAAGTCTCTGACAAAAACAACAATGAAGATGAGGATAGTCCAAAACATTCATTGAATATTAACAACAACTCATCTGAAAGTCTCTGACAAAAACCACAATGAAGATGAGGATAGTCCAAAACATTCATTGAATATTAACAACAACTCATCTGAAAGTCTATGACAAAAACAACAATGAAGATGAGGATAGTCCAAAACATTCATTGAATATTAACAACAACTCATTTGAAAGTCTCTGACAAAAACAACAATGAAGATGAGGATAGTCCAAAACATTCATTGAATATTAACAACAACTCATCTGAAAGTCTCTGACAAAAACAACAATGAAGATGAGGATAGTCCAAAACATTCATTGAATATTAACAACAACTCATCTGAAAGTCTATGACAAAAACAACAATGAAGATGAGGATAGTCCAAAACATTCATTGAATATTAACAACAACTCATCTGAAAGTCTCTGACAAAAACAACAATGAAGATGAGGATAGTCTAAAACATTCATTGAATATTAACAACAACTCATCTGAAAGTCTATGACAAAAACAACAATGAAGATTTGGATAGTCCAAAACATTCATTGAATATTAACAACAACTCATTTGAAAGTCTCTGACAAAAACAACCATGAAGATGAGGATAGTCCAAAACATTCATCGAATATTAACAACTACTCATCTGAAAGTCTCTTACAAAAACAACAATGAAGATGAGGATAGTCCAAAACATTCATTGAATATTAACAACAACTCATTTGAAAGTCTCTGACAAAAACAACAATGAAGATGAGGATAGTCCAAAACATTCATTGAATATTAACAACAACTCATTTGAAAGTCTCTGACAAAAACAACAACGAAGATGAGGATAGTCCAAAACATTCATTGAATATTAACAACAACTCATTTGAAAGTCTATGACAAAAACAACAATGAAGATGAGGATAGTCCAAATCATTCATTGAATATTAACAACAACTCATTTGAAAGTCTCTGACAAAAACAACAACGAAGATGAGGATAGTCCAAAACATTCATTGAATATTAACAACAACTCATCTGAAAGTCTCTGACAAAAACAACAATGAAGATGAGGATAGTCCAAAACATTCATTGAATATTAACAACAACTCATCTGAAAGTCTCTGAAAAAAACAACAATGAAGATGAGGATAGTCCAAAACATTCATTGAATATTAACAACAACTCATTTGAAAGTCTCTGACAAAAACAACAATGAAGATGAGGATAGTCCAAAACATTCATTGAATATTAACAACAACTCATCTGAAAGTCTCTGACAAAAACAACAATGAAGATGAGGATAGTCCAAAACATTCATTGAATATTAACAACAACTCATCTGAAAGTCTATGACAAAAACAACAATGAAGATGAGGATAGTCCAAAACATTCATTGAATATTAACAACAACTCATCTGAAAGTCTCTGACAAAAACAACAATGAAGATGAGGATAGTCCAAAACATTCATTGAATATTAACAACAACTCATCTGAAAGTCTATGACAAAAACAACAATGAAGATGAGGATAGTCCAAAACATTCATTGAATATTAACAACAACTCATTTGAAAGTCTCTGACAAAAACAACAATGAAGATGAGGATAGTCCAAAACATTCATTGAATATTAACAACAACTCATCTGAAAGTCTCTGACAAAAACAACAATGAAGATGAGGATAGTCCAAAACATTCATTGAATATTAACAACAACTCATCTGAAAGTCTATGACAAAAACAACAATGAAGATGAGGATAGTCCAAAACATTCATTGAATATTAACAACAACTCATCTGAAAGTCTCTGACAAAAACAACAATGAAGATGAGGATAGTCTAAAACATTCATTGAATATTAACAACAACTCATCTGAAAGTCTATGACAAAAACAACAATGAAGATTTGGATAGTCCAAAACATTCATTGAATATTAACAACAACTCATTTGAAAGTCTCTGACAAAAACAACCATGAAGATGAGGATAGTCCAAAACATTCATCGAATATTAACAACAACTCATCTGAAAGTCTCTGACAAAAACAACCATGAAGATGGGGATAGTCCAAAACATTCATTGAATATTAACAACAACTCATCTGAAAGTCTCTGACAAAAACAACAATGAAGATGAGGATAGTCCAAAACATTCATTGAATATTAACAACAACTCATCTGAAAGTCTATGACAAAAACAACAATGAAGATGAGGATAGTCCAAAACATTCATTGAATATTAACAACAACTCATCTGAAAGTCTCTGACAAAAACAACAATGAAGATGAGGATAGTCTAAAACATTCATTGAATATTAACAACAACTCATCTGAAAGTCTCTGACAAAAACAACAATGAAGATGAGGATAGTCCAAAACATTCATTGAATATTAACAACAACTCATTTGAAAGTCTCTGACAAAAACAACAATGAAGATGAGGATAGTCCAAAACATTCATTGAATATTAACAACAACTCATTTGAAAGTCTCTGACAAAAACAACAACGAAGATGAGGATAGTCCAAAACATTCATTGAATATTAACAACAACTCATTTGAAAGTCTCTGACAAAAACAACAATGAAGATGAGGATAGTCCAAAACATTCATTGAATATTAACAACAACTCATCTGAAAGTCTCTGACAAAAACCACAATGAAGATGAGGATAGTCCAAAACATTCATTGAATATTAACAACAACTCATCTGAAAGTCTCTGACAAAAACAACAATGAAGATGAGGATAGTCCAAAACATTCATTGAATATTAACAACAACTCATCTGAAAGTCTCTGACAAAAACAACAATGAAGATGAGGATAGTCCAAAACATTCATTGAATATTAACAACAACTCATCTGAAAGTCTCTGACAAAAACAACAATGAAGATGAGGATAGTCCAAATCATTCATTGAATATTAACAACAACTCATTTGAAAGTCTCTGACAAAAACAACAACGAAGATGAGGATAGTCCAAAACATTCATTGAATATTAACAACAACTCATCTGAAAGTCTCTGACAAAAACAACAATGAAGATGAGGATAGTCCAAAACATTCATTGAATATTAACAACAACTCATCTGAAAGTCTCTGACAAAAACAACAATGAAGATGAGGATAGTCCAAAACATTCATTGAATATTAACAACAACTCATCTGAAAGTCTATGACAAAAACAACAATGAAGATGAGGATAGTCCAAAACATTCATTGAATATTAACAACAACTCATCTGAAAGTCTCTGACAAAAACAACAATGAAGATGAGGATAGTCCAAAACATTCATTGAATATTAACAACAACTCATCTGAAAGTCTATGACAAAAACAACAATGAAGATGAGGATAGTCCAAAACATTCATTGAATATTAACAACAACTCATCTGAAAGTCTCTGACAAAAACAACAATGAAGATGAGGATAGTCCAAAACATTCATTGAATATTAACAACAACTCATCTGAAAGTCTATGACAAAAACAACAATGAAGATGAGGATAGTCCAAAACATTCATTGAATATTAACAACAACTCATCTGAAAGTCTATGACAAAAACAACAATGAAGATGAGGATAGTCCAAAACATTCATTGAATATTAACAACAACTCATCTGAAAGTCTATGACAAAAACAACAATGAAGATGAGGATAGTCCAAATCATTCATTGAATATTAACAACAACTCATTTGAAAGTCTCTGACAAAAACAACAACGAAGATGAGGATAGTCCAAAACATTCATTGAATATTAACAACAACTCATCTGAAAGTCTCTGACAAAAACAACCATGAAGATGAGGATAGTCCAAAACATTCATTGAATATTAACAACAACTCATCTGAAAGTCTCTGAAAAAAACAACAATGAAGATGAGGATAGTCCAAAACATTCATTGAATATTAACAACAACTCATCTGAAAGTCTCTGACAAAAACAACAATGAAGATGAGGATAGTCCAAAACATTCATTGAATATTAACAACAACTCATCTGAAAGTCTCTGACAAAAACAACAATGAAGATGAGGATAGTCCAAAACATTCATTGAATATTAACAACAACTCATCTGAAAGTCTATGACAAAAACAACAATGAAGATGAGGATAGTCCAAAACATTCATTGAATATTAACAACAACTCATCTGAAAGTCTCTGACAAAAACAACAATGAAGATGAGGATAGTCCAAAACATTCATTGAATATTAACAACAACTCATCTGAAAGTCTATGACAAAAACAACAATGAAGATGAGGATAGTCCAAAACATTCATTGAATATTAACAACAACTCATCTGAAAGTCTCTGACAAAAACAACAATGAAGATGAGGATAGTCCAAATCATTCATTGAATATTAACAACAACTCATTTGAAAGTCTCTGACAAAAACAACAACGAAGATGAGGATAGTCCAAAACATTCATTGAATATTAACAACAACTCATCTGAAAGTCTCTGACAAAAACAACAATGAAGATGAGGATAGTCCAAAACATTCATTGAATATTAACAACAACTCATCTGAAAGTCTCTGACAAAAACAACAATGAAGATGAGGATAGTCCAAAACATTCATTGAATATTAACAACAACTCATCTGAAAGTCTATGACAAAAACAACAATGAAGATGAGGATAGTCCAAAACATTCATTGAATATTAACAACAACTCATTTGAAAGTCTCTGACAAAAACAACAATGAAGATGAGGATAGTCCAAAACATTCATTGAATATTAACAACAACTCATCTGAAAGTCTCTGACAAAAACAACAATGAAGATGAGGATAGTCCAAAACATTCATTGAATATTAACAACAACTCATCTGAAAGTCTATGACAAAAACAACAATGAAGATGAGGATAGTCCAAAACATTCATTGAATATTAACAACAACTCATCTGAAAGTCTCTGACAAAAACAACAATGAAGATGAGGATAGTCCAAAACATTCATTGAATATTAACAACAACTCATCTGAAAGTCTATGACAAAAACAACAATGAAGATGAGGATAGTCCAAAACATTCATTGAATATTAACAACAACTCATTTGAAAGTCTCTGACAAAAACAACAATGAAGATGAGGATAGTCCAAAACATTCATTGAATATTAACAACAACTCATCTGAAAGTCTCTGACAAAAACAACAATGAAGATGAGGATAGTCCAAAACATTCATTGAATATTAACAACAACTCATCTGAAAGTCTATGACAAAAACAACAATGAAGATGAGGATAGTCCAAAACATTCATTGAATATTAACAACAACTCATCTGAAAGTCTCTGACAAAAACAACAATGAAGATGAGGATAGTCTAAAACATTCATTGAATATTAACAACAACTCATCTGAAAGTCTATGACAAAAACAACAATGAAGATTTGGATAGTCCAAAACATTCATTGAATATTAACAACAACTCATTTGAAAGTCTCTGACAAAAACAACCATGAAGATGAGGATAGTCCAAAACATTCATCGAATATTAACAACAACTCATCTGAAAGTCTCTGACAAAAACAACCATGAAGATGGGGATAGTCCAAAACATTCATTGAATATTAACAACAACTCATCTGAAAGTCTCTGACAAAAACAACAATGAAGATGAGGATAGTCCAAAACATTCATTGAATATAACTGGATAGTCCAAAACATTCATTGAATATTAACAACAACCTCATCTGAAAGTCTATGACAAAAACAACAATGAAGATGAGGATAGTCCAAAACATTCATTGAATATTAACAACAACTCATCTGAAAGTCTCTAAAACATTCATTGAATATTAACAACAACTCATCTGAAAGTCTCTGACAAAAACAACAATGAAGATGAGGATAGTCTAAAACATTCATTGAATATTAACAACAACTCATCTGAAAGTCTCTGACAAAAACAACAATGAAGATGAGGATAGTCCAAAACATTCATTGAATATTAACAACAACTCATTTGAAAGTCTCTGACAAAAACAACAATGAAGATGAGGATAGTCCAAAACATTCATTGAATATTAACAACAACTCATTTGAAAGTCTCTGACAAAAACAACAACGAAGATGAGGATAGTCCAAAACATTCATTGAATATTAACAACAACTCATTTGAAAGTCTCTGACAAAAACAACAATGAAGATGAGGATAGTCCAAAACATTCATTGAATATTAACAACAACTCATCTGAAAGTCTCTGACAAAAACCACAATGAAGATGAGGATAGTCCAAAACATTCATTGAATATTAACAACAACTCATCTGAAAGTCTCTGACAAAAACAACAATGAAGATGAGGATAGTCCAAAACATTCATTGAATATTAACAACAACTCATCTGAAAGTCTCTGACAAAAACAACAATGAAGATGAGGATAGTCCAAAACATTCATTGAATATTAACAACAACTCATCTGAAAGTCTCTGACAAAAACAACAATGAAGATGAGGATAGTCCAAATCATTCATTGAATATTAACAACAACTCATTTGAAAGTCTCTGACAAAAACAACAACGAAGATGAGGATAGTCCAAAACATTCATTGAATATTAACAACAACTCATCTGAAAGTCTCTGACAAAAACAACAATGAAGATGAGGATAGTCCAAAACATTCATTGAATATTAACAACAACTCATCTGAAAGTCTCTGACAAAAACAACAATGAAGATGAGGATAGTCCAAAACATTCATTGAATATTAACAACAACTCATCTGAAAGTCTATGACAAAAACAACAATGAAGATGAGGATAGTCCAAAACATTCATTGAATATTAACAACAACTCATCTGAAAGTCTCTGACAAAAACATCAATGAAGATGAGGATAGTCCAAAACATTCATTGAATATTAACAACAACTCATCTGAAAGTCTATGACAAAAACAACAATGAAGATGAGGATAGTCCAAAACATTCATTGAATATTAACAACAACTCATCTGAAAGTCTCTGACAAAAACAACAATGAAGATGAGGATAGTCCAAAACATTCATTGAATATTAACAACAACTCATCTGAAAGTCTATGACAAAAACAACAATGAAGATGAGGATAGTCCAAAACATTCATTGAATATTAACAACAACTCATCTGAAAGTCTATGACAAAAACAACAATGAAGATGAGGATAGTCCAAAACATTCATTGAATATTAACAACAACTCATCTGAAAGTCTATGACAAAAACAACAATGAAGATGAGGATAGTCCAAATCATTCATTGAATATTAACAACAACTCATTTGAAAGTCTCTGACAAAAACAACAACGAAGATGAGGATAGTCCAAAACATTCATTGAATATTAACAACAACTCATCTGAAAGTCTCTGACAAAAACAACCATGAAGATGAGGATAGTCCAAAACATTCATTGAATATTAACAACAACTCATCTGAAAGTCTCTGAAAAAAACAACAATGAAGATGAGGATAGTCCAAAACATTCATTGAATATTAACAACAACTCATCTGAAAGTCTCTGACAAAAACAACAATGAAGATGAGGATAGTCCAAAACATTCATTGAATATTAACAACAACTCATCTGAAAGTCTCTGACAAAAACAACAATGAAGATGAGGATAGTCCAAAACATTCATTGAATATTAACAACAACTCATCTGAAAGTCTATGACAAAAACAACAATGAAGATGAGGATAGTCCAAAACATTCATTGAATATTAACAACAACTCATCTGAAAGTCTCTGACAAAAACAACAATGAAGATGAGGATAGTCCAAAACATTCATTGAATATTAACAACAACTCATCTGAAAGTCTATGACAAAAACAACAATGAAGATGAGGATAGTCCAAAACATTCATTGAATATTAACAACAACTCATCTGAAAGTCTCTGACAAAAACAACAATGAAGATGAGGATAGTCCAAATCATTCATTGAATATTAACAACAACTCATTTGAAAGTCTCTGACAAAAACAACAACGAAGATGAGGATAGTCCAAAACATTCATTGAATATTAACAACAACTCATCTGAAAGTCTCTGACAAAAACAACAATGAAGATGAGGATAGTCCACAACATTCATTGAATATTAACAACAACTCATCTGAAAGTCTCTGACAAAAACAACAATGAAGATGAGGATAGTCCAAAACATTCATTGAATATTAACAACAACTCATCTGAAAGTCTATGACAAAAACAACAATGAAGATGAGGATAGTCCAAAACATTCATTGAATATTAACAACAACTCATTTGAAAGTCTCTGACAAAAACAACAATGAAGATGAGGATAGTCCAAAACATTCATTGAATATTAACAACAACTCATCTGAAAGTCTCTGACAAAAACAACAATGAAGATGAGGATAGTCCAAAACATTCATTGAATATTAACAACAACTCATCTGAAAGTCTATGACAAAAACAACAATGAAGATGAGGATAGTCCAAAACATTCATTGAATATTAACAACAACTCATCTGAAAGTCTCTGACAAAAACAACAATGAAGATGAGGATAGTCTAAAACATTCATTGAATATTAACAACAACTCATCTGAAAGTCTATGACAAAAACAACAATGAAGATTTGGATAGTCCAAAACATTCATTGAATATTAACAACAACTCATTTGAAAGTCTCTGACAAAAACAACCATGAAGATGAGGATAGTCCAAAACATTCATCGAATATTAACAACAACTCATCTGAAAGTCTCTGACAAAAACAACCATGAAGATGGGGATAGTCCAAAACATTCATTGAATATTAACAACAACTCATCTGAAAGTCTCTGACAAAAACAACAATGAAGATGAGGATAGTCCAAAACATTCATTGAATATTAACAACAACTCATCTGAAAGTCTATGACAAAAACAACAATGAAGATGAGGATAGTCCAAAACATTCATTGAATATTAACAACAACTCATCTGAAAGTCTCTGACAAAAACAACAATGAAGATGAGGATAGTCTAAAACATTCATTGAATATTAACAACAACTCATCTGAAAGTCTCTGACAAAAACAACAATGAAGATGAGGATAGTCCAAACCATTCATTGAATATTAACAACAACTCATTTGAAAGTCTCTGACAAAAACAACAATGAAGATGAGGATAGTCCAAAACATTCATTGAATATTAACAACAACTCATTTGAAAGTCTCTGACAAAAACAACAACGAAGATGAGGATAGTCCAAAACATTCATTGAATATTAACAACAACTCATTTGAAAGTCTCTGACAAAAACAACAATGAAGATGAGGATAGTCCAAAACATTCATTGAATATTAACAACAACTCATCTGAAAGTCTCTGACAAAAACCACAATGAAGATGAGGATAGTCCAAAACATTCATTGAATATTAACAACAACTCATCTGAAAGTCTCTGACAAAAACAACAATGAAGATGAGGATAGTCCAAAACATTCATTGAATATTAACAACAACTCATCTGAAAGTCTCTGACAAAAACAACAATGAAGATGAGGATAGTCCAAAACATTCATTGAATATTAACAACAACTCATCTGAAAGTCTCTGACAAAAACAACAATGAAGATGAGGATAGTCCAAATCATTCATTGAATATTAACAACAACTCATTTGAAAGTCTCTGACAAAAACAACAACGAAGATGAGGATAGTCCAAAACATTCATTGAATATTAACAACAACTCATCTGAAAGTCTCTGACAAAAACAACAATGAAGATGAGGATAGTCCAAAACATTCATTGAATATTAACAACAACTCATCTGAAAGTCTCTGACAAAAACAACAATGAAGATGAGGATAGTCCAAAACATTCATTGTATATTAACAACAACTCATCTGAAAGTCTCTTACAAAAACAACAATGAAGATGAGGATAGTCCAAAACATTCATTGAATATTAACAACAACTCATCTGAAAGTCTCTGACAAAAACAACAACGAAGATGAGGATAGTCCAAAACATTCATTGAATATTAACAACAACTCATCTGAAAGTCTCTGACAAAAACCACAATGAAGATGAGGATAGTCCAAAACATTCATTGAATATTAACAACAACTCATCTGAAAGTCTCTGACAAAAACAACAATGAAGATGAGGATAGTCCAAAACATTCATTGAATATTAACAACAACTCATCTGAAAGTCTCTGACAAAAACAACAATGAAGATGAGGATAGTCCAAAACATTCATTGAATATTAACAACAACTCATCTGAAAGTCTCTGACAAAAACAACAATGAAGATGAGGATAGTCCAAATCATTCATTGAATATTAACAACAACTCATCTGAAAGTCTCTGACAAAAACAACAACGAAGATGAGGATAGTCCAAAACATTCATTGAATATTAACAACAACTCATCTGAAAGTCTCTGACAAAAACAACAATGAAGATGAGGATAGTCCAAAACATTCATTGAATATTAACAACAACTCATCTGAAAGTCTCTGACAAAAACAACAATGAAGATGAGGATAGTCCAAAACATTCATTGTATATTAACAACAACTCATCTGAAAGTCTCTTACAAAAACAACAATGAAGATGAGGATAGTCCAAAACATTCATTGAATATTAACAACAACTCATCTGAAAGTCTCTGACAAAAACAACAACGAAGATGAGGATAGTCCAAAACATTCATTGAATATTAACAACAACTCATCTGAAAGTCTCTGACAAAAACCACAATGAAGATGAGGATAGTCCAAAACATTCATTGAATATTAACAACAACTCATCTGAAAGTCTCTGACAAAAACAACAATGAAGATGAGGATAGTCCAAAACATTCATTGAATATTAACAACAACTCATCTGAAAGTCTCTGACAAAAACAACAATGAAGATGAGGATAGTCCAAAACATTCATTGAATATTAACAACAACTCATCGTAAAGTCTCTGACAAAAACAACAATGAAGATGAGGATAGTCCAAATCATTCATTGAATATTAACAACAACTCATTTGAAAGTCTCTGACAAAAACAACAATGAAGATGAGGATAGTCCAAAACATTCATTGTATATTAACAACAACTCATCTGAAAGTCTCTTACAAAAACAACAATGAAGATGAGGATAGTCCAAAACATTCATTGAATATTAACAACAACTCATCTGAAAGTCTCTGACAAAAACAACAATGAAGAAGAGGATAGTCCAAAACATTCATTGAATATTAACAACAATTCATCTGAAAGTCTCTTACAAAAACAACCATGAAGATGAGGATAGTCCAAATCATTCATTGAATATTAACAACAATTCATCTGAAAGTCTCTTACAAAAACAACCATGAAGATGAGGATAGTCCAAAACATTCATTGAATATTAACAACAATTCATCTGAAAGTCTCTTACAAAAACAACCATGAAGATGAGGATAGTCCAAAACATTCATTGAATATTAACAACAATTCATCTGAAAGTCTCTTACAAAAACAACCATGAAGATGAGGATAGTCCAAAACATTCATTGTATATTAACAACAACGCATCTGAAAGTCTCTGACAAAAACAACCATGAAGATGAGGATAGTCCAAAACATTCATTGAATATTAACAACAACTCATCTGAAAGTCTCTGACAAAAACAACAATGAAGATGAGGATAGTCCAAAACATTCATTGAATATTAACAACAATTCATCTGAAAGTCTCTGACAAAAACAACAATGAAGATGAGGATAGTCCAAAACATTCATTGTATATTAACAACAACTCATCTGAAAGTCTCTGACAAAAACAACCATGAAGATGAGGATAGTCCAAAACATTCATTGAATATTAACAACAACTCATCTGAAAGTCTCTGACAAAAACAACAATGAAGATGAGGATATTTCAAAACCTTTATTCAGTTTTGTCTTGTCTGTCCATGCGTATAAATTCACTGTTTCCACGTATCTTATTATTGAAGGAATCAATGAAATCGAGACCTTTGCTTGCGGTCATTTGAAATGTATATTTGATGTTTTCCGGGATTAGTCAGTGACTAAATTGGCCGGTTGGCGAAATGAGACATGTCAAAATCCGAAAACCTTTCAGTAAAATTCACTCATCTGTAAAGCTATGACCTTTACTGACCATTCCCTCGAATACGATATCGGCGTATTGAACAAAGGTCAGTCATTTATCACCCACTATTAGATTAATATTCATCTTATAGAATTTTACAAACTTAGGTATATTTATTAAAGATCATCTGAGAATGGCTGTTTCCATGGTTGAATAAGTGATCTTAAAAATCTACGCAATAAATCTGTGTTATAACAAAATGTGTAAGAGTTTATTATTATTTATATCCATGGAATTTTCACACCAGAAACAATTGATGGTTTTCACTGTCATCAAGAGACAGAATGTCTCCTCTGTTGTCCAAGACCGTAGTAGCTTTCACTGATTGGATATTTTTGATCATTCTTCCAATTTCAAATTACTGTTGCCTTTTTGTCTAACATGTGGAATCAGTTCCAAATGTTTTCGGTAACGTTTATGTATGTCTCAGACATTTTACTTTATGATTCCCGGGAATGGAAATATCCTTCATTTGATTTTTATTTTCTTCTTGCATCAATTCGGACATTTGGTCTGAATTAGTATATCCGTCTATTTTCGTCTATATTCGGTCAAATGGCTTCGATTGGTTGATCCAATCTTCTTTCCTAAGTTCCGTATGCTAACTGGTTGATCCAATCTTCTTGGCTATATCCAATCTTTTGTCTAGATTATCCGTTATTTCGTTATCCTCTAGATCCCGTCTAGTTCTGCTTGCCTTGATCCGATTTTCTTGTCTGGAGAGGGCATCAACATAATATAAATAATTGCAATCTTACTTTATATTTTTGAAATTTTGTCCATTTCTGGAATATTCTTTTAGAGGTGCTGTAAATTCTACGATCGTGTGCCAAAACGCTAGATACGCGGCGCGGTGCATGTCTTTAAGTTTTGTCATAAACTTCAATGTTTTCTTCTCTTAAATTCTAATCTTCTTCTATTGTCCTGTTTAAGAAGGGTCCTGAGTATCTCGCATTTGAAGACTATTTTTTAAATTTATATCTGAATTAATAATCGTTTCGTTTTAATCTTCTCGATTATTTATTGGCGAGATTTTCTTTGATTTCGTGATTGGATCTTCTTCGTTTTCTTTTAAGTGTAGTTGAATTCGTTTTTTTTTTCATCACTAACCTTACACATTTCAGGATTCTGAGTGAAACTTTAACTGTCCAGATGCACAGTTCTCAGGCTAAAACTGTTCCTGCTCTGTCGTGCTTACTTTTATTTTTTTAACTGCATTCATTTTCACCCGTTTTTTCTATTTTATTTTTGATGCAATTATTCTGCATATATTTACTAGCCTTGTCTAACACAAATACACAACTTCTTCTTCAATTCTAAATTAAAAGAATTCCTAAAATTATTTTTGCGTATAAACGTTCGTCAAATATTATTTCAATTTATATATGCGCAAATTAGAAACCATTTTCACTTAAATTTGAACTTTATTCCTCATTGGCAAATGTGGTCGCCCTAAAGCTTTCTAATAATCTTTTGTAGGCTCTTGGGATAAGGAATTGGTTTCCTCTGTTCAAGTATCCTCTGCGTAAGCATGTTCCTTACTCTTCATTTGTCAGTTTGTTCTTCAGGTCTATATCTATGGTATTTTCATCATTCATCGATAGAATTGACAGGACACATTTAGTCACAGTGGATACATAGATGCGCAAAGACACTTAACAATGGACCCTATCGTGTATAGCTTATCATTTGCTTTCGATATAAGCTTAAAGAAAATATACGAAAAAAGACTGGTCAGTTTCTTCTTATGTAGCCAGGTAAATTGAATGTAAATCCATCACAACCCAACATAGGTAACCACTTGGGTGAAATGGGAAATTGGTCAGTCGACAATTGCTAAACGGATAAAAATGGGAAAAGGTTTGGTTTGGTTTGTTTTACAGCATATCAACCTCAATGCGTCATATAATGCCGACTGCTTTTTTTTTCTCCTGGTAATATTTTTGTTTTGTCAAAAATCCATCTCTGTTCATATTTTTTTTAAAAAACATGTACCTGTTAATATTTTTTTATCAAAAACTTATAGCTGTTAATATATTATTTTAAAAAACGTAGAGATGGCAACATTATTTATTCAAAAACGTATTATCAGAGGCCTTGCTGTTGGAAGTAGTTTATCGTCTTAGCCAAGACACGAATGTAGTTTATCGTCATGTCCAGGACACAGATATAGTTTATCGGCATACCCAGGACGTGGATGTAGTTTATCGTCTTACCCAGGAAGCGGATGTAGTTTATCGTCATGTCCAGGACACAGATATAGTTTATCGTCATACCCAGGGAGCAGATGTAGTTTATCGTCATATCCAGGACGCAGATATAGTTTATTGTCTTACCCAGGACGCGGATATAGTTTATTGTCTTATCCAGAACGTAGATATAGTTTATCGTCATACCCAGGGTACAGATGTAGTTCATCATTTTCCTAGGACGCGAATGTAGTTTATCGTCATACCCAGGTCGTGGATGTAGTTTATCGTCTTAAACAGGACGCGGATGTAGTTTATCGTCATACCCAGGGCGCGGATGAAGTTCATCGTCATACCGAGGAAGCGGATGTAGTTTATAGTCTTACCTACGACGTGAATGTAGTTTATCGTCTTACGCAGGACACGGATGTAGTTTATCGTCATACACAGGGCGCAGATGTAGTTTATCGTCATACCCAGGACGCGGATACAGTTTATCGTCTTCCCAGGACGCGGATGTAGTTTATCGTCATACCCAAAACGCAGTTGTAGTTTATTGTCTTACCCAGGACGCGGATGTAGTTTTTCGTCATACCCAGTGCGCCGATGTAGTTTATCGTATTACCCAGGACGCGGATGTAGTTTACCGTTATACCCAGGAAGCAGATGTAGATTATCGTCTTACCCAGGACGTGGATGTATTTATCGGCATGCCCAGGACGCGGATATAGTTTATCGTCATACCCAGGACGCCGATGTAGTTTATCATCTTACCCAGGACCCGGATGTAGTTTATCGTCATACCCAAGGCGCAGATGTAGTTTATCGTCATACGCAGTAACCGGATATAGTTTATCGTCTAAACCAAGACGAGGCTGTACTTTGTTGTCAAATCTAGAACGTGGATGTAGTTTATCGTCAGGTGGAGCATGTAGTTCATCGTTTTTCCGAGGACGCTGATGTAGTTTATCGTCATACCGTGGTTGCGGATGTAGTTTATCGTCATGCCCATGACGCGCATGTAGTTTATCGTCTTACCTAAGATGCTGACGTAGTTTATCGTCTTACCCAGGACGTGGATGTAGTTTATCGTCTTACGCAGCACCCGGATGTTTCTCGTCATACCGAGGGCACAAATATATTTCATCGTCTTTCCCAGGACGCTGATGTAGTTTATCGTCATACCCAGGACGCGGATGTACTTTATCGTCATACCCAGGACGCGGATGTAGATTATCGTCATACCCAGAGCGCAGATGTAGTTTATCGTCATACCCACGACTCGGATGTAGTGTATCGTCATACACAGGACGAGGATGTACTTTATCGTCATACCCAGGACGCGGATATAGTTTATCGTCTAACCGATGACGCGGATGTAGTTTATCATTTTAACCAGGACGTGGATGTAGTTTATCGTCTTACGAACGACCCAGGTGTAGTTTATCGTCATACACAGGGCGCAGATGTAGTTTATTGTCATACCCAGGACGCGGATATAGTTTATCGTCTTACCCAGGATGCGAATGTAGTTTATCGTCATACCCAGGGCGCAGATGTTTTTTTATGGTCATACCCAGGAGGCGGATATAGTTTATCGTCTTACCTAGAACGCGGATGTATTTTATTGTCATATCCAGAACGTGGATGTAGTTTATTCTCATACCCAGGGCACAGATGTAGTTCATCTTCTTTGCCAGGACGCGGATGTAGTTTATCGTCATACCCATGACGCGGATGTAGTTTATCGTCATACCCAGAACGCGGATGTATTTTATTGTCTTACCTCGGACGTGGATGTAGTTTATCGTCTTACCCAGGACGCGGATGTAGTTGATCGTCTTACCGAGGACGCGGATGTAGTTTATCGTCTAACGTAGGACGTGGATGTAGTTTATCGTCTTACGCTGGACCCAGATGTAGTTTATCGTCATACCCAGGGCGCATATGTAGTTTATCGTCATACCCATGACGCGGATACAGTTTGTCGTCTTAACCAGAATGCCGTTGTGGTTTTCGTCTTACCCAGGACGTGGATATAGTTTATCGCCTTACGCAGGACCAAAGTGTAGTTTATCGTCATACCCAGGAGGCAGATATAGTTTATTTTCATATCCAGTGCGCAGGATGTAGTTTATTGTCATACCCTGGACGCGGATGTAGTTTATCGTCATACCCTGGACGCGGATGTAGTTTATCGTCATACACATGACTCGGATGTAGTTTATCGTCATACCCAGGGCGCAGATGTAGTTTATCGTAATACACAGGACGCGGATGTAGTTTATCGTCTTACCCAGGACGTAGATATAATTTATCGTCTAACCTATGACGCGGATCTAGTTTATCGTCATACCCAGGAGGCGGTGTAGTTTATCTTCTTACCCAGGACTGGGATGTACTTTATCGGCATACCCAGGACGCGGATAAAATACATCGTCATACCCAGGACGCCGATGTAGTTTATCATCTTACCCAGGACGCGGATGTACTTTTTCGTCATACCCAGCACGCAGATATAGTTTATCGTCTTACGCAGGACGCGGATGTACTTTTTCGTCATACCCAGCACGCAGATATAGTTTATCGTCATACCTAGGACGCAGATGTACTTTTACCGTCTTACCCAGAACGCGGATGTAGTTTATCGTCATACTCAGGACGCGGATGTAGTTTATCGTCTTACCCATGATGGGGATGTAATTTATCGTCTGATGCAGGACCCAGATGTAGTTTATCTTCATATCCAAGGCGCAGATTTCGTTTATCGTCATACCCAGCACGCGGATATAGTTTATCGTCATACCCAGGACGCGGATGTAGTTTATCGTCATACGCAGGGCGCAGATGTAGTTTATCGTCATACCCAGTAACCGGATATAGTTTATCGTCTTAGCCAGGACGCGTATGTATGTTATCGTCATACCCAGCACGCGGATGTAGTTTATCCGCATACCCAGGACGCGGATATAGTTTATCTTCTTACCCAGGACCCGGATATATTTTATTGTCATATCCAGAACGTGGATGTAGTTTATCGTCATACCCAGGACGCGGATGTAGTTTATCGTCATTCCCAGGACGCGGATATAGTTTATCTTCTTACCAAGGACCCGGATGTATTTTATTGCCATATCCAGAACGTGGATGTAGTTTATCGTCATACCCAGGGCACAGATGTAGTTCATCGTCATACACAGGACGTGGATGCAGTTTATCGTCTTACACAGGACGCAGATGTAGTTTATCGTCATACACAGGACGTGGATGCAGCTTATCGTCATATCCAGGGCGCAGATGTAGTTCATGGTCATACCCAAGGCGCAGTTGTATTTTATCTTCATACCCAGGACGCCGATGTATTTCATCGTCATACCAAGGGCGCAGATGTAGTTTATCGTCTTACTCAGGATGCGGATGTAGTTTATCATCATACCCAGGATGTGTGTGTAGTTTATCGTCATACCCAGAACGCGTACGTATTTTATCGTCATACCCAGGACGTAGATGTAGTTTATCATCATACCCTGAACGTGGATGTAGCTTATCGTCATACCCTGGGTACAGATGTAATTTATCGTCTTACCCGGAACTCGGATGTAGTTTATCGTCATACCCAGGACCCCGATGTAATTTATTGTCGTATCCAGGAAAGGATGTAGTTTATTTTCATCCACAGGATGTGGATGTATTTTATCGTCATACCCAGGACCCGGTTGTAGTTTATCGTCATACCCAGGATGCAGATGTAGTTTACCGTCTTACCCAGGACGCAGATGTAGTTTATCGTCATACCCAGTGCGCCGATGTAGTTTATCGTCTTACCCAGGACGCGGATGTATTTTATCGTCATACCCAAATCGCGGATGTAGTTTATCGTCTTACTCAGAACGTGGATGTAATTTATCGTCATACCCAAGACGCGGATGTAGTTTATCTTCATACCCAATGCGCCGATGTAGTTTATCGTTTTCCCCGGATGTGGATGCATTTTATCATCATACCCTGGACGTGGGTGTATTTTACCGTCATACCCAGGGCGCAGATGTAGTTTATCGTCATAACCGGGAGGCGGATGTATGTTATCGTCATACCCAGGACGCAGAGGTATTTTATCTTCATACCCATAACGCGGATATAGTTTATGTTCTTACCCAGGACCCGGATGTATTTTATTGCCATATCCAGAACGTGGATGTAGTTTATCGTCATACCCAGGATGCGGCTGTAGTTTATCGTCATACCCAGGACGCGGATATAGTTTATCGTCATACCCAGGACGTGGATGTAGTTTATCGTCATACCCAGGACGCGCATGTAGTTTATCGTCTTACCCAGGACGCGGATGTAGTTTATCGTCATACCCAAGACGCGCATGTAGTTTATCGTCTTAAACAGGACGCGGATGTAGTTTTTCGTCATACTCAATGCGCAGCTGTATTTTATCGTCATACCCCGGACGCCGATGTAGTTTATCGTCTTTCCCAGGACGCGGATACTTTATCGTCATACCCAGGACGCAGATGTAGTTTATCGTCTTACCCACGACGCGGATGTAGTTTGTCGTCTTAACCAGAATGCCGTTGTGGTTTTCGTCTTACCCAGGACGTGGATATAGTTTATCGCCTTACGCAGGACCAGAGTGTAGTTTATCGTCATACCCAGGAGGCAGATATAGTTTATTTTCATATCCAGTGCGCAGGATGTAGTTTATTGTCATACCCTGGACGCGGATGTAGTTTATCGTCATACCCTGGACGCGGATGTAGTTTATCGTCATACACATGACTCGGATGTAGTTTATCGTCATACCCAGGGCGCAGATGTAGTTTATCGTAATACACAGGACGCGGATGTAGTTTATCGTCTTACCCAGGACGTAGATATAATTTATCGTCTAACCTATGACGCGGATCTAGTTTATCGTCATACCCAGGAGGCGGTGTAGTTTATCTTCTTACCCAGGACTGGGATGTACTTTATCGGCATACCCAGGACGCGGATAAAATACATCGTCATACCCAGGACGCCGATGTAGTTTATCATCTTACCCAGGACGCGGATGTACTTTTTCGTCATACCCAGCACGCAGATATAGTTTATCGTCTTACGCAGGACGCGGATGTACTTTTTCGTCATACCCAGCACGCAGATATAGTTTATCGTCATACCTAGGACGCAGATGTACTTTTACCGTCTTACCCAGAACGCGGATGTAGTTTATCGTCATACTCAGGACGCAGATGTAATTAATCGTCATACACAAGACGTTGATGTAGTTTATCGTCTTACCTAGGACGCGGATGTAGTTTATCGTCTTACCCATGATGGGGATGTAATTTATCGTCTGATGCAGGACCCAGATGTAGTTTATCTTCATATCCAAGGCGCAGATTTCGTTTATCGTCATACCCAGCACGCGGATATAGTTTATCGTCATACCCAGGACGCGGATGTAGTTTATCGTCATACGCAGGGTGCAGATGTAGTTTATCGTCATACCCAGTAACCGGATATAGTTTATCGTCTTAGCCAGGACGCGTATGTATGTTATCGTCATACCCAGCACGCGGATGTAGTTTATCCGCATACCCAGGACGCGGATATAGTTTATCTTCTTACCCAGGACCCGGATATATTTTATTGTCATATCCAGAACGTGGATGTAGTTTATCGTCATACCCAGGACGCGGATGTAGTTTATCGTCATTCCCAGGACGCGGATATAGTTTATCTTCTTACCAAGGACCCGGATGTATTTTATTGCCATATCCAGAACGTGGATGTAGTTTATCGTCATACCCAGGGCACAGATGTAGTTCATCGTCATACACAGGACGTGGATGCAGTTTATCGTCTTACACAGGACGCAGATGTAGTTTATCGTCATACACAGGACGTGGATGCAGCTTATCGTCATATCCAGGGCGCAGATGTAGTTCATGGTCATACCCAAGGCGCAGTTGTATTTTATCTTCATACCCAGGACGCCGATGTATTTCATCGTCATACCAAGGGCGCAGATGTAGTTTATCGTCTTACTCAGGATGCGGATGTAGTTTATCATCATACCCAGGATGTGTGTGTAGTTTATCGTCATACCCAGGACGCGTACGTATTTTATCGTCATACCCAGGACGTAGATGTAGTTTATCATCATACCCTGAACGTGGATGTAGCTTATCGTCATACCCTGGGTACAGATGTAATTTATCGTCTTACCCGGAACTCGGATGTAGTTTATCGTCATACCCAGGACCCCGATGTAATTTATTGTCGTATCCAGGAAAGGATGTAGTTTATTTTCATCCCCAGGATGTGGATGTATTTTATCGTCATACCCAGGACCCGGTTGTAGTTTATCGTCATACCCAGGATGCAGATGTAGTTTACCGTCTTACCCAGGACGCAGATGTAGTTTATCGTCATACCCAGTGCGCCGATGTAGTTTATCGTCTTACCCAGGACGCGGATGTATTTTATCGTCATACCCAAATCGCGGATGTAGTTTATCGTCTTACTCAGAACGTGGATGTAATTTATCGTCATACCCAAGACGCGGATGTAGTTTATCTTCATACCCAATGCGCCGATGTAGTTTATCGTTTTCCCCGGATGTGGATGCATTTTATCATCATACCCTGGACGTGGGTGTATTTTACCGTCATACCCAGGGCGCAGATGTAGTTTATCGTCATAACCGGGAGGCGGATGTATGTTATCGTCATACCCAGGACGCAGAGGTATTTTATCTTCATACCCATAACGCGGATATAGTTTATGTTCTTACCCAGGACCCGGATGTATTTTATTGCCATATCCAGAACGTGGATGTAGTTTATCGTCATACCCAGGATGCGGCTGTAGTTTATCGTCATACCCAGGACGCGGATATAGTTTATCGTCATACCCAGGACGTGGATGTAGTTTATCGTCATACCCAGGACGCGCATGTAGTTTATCGTCTTACCCAGGACGCGGATGTAGTTTATCGTCATACCCAAGACGCGCATGTAGTTTATCGTCTTAAACAGGACGCGGATGTAGTTTTTCGTCATACTCAATGCGCAGCTGTATTTTATCGTCATACCCCGGACGCCGATGTAGTTTATCGTCTTTCCCAGGACGCGGATACTTTATCGTCATACCCAGGACGCAGATGTAGTTTATCGTCTTACCCACGACGCGGATGTAGTTTATCGTCTTACCCAGGACGCGGATGTAATTTATCGTCATACCCAGTGCGCCGATGTAGTTTATCGTCTTACCCACGACGCGGATGTAGTTTATCATCATACCCAGGGCGCAGATGTAGTTTATCGTCTTACCCAGGACTCGGATTTAGTATATCATCATACACAGCACGCTGATATAGTTTATTGTCATACCCAGGACGCCTGAGAAAAGTTTTTAAAATTAGAACATGAACTAAAATACCAACGGGCGAGACGCTCTTATTTTAATGAGATCAACCAGCAAATAGCGTCTATTCTAATGCAACTGAACATCCTACTAGGATTTATTAAACTGGTCAACACGATTTTTGGTGCCAAGAAACAAAACACTTTATTTGGATAATTTAGTGGTGCTGATTCCAAAAATGACCTTAGTTTTCATGGTTACCTACTATTTTTGCTGTACAGAAATAAGATCAATTTACGATCTTGGCTGATCGCAAAATTTAATTAATAAAGGTCGTACAAACCCATCAAATTTCCGGTAGGCCGAACAATTTATGTCAGTCACCTGAAATAAACTATTTTTATGAGAAAAAATTTTTTTGAATCAACATTTTAAAAATAGAAGTACCGAATGTTTCCACTTTATCGACAAAGTAACTGATAAACTTTGTCAGTATTACACTTTAGTATACCTGATAATTAAGGTGACATGAAAATAAATGAAACACTAAAATCTGTTTGATATTCATAAATTTATTCCATCTCTTTTTCGTCCTGGGTAAGATGTTAAACTACATCCAGCAGCAAGGCCTCTGATCAGGAGGTTCTGAGGAGCGTGGAACCACCTCTTAATTGCTGGTGTTCCCAGGTCCACACTGACCCAGGATGGTAGCAACTGTCAAGGTCCCAGCTATGGGAAAATAGTTAACTATTACAAGCAATACTTTTTGGGGAATAAAACTATTACCAGCAATAGAATTTTGAAGGAAAAATATTACCAGAAACAGATTTTTCACAAAACAAAATATTACCAGAAATAAAAAAATTGTCGGCATTAAATAATCCATTGAGGTTGATATGCCGTTAAACAAAATAAACCAAACCAATCTAAACCAAAGAATATATATTCTATTCATATGAAGGTATCCTCAAAATGTTGTCGGCATTAAATAACCCATTGAGGTTGATATGCCGTAAGATAAAATAAACCAAACCAATCTAAACCAAAGAATACATATTCTATTCATACGGATCTATCCTAAAAATGTTGTCGGCATTAAATAACCCATTGAGGTTGATATGCCGTAAAACAAAATAAACCAAACCAATTTAAACCAAAGAATACATATTCTATTCATACGAATCTATCCTAAAAATGTTGTCGGCATTAAATAACCCATTATGGTTTATATGCCGTAAAACAAAATAAACCAAACCAATCTAAACCAAAGAATACATATTCTATTCATACGAATCTATCCTAAAAATGTTGTCGGCATTAAATAACCCATTGGGGTTGATATGCCGTAAAACAAAATAAACCAAACCAATTTAAACCAAAGAATACATATTCTATTCATACGAATCTATCCTAAAAATGTTGTCGGCATTAAATAACCCATTGAGGTTGATATGCCGTAAAACAAAATAAACCAAACCAATCTAAACCAAAGAATACATATTCTATTCATACGAATCTATCCTAAAAATATTGTCAGCATTAAATAACCCATTGAGGTTGACATCCCGTAAAACAAAATAAACCAAACTAAACCAAAGCCATCGCTTTTATCCCTTCACTACAAAAGGAAACCAAGCACATTGAGAGCATTTTGTTTTCACAGTTGGAAAGAAACTCCAACTAAAGACATTCCAATTGAATGCACCTATTTCATTGTACATGATACTGCTGGACTATCAAAAGGGACTTAAATAACATTGAACATGGCAGACAAACAAGAAAGAGAAAATTTTTACCATAATTCTTATGTTCACGAAGGTTTTTTTTCTGCTGTTAGTTTATTAAATGATTTGATGAAAATACTTGTTGGTCTTTGTATATTCAATCGAGTTATTTTTAAAGACTTAGGGTCTGATTGTTATTGTAAAAATAGTATTTATCAATTTTTCAATATTTGTTGGTTTAAATAAGAAGTGAGAGGTTTTTGCGACTTCATTTTGAGAAATATTGCCATTGGTCAATATCATATATATAGAAAACAAAGGAAAAAGTGTTTTTTCCCCCAAAATAAGGCATTTCTTTACAGCAAAAACGGTAGCTAACCAAGTATAGTCATTTTCAGATACTTCGCCCTCAAATTAGCTAAAAAGATGTTTGGTGTCTCAACACCATTTCAAAAACTCTTTTTTTTTGTTGACCAGTGTTATCGGTGGATGTAATCTTAATAAGATACGCAGATGAGACTACAGTGCTGTTCGATAAAAGTGACTCACCTGATTTTTTTTTTTGCTAAATGTTCTCTTCTCTGATGAAACGAAAGTTGAGCTAAATTCAAAGGGTAAGCGATCTAAAATCCGAAGAAGCTTTGAAAGCTCTTTGAATTTAGCAGTAAGTACTGTCAAGCATCCGTTCAGTATAATGTTCTGGGGATGCTTTTCTTTTCATGGAACTGGTTTCTTAAAACCTATTGAAAAGACCCTCAGGAGCGAGCAGTACAAGAGAATTTTAGAGTCTTGTCTGCCCCCTTCTGCTGAACGGGTGCAAATCGACCCCACCAAGCTCATTTTTATGCAGGATAACGCTCCCTGTCACAAATCAAAATTGATGAAGGAATACTTTGATGAGAAGCAGGTGAGAGTTATGACATGGCTGCCCCAATCTCCTGACCTCAACCCCATAGAAAACTTATGGAGCATTATAAAGTACAGGCTCTCGAGAAAGCAGTTGAGCAACAAAGAGGATTTGATTGTAAATTTCATATCCGAATGGAATTCAATGCTTGGAGAAGAGATTTGCCAGAACCTAATCAAGTCAATGCCAAAAAGAGTTGAAAAGGTTATTCAAAATAAAGGAGGACCCATAGATTATTAAATATTTCGAACTATATTACCTATTATAAATAAATTATACCTCTATTATTCTTTATTTGAAGCTGTTCGGTTTCTATTGACTACTAGTTGCAGGAAATAAGTGAGTCACTTTTTTTTACACAGAGTTTTTCCCTAAATCTCATCCATATCCAAAATTATAATTATCAATAGAATAACTTAGGGTGAGTAAACTTTTTTACTAGCTGGTCGGGAAGGGGTCTTTATATTAGTAAGATTAATAATTTTACCCCAAAAACAAGAGGCGAAAAGATTTTTAAGTAAAAAATCAGGTGAGTCACTTTTATCGAACAGCACCGTATTTATGGCCAAATAGGACTTCATAGACAGGGTAGTAGAACCTGGTGAGACCAAAGGACTAATCATCAACTGTAAGAAGATAGAAAGTATGATCATCTAGAAGAAAAAAGTCCCACGATGCGAGTTACAAATTGGAGAGATAAACATCAAGCAGGTGAAGAGGTTTAAATATCTGCGAAGCATTTTAACAGATGATGGAAAATGTGACACCGAGATCCGAAGTACACATTAGACTAGCGAAAGAATCATTCCAAACGCTAAGTAAGGTGCTGAAGAAACGGGAACATTTAGTTAGAAACAAAGAAAAGGGCGCGGATTACGATGGGCTATCCGTCCTCTTATTTGGCAGTGAATGTTGGACAATCTTTCCCCAAGGATGAGGAAGAAACTAAAGGCAGCCGAAATGTGGTTCTAGCGAATGATGCTCTGAATTCCATGGACGGAGGGGGTAAGTAACAAGGAAGTCTTAAAGAAAATGGCAACAGAAAGACCACTTCCACTGACAATCAGGAAAAGAGAGCGGAAATTCCTTGGACACATAATGAGGAAAGAGGGCTTGGAAAACTTAACCCGTAAGGCGGTATATTGAGGTCAACTGCGGCAACTGTATTAGAGGATAGAAAATGTGACACCGAGATCCGAAGTACGCATTGGACTAGTGAAAAAAACATTCCAAAAGCTAAGCAAGGTGCTGAGAAATGAAAAAATCCATTAGAAACAAAGAAAAAATACTGGATTGCTATATGATATCCATTCTCTTAGATGACAGTGAAATCCTAATGGATGAGGAAAAAACTAGAGGCAGCAGAAATGTGGTTCTACAGAAGGATATTGAGAATTATTTGGACAGAGTGAGTAAGCAACTAGGAAGTCTTAAAGAAAATGGCAACAGAAAGAACGCTTCTACTCAGAAACAAGAAAATAGAGAGCTGAAATTCCTTTGAAGGATGGAGTGCTTGGAAAATTTAACCTTCATTGAGCATATACAGTATCCATTCTCTTATATGACAGTGAAAGGTAGACAAACTCCTAATGGAGAAAGAACACTCCTATTCAGAATCTGGAAAAGAGAGATGAAATTCCTTAGATGCATAATGAGGAAGGAGGGCTTTGAATGCCGTCAAGAAGGAGGACACATACGCAAATTGCTCCGTGGAGGAGAGAACAAGACGGAGCAGCTGTGAAAACGTGACTTCAAATTCAGCAAGAACTTCAACTTTACTAACAATTCGAGGGGAAATACAGAAATCCAAACCTCTGGAAAAAAACTACAATGTCTATGTCGGTGAGATTGTTATTATACAGATAATTTTTACACATATATTATTGGAGAGACTTATGAAACATGAGACGGTTGATGTAATTATTATCTTTAGCAAAAGTTTCCGTTTCGAGATTTAATCTGCTTTCAGCTAGATATTTCGAAAAAAAATCTCTGAGACAGCACACAAGTTTGTCTCTCTACCAATTGAACGTGACATGGTCGCATGGCGTCACGTTCAATATGAAACTATTAAAACTTTGAAAACCCGTAACGACATTCATATCACCCAACCAGATAAGGGTGCGCATTCTGAACAAAATTGACTATGTTGATAAGATGAATGTCATTCTAGGAGATACGACAAAATTGCGGTTAATCGGTCCGTCCTCATCTTATGACTGTACTTATAAATCTGAATTAAAACTAAAAAAAAAAAACCGGTTGTTGGAGGTGTATAAGAATAATTTTATTTGCAAAGACACCTACAACCGAATTAGACCTGCAGGTTCCCAACGACCTAGACTTTACGGGTGGCCGAATATCCATAAAAATAATGTGCCTCTTCGACCCATTCTATTCATGATGGGTTCAGCACAAGACAGCACGCGTTGGCTAAATGGTTAGCAGAGCTGATAAAACCTGTGTCCGATTAATTCTCATCCTATTGTGTATCAAAAATCGTTTACCTTTTCAGAGTTTATTAGAAATTGTACAATAAATTCTAATCACAAGATTTGGGTTTCATTAGACATCGTAAGTCTTTACACTAATGTCTCCTTACAAGAGACTACACAGATATGTGTTGATGCGCTCTATAGAGGTTGCCTGGTTCCTCCCTCCATTCCAGAGACTTTATTTTTAGAGTTCCTGAAATTAGCAACAGAAGGGGTGGAATTTAGCTTGTATAATTATACACTCCCCCTTCCCCAAAAAACAGATATTTTGCCGATGTGGCAAAATGTGTTCAATGCCACACGCTACAATGTGGTCGCGATCCAGGAGCCGAATGCTTTCAAGCAACCAAAAAGTGCTCAACAGCGCCGGACCCACAATGACACCTATGGCAGCGCTTTCTAATATTAGTAGAAATAAGCTGAAAGTGTTGACTCTTTGACGGCTTTATTGTGATTTGAATGATGAGTTAATGTAGCCGGTGTATTTAAAAACATACACTGTGTGACAAAACACAAAATAATAATAATAATAATAATAATAATAATAATAATAATAATAATAATAATAATGAAAACCCGGCATGACAGAGTGGGCCAATATCTGCCCTGGAAAATTTGCAACTCCTATGGGAAGGAAACTGGAAGAAACTGGTATGAACACCACCCTGACCCGGTTACGGAGATAGGACCTGTTACAATTCTATGGGACTACGCAATGCACACTGACAGAACAAATCAAAGCCAACCGCCCAGACATTGTTATTAAAGACCACAAACAAAATAAGTGCCACCTTATTGATATGGCAGTCCCTGCAGACTGCAATGTATCTTTGAAGATATTCGAAAAACTGCCAAAATACAAGGACCTTGAAATAGAAATCTCAAAAATGTGGCACATGGGAACATCAACAATTCCTGTTGTAGTTGGAGCCCTTGGACTGGTTGGAAAAGATTCCAGTAGGCTGATTGAAGGGATCCCTGGAAGTCCAGGCCTAAAAGCGATACAAAAAATTGTTCTGACAAGTACAGCCCACACTTTACGAAGGGATTTATCTATGTAATTATTTTTTTATTTTATTTTATTTTTATTTTTCAGTGGAAAGTGTAATGATGCCATTTCTAAACTTAGGCCCCTGGGCGGGACCCGGAAAGAAATGTGTAAACGCCAGATATCAAAGGAAATAAATAATAATAATAATAACAATTACTATCAACAATAAGATCTCTTAAACTTAGTTTTGTTTAGCGCGAAGCAGTAGTCCGTAACTATCTTATAAGGACCCCGCTCAACGCACGAGTTAATCTTATTTCAAGATCAGCTTGTTTGATATTGCGCTACAGTAGGCTCCCGATTTACTAGGTTTAGTTAAGTCTGGCACAAGAATACTAGCTAAAAATCAGCTTTAATTCAAATTCTTCACAATGCGAAATTAATCTGTTATTCAAGTTGATTGTTTTCCATGTTTAGCTTCATGAAAAAAACAAGAGTTGTCTTCAGCATAAACGCCTTCAATAAAAGCACTTCCTTTCAAAATAAATAGCAATAATAATAATAATCATGATAAAATCTCAAAAATGGAAATCCTCAGGAAATGACAAGGTACCCAATTTTTGGCTCTATCAACTGTCATCAATCCATAAAACCCATGCACAAACTTTATCAACGCTTATTAATAATCCCAATGAAGTTTTAGAATGGATCACTGAAGGTTTTACATATCACCTGACAAAAAACGGGTGAAACAGATGATCCGAAAAATTATAGGCCAATAACATGTCTGCCCACCACATAAATTGATCGCGTCTGTCCTGACGAACTGTACTTACTCTTTTCTCGAAGAAAACAATATTCTTCCTTGTAGAACAGAAAGGATGTCGAAAAAGGTCATCTGGTTGCAAAGACCCATTCTATTCATGATGGGTTCAGCACAAGACAGCACGCGTTGGCTAAATGGTTAGCAGAGCTGATAAAACCTGTGTCCGATTAATTCTCATCCTATTGTGTATCAAAAATCGTTTACCTTTTCAGAGTTTATTAGAAATTGTACAATAAATTCTAATCACAAGATTTTGGTTTCATTAGACATCGTAAGTCTTTACACTAATGTCTCCTTACAAGAGACTACACAGATATGTGTTGATGCGCTCTATAGAGGTTGCCTGGTTCCTCCCTCCATTCCAGAGACTTTATTTTTAGAGTTCCTGAAATTAGCAACAGAAGGGGTGAAGTTTAGCCTCGAGTATGTTATATAAGCCAAAGTAGATGGTGTTTCTATGGGTAGCCCTTTGGGTGCCATCTTAGCCAACATTTGTTTTGGGATACCATGAGAGTCGTTTATCTGAGAAATGTCGGAAACGACATGTCTATCAACATTATCTTGATGACACTTTCTATATGTTTGACGACATAGATGAAACAACTCTTTTTGTGAATCTTTAAATTCATTACACCCAGCTTTGGTTTTGACAATGGAGGAAGAGGAAAACAATTCTATGTCATTTCTTGATTCTTTTGTTGAGTGGAAGAATGGTACTTTTATTACTAGTGTGTTCCTTAAAGCAACTTTTACGGGTATTTACACTATTTGGAAGTTTTTTGTCCCTCCTACTAGAAAAATAAATCTGGTCAAAACTTTGGTTAATCAGACTTTAATTATTTCTTCCTCTTCTACACTTCAGCAAGTGTTAAACATAATTCGTTCTATTCTCATCAATAATGGCTTTCCAGCTAATATTATTGATCTTACAATGGAACGGAACATAGATAATTTTAATATGTCTCCAAAATTCGGCCAAAGTCTGTGTGCTATCTATCTAAAATTGCCTTGGCAGAAAATGTAAAATTTTGAGTGACATAGTTTCTAGGACTGTCTCTGCTATTTTCTTTTCGGCCAAGTTATGTGTTGTTTTTGGCACTCGTCCAGTACTTCCTTCATTTACTAAAGGCCGTATTCCCTATCATAGTAAGAGTTTACTTATCTATAAGTTTAAATGTCAGTGTGAAGCTGAGGATATAGAACGGTCTAGTCATAGATTGGAAACAAGAATGGGTCAACACGTTTCTAAATATATCAGACTGCATTCAAGTAATCATACCCGTGTATCGCAGTCGGTACACAATTCGGCAATCAGCCAACACTGAATGTGATGTGCTCGTCGTGTTTCACGACGCACACATTCTCTATTTTGCATATGGGCAGGTACAAGCACCATTTGTTAGTTCTGGAGGCCATTTGATTTAAATTGCAGCAACCATCTCTTTGCAGACAAAAGGATTATTTGTTGCGGTCTTTAAACTTTATTTGGAGGTTAGTGAGAGATTCTTTACATGTTTTATGCTCTGGTTGGTCCATTTACTTATTCTTTGAAGTTTACGTATTTATTTTAGTAGTAAACCTTTTTAGACGTTTTCCAGACATATCTCCAAGAAATTTCCCGCATATTTGCAGACTAATTCTCAATAATTCGGTTATGCCAACAATCGGTCCCTGAAGAAGCGTTGGCCGAAAGGTTGCCTAGGTCTCCACCAAAATAAGCATAAAATTGTCTTTATTCATATATATATATATATATATATATATATATATATATATATATATATATATATATATATGATAATAATAATAATATTAATAATATAATAAAATAAAATATAATAATAATCTTGGAAATTTATACATATATATATATATATATAATTTTAATATATATATATATATAATTTTTATATATATATATACATATATATGTTAGAATTTCTCAAAGTTAACTTTTAGAGAAGACAATATTTATAAATAAATGACAATAGGAAAACAGTAATTGCTGCCGCGTTTCGTCCAATGTGGACTTTTTTTTTGTTTTTGTTTTTATTAATTTTCTTTGTTTAATTAAATTAATTTCGTTTCTTGCTTTGGAAAAGTCCACATTGGACGAAACGCATCAGCAATTACTGTTTTCCTATTGTCATTTATTTATAAATACATATATATATATATATAATTTATATAATATTATATAATATTTATAATATATATATATATAATAATTTATATACATATTTAATATAATATTTATATAATATTTATAATATATACATATATAATTTTATGTATATATATATAATTTATATATATATGTATATATATTTATATATGTTATATGTGTATATATATATATGTGTGTGTATATTGACCGCTAATATTATCTATATATATGTGTGTGTATGTGTGTGTGTATCTGTGTGTGTGTGTGTGTGCGTAAAAATTCAGATACAACTTAAAATATATCTGTAAAAGGAGAATATGAATAAATACAAAAGGAAAACTTAGCCAACAATTTACCAAATGCATTAATCATAGACAGAAGTTTAATTCAACCAGAACTTTGATCCAAAGAGTTTCACAATTATTAAAATATAAAGTAACTTAGACGGAAAATTCACGAGAGTGCCATTATCGAAGTTTATCAAAATATAAATCTATGTCCTGGATTTTTTCAATTGAATGCTAAACGTTTTGGAAATGTACAAAGTCTCCTCGGTGATAGTAAATTTCCTTAATTATAGCATGGACCTGTGAACAACCATATTATACCGAAATGACACCAAAGACGATAATGATTTGAAGATGACATCGGTATGGATTTCGGATTAAATAAATGCTTCAAGAAAGGGAGAATTACAGAAACACATTCAACAGATCCAGATAGTGTCACAAAGATTAGGGAACTGGAACAAGAAGAATCCTATAAATACCTAGGAGTCAGCAAAGGCGATGGAATACAGTATCTGTCTATATTTCTGAGATGAGGTATTATGTACACTATTTACATTATTCGGACTATTGTCCTCATCTTTGTCACCATATTTATTACAACATTTAGTATCTGTCTATATTTCTGAGATGAGGTATTATGTACATTATTTACATTATTTGGAATATTGTCCTCATCTTTGTCGCCATATTTATTACAACGTTTCGGCCTTTCAGTATCTGTCTATATTTCTGAGATGGGGTATTATGTACACTATTTGCATTATTCGGACTATTGTCCTCATCTTTGTCGCTATATTTATTACAACGTTTCTGTCTTTCAGTATCTGTCTGTATTTTTTAGATGAGGTATTATGTACACTATTTACATTATTCGAATTATTGTCCTCATCTTTGTTGACATATTTATTACAACTTTTCTGCACTTTAGTGTCTGTCTATATTTCTGAGATGAGGTATTATGTACACAAAGCTGAGGACAATAGTCCGAATAATGTAAATAGTGTAAGATGGAATACAGCATAACCAAAATGTAGGAGAAAGTAAGAAACGAATACTAGACGCGTGTGCGTGTGGTGTTAAATACCGAGTTGAATTTCACAAAACAGAATATCAGCTATAAATACTTTGGATGTCTCTGGGGGTGCAATACAGTTTTAACATCCTTAATTGGACCACAGTTGGCATTAAGTGAATAGATATCAATACGAGAAAGCTTCTAACTTGCTATCTAATGTATCATCCTACATCTAATGTTGATCCGCTCTTTGTATCCTGATCTGAAGGAGGCAGAGGATTAATTCAACTATAACTGACTTACAAAGCCACGACAATCGGCCTACAAAGATACCTGTTAACTACAGAAGATTGAATGTTGATCTATGTCAAAGAACATGAAAGAAATAAACTTTATTCAGTAATAAAAGGAAACCAGGAAATTCAAAAGGTAATTTCAAGTGGATGAAATAAACCATAATATACCTACTGCAGCGCCAAAAAAGAAAAGAAAGCAAAATGCAATATACCAAATGCAGAAAAGATGCCAAACACTCTGATGTAGACATAACCCGTACCCATCAGTTGTTATGTAGTGCCAACTTAAAAGCTGAAGCCGAAGGTTTTTATTTTTGCTGGACAATACCAATTCTTTCTAACTAGAAATTACCAAGCACACAAAGTAAAAATTGTGTTAAAACGAAATTCCGATTCTATGATAAATATCCTGAAATAATTGATCATTTTGCATCAGGTTGGACGGTGTTAGCACCTACTGAATATAAACTCGCCATGGCCGAGTGGGCAGTATATGCATTGAAAAATATGCTACTTTTACGGGAAGGTAGCTGCAAGAAACTGGTATAAAAACAACTGAGACCCCGCTTAATATACACACAGACAGAACAATCAAAGCTAATCGGCCAGACATCGCGATCAATGACCACAAGAATAGAATGCGCTTTCTTATTGACTGGGCAGTCCCTGCAGATTGTCTTGGATCTTTGTTGATCTTCAAAAAGCCATAAAATTATATCGATCTTGAAATGGAAATCTCAAAAATGTGGCCCTGATGACATCAATACTTCCTGTTGTATTAACTGCAACAGGAATTAACTGCATTCCGATGAATTGGAAAATGTTTTATTGTAGGGATTCCTGGTAGCCCATGCCTTAAAGAAATACAAACAATTATACTCACAGATACAGCTCACACCTTACGAAGGGCTTTATGCATGTAAAATGTGTGTGATTTTAGTTTTTTTTTTTAACAAAAAGGATCATTGGAAAATGTCATAAAGCCATTTCTGATGTTAGGTCTCTGGTTGGGACCCGGAAGGAAGTGTGTATTCAACAGAAATCAAAAGAAATAATAATAATAATAATAATAATAATAATAATAATAATAATAATAATAATAATAATAATAATAAAAATCAATGGAAAATGTCATGAAGCTTTTTATGACCTTAGGTCTCTGGTTGTGACCGGAAAGTAAATATGTATACAAGAGAAATCAAAAGAAATAATAATAATAATAATAATAATAATAATAATAATAATAATAATAATAATAAAAGAATATAACCCAAATGCAGAATGGATCTAACGTGAAGAAAAACAAATTTTAGATACACCTCTGCAAGAGTGGGAAAATATAACCACAGATAATGTTAGGCAAGCTCTAACGAAATCTCAAAAATGGAAATCCCCAGGAAATGACAAGGTTCTCAATCTTTGGCTCTCTCATATCTCATCAATCCATAAAACCCTTGCAAAAACTCTATCAACGCTTGTAAATAATCCCAATAAAATCCCTGAATGGATTACTGAAGGTATTACATACCTCATGCCAAAAACGAGTGAAATTATAGACCAATAACATGTCTCTCCACCACGTATAGGTTGATCACGTCTGTCTTGACGAACCGTATTTACTCCTTTTTCGAAACAAACAGCATTCTTCCAGTGGAACAGAAGGGATGCAGGAGAGGTTCATATGGCTGTAAAGATCAACTACTGATAAATAAAATGATCCCGGAAAATTGCGGAAACGATGTAGAAATCTTAGCGCAGCGTGGATTGATTATCGTAAAGCCTTTGATAGTGTTCCACATTCTTGGATCCTTAAGACTTTTGGAAATGTACAAAGTTTTCCCTGTGGTAGTAAATTTTCTTAAGCACAGCAAGGGAATGTGGAACACCACACTATACCTAAATCACACCATTGATACTACCATCTCCAAACGTCTGAATATCCGACGCACGAAGTTTCAAGGAGACTCCCTGTCACCCCTTCTGTTTTGTTTTTAGATTCCAATAGACTAATTGAAGGGATTCCTGGAAGCCCATGCCTTAAAGAAATACAACAAATGGTTTTCACGAGTACAGCTCACACCTTACGAAGGTGTGGGCTGTCTATGTAATTTTTTTTTTGTCAGTGGATAATGTCATGATGACATTACTAACCTTAGGTCTCTGGGCGGGACCCGGAAAGCAATGAGTACACATCAGAAATCAAAGGGAATATAATAATAATAATAATAATAATAATAATAATAATAATAATAATAATAATGGTCTGGATAAATAAGAATTTTTTTTTAATTTGATTGTGCGAAAGAAGAAAACCGAAAATCTTTTTCTTCTTTTCTATTTCACATTAATTTTAGTTTCCTTCTTTCTTTTCCTCATTAAGTTAGTTTCTTTCTTTCCTTTTCTTTCCTCCTTTATTGATATTTCTTTTCCTTTTCTATTTGAAGATTATTCCTTTCTATCTTTCTTTTCATAATGATTTATTTATTTTTGAAATGATTTTTTTCTTTTATTTAAAAATTATTTATTTGTTCTTTTTATTTGTTATTTTCTTAATTTTCCTTTTCTTTCTTTTAGGTAAGTTTGCCATCTTTCTTTTTTCTTTCTATCAATTTTTCTTAATCGTTCTTTCCTCTTTTATGTTATTTATTCTTTCTTTCTATCTTTTTATTGTCCTCTTTCTTTCTGCATTTATTAATTTTTCTCCTTCATCTTTCTTCTTTTATTCATTATTTTCTTTTTTATTTTCTATTGAGTTCTCTTTCTTTCTTACTTTCCTTTTCTTTCTTGTTGCACACATTATTATCATTTTTTTTATTTGATTTTCTTTTCGTTTTTCTTTCTTCAGTATTTCTTCTTTCTTTTTTCTTTCTTTCTTTTGTCTTTCTTTTTTTCTTTCTTTCTTTTGTCTTTTCTTTTCTTTTCTTTTCTTCTTTCTTTCTTTTGTCTTTCTTTTTCATTCTTTCTTCTTTCTTTTTTTTGTCTTTCTTCTTTTTTCTTCTTTCTTTCTTTTGTCTTTCTTTTTCTTCTTTCTTTCTTTTGTCTTTCATTTTCTTTTCTTTTCTTCTTTCTTGCTTTTGTCTTTCTTTTTCTTTGCTTCTTTCTTTCCTTTGTCTTTCTTTTTCTTTGCTTGTTTCTCTTATTTCTTTCTTTTCTTCTTTTGTCTTTCTTTTCCTGTTGTTTTCTTCTTTCTTTCTTTCTTTCTTTATTTCTTTTGTCTTTCTTCTTTTTTCTTCTTTCTTTCTTTTGTCTTTCTTCTTTTTTCTTCTTTCTTTCTTTTGTCTTTCTTCTTTTTTTCTTCTTTCTTTCTTTTGTCTTTCATTTTCTTTTCTTTTCTTCTTTCTTTCTTTTGTCTTTCTTTTTCTTTTCTTCTTTCTTTCTTTTTACGTCTTTCTTTTCTTTTTCTTCTTTCTTCTTTCTTGCTTTTTTCTCTATTTTTTTATTTGCTTCTTTCTTTCCTTTGTCTTTTTTACTTTGCTTCTTTCTTTCTTTTGTCTTTCTTCTTTCTTTTCTTCTTTTGTCTTTCTTTTTCTGTTGTTTTCTTCTTTCTTTCTTTTGTCTTTCTTCTTTTTTCTTCTTTCTTTTGTCTTTCTTTATCTTTTCTTTTCTTCTTTCTTTCTTTTGTCTTTCTTTTCTTTTCTTCTTTCTTTTGTCTTTTTCTTTTCTTTTCTTTTTCAACTTATTGTGTTTTTCTTTTTAAAAAAAAATCACTTTTCCTTCCCTCCCAAATGCTCCGTTTAATGGATTCCCCCCCTTCCTGTTATTAATCCGCAACCCGGTCAGTGCACAAACAAAAACGAAATTTCATTTTCGTGACTTTAGAATATTTCGATAAAGATGTCTGTCGCTTCTAACGACAAAAATGATCGAATACCACCTGTCGTGATTTCTTATTTTCGAACTACTTCAACCCTCCGATTGATTGCAAGTAAAAAAAAAACTGTTTTCCCTAAAGACAAGTTTTGTTTTGATTGCAAAATGACACCAAAAAACTACAGGCCGAACCTTATTCGCAACACAAGGATAATAATAATTTTTGTTTGTTTTTCTTCTCATTCGCATTAAACTTTCCATTTTTTTATCTGTCTTATATTTTATCACAAAGTTTTAGCAGATGTCTTCCACAGATTTTATTAAGTTACCAGCAGAATTACCCGCACCTTGCTGCGTGTCACACCTTTTTTTTTAAAGAAAATAGTTGTTTTTAAATCATTGTCATGGTGTGTGGACAAAACTGATGCATTTCAATATTACTCAAAGATCTTGCCGTTGTGACCTCCATCTTCTGGTTTTCTCCTTCTATATTTTTGATAGGAGTCATTCCTTTGTTCCAATTTAAATTTAATTTAAATGAAATGTAAAAGTAAAGAAATCAGTTGGGGGGGTGCAAAAACAACTTGATCTGACCTTTTTGATATGTACTTGATGCTATACTTGATTGAATGAATTGATGAGCAGATATGTATTGTTAGGCACTACCGACTGATTGGTGATTTCTTACTCAACTTGACGTCCATATTGTCTCATTTTCATCTTGCTGACCCCTACCTTCTGGATTTCTCTTTCTATATTTTTGATAGGAGTTATTCCCTTGTTCAAATTTTAATTTAATTTATATCAAAGGGAGAAAAAAAAATCAGTGGAGTGCCCCTCCCCGGGATCTTCTTTGATCAAAATGAAATATACTTATCCAAGTACCCTGGAAATGTAGATTGATGCTGAATATAGAAAGCACGTTCGTAACGAAGAATTCTTTAGAAAAACGGAAATAAAAAGGACAATTATACTCAAAATCCGAAAGAGAAAGTTGAAATATCTAGGACGCATATTGAAGAAGGAAGGCAAGGTGAATATGACACTCACAAGATATATCGAAGCCAAAAGGTACGGTGATGCAGTAGATCAAATACCTGAAAAGTTGCGTGAATGGATGGCGGAACCTCGCGTGGGAGGGATGCCATGAAGACGGACAACAGGAAACGGGACGTCTTAAGAAAAATGGAAACAAAAATCCCATTTATACTTAAAGTCCAAAAAATACAGTAGAAATTTCTGAGACGCGTAATAAGGGAAGCAGGCCCGGAAAAGTTAACACTCACATGACATGTCGAAGAAAATTAAAAATAAAAGGATACTTATACTCAAAACCCGATATAAACAGCAGAAATTTCTTGGACACCTAATTAGGAAGGAAGGCAAAAAGAATTTGTTACTCACAGGACATATCTAAAGCAAATGAAACATGGAAAGCAGCAGACTAACTTCTTCATGGATTTGTGCGAACGGATGGCTAAACTTTGGGTGGAAAACATCATAAAAATTTTAAAAAAGCGTTACGAAGAACCATCGAGACGTAGTCGATAATAGCACCCCACAAATTCCTATCCTTTTTAAAAGGTTGGGAAATTGTAGAGAGCTTGTACTGGAGTAGAGTTATGGAGAGCTTGATAGATTGTACTTCTCTGTTTCGCGTTCCTTCTAGACGTAGTCGATAATAGCTATCTACAACTTCCTATCCTTTTTAAAAAGATGGGAAAGTTATAGAGAGTTATTATCGTCTCGAAAGAACACAAAACATAGAAGTACAATCTACTCTTCCCGCTCTGCGAGGACAGCAGACTGTGGAGAATGGAGGTACGATTTCTGCCTTTGGAAGTAAGCCTACTGTGGGCTGCTTGTAAGCTGAAGGACTTATCTGTTTGGTCGTCTCTGCTAGCCTCGCCGCCTCAGGCTGCTATCATTAGGACCAAATTTATTTCAGACGACATTTGCTGAAAGTCCATCACTATCCTCAGTGAACGGTCACAATTTACACTACCATATCGCCATTATTATCGCCAGGGTTAACGATAAAACTGTCACTTAAGTTCCATTATCGATTTCTCGGTATCGATAATGTAATACTCTGTCGATGCCAAGAATAATGGGCGACTGTCTTGACCATTCAAATTGTGGTGGGCACGTTTCTACTCCAAATGGCGCAGAGATGTGATTTATGATTTTCTTCAATAATTGTCGATCCTTTTCCGAATTTGGAGCGTCTCTGTGCTGATGTTTAAAATAATCTATAATCTTTTCACCCGTCTTTAAAGATAACTTCTGACGGCGGATGAAAGTTGAATACAAATAACAAGCGATTAGTCTTGAAGGAGAAAATTATTTAGATTCTTTGCGAAAAATTGACGAATCAAACGAATTCTAGGAAAGGAGGAATCTGAACATACAATACGTTGCACTAAAACGAAAAGGTTAACATAAAATCTAAAGTGATGTCCATAAATCTTGGATAAAATAACAGCAAGGAATCCAAAAAACGGTTTGCAAATGACTGCAGATGCTTATATAGCCTTCCTGAGAGAGCACCTTGAACCTCGGTTAAAAAGGCAAAGGATCGCGTTCAGGATAACCATCATAATTATGCATAAAACTAAGGTGTAACTGCAGCAGTTACGTTTCTGTGGACCTCGGAAAATGAACTTTCTGACCAATTCTCCAGACTTAGACCCATTCAAAAACTTGTGGGGCATTCTAAAGCGACGGGTTTACGAGAAAGGACGTCAATTTAGAAGCAAGTATTGATGTCGATGAAGAACACATGGCACAGTGGATAAAGGCGTTGGTTTGATCCAGTGAAAGGACCGAAAGAGTATGAGTTCAATACCCGGTTAAGGCAGTGGAGAACTTAGAGAGGGCAATTAACAGGCGATAACTGATAACTGACATCAATTAAAATATGGCACGTGGAACTAGAAGAGTCTACCCCAGTGAGCGAAATAAAGACTTCAGTTCGA
Source organism: Acanthosepion esculentum (assembly GCA_964036315.1). Taxonomy (NCBI): domain Eukaryota; kingdom Metazoa; phylum Mollusca; class Cephalopoda; order Sepiida; family Sepiidae; genus Acanthosepion; species Acanthosepion esculentum. Next base: position 95,355,046 of record OZ038501.1, on the reverse strand, counting down.
CATTCCAACCACATGAAGAAGGCCGGAGCGTACAACGGCCGAAAAGTTGTGATAAATATGGCGATAAAGATGAGGACAATATACCGAATAATGTAAATAATACCTCATCTCAGAAATATAGACAGATACTGAAGGGCCGAAACGTTGTAATAAATATGGTGACAAAGATGAGGACAATAGCCCGAATAATGTAAATAGTGTACATAATACCTCATCTCAGAAATATAGACAAATACTGAAAGGCCGAAACGTTGTAAAAAATATGGAGACAAAGATGAGGACAATAGTCCGAATAATGTAAATAATGTACATAATACCTCATCTCAGAAATATAGACAGATACTGAAAGGCCGAAACGTTGTAATAAATATGGAGACAAAGATGAGGACAATAGTCCGAATAATGTAAATAATGTACATAATACCTCATCTCAGAAATATAGACAGATACTGAAAGACCGAAACGTTGTAATAAATATGGAGACAAAGATGAGGACAATAGTCCGAATAATATAAATAGTGTACATAATACCTCATCTCAGAAATATAGACAGATGCCCATAAATCTTGGATAAAGCTACTGTGAGAAATAAAAAAATATCTGCATTAGCTGAAACGCAAGACACCTTTCCAAGAATTCCTAGGATGAAAAGAAAATACACTCGTTGAACGACAGTCCTGAGTTTAATAAATTTAGCAAAGAAAACGATGTATCTGAACATACAATAGGCTGTACAAGGTGTAATTTAGCCCAGCATCGCAAATTGATACAAAACCAAAACATTAACATGAAAATTCAAATCATGTTCTTAGACACGTCAGATCTACTAAACTATCACATATCAACATGATTCATATCGCCAAACCCGTTCAGAAATATCTAAACTGCCAGCTGATTTCTCAGATCAATGATTAAAATGGCCCTGAGTGAGTGTGGCTGGTGCATCTTTGCGAGGACCATCCTTCTTCGAACATTGAGGACTGGCGCTACACAATCTCGAATAACTCTACCAAATAACAGAAACCCTGGTTTGGTATGGCTTGTTTTGTTTTACGGCATATCAACGGGTTATTTTCATGCCGAGAAGATTTTTATTGCTGGTAATATTTTGTTTTGTCAAAAATCTATTTCCTTCAAAAATGTATAGCTGGTAATATTTTTTTTTCAAAAAAGTATTGCTGGTAATTTTTTTTCATCAAAACTGTATAGCTGGTAATTTTTTTTTTTTTAAGTATTGCTAGTAATATTTATTTTATAAAAACATTGTTCGTAATATTTTTTCAAAAATATATTGATGGTAATATTTATTTTTTCTTCAAATATTTATTGCTGGTAATAATTTTTACAAAGTATTTCTGGTATTAAAACTTATTTTTACACTTTCATAGTGTTTTGACCCCAGTTTAGAGGTTAACTATTTACCCATAGTTGGGACCCTAACAGGTGCTACCACCCCGTCAGGGTGACCATGAGAACATCAGCAATTAAGAGGTGGTTCCATGCTACTCAAACCCTCTTGATCAGAGGCCTTGCTGCTGGACGTAGTTTATCGTCCTATCCAGGACGCGGATGTAGTTTATCGTCTTACCCAGGACGCGGATGTAATTTATCGCCAAACCCATGGATGCGGATGTAGTTTATCGTCATACCCAGGACGCGGATATAGTTTATCGTCATACCCAGGACGCGGATTTTGTTTATCGTCTTACCAAGGACGCGGACGTAGTTTATCGTGTTACCAGGAAGCGGATGTAGTTTATCGTCTTACACAGGAAGCGGATGTAGTTTATCGTCTTACCCAAGGTGCGGATGTAGTTTATCGTCATACCCGGGACGCGGATATAGTTTATCCTCATACCCACAACGACCGCAAATTGATACAAAAGCAAAATATTAACATGAAAATTCAAATCATGTTCTAAGACTCGTCAGATCGAGACTTTCATATATCAATATGATTCCTTAGCACGAAACCCGTTCAGAAATATCTAAACTGTCAGCTGATTTCTCAGATCAATGATTAAAATGGAATCTGAGTGTGTCTTTGCGAGGACAAACCTTTTTCGAACATTGAAGACTGGCGCTACACAATCTCGAATAACTCTACCAAGTAAGAGAAACCACCTCACCACATGGTTTGTTTTGTTTTGGTTTGTTTTACGGCATATCAACACTTCAATGGGTTATTTAATGCCGACTAGATTTTTATTGCTGCTAATATTTTTCCTTTAAAAATGTATTGCTGGTAATATTTATTTTCTTCAAAAATAATAATAATAATAATTTTTCGTGCCAAATTTTATTGCTGGAATTAAAACCTTTCATGGTGTTTTTAGCGCCCGTTTGTGGGGTTAACTATTTGGCCATAGCTGTGACCTTAACTGGTGCTACCACCCCCGGATCAGAGTGAACCTGGGAACAACAGCATTTAAGAGGTGGTGCCATGCTCCTCAAAACCTCCTGATCGGAGGCCTTATTGTCGGATGTAGTTTATCGTCATACGTTTATCAATAATGGAAAGAGTGATAACAGCTTGAGAAACTTATACAGCTTAATAACTTGAGAAACCTATATTCTTGAAAAATTGTTTTAAGAGAAAGATTTTATAAATTTGAAACGACACTGCCTGCTCGGGTAATGAATGCAAAATGTTTCCTTATAAGGAAAGTGTTAATATTACCCTTACTATTAGCATTCAACTTTTAACGCAAAATATTTTAAATTCATAATCCATACGCAAATTTCATAGCAAACTTGATCAGGTTTATTTCGACTTGAAGGCACACTGTAAATCAGTAAGATTTCTCATGCAGCAACTTTGTAAATAGCACGTATCAGTCCTCTGCTAGCTCACAAAAGTAACGCGGGTTCTCCAATGATGGAATCTTTTTGATAGTTCTTGTACAGTCTGTATACTATGGTTATTTGTCCAGATGTCTATGAATGTTATTCTTTCATTTGATATTGATGACAAAACCCATTACCAGTGATATTAACTGTCTGTTTTGAAAGCTATTAACTTGTGCTACTTAACTCTGATATTGATATCAATTCCTTCTTTCATGGAGTCGACATACGCCAATGTTATAACTTATCAACTTCCCGAGCCAATAATTCTTGCTTTTCTTTCATTTTTTTTCTTTTCTTGCGAAGTCCTCTAAGATTAAATGTCCCCATGGCAAAATCTTTAGATGAAATTGGAGACATTTACAAAGTTTTAAATAAGATGTTGTCACGTTGGCAACTGGAGATATCTTTACAGAAAGACACTGAAATATCATATTTCAAAATATGTATATACGTCAATTTTAGTCAGTTTAGTGTGCGGTCTACCTGCACTATAACATTTCAATGTGCAACCTACCTCCATTACAAGAACTTTATACTTTACGATATTAAAACAAATTTAATAATGATTTATCATTAATGACACAGACTTAATCATACAAATAAACATCAAATCATAATAATAAAAAAGGCCAAATAGTCGAGGAATGGTCTTCATTAAGATGGAATTCATTGGTGCTAGAGTGGATCTTTTCTGTTAATTGGCGCCAAAATAAAAAGAAATTATATTTACTAAAATTCACACCAAATTCTCCCAGAGCGAAACCCTTCTATTGCACTCCGGTTGGGTTGACCTTTGTGATCGGTCCAAAAGTTAGGGTTAGGGATAGGGTTCAGGTTGGAGTTGGGGCTTTGGGTTGAGTTCAGGTTGGGGTTAGGTTTAGGTTTGAGGTTAGGGTTGTGGTTAAGGTTAGAGTTAGGGTTGATGTTAGGATTGGAATTAGGGTTAGGGTTGAAGCTGCGGTTCGGCTTGAGTTTGGTTTTGGGGTCAGGGTTGTGGCTGGGGTGTGGTTTAGGGTTAGGATTGTGGCTGGGGTATGGTTTAGGGTTGAGGTTAGGGTTAGGGTTGTGGATGGGGTTAGGATTAGGGTTGAGGTTAGGGTTAGGGTTGTGGATGGGGTATGGATTAGGGTTGGGGTTAGGGTTAGGTTTAGGGTTGAGGCTAGGTTTGGGGTTGGGGTTACCGTTAAGGTTGCGGTTAGGGTTACGGTTAAGGTTAGGGTTGGGGTTAATTTTAGGGTTTGAATTGGGATTAGGTGGGGTTGGATTTACTGTTTGTTTTGGTATCGGGGTTTTGGTTAGGGCTGAGGTTAGGGTTAGGTTTAGGGTTGAGTCTAGGGATGGGGTTGGGATTAGGGTTGGAGTTGGGGATAGGGTTAGTCTTGAGGTTGGGGTTGTGGTTAGGATTAGAGTTAGTAATCATGTTAAAAGAATAAAAATAAGAGAAACAAATGAAACATGCTAAAGGTCTTTTTGACCGGTCAGGAACACCCAAGTGAAAAAGGGTAAAAAACGGTTAATCACAGGTAATAAATTAAATGAAGACCTCATCCTGATGGTCCTTCCACAGCGTAGTTTCCGAGAACTGTGGTGGGCCGCACGCTAACGTAGTATCACTTATTTTTGCAAAACATAATCAAGAAAAGATCTAGAATAACTGAACATTTATTTTTTTTACTTAATTATAACTTCGCCAGACTTTTCCATATCTAATCACAACTTGTGAATTAATTTTTTAAACATTTCACTCCAGGTAAGGCGGGAATGCCACTAACCTGCAAGGGGTTACAGAGAGTGAAAGTAAGAGTAAAGACGAGTGTTTGAGGAAAGGATAAAGAGAAGGACGGTGGTCGGGATCAAGGCATCAGATGATGTCGATTGGCAGTACATTTAAATACTTGAAGATTATTTCTATCAGGGAAGCAAGTAAGAGGAAGGGAGTTCCACTGTCGGGAAGTGCGAAAGAAAAAGCTGTTAATTTAGAAGAGGCAGTTACATTTAAGTGTTTCGACAGTGAAAGGGTGGGACCGAACTGCCAACCTAGTAGCGCGCTTAAATTCATGCGGTTGCGGAACAGGTAAAAGAAGCTCGTCAGAGCAATTGCCCTGAAATATTTGTGGAAAAGACGTAAATTCAAAAGGAAAATGGCTCCTTTTTGATTCATGCATAATCTATACTTGTAAAATCCCGCGGTTTAGTGAGGATAAAGTTAATCAATATTAAAAATGAATAATAAAGAAGAAAGTGGGTTGTGTTTCCTTTGCTGACATTTTTCTGTACCGTCTCGCTTCAGGAATCTAGCGATGACGGCTCTCTACATGTTCCTGTTCTTTATAGCTCTTAATAAAATTTTCCCTTTATGTTATCTCTGCTAAACTCTGTTCTGCCGACAATTCACTCATTCTCCCGCTAGTTGAGGCTTTGCTTTCCGCTGCTCTTCTTGCCTTCAAAATTCTTCGGCGCCAAACCTATTCAGGAAACACCATCATATTTGTACACAAGAAATATAGCGATTTTGTTGGACCACTGCGTTTCTTCCCCTCCTAGACAAACAATATTTGGCTTATGGACACATCACGTTGAAACACCAGCTTCCGTACAATCACCGAATTTAAGCAACGTCGAGCCTGGTCAGTATCTAGACAGGTGACCACTTGGGAGTACCAGGTGCCATAAGCTTGGATGTGCGGGTGGTGTAAAAGATAACTGCTCGGAATTGTTCATCGGAGAGACGAGTTTCAATTCCAGCTGGAATTCACTTACGAGCAAATTGGTTCAATCCAAATTCGTGGCATTGCTAATTTCATGGCAAATTATTTACATTATTCGGACTATTTTCCTCATCTTAGTCGCCATATTTATTACGACGTTTCGGCCGTTGTACGCTCCTGCCTTCTTCAGTTGGTTGGAATGTCGAACTGAACCCTTTATTTCGCTCACTGGAGTAGACTGTTCTAGTTCCATGTGCCATGTTTAATGAATGCCAGTTATCAGTTATCTCCTGTTAATTCCCCTCTCCAAGTTCTCCACCGCCTTAACCAGGTATTGAACACACACACTTTGAGTCCTGTCACTGGATCTAACTAACGCCTTTATCCAGTGTGCCATGTATCCTTCAAGATCAGTCTACCCCAGTGAGCGAAATAGAGGTTTCAGTTCAACATTTCAACCACCTGAAGAAGGCTGGAGCGTACAACGGCCGAAACTTTGTAATAATTATGGCGACAAAGATGAGGACAATAGTCGAATAATGTAAATAGTGTACACAATACCGCCTCTCAGAAATATAGACATATGCTGAAGGGCCGAAACGTTGTAATAAATATGGCAACAAAGATGAGGACAATAGTCCGAATAATGTAAATAGTGTACATAATACCTCATCTCAGAAATATAGACAGATACTGAGAGGCCGAAAATGTTGTAATAAATATGGTGACAAAGATGACGACAATAGTCCAAATAATGTAAATAGTATACATAATACCTCATCTCAGAAATATAGACAGACACTGAAGGGCCGAAACGTTGTAATAAATATGGCGACAAAGATGAGGACAATGGTCCGAATAATGTAAATAGTGTACATAATACCTCATCTCAGAAATATAGACAGATACTGAAGGGCCGAAACGTTGTAATAAATATGGCGACAAAGATGAGGACAATAGTCCGAATAATGTAAATAGTGTACATAATACCTCATCGCAGAAATATTGACAGATACTGAACTGTTGAACTTACGTTCTCTGTATTTATACTGCCATCTATGTTGCTAGAACGTTCTCGAAATTATTGAAACTTTTAGGAACTGTTCCAAAGTTCTTGAAGCTTCTGAAAAATTCTTTGACTTTTCGAGCGCAACACATATTTCCTTTTGTTCCGATAGACACATAGAATACAAGTATGGCAAAGGCATAGGCCGAAGATTATATTGAACTGTTCATAATTTCAACTTTGTTTATTTATGCTTTAGTCAATACATTTATTAATTGTTGCTTGTTTGAATTCCATCTTTTTTTATTTTTTTATCCGGATTCACATGAGTTCGCCAAATACTTTTCGCGGGATAAATCTACCAGGAGCTGTAAAATGATAATACCAATTTACAAGTCGCAAAATTTATTAAGGCTGACCTGACCCATTTCGCAAAATGTTGGTTTGGTTTGGTCTTTTTTGTTTTACGGCATAAATTATTTAATACCGACAAGATTTTTATTGCATGTAATATTTTTATTTTTCAAAAATGTATCGCTGGTAATATTTTTATTTTTCAAAAATGTACTGCGGGTAATAATTTTTCAAAAAAAGTATTGCTGGTATTAAAGCCTATTTTTATATTTTCGTAGTGTTTTGATCTCTTTTTTTTTGGTGGGGGGTAACTATTTGCCCATAGCTAGGACCCTGACAGGTGCTATCACTCCCAGTCAGAGTGAACCTGGGAACACCAGCAATTAAGAGGTGGTGCTCCTCAAAAACTCCTGATCAGAGGCTTTGCTCTCGGATATAGTTTATCATCGTACCCAGGATACGGATGTAGTTTATCGTCTTACCCAGTACGGTAAAATATTGGTGAACTCCCACTGTAATGATTAGCAATCTAATTTCGCACGCAGTCCCTACTCTAGTAAATTCTTTCTCTATTAAAAGCACTGTCATTGTCTCAGACTAAGTTTAGCTTTTTAAATACCGAAGTAAAAGGTAAAAACATACAAATTTATTTGATTTAAAATAATTTACAACAAAGTTTAAAGCTAGTGTTTACGCCTACTCGAATGTTGCTTTGTATCTGAAACTGAGATCTGGTTGACTTTTTATGGAGATTCTATTCTGTTTGTAAAGAAATAGTAAGCCGGAGCTAAATAATTCGAAAGACGACCAGATCACCGCTTTTGGCTAAAATACAAAAGAATTTAGGAGTAATACGTGGGTCATTCAATAAATAAGGTGAATTTTTCGGTATTAGGACTTCTAATACAGATAGAAGCTTACTTTTTTAAAAATTTTCAACGTAGTCTCCCAGCACTGTCACACACTTTTCCCATCTGTGCACAAGCTTCCGTATTCCCTCAGCGTAAAAATCTTTGGACTGATGTCTCAGCCAGTCGCTCACAACACTTTTGACTTCATCGTCACTTTTAAACTTCGTGCCTCTCGTGAACGCTTTCAAGGGACCAAACAGGTGAAAGTCTGAAGGGGCAATGTCTGGTCTGTAAGGGGGATGAGGGAGCAGTTCCCAGCCCAG
>OZ038501.1:95166954-95341954 GCA_964036315.1 Acanthosepion esculentum | reverse complement strand
TCATAAATTTGCTTGGTGAGAGTCGCGAGACAGGAAATACGTGTAGCAAAATCATGGAAAATAAAGCATATGATTTATAAAAAAAAATTCCATATTGCAACCAAAAACGTTTGCGATTTCTCCCTTCTTTTTAATATATATATATATATATATATATATATATATATATATATATATGCGTGCGTGTGTGCGCGCGCGTGTGTGTGTAATCTGGAGAAGAGAGAATTTATGGTTGTCTTCAAATTGGGGACACCAGGATCAAGCCGTTGCAGAAGTTACGCTGTGTTGTTCGTCTTGAAGCAGACGACGTTAAATGTGACACAGAGATCCGAAGACATAGCTAAAGATACCTTCCAGAAACTAAGCAATGTCTTTAGACACAGGAATGCTGGACAACATCTTTACTGATGAAGGTGGGACTGGAAACGACCGAAATGTGGTTTCTACGGCAGACTCTGAGAATAACATGGACACGACACGTGGGCAACGAGAAAGTTCTAGAGAAAATACGCGAAAAATTACTTAAAATCAGAAAGCGATAGTTGAAACTTCTAGAACATATTATGGGGAAAGACGGCTTGGAAAATGTAATACTCACAGGGTTTGTTGAAGAGAGGAGGAGTAGTGTGAGATAAGATTCAAAGTTATGGTAAATATTAAAACGTTGCTGAGAACTACAAGAGAGAAGATGCTGTGGAGAGTCATGACTGACAACATCCTGAAGGAACGCCGCATATACATGACGATATTTAGGCAAGGTTTTCGTTTTGACTACTGACTTTACAACTACTCCAACCCGATCCGTTAATTATTATTTTCTGCACAAAAAACAAAAACAAAAAAAAAACTAGATATCTTTGAAATTATGCGAAGTTTACTATAAAAGCAATTGCTATTGATTTTAGAAAGTTTCGGCAGACAGTCATATTTTAATCTGTAAATCAGACAGAAAGGTCTGATCGAATATATAGCATTTAAACGCATTACACATAATTTTACAGGCCCTGTCGATAAACTACACCCAACTGCAAGGCCTCTGCTCGGGAGGTTTTGAGGAGCGTGGAACCACCTCTTAATTGCTGGTGTTCCCAGGTTCACTCTGATCCGGGGTGGTAGCAGCCGTTAGGATCCTAGCTATGGGCAAATACTTAACCCCAAAATGGGGTCAGAAAACTATGAAAGTTTAAAAATAGATCTTAATACCAGAAATACATTTTTTGTAAAAAAAAATATTACCAGCAATGAATTTTTGAAGAAAAATTATTACCAGGAATACATTTTTAAAAAAATATTACCAGTAATAAAAATCTTGTTGGCATTAAATAACCCATTAAGGTTGATATACCGTAAAAGAAAACAAATTAAAACAAACTAAACTATAATTTTACAATAGAAATACATTTATAGAAAATGTAGACTCTCAGGGAACAAGAATTATTACTACCATTTTGAATGCATTACATGTAGTCTAACTTAAAAAAAAGCATCAAAAATTAAATAAAAAAGGGTTTATTAGTGGATAAGCAGTACAGTGTAACCCGGATATAAGAGAGTTGTCGGGACCGGAGAAGAAGTATCTTATATCCGGGTTTATCTTATATCTGGGTTTCTCTTATATCTGGGTTTGGTCTATTATATATACATTAACACAGGCTCTAGTTTTGGACCATAGAAAATATCTCTTATATCCGGATTCTCTTATATCCGGGTTTCTCTTATACCCGGGTCTCTTATATCCGGGTTACACTGTATAATATAGCTGGTACTCGTTATCGAGGATACCCGTCAACTAGGGCGGCTAGTCAATCCCTATTGCAGACGCTTGCTCAGGCATATTTGTGTTTGTTCAACACCCACAGAGCCCACCTGTGGTTTATACTGCAACTATGCTGAGCAGACCTTAGTTACAGTTTCTGGGAAAGAGCGTGTTATCTAGCGTGATCAACAATTTGAACAAAGGCCAGCACACTCAAGCCATCGATGATTTGTGACTCTTCTTGATCGACGACCCCCAAATTTCTTTCCAAAGTTGCCGCACTCTGGGATCGACTCCTCCAGTTCGATGACATCGACCATGGTGAGATTCGATCGCTGGTCTCATGGTCAGAATGCAAACGAACTAAACACTCGGCCATATTACTAGCAGTAGTGAGGGGTTATTTATAAAATTTAAATGCAATACATATTAACTATAGAAATGTATTTAAATTAAGAAAGAAAGGAATTATCAATGGTCAGGATTTAATAAAAGCATTACATTTATAATCTATAATTGAAATGCATTTCTCGGAATATTGTCGAAATGGTTAATTAAAAAACACGAAGAAATTTATTTTGAATAATTAATGAATGCAATCATTACTGATAAACATAAATTAACTTCAAATAAACATCAAGAAATTCAAAGAATATAAAAGCAGAATTGTCAAATATATTCTGATTATAGCTGGATATCTTTCCTTTTTTACAAATCCGATCCAAAATCAAAATATATCATTATATTTTTAGTGTATTTATTCACGACTTGATAATTGTCTATCATTAAAACTCATCACTGATATTGTCTAAGTTTCACTATAACGGCAAAAAATAATAATAATAATAATAATGGTCGACTTAGTGGTAGGAAGATCAGTCTACTTCCGTTTTCCAAGTGTTAAGCTCTTTTACTTTGCAGAAAAGCGTTCGAATTCTTTTGTTGCCTAAGCTCAAACCCCGGCCCCAGAAGCAAATAGTCAACTCTCTCAGCCACGCAAACGTCTTTATTAGTAAATATACGTTTTATTGTTAGCATTTTAAAATGGTATGCAGAATTAGAATTGCTTTTTTCCTTCTGAAATTAAATTCACCTTCATAGCCGAAATAATTTTTTTATGTAAAATAATCTAATTTGAAAAGAAGTCACAGGTTTGAAGAAAATGGAAAATAAAAAAAGCAGCTAAAAAAAAAGAAATGCACAGAGATTAATGGAAATAAGAATAATAGAGATAAGCCTAAGAGATAGAAAGAGATTAACATGTATTAAAGAACTGTCCAAAGTGTGATGTATAATAGAAAATATTTGATTATGAAAAGGCATTCGACTCCGTAGAACACTCAACAGTCTTTAACACAGTACTATTAATGAAGAGAAAAGACCAAGATAAGATTTATAATTGAAATGATTATACTAAGAAAAGGCATTTGACTCCGTAGAACACTCAGTGAAAATATATATAATAGCTGTAGTTTTTATAATAAAAAGGGCATAGATAAAACAAAGTTTGCAAACTGAGTCAGGCAAGGGATACAGTTTTGTAGAAACTATTTACAGAACACCTGAAAAATGAACTGGGAAGGAAAGTGAGTAAGCAAAGTGTGTTTAAGACATTTACTATTTGTTGATGACATTGTAAATCCAATAAATTATGAGAAAAACTTAATCACTTAAATAGGGAAAGTCTGAACGTTTTGAAATGAACAGAAATAAAACAAAAGTAACGAGTAGTTGTAACGTTCCAAAAAGATCATACATATAGAAGATGATGAACTGGAATATGTTCAGGAGTACAAATACTTTGGGAAGATGATGAACTGGAATATGTTCAGGAGAACAACTATTTTGTGAAGATGATGAACTGGAATATGTCCAGGAGAACAAATGCTTTGGGAAGATGATGAACTGGAATATGTTCAGGAGAACAAATACTTTGGGAAGATGATGAACTGGAATATGTTCAGGAGAACAGATACTTTGGGAAGATGATGAACTGGAATATATTAAGGAGTACAAATACTTGGGCAGATGATGAACTGGAATATGTCCAGGAGTACAAATTCTTTGGGAAGATGATAACATTAAAGAAAGATCGTGAAAGCTATTGGCTGTAAAAACATTATGACAAAAACGTTACCAATACGGTGCATATAATACCAGCTAAACATAGAAGATGGAGAAATCACTCGAAAATATATTGGATCAATATAAAGGGATAACAGAAAGAAATAAAAAGAGGTGAATATCGCTCAGAGAAAAGACGTAAAAAAGAGATATCAAACAAGTAATTAAGCGATAAAATGAAGACGAGTGAAAGAAAGGTTTACAGATGAAGCAAGAGGCTGTTTGAATGGTTTCGCAACATAAAAAGATTTATTGGCACAACAGGACAAAGAATAGCAGAGTTAAGGTCTCCATAGAATGAGGCGTGAAAGACTTTTTCTTTTCAGAAAGTGAACGTGTAGTGGGGTGTAATGGTTAACGAATCGGAACAAGAACTCGGTGAGCTGAGTTCGAATTCCAGTCCTTTTGGTTATACTATCATTGGAAAAGTTATGAACACATCTCCCTCTCCACCTTCTCTATGGGTTAAACAACAGGATAGACAAAATAATTCAGCCTTGGTTGGGAACCAGTCTTGGAGAAGGACAGCTCTGAATTCAAAACCGGTTAGGCATGGAGCTATCAACTCCATTCTTACTACAGAAACCGTAGCAACATCGACCTACATGTTAAGAACTGTGGTCCCATATTCAAAATTTAGAGTGTATGGGACTTGAGATGTGAGAGAGTTTGAAACTGACAATGAAAAGTAAGAAAAGTAATTGACATTTTAGAATCACATTTTTATCTGTTTGCTTGTATCATTTAGAAAAAAAAGTTATTAGGATTTCTAAAGATATCTAAGTTTGGTTTGATTTGTTTTACGGCATATCAACCTCAATGGGTTATTTAATGTCGACAAGATTTTTATTGCTGGTAATAATTTTTTTCAAATATATATTTCTGGTAATATTTTTTCTCCAAAAATGTATTGCTGTTAATAATTTTTTCAAAAATGTATTGCTGGTAATAATATATTGTTGGTGATAATTTTTTTCTTCAAAAATTTAATACTGGTAATTTTTTTACAAAAACTTATTGCTGGTATTAAAACCTATTTTTACACATTCATAGTGTTTTGACCCCAGTTTGGGGCTTAACTATTTACCCATAGCTGGGACCCTAACAGGTGCTACCACCCCGGATCAGAGTGGACCTGGGAACACCAGCAATTAATAGGTGGTTCCACGCTCCTCAAAACCTTCTGATCAGAGGCCTTGCTGTTGGACGTAGTTTATCGTCTTACCCAGGACGCGGACGTAGATTATCGTCTTACCCAGGACGCGGATGTAGTTTATCGTTTTACCCATGACGCGGATGTAGTTTATCGTTTTACCCAGAACGTAAAAATATCTAAGTCTATGTGATAAGAGCTAAAGGCTAAAGGCCTATTTTTTTTTTCTAAATTATAGAAGCAGAAAAAAAACATGTGATTTTAAAATGTCAATTCATGTATTTTGCGCAAATCATGAATACTGTTCCTAAATATATTAACATATTTATAACCTATTAGATTTTGATTTTTGCAATTCGTGGGTTGTACGAAAAAAATTGCGAGGTTAGAAAGTAATTTAAAAACTACTTTGGCACAGAATATTTTAAAGCAACCCGCACCCATTTTTCTTCCTATCTTTTTTCTAACGCCACAAGCATCGCTTGATCTCCATATATACGCATATAAGGTTCTCAATATTTGAAACGTTAAACTAGACAACGATGTGCGGCTAACGTAAGAGTGTTTGACGTGGAGAATGGAATCAGGGAGCCGAGTTCGAATCCCAGCCGAATCTGTTGTGTTCACCTTTTTATAAATACCCTTGGAAAAAAAGGCATGCATCTATTTGTCCCTGTTGACCCATAGATAAAATACTATGTTGGGTATCAGCCAGTCAAAGAAAATCCCTATTCTGATTTCAAAATCGCCGAGAAGGCAACGAGAAACCATCTTTCGCATGAAGCCATAGAATGATACAGATAATAAAGAGAAGGAATCCGTGGAGAGCCATGATCATCGACATCTCGAAGAGACGTGACATCAAAGATATTTTAACAAGACACGTGTACATTCCACGGATGTTGACAACTAAGATCCCCCATTATCTCCTCACTCTGTTCTCTGTATCTTCTTCACATTTATCCTTATCCTTTTCAATCTTGTCATCCATCCAATGTATTTTTACGTAAATATTATGCAAACATTGATTATGAGAAATACGTTAATTGTTGTGTTTCAGCTCAGACCAGACACCAGGTTCGTTGTCAGGCTGCAACTTCCTCCTGTCAAACGTTTGTGGCTTTAAAACATAACCTTTCAGCCAAATCATTACCCACAAGTAAAAAACAAAACAACTTCTAGTAGTAAACCAGATCTTATTATTTTTGGAGAGTCTAACGCGTGCCACTCATTTCGTCTAAAAAGAGCAATTTATCTTCACTCGGTGACTTCTTTCTGTCTGGACCGCTTTTTGAAGTCCCCTTCACGATACTAATAACCATCGGTCGGAAATCAATAGTCCGAATTCATTTTTGAGACAGGGCCATCGTACAGTAATGGATAGTGGCTCGAATTGAGGAATTGGAGAGCCGAGTTCGAATTCCAGTCGAATCCATTACATTCACTTACGTGCTAATACCCTTGGGAAAGGTATGGATCCTCTTCTAGATTTTCCCAGAGGAGTAATGGATAGCGGCTCGATTTGAAGAATTGGAGAGCCGAGTTCGAATTTCAGCCGAATTCATTACATTCACTTACGTGCTAATACCTTTGGGAAACGTATGAATCCTCTTTTTTGTAGGTAAATAGCAGGAAAGACCTGGTTCTATTGCCTTGGATGCCAACTGGTCTACTGCAGAAAGAAATGACAACCTACTATGAGAAAAAAAAATCTGCCTCGTCAGTCACTTATCAAAAGATACATGATCGCCTAAGCGTGTATCACACATGGCACATAACTGACTGATTACTGTCTCTTGTGTCTCCAACACCAGAATAAAACCAGATAATAAATAAAACTCATTTTGTTGTTTCTACATCTTGCTGTTTCCCATTTTTATGAGTATTTTGAAAATGTTATTCCTGAGAAATGGCAACCTACTGCAGGAAAAAATCTGCCTCGTCAGTCACTTATCAAAAGATACATGATCGCCTAAGTGTGTATCATGCATAGCACACAACTGACTGACAGACCCTTCGGAAAGGTATGAATCCTCTTCTCCTCCACCTATGAGTAAAGTAATAGATTGAGGAATTGGAGAGCCGAATTCAAATTCCAGTCGAATCCATTACATTCACTTACGTGCTAATACCCTTCGGAAAAGTATTAATCTTCTTTCTCTCCGCCCAGCTATGGGTAAATATCAAGACAGACTGGGTTCTATAGCCTTGGGTGGCAACCGGTCTAGGAGAAGGAATCTCTGAATTCAAAAACGGCCTGGAGAGGCTTGGCCTCCGTCAGGCTATCTTGTCCAAGAAACATGTAGTGCATTTAGGCCCCCCCCCGCTACGATCCAGATGAGTCACAGGATTCGCGATCTCTCCATGACGTGTTAAAAGGTATAGAAATTTCATGTTTTTTTTTGTTTGTCTGTTATTGTTTTTTTAAGCTTTTCACCCCAAGCAAGGCTGGAAACCACTGGCACGCATGGGGTTACAGAAGGTTTGGAGGAAGAGCAGATAGGAGTGGTAAAGGAGAGGATGTGGAGAAAGATAGTGGATCGATCAAGGCAAGAGGGTTACAGAAGATTTGGAGCGAGAGCTGATAGGAATGAAAGGGGGAAAGGATGTGGAGAAGGGAAGTGGATAGATCAAGGCAACTGGAGATGTCGATTGACGTTACACTTAAATAGTTGGAGATTGTATTTGTCAGGGAAACAGGAATAAGGAAGGGAGTTCCACAGGCGAGATGTGCGAGACATGAAGCTATTGGAGTAGAAGAGACGTCTACATCTAACAGTTTCAACGGTGAAGGGGTGGGAACGGGATGCCAGCCTCGTAGGACGCTTAAATTCACGAGGCCTGGGAACCAGCGAGAGCAGCTCATCGGAGCAATTACCGCGAAAGTATTTTGCATTCCTATCTGGATTTAAGCCTTTTCTTTCATCAAAGCGACGATGCCAGTAAGACGCGATGGGTTAAAAGGAGAGAAGAGGGCTCAAGAAGACGGAAGATTGTAATTGACGTTGCATTTAGATTTTGGATGAACGTATGTCAAGGGAAGCAAGAAACTGTCCACAGGTGAGAAGTGTGAGAAAATAAAGTATTATCATAGAACTTACCGTTACATCTAGATATTTCAGCAGTAAACTAATGTGATCTATTATCCAACATAATAATACGCTTAAATCCAAGCTGACGAGGCACAAAGGAGGTGAGCTGATTAGAACAACTGACATGAAAATATTTATAGAAAAGACAGAGGGAGATCACGTCACAGCGCAGGAAGACTAACTGAAGTTGAGATGCCAGGTCAGGACCGATAATATTACAGACATATCTACAGATTTTGTCGATAAACACCAGATATATAGCGGGATCACCAAAACAGATATGGAAACAATATAATAATAGATTGTTTTATCGTGTGCCTGTTGTGTCGAAGTGGTTGTCATAAATATTATCTAGGTTATTAAGTGATGGGTCACATGTTTAATGTGTCCTGGGTATGACGATAAACTATATCCTCGTCCTGGGTATGACGATAAACTATGTCCATCAGCGGGGCCTCTGATAATGTTTTCGAAAAAATAATGTTGCCAGCTGTACGTTTTTGAAAAAATATTACCAGCTATACTGTTTTTTTTTGTTTTGTTGTTTTTTTTAAAGAATAGTGTTGCAGGCTATACGTTTTTGAAAAAAATAATATTACCAGCTATACGTTTTTGAAGAAATATTATCATCAGCTATACGTTTTAGAAAAATAATATTACTAGCTGTACGTTTTGGAAAGATAGTATTACCAGCTATACGTTTTTTGAAAAAATAATATTACGAGCTATACGCTTTTGAGGAAAAAAATATTAACAGAAATAGATTTTTGAAAAAACAAAAGTATTACCAGGAAAAAAAAGTTGTCGGCATTAAATGACCCATTAAGGTTGATGTGACGTAAAACAAAACACACCAAACCAAACCAATAATATTTATAAATTTTAAATTTAAGGCATACTACTACTGTAATCAGGAAATAACCATTTTCCTGGCTATAATAAATCCTAATCAATAGCCTTTAGAGCAGCGGTTTCCAACCTTTTTAACATGGCGGCATACTATTGAGTTCTTTAAATTTTCGCGGCACACCTATCACAAAAAATAAATATTTTCCACTCATAAAGCCTTTTTGCAATAAAATAATAAAAAACAAAGAATATTATATAAGAAGAATTTTTATTCACATAAATCAACATATCCTGTATTAAATATCGGGTATAAAATAATAATGGTGAATGTCAGTGGGACAGTTGTGCCTGGTGCTTCTTGACTACTGCTTCAATATTTCTTAACACTTCTTCAATATTTTCAAGTCTTTCACGTTTTTTATTTTTAATGTAGTTTAGGTAAGAAAATCTCAGTTCACATAGGTACGAAGTTGAGAATTGCAGTAAGATTTTGATGGCTTTTTTTACTTAGAGTTGGATACTCTTCCATAACAGAAGTCCAAAAGGCGTCCAATGGCAGTTGTGCGTACTTCAATTTGAGACCACGATCACTGAAAAGGCTTGCTAATTCTTCCTCTTCACATAACTCAAAATTGAAAAGGTTGATGACTGATAAATCGAGAAATTCGGCCATTTTGAATTGCGTGGTGTCATCATGATTAAGAAATTGAATGTCTTTATGAAACAAAATGAAATGGCTTCTAGGTATTATCTCTTCGCGGCACACCGGTAATCATTCCGGATCATTGGAAACCACTGCTTTAGAGTAAAACAATGGACCTAAAAAAACCTACCTACCATCAGTAACAAACACATATAAATAATCGATCTACTCTTCCATGCACATGCCTTGACGATTGCGTTTGAGCATGAAACAGACTGCTGCCATTCAGTATTCATACCTTCGTCCACACTGCTTATATTTACAGAACTCTGGTTCTGATAGTGAACCTTTTTCCCATAAACATAGCAAAAATTAAAATATAATGTATATAATTGTTATAATGATTTCTAAGGCCAAACAGTATACAACATTCAATGTTTCTTTATCACTGACTGAGCAACCTCACGGAAGAGTTCCTGTTAACACATCTGGTTTCTCTTTGATCGGTTGTCAAAGCATAATAATGCAACGTAACGATACCTCTGACGGAATATAACGGAATATTTTTGGTTGAGGGCTTCTAAAAACCTTAGAGAATGTTATGTAATCGGACATGGAAAGAATAATTACCGAATTCTTTTAACAGCTGATGGGAGTAAATATTTTATTTTCAGGAGAGTAATTCGTTGCGCCTTCTCGAACTAACATTGAAGGCTGAATTTTTCATCTCTTATTTTTTATCTAGATTAGAACATAAATGACTGGTGTTGGTGGAAGTTAGACAACGCTCTTAGTCATCAAGCAAGAATAAGCCCTAATAATTATTGATCTTATCCAGCGTAATAATTTCCGGACCTCAAAAAAACTTAAAGGAAATCTTGAAAATAGAGTGTCGAAGGAATTCTTTAATATTAAAGTGTCTCAATAGTGTTTTCGTTTTTCTTCAGACCTTTACCCCAAATCTTATTTCATTTAAGGACTACCTATGACACCACTATTATTATTATTATTAATATTATTATTATTATTATTATTATTATTATTATTATATTGGTGCTGCAAGTAATCAGTGGAAATTCTTCCCTTGATGCATGGTGCCAACAGAATTCGTCACAACTAAAGAACTTTTCAGAGAATACTCGCAAAGCAAAAGATGGTAGTTTTCTGGAGATGTACAAATTTAGTCTCAGTTACAATTTTTCCGATGCACATTTTCATTTCTCTAAATGTTGTTCCAAGTGCAACTATTACTACTGGAATTACAGTTGTGTTCCATAGCTTCGTAATCTTCCAAGCCAGATAATGTTATTTTTCAATGTTTTCAATTTGCAGTTTATTCTTGTATCATTGGGAAGAGCATATTCAATAACTTGACAATTGTTATTCACTGTGTATAAAAATAAGGTAAGGTATTCGTGCTTCAGTGACACCGTCTGGAACAAGAAATCCTATAATATCTGCAATTACTTACACTGCTTTTCACCCACATTGAAAGCGAATTTCTAGGCATACTCTCAATGAATACTCCTCGCAATGAATACATTCCTAATGAATCGTTTTGTGAAAATTGGTCGAAATGCAAAATATTTTATTGCAATAAAAATGTAAAAATTAAAAGAGGAAATACACAAATGATAATTATTCGAAATACAAATATCGTTAATAAAACAATTTATTAAGCAGAAATCCTTACAAACTTAAGTTATATGAGACTGCATGAAAATAGTCAACTACTAAAGAATAATACTCAAAAGATGCCTCCATTTTTAAAAATTTTCCATTTACGCTGCAGGATTTCTTGGCGCTCTTGATATTTTGGCAACCTGTTCTTACATTTGTAATATGAATTTCTTACAAGTCCTTATCTTTTTTAAGAGCGCCTAAGAATTTCCATATTATGTGATGATAGGATTGCTGCAAAAAAGCCCAATTCCATCCATCAAGGGCGTTATTAGTAATAGGTAAAGCAGCATTGACTCTCTCAAAGCAAGACCACATACGAATTTCAAACAGATATTTCAAATAATTATCATTTAGTATAATTGTTCATTCGATTAATTTTCATACAAACAATTTAAAATTCGAATAAATTAATTTCGAATAATTATTTCCGAACACTATTCATACAATCCAATGAATTCTCTGACCAATCCATGCTGTCGCTTTCTGTAATAGTTTGGCAGGTTCAGAGAGTAAGGGTCTGCACAGATCCTGCATTTGTTTATTATTGTGATTGGTCTCTCCTCGCTTAGATTCTGATGGCATGTTCATGTGATTGGTCTCTCTTGGCTTAGATTATATCAGGTTCATATGATTGCTCTCTCCTGGCTTAGATTCTGATATCAGGTTCATGTGATTGGTCTCTCTTGGCTTAGATTCTGAAGGCAGGTTCATGTGATTGGTCTCTCTTGGCTTAGATTCTGAAGGCAGGTTCATGTGATTGGTCTCTCCTGGCTTAGAGGATGATGGCAGGTTCATGTGATTGGTCTCTCTTGGCTTAGATTATATCAGGTTCATGTGATTGCTCTCTCCTATCTTAGCTTCGGATGGCAGGTTCATATCATTGGTCTCTCCTGGCATAGATTCTGATGGCAGGTTCATGCGATTGGTCTCTCCTGGCTTAGATTATGATATCAGGTTCATGTGATTGGTCTCTCCTGGCTTAGATTCTGATATCAGGTTCATGTGATTGGTCTCTCCTGGCTTAGATTATGAAGGCAGGTTCATGTGATTGGTCTCTCTTGGCTGAGATTCTGATGGCAGGTTCATGATATTAGTCCCTGCTGGCTTAGATTCTGATGGCAGGTTCATGCGATTAGTCTCTCCTGGCTTAGATTATGATATCAGGTTCATGTGATTGTTCTCTCTTCGCTGAGATTCTGATGGCAGGTTCATGTGATTAGTCTCTCCTGGCTTAGGTTATGATATCAGGTTCAAGTGATACGTCTCTCTTGGCTTAGATTCTGATGGCAGGTTCATGCGATTAGTCTCTCCTGGCTTAGATTATGATATCAGGTTAATGTTATTGGTCTTTCTTGGCTTAGATTCTGATGGCAGGTTCATGTGATTGGTCTCTCTTGGCTTAGATTCTGATGGCAGGTTCATGGGATTGGTCTCTCTTGGCTTAGATTATGATATCAGGTTCACGTGATTGGTCTACCTTGGCTTAGACTCTGATGGCAGGTTCATGCGATTAGTCTCTCCTGGCTTAGATTATGATATCAGGTTAATTTTATTGGTCTCTCTTGTCTTAGATTCTGATGGCAGGTTCATGTGATTGGTCTCTCCTGGCTTAGATTATGATATCAGGTTCACGTGATTGGTCTCTCTTGGCTTACATTCTGATGGCAGGTTCATGTGATTGGTCACTAATGGCTTAGATTATGATATCAGGTTCATGTGATTGGTCTCTCCGGGGTTATATTATGGTCTCAGGTTCCTGTGATTGGTCTCTCATGGTTTAGACTATGATGGCAGGTTCATGATATTGGTCTCTGCTGGCTTAGATTATGATGGCAGGTTCATGCGATTAGTCTCTCCTGGCTTAGATTATGATATCAGGTTCATGTGATTTTTCTCTCTTGGCTTAGATTCTGATGACAGGTTCATGTGATTGGTCTCTCCTGGCTTAGATTATGATATTAAGTTAATGTGATTGGTCTCTCCTGGCTAAGATTATGATATCAGGTTCATGTGATTGGTCTCTCTTGCCTTAGATTCTGATGGCAGGTTCATGTGATTGGTTTCGCCTGGCTTAGATTATGATATCAGGTTCATGTGATTGGTCTCTCTTGGCTTAGATTTTGATGGCAGGTTCATGTGATTGGTCTCTCCTGGCTTAGATTATGATGGCAGGTTCATGTGATTGGTCTCTCCTGGCTAAGGATTCTGATTGCAGGTTGAAGTGTTTGGTCTCTCTTGGCTAAGATCTGATGTCAGGTTCATGATATTGGTCTCTCCTGGCTTAGATTATGATGGCAGGTTCATGTGATTTCTCTCTCCTGGCTTAGATTATGATATCAGGTTCATGTGATTGGTCTCTCTTCGCTGAGATTCTGATGGCAGGTTCATGCGATTGGTCTCTCTTGGCTAAGATTATGATTTCATGTTCATGATATGGGTCTCTCCTGGCTTAGATTATGATGGCAGGTTCATGCGATTAGTCTCTCCTGGCTTAGATTATGATATCAGCTTCATGTGATTGGCCTCTCCTGGCTTAGATTCTGATGGCAGGTTCATGTGATTGGTCTCCCCTGGATTAGATTATGATATCAGGTTCATGTGATTGGTCTCTTTTCGCTGAGATTCTGATCGCAGGTTCATGTGATTGGTCTCTCTTGGCTTAGATTATGATATCAGGTTCATTTGATTGGTCTCTCCTGGTTTAGATTATGATGGCAGGTTCAGGATATTGGTCTCTCCTGGCTTAGATTATGATGGCAGGTTCATGCGATTAGTCTCTCCTGGCTTAGATTATGATATCAGGTTCATGTGATTGGTCTCTCCTGGCTTAGATAATGATGGCAGGTTCATGTGATTGGTCTCTCTTGGCTAAGATTATGATTTCATGTTCATGATATGGGTCTCTCCTGGCTTAGATTATGATGGCAGGTTCATGCGATTAGTCTCTCCTGGCTTAGATTATGATATCAGCTTCATGTGATTGGCCTCTCCTGGCTTAGATTCTGATGGCAGGTTCATGTGATTGGTCTCCCCTGGATTAGATTATGATATCAGGTTCATGTGATTGGTCTCTTTTCGCTGAGATTCTGATCGCAGGTTCATGTGATTGGTCTCTCTTGGCTTAGATTATGATATCAGGTTCATTTGATTGGTCTCTCCTGGTTTAGATTATGATGGCAGGTTCAGGATATTGGTCTCTCCTGGCTTAGATTATGATGGCAGGTTCATGCGATTAGTCTCTCCTGGCTTAGATTATGATATCAGGTTCATGTGATTGGTCTCTCTTGACGTAGCTTATGATGGCAGGTTCATGTGATTGGTCTCTCCTGGCTTAGATTATGATATCTGGTTCATGTGATTGGTCTCTCCTGGCTTAGATTCTGATGGCAGGTTCATGTGATTGTTCTCTACGGTGTTAGATTATGGTATCAGGTTCATGTGAATGGTCTCTCCTGGTTTAGATTATGATGACAGGTTCATGATATTGGTCTCTCCTGGCTTAGATTATGATGGTAGGTTCATGTGATTGGTCTCTCTTGGCTGAGATGCTGATGGCAGGTTCATGATATTGGTCCCTGCTGGCTTAGATTATGATGGCAGTTTCAAGCGATTAGTCTCTCTTGGCTTAGATTATGATATCAGGTTTATGTGATTGGTCTCTCTTGGCTTAGGTTATGATATCAGGTTCAAGTGATTGGTCTCTCTTGGTTTACATCTGATGGTAGGTTCATGTGATTGGTCACTCTTGGCTTAGTTTATGATATCAGGTTCATGTGATTGGTCTCATTTGGCTTAGATTCTGATGGCAGGTTCATGATATTGGTCTCTCCTGGCTTAGAGTGTGATAGCAGTTCAGGCGATTAGTCTCTCCTGGCTTAGATTATGATATCAGGTTCATGTGATTGGTCTCTCTTGGCTTAGATTCTGATGGCAGTTTCATGTGATTGGTCTCTTCTGGCTAAGATTATGATATCAGGTTCATGTGATTGGTCTCTCTTGGCTTAGATTATGATGGCAGGTTCATGTGATTGGTCTAGCTTGGCTTAGATTATGATATCAGGTTCATGTGATTGGTCTCACTTGGCTGAGATTCTGATTGCAGGTTGATGTGATTGGTCTCTCTTGACTGAGATTCTGATGGCAGGTTCATGATATGGGTCTCTCCTGGCTTAGATTATGATGGCAGGTTCATGTGATTGGTTTCTCCTGGCTTAGATTATGATATCAGGTTCATGTGATTGATCTCTCTTCGCTGAGATTCTGATAGCAGGTTCATGTGATTGGTCTCTCTTGCCTTAGATTCTGATGGCAGGTTCATGTGATTGGTCTCTCATGGTTTGATTCTGATGGCAGGTTCATGTGATTGGTCTAGCTTGGCTTAGATTATGATATCAGGTTCATGTGATTGGTCTCTCTTGGCTTAGATTATGATGGCAGGTTCATGTGATTGGTCTCTCTTGGCTTAGATTCTGATATCAGGTTCATGCGATTAGTCTCTCCGGGCTTAGATTATGGTATCAAGTTCATGTGATTAGTCTCTCCTGGCTTAGATTATGATATCAGGTTCATGTGATTTTTCTCTCTTGGCTTAGATTCTGATGACAGGTTCATGTGATTGGTCTCTCCTGGCTTAGATTATGATATTAAGTTAATGTGATTGGTCTCTCCTGGCTAAGATTATGATATCAGGTTCATGTGATTGGTCTCTCTTGCCTTAGATTCTGATGGCAGATTCATGTGATTGGTTTCGCCTGGCTTAGATTATGATGGCAGGTTCATGTGATTGGTCTCTCTTGGCTTAGATTATGATGGCAGGTTCATGTGATTGGTCTCTCCTGGCTTAGATTCTGATGGCAGGTTCATGTGATTGGTCTCTCCTGGCTTAGATAATGATGGCAGGTTCATGTGATTGGTCTCTCTTGGCTAAGATTATGATTTCATGTTCATGATATGGGTCTCTCCTGGCTTAGATTATGATGGCAGGTTCATGCGATTAGTCTCTCCTGGCTTAGATTATGATATCAGGTTCATGTGATTGGTCTCTCCTGGCTTAGATAATGATGGCAGGTTCATGTGATTGGTCTCTCTTGGCTAAGATTATGATTTCATGTTCATGATATGGGTCTCTCCTGGCTTAGATTATGATGGCAGGTTCATGCGATTAGTCTCTCCTGGCTTAGATTATGATATCAGCTTCATGTGATTGGCCTCTCCTGGCTTAGATTCTGATGGCAGGTTCATGTGATTGGTCTCCCCTGGATTAGATTATGATATCAGGTTCATGTGATTGATCTCTTTTCGCTGAGATTCTGATCGCAGGTTCATGTGATTGGTCTCTCTTGGCTTAGATTATGATATCAGGTTCATTTGATTGGTCTCTCCTGGTTTAGATTATGATGGCAGGTTCAGGATATTGGTCTCTCCTGGCTTAGATTATGATGGCAGGTTCATGCGATTAGTCTCTCCTGGCTTAGATTATGATATCAGGTTCATGTGATTGTTCTCTCTTGACGTAGCTTATGATGGCAGGTTCATGTGATTGGTCTCTCCTGGCTTAGATTATGATATCTGGTTCATGTGATTGGTCTCTCCTGGCTTAGATTCTGATGGCAGGTTCATGTGATTGTTCTCTACGGTGTTAGATTATGGTATCAGGTTCATGTGAATGGTCTCTCCTGGTTTAGATTATGATGACAGGTTCATGATATTGGTCTCTCCTGGCTTAGATTATGATGGTAGGTTCATGTGATTGGTCTCTCTTGGCTGAGATGCTGATGGCAGGTTCATGATATTGGTCCCTGCTGGCTTAGATTATGATGGCAGTTTCAAGCGATTAGTCTCTCTTGGCTTAGATTATGATATCAGGTTTATGTGATTGGTCTCTCTTGGCTTAGGTTATGATATCAGGTTCAAGTGATTGGTCTCTCTTGGTTTACATCTGATGGTAGGTTCATGTGATTGGTCACTCTTGGCTTAGTTTATGATATCAGGTTCATGTGATTGGTCTCATTTGGCTTAGATTCTGATGGCAGGTTCATGATATTGGTCTCTCCTGGCTTAGAGTGTGATAGCAGTTCAGGCGATTAGTCTCTCCTGGCTTAGATTATGATATCAGGTTCATGTGATTGGTCTCTCTTGGCTTAGATTCTGATGGCAGTTTCATGTGATTGGTCTCTTCTGGCTAAGATTATGATATCAGGTTCATGTGATTGGTCTCTCTTGGCTTAGATTATGATGGCAGGTTCATGTGATTGGTCTAGCTTGGCTTAGATTATGATATCAGGTTCATGTGATTGGTCTCACTTGGCTGAGATTCTGATTGCAGGTTGATGTGATTGGTCTCTCTTGACTGAGATTCTGATGGCAGGTTCATGATATGGGTCTCTCCTGGCTTAGATTATGATGGCAGGTTCATGTGATTGGTTTCTCCTGGCTTAGATTATGATATCAGGTTCATGTGATTGATCTCTCTTCGCTGAGATTCTGATAGCAGGTTCATGTGATTGGTCTCTCTTGCCTTAGATTCTGATGGCAGGTTCATGTGATTGGTCTCTCATGGTTTGATTCTGATGGCAGGTTCATGTGATTGGTCTAGCTTGGCTTAGATTATGATATCAGGTTCATGTGATTGGTCTCTCTTGGCTTAGATTATGATGGCAGGTTCATGTGATTGGTCTCTCTTGGCTTAGATTCTGATGGCAGGTTCATGTGATTGGTCTCTCCTGGCTTAGATTCTGATATCAGGTTCATGCGATTAGTCTCTCCGGGCTTAGATTATGGTATCAAGTTCATGTGATTAGTCTCTCCTGGCTTAGATTCTGATGGCAGATTCATGTGATTGGTCTCTCCTGGCTAAGATTATGTTGGCGGGTTCATGTGATTGGTCACTCCTGGCTGAGATTCCGATGGCAGGTTCATGTGATTGATCTCTGCTGGCTGAGATTCTTATGGCAGGTTCATGTCATTGGTCACTCCTGGCTGAGATTATGATGTCAGGTTCATGTGATTGGTCTCTCTTGGCTTAGATTATGATGTCAGGTTCATGTGATTGGTCACTCCTGGCTGAGATTCTGATGGCAAGTTCATGTGATTGGTCACTCCTGGCTAAGATTCTGATGGCAAGTCCATGTGATTGGTCTCTCCTAGCTGAGATTCTGTTGGCAGGTTCATGTGATTGGTCTCTCCTGGCTGAGATTATGATGGCAGGTTCATGCGATTGGTCACTCCTGGCTGATATTCTGATGTCAGGTTCATGCGATTGGTCCCTTTTGGCTTAGATTCTGATGGCAGGTTCATATGATTGGTCATAATATTGACTTTGTTTCTCTCTTTATAGAGCAATCTTTGTCAAACAAGTGAAAAAACTAACCACGGCCGTTTTTTGCTGCAGTAACTTACTGAAAATTTCATGTTTCCACCTTTTCATTCATTCTTCGTAAAGCAATTCATAAGAAGATAACTGTTAAGTCCCCGAATTGCCAATGATACAATCTCTTTAACAGTCATTAAAAATTTACTTGCCTCCTTTCCTGGAATATGCAACCTCTCTACATCCTTGTTTTGATTAGGTCGTTATGTATTTTCATTAAATATCACACACTTCTATCCATCTCGTCTAATTTCGTATTATTTCAGTCAATCAATGAAGCAGAATAGTGTTGCTGAGAGAATGCTCAAGAATTAATTACTTTAATGGAACTTACACAATTTAATTTCTTCTTTAAACGTCAGAAATATTCCTGTTTATGTTTCTCTTTAATTTCAGTAGACTACACTTCGTTGATTTGTAAAATAACAACGTACATACACTACTTACATTGTTGTCCTCATCTTTGTTCCATATTGCGACCTATCGACAGTTGTACGCTCCGGCCTTCTTCTGGTGAGTGGAATTTCGAACCGAATCCTTCATATTGTCTAGTATCTATCTATCTATCTATCTATCTATCTATCTATCTATCTATCTCAGTCTGTCCATATCTATCTATCTATCTATCTATCTATCTATCTATCTATCACAGTCTATTCATATCCAGGTTCTATCACATTCTAATCATATCAATATATTTCAGTCTATCTATCTATCTATCTATCTATCTATCTATCTATCTATCTATCTAAATGCCTAAATGACAATATTTTAATCATTCACGCTGCTGTGTATATATGTTTGTATGTATGTATATGTGTGTGTGTGTGTGTGTGTGACTGTATGTGTGTGTGAGAGAGGGGGGGCGGATAAAGGTTATTGACCCAAGCCGTTTCACAACCCCTCACCAAATAGTCAAACATCAGTGATTTGCGACAAGGCGGGCTGGATTCTTGGTGTTTGCGATAAATGTTAAGTACACCTCATATTTGTTAACACAATAAAAAAATATCATTACGCCAGATGTTACGAAAGAAAATGCATTTCCCTATATGGCACGAATGTCCTTGTTCCCTTCTTTTTCTTCATTCTCTTTCTCTCTCTCTTTCTCACTCTCTCTCCCCCTCTCTCACTCTCTCTCTCTCTCTCTCTCTCTCTCTCTCTATATATATATATATATATATATATATATATATGTTATTCATATCACTCTATTCAGGATCTATCTATCTCAGTGTATATCTTTATATATCCATATCTATCTGTATCTTGCTCTCTAACCTTTTATATATTTATCAGTCTATTCATATATATATATATATATATATATATATATATATATATATATATATTCCGTCTGTTCATATGCATCCACCAATCTATCTATCTTAGTCTATATATATATATATATATATATATATATATATATATTTAATCGCGTGTGTGTGTGTGAGAGAGAGAGAGGGGGGGGATAAAGGTTATTGACCCAAACCGTTTCACAACCCCTCACCAAATGGTTAAACATCAGTGATTTGGGACAAGGCGGGCTGGATTCTTGGTGTTTGCGATAAATTTTAAGTACCCCTCATATTTTTTAAACAATAAAAAATATCATTACGCCAGATGTTACGAACTAAAATGCATTTCCATATATGGCACGAATGTCCTTGTTCCTTCTTTTTCTTCATTCTCTATTTATATATATATATATATATATATATATATATAAATATATATATGTGTGTGTGTGTGTGTGTGTGTTTGTGTGTGTGTGTGTATTCAGTTTGTGCATATCTATTTATCTAACTATATCTATCTATCTATATCTATCTATCTATCTATCTATATATATATATATATATAAATTTTCCCTATATATTTATCTATTCCCCTCTATCTCACTCACTCACTCACTCTCTCTCTCTCTCTCTCTCTCTATATATATATATATATATATATGTATGTATATATTGAGTATTTAGGCAACAGTCTCTCTTTTATACATGTTACGTTAAAGACGACTAACAAGGTACTACGATTAAGCACTTTATTAATTTTCCTGTGTTCGTGTATGTATTTTCTTTTCTGGGTGCAAAGTGTCTAAAAACTGTCTAAAAGTTATCCATGACCGGACACTTTCGGCTATTCGTTTAGCCATTATCAAAGGCAGCTTATATATTTTTTCTTTTTAGCTAAATATGTGGGTTATTTATTTATTTATGTATCTGATGTTATAGAAATGTATTATTTTCTGAACACGGTCAGCACATTGTGATCCAAAGAAAAAAAAATTAAAAAACCCTGTTACACAAAAGCTTCGGAAGGGAGGGTGTTATGGAAACTTACTCATAAGAGTAATGGACTATCCCGTACCTCATAAATACTGCGCCTTAAGAGGAAGCAGTAGTGTGAGTCAGTCCTTTTTGGACGTCTCAGCTATTCGGTCGAACTCTCTGCCTCTGAGGCAGAGGGGAACTCTCTGCCTTTGGGCAGAGAGGAACTCGGACGAGGCTCCGCCGAAGGACAGAGCCTCGTTCGAGGTGGTTGACCACCCCGATCCCGTTTATACGGGTTCTACGGGAAATTTTTGCCCGAGCCTACGGGCTCGGAAAGCCCACATTAAACCGGCCTTGTGCCACATTCGACACACGTGGGGTGTTGTTAAACATCGTGTGAGCCAGTCCTTTTTGGACGTCTCACCTATCAGGTCGAACTCTTTGCCTCTGAGGCAGAGGGGAACTCTCTGCCTTTGGGCAGAGAGGAACTCGGACGAGGCTTCGCCGAAGGGCAGAGCCTCGTTCGAGGTGGTTGACCACCCCGATCCCGTTTATACGGGTTCTACGGGCAATTTTTGCCCGAGCCTACGGGCTCGGAAAGCCCACATTAAACCGGCCTTGTGCCACATTTGACACACGTGGGCGTGTTGATCAATATAGGACGCCAAAGAGCAGAGTCTCGTTCGGGGAGGTTGACCAAACCGATCCCGTTTATACGGGTTCTACGGGCATTTTTTGACCGAGCCACATTCGACACACGTGGGCGTGTTGCTGAACATAGTGTGAGTCAGTCAGAGACAGAGTCGCGTCGGACGATTACTGTAAGACATTGGAATAGTGATACTGGTCGAGACTACATAGTTCTCTCTAACCTAACCTGATTGTTATTAGTAACACTTCTACTCTTTTGTACATATTCTGTTTGTAATATATCTGTGTTATCCCATACCCGTGTTCGAGTTATTCTTCATTGCTTCTACCTTGGACCATCACCGTGGTACAAGAAACCTGGACCATAACAATATATATATATATAATATATATATATATATATATATATATATATATATATATATATATATATATGTGCGTCTGTGTGTGTGTATTACACTGTTCGAATCTATCTATCGGTCTATCTGTCTATGTATCTATCTCAACATTGGCGGTAAAACTACTAATGTGCGTAAATGTAAACATTTTAACCACTCTCTCTCTATCTTTCTTTTTTCTCTCTATCTATCATTCTCACCCTCTCCCTCTCTCTCGCTTTCCCTATCTATCTATCTATCTATCTATATATATATATATATATATATATATATATATATATATATATATATATATACACGAAATCGTGTGCGTAAGGATGTGCGTTGTGGTGGGGGGTTATCATCTTTACCTGTGTCATATGTGATTTATTTCCCTGCTCAATAACTCACTGAAGAAGCACGTCACAATCTGCTGGAAATATTTTCGCCCACACGCAGAAATAACCAATTATCTGCCATAAATCTCGCATTTCCCTTCACCCGCCGCCCACAGATGAGTTTTTAATTAACATATTCAACGATTCTTTTAATGGCGTCATGGTACTTGATGACCTCACTCAATTAACGTTCATTTTTCTGTCGAGTTGATGAGACCAAATTTTAGCAGTGATCACTTCATCCAAACTTTGATTTAGGCATCTATGTCAGAAATTCCTGTCTATCAATTTCAATCGGATCTATTAATCCCCCCTCTCTCTCTCTCTCTGTCTCAGTCTATTCATATTTCTTTATATTTGTTAATATATATCTATCAATTTATCTATCTCGGCCTATTCACATCTCTTTATCTCTATCTCTTCATATCTACCTTAGTCTTTTTAGGTCTCTGTCACTCTGTCTCTCTGTTTCTGGCTCTCTCTCTCTCACTCTCTCTCTCTCTCTCTCTCTCTCTCTCTCTCTCTATATATATATATATATATATATATATATATATATATATATATATATATATACGCCCATCTGTGTCTATTCACATCTATCTATCCGTTTAAATCGTATCTGTGTCAACCTGTTTATCTAATATTTATATATCATAATTGTTGAGTCTTGACTCAATGTTGAATCTCGCCTATTGCATGGAATAATAATGCAACACAAAATGTACTTAGAACAAGAATGTATTATAACAAGAAAGTGTACACAATAAGTACATATAGTATTTCTGTATATTTCTGGGAAGACGTTCCTGGAGAATGTGTTGACTAGTCGCAGTCGATCAGAGTCTCTAGTTGGATCTCGTGATGCCTCCTCCTCGTCTTCCGGTACCAACCATTATTTATATAGTTGGTAGTCACCTATGCATATTAGGTGGATCCTTCACAACACCCCCCTCCCAAGCCTTGGAATCCTTTTGGATTTCAACTGGCTTCTATATGGGATGATGATTATGGTTATTTCTTTGTAGATCCCCTTTGCATAGTTCATATGTACATCTGGGTTTTTTTTTCAATATCTTTTTCATTTTGGATTCACGTCCAATGGGTCCGTGAACTTTCGTTTCCTACCGGATCTTCTCGGTTCAGGAGCACTCTGCGGAGGTTCTACTTGAAAAGTATCATACATTACATCAATGGGATCTTCCTCCTCATCCGGTATACTCTCTTCATGCTCTAGCACGTAGCATTTTTTGAGTTGGTTCTGGTACCTTTTATGAGTATTCTTCGGCCCTTTTATTATGTAAATCAGGTCACCGATTCTCTTGTCCACTATGCCTCGCTCCCAAAACTCAATGTTGTTTCTATAGCACTTGAAAAAGACCTTCTCTCCGGGGGTGTATCTTTTTCTAGCTGTATACATAGTGTTCTTTATTCTATTTCTTCCTGGCAAAAGCTTGTCAAACACTGACTTAACTTTCCTAGCGAACATTAGTTCAGCTGGTGCCATGCTTGATGGTGTTCTCTGGTTAGGCGTGATTCTGTATACTTGTAGGAATTGCTGAAGCGCCTTTTCCGTTGGAACTCCTGAGGCTTTCTTCAGAGCGCGCTTTAACGTATCTACAAATCTTTCTGCGAGTCCATTGGATCTCGGATGATACGGCGGCGTCGTTATGTGGTTAATTTGATATAACTCACAAAATTCCTTAAAATCGTCAGAAGTGAATTGTGTACCATTGTCACTCACAATACACTCTGGCACACCGAACCGTGCAAATAGTTCATGCAAAAAAGTTGTTGTGGTATTGGACGTAGGCTTTTTGCAGCGTAGTACTTCCGGCCATTTTGTAAAGCTATCTACCACTATTAAGTAGTAATAATCTTCTACTGGACCAGCGAAATCAATGTGTAATCTTTCCCACGGATGATCCGTCTTTGGCCATGGTTTGTGTACTATAGGTGGTGCCTTAGATGCTAACGCACACCCTTTACATCGATGAACCATGTTTTCGATATCCACATCCATTCCTTTCCAATATACAAAGCTTCGCATTAAGCTTTTTGTTCTATTAATCCCCGGGTGACCCATATGAAAGTCCCGTAGGATTCTTTTCTGCAACCTTTTTGGTACTACTACTTTCTCTACACTTGCGCAAGGCACGTTACGTTTCTTTTTAAATATAGGCATAGTATTTTCTTTTAATTCAATTTTAGCTTCAAATTTGTTACATCTTCCAAGACCAGGTGTAAAGGTTTCCGGAAACTTTTTCTTTAATTCCTCTTTAATGTCCTGTCTTGATTGCGTATTACTTTCTACTTTTCTGCAGAATGAGTTTAACGGTTTATCCCACAATTCGAATGTTTCAATAAAATCTGTACCCAACAAGTTTTCTCCATTTTTCAGAATGAAAACTTTTATTTTTTTAACGATCCCATTCAATTTCATTGGAAGTACAACCTCGCCTTCGAAGTTAATTTGCTTTCCAGTTACCGTTCGAGCGAGTTTCGTTGACTTCATTATTGTAGGCCTTTTTAAAATTTTCCATGTTTTATCGTTCATTATTGTTAAATCTGACCCCGAATCGAGTTGAAATTTGATATTCTTTTTGAATATTTCAGTCGTCACATATTTCCTCAAATCTCTATCTGATTTGATATTCGAATTTGTTTGTCTAATTCGGCTCTTGAATTTTTTCGTTTTACAACACGATCCTTTGTGACCATTCTTTTGGCACACGAAACATTTCTTATTTCTATATGGGCAATTTATCTCCCAATGTCTTTTGTTACAACGTCTGCAATTATATAGTGGGACTTTTTTTATTTTCGTTCTTTTTATTTTCTTGTCTATTATTAAAATACGCTGAATTTTTTCTCCAATTTTCTCTAATGGGTACTTTGACTGCTTTTTTATTTTTTTAATATAAGCAATACCAGCTTTTTCGATTTTTTGCGACTCTTTTTTTAAACTTACGGTCCGTTGACCCTCCTCTGCTAACTTTTGCAGGGTAAGGCCTTGTTCAGATTCGAGTTTAGACAAAACTCGACGTCTTATTTCGGCACTCTTACTGGATACCAGTCCTTGAGCAAAAATTAAGCACTTGAATTCTTCAACCGTAATCTCTGCCAATCTGAAATTGTCACAATGTCTATTCACTATAGATGCATATGTTAAGTAATCCTGATCGTCGGATTTAGAGACATTCATGCATAACCATCGCTTATGCCAAAGCGACATATTTGCTCCAAACAGCTCTTTTAGCAATTTCACTGTTTCCGAGAATTCCAATTCAGTTGTTTTTCTCGGTAGAATAAAATCTACAAATTTGCTATGTTCTGCTGTACCTAGCTTTCTTAGTAATAGACTGACTTTTCTTGAATTCGACCAGTTTTCACAGTCTGTGTAGAAAATATCTTCATATCGTTTAAAGTACGCTTCAAACGTTTTTTCTTCGTCTGGCACATAGTTGAAAGTTTCCAGTGAATTAAATATGGTGTTATTAGAATATGAAGAATTTCCCTCATTTGCCTGATAGTTGTTTAATTTCTCCAGTGTTAACTTTTGAATTTCTAAAAGTCTTTCATCTTGTTTTTCTTGATATTTTTGTTGTCTTTCATCTTGTTTAACTTGATATTTTTGCAGCGCTATCTGTTGTTCTTGTTGTCTTTCATCATGTTTCTCTTGATATTTTTGCTGTGCTATCTGTTGTTCCCTTATTAATAAGGCAAACTGTTCCTGCTGGGATTTGAATAATTCAGATATGACTTTGGATAGTTCCTCCATTTTTAGCTGATAGTGTTCATGCAACAAGGAATATACTTTTAATTTGTGTATCCACGAATATCATATAAGCTGACCAAAAAAATCGAAACAACGTACGACTTTTAATTTTTATGACCTGCTTTTACATTCACGCCCGTGCTAATCAACTTTGGTATTTTTTTTTCGTGAACAGAGAGCGTCGGACTTTTTTTTTTCGTTTTCGACTTCTGTTCGCGTATTTCAATGACAACGTCTGATTTTCTTATCAGAGGTAATTCGTCACTATATTGTTGAACAAATAATTTTTAAAAAAATAATTTTTTAAAGTTTGTTACCTTTCAAAGTCGACACGGTGTATTTGTGCTCCTTTTAAATCCATGCATGTTTTTGTAGTCGGCCAATTTTTCTTTTTAGAGGGTGTCTCGTTGTAGATAATTTTTTCATTTAAAATTACCGTTATTCGTTTACGACACCTTTCAATTTTTTTCTGAGTGAACGTTCCTTTATGCTTAGTCGTCTTTTAACGAGATTTACATATCCAGAAGTTCAGAATCCTTCGTCGTTACGTTAACGTTGGACTTTGAATGAATAGTTTTTTTTTCAGCCTGGGTTCTTCAATGACTTTTCCCAATTGTTGAAAACTCTCACTATTAATTCTTTCTTCTTTCCGTATGGTTCGTTCTACTTCTTTGCCATTGTTGAAACTTGGCGTATGGTTCGTTCTACTTCGTGGCCTTTGTTGAAACTTGACGTATGGTTCGTTCTACTTCGTCGCCATTGTTGAGTCTTGACTCAATGTTGAATCTCGCCTATTG
This sequence comes from Acanthosepion esculentum, assembly GCA_964036315.1. NCBI lineage: Eukaryota > Metazoa > Mollusca > Cephalopoda > Sepiida > Sepiidae > Acanthosepion > Acanthosepion esculentum. The sequence continues at coordinate 95,315,008 of OZ038501.1, read as the reverse complement.
CATGGAATAATAATGCAACATAAAATGTACTTAGAACAAGAATGTATTATAACAAGAAAGTGTACACAATAAGTACATATAGTATTTCTGTATATTTCTGGGAAGACGTTCCTGGAGAATGTGTTGACTAGTCGCAGTCGATCAGAGTCTCTAGTTGGATCTCGTGATTCCTCCTGAGATTCACTTGACCTCCCACAGGGCCAGGTTGTGACACAAGGTCGGAGTTTAACGTGGGAAGGGAGGGGGAATGGACCCGAGTTTTCACCCGGGTCGCAGTGCTTTGGCTTTAGCTAGTCATAGCTGGTCTTGGCTGGTCTTAGCTGGTCATAGCTTGTCCAAGCTGGTCAGAGCTGGTCATAGCTAGTCAGACATAGCCACGATACTACCAGCGCAGGGACGAATCCCTGCCGCCGGCCTGTTGATTTACTTGACCTCCCACAGGGTCAGGTTGTGACACAAGGTCAGGGTTTAATGTGGGAAGGGAGGGGGAATGGACCCGAGTTTTCACCCGGGCCGCAGTGCTTTGGCTTTAGCTGGTCTTAGCTTGTCCAAGCTGGTCATAGCTAGTCTTAGCTGCGATACTACCAGCGCAGGGACGAATCCCTGCCGCCGGCCTGTATCGGAGAAGGAATCCCGGCCCCATAGGCGATCATTCAGTGAGTAATCTGCGAACAGATACTACACTTTGATCTTAGCCTTGGGATTTACTTGACCTCCCACAGGGCCAGGTTGTGACACAAGGTCGGAGTTTAACGTGGGAAGGGGAGGGGGAATGGACCCGAGTTTTCACCCGGGTCGCAGTGCTTTGGCTTTAGCTAGTCATAGCTGGTCTTGGCTGGTCTTAGCTGGTCATAGCTTGTCCAAGCTGGTCAGACTTAGCCACGATACCACCAGCGCAGGGACGAATCCCCGCCGCCGGCCCGTATCGGAGAAGGAATCCCGGCCCCATAGGCGATCATTCAGTGAGCAATCTGCGAACAGATACTACACTTTGATCTTAGCCTTGGGATTTACTTGACCTCCCACAGGGCCAGGTTGTGACACAAGGTCGGAGTTTAACGTGGGAAGGGGAGGGGGAATGGACCCGAGTTTTCACCCGGGTCGCAGTGCTTTGGCTTTAGCTAGTCATAGCTGGTCTTGGCTGGTCTTAGCTGGTCATAGCTTGTCCAAGCTGGTCAGACTTAGCCACGATACCACCAGCGCAGGGACGAATCCCCGCCGCCGGCCCGTATCGGAGAAGGAATCCCGGCCCCATAGGCGATCATTCAGTGAGCAATCTGCGAACAGATACTACACGGGATTTACTTGACCTCCCACACGGTCAGGTTGTGACACAAGGTCGGAGTTTAACGTGGGAAGGGAGGGGGAATGGACCCGAGTTTTCACCCGGGTCGCAGTGCTTTGGCTTTAGCTAGTCATAGCTGGTCTTGGCTGGTCTTAGCTGGTCATAGCTTGTCCAAGCTGGTCAGAGCTGGTCATAGCTAGTCAGACGTAGCCACGATACCACCAGCGCAGGGACGAATCCCTGCCGCCGGCCCGTATCGGAGAAGGAATCCCGGCCCCATAGGCGATCATTCAGTGAGTAATCCGCGAACAGATACTACACTTTGATCTTAGCCTTGGGATTTACTTGACCTCCCACATGGCCAGGTTGTGACACAAGGTCGGAGTTTAACGTGGGGAGGGAGGGGGAATGGACCCGAGTTTTCACCCGGGTCGCAGTGCTTTGGCTTTAGCTAGTCTTGGCTGGTCTTAGCTGGTCATAGCTTGTCCAAGCTGGTCATAGCTAGTCAGACTTAGCCACGATACTACCAGCGCAGGGACGAATCCCTGCCGCCGGCCTGTATCGGAGAAGGAATCCCGGCCCCATAGGCGATCATTCAGTGAGTAATCCGCGAACAGATACTACACTTTGATCTTAGCCTTGGGATTTACTTGACCTCCCACAGGGCCAGGTTGTGACACAAGGTCGGAGTTTAACGTGGGAAGGGAGGGGGAATGGACCCGAGTTTTCACCCGGGTCGCAGTGCTTTGGCTTTAGCTAGTCATAGCTGGTCTTGGCTGGTCTTAGCTGGTCATAGCTTGTCCAAGCTGGTCAGAGCTGGTCATAGCTAGTCAGACGTAGCCACGATACCACCAGCGCAGGGACCAATCCCTGCCGCCGGCCTGTATCGGAGAAGGAATCCCGGCCCCATAGGCGATCATTCAGTGAGTAATCCGCGAACAGATACTACACTTTGATCTTAGCCTTGGGATTTACTTGACCTCCCACAGGGCCAGGTTGTGACACAAGGTCGGAGTTTAACGTGGGGAGGGAGGGGGAATGGACCCGAGTTTTCACCCGGGTCGCAGTGCTTTGGCTTTAGCTAGTCATAGCTGGTCTTGGCTGGTCTTAGCTGGTCATAGCTTGTCCAAGCTGGTCATAGCTAGTCAGACGTAGCCACGATACCACCAGCGCAGGGACGAATCCCCGCCGCCGGCCCGTATCGGAGAGGGAATCCCGGCCCCATAGGCGATCATTCAGTGAGTAATCCGCGAACAGATACTACACTTTGATCTTAGCCTTGGGATTTACTTGACCTCCCACATGGCCAGGTTGTGACACAAGGTCGGAGTTTAACGTGGGGAGGGAGGGGGAATGGACCCGAGTTTTCACCCGGGTCGCAGTGCTTTGGCTTTAGCTAGTCATAGCTGGTCTTGGCTGGTCTTAGCTGGTCATAGCTTGTCCAAGCTGGTCATAGCTAGTCAGACGTAGCCACGATACTACCAGCGCAGGGACGAATCCCTGCCGCCGGCCTGTATCGGAGAAGGAATCCCGGCCCCATAGGCGATCATTCAGTGAGTAATCTGCGAACAGATACTGCACTTTGATCTTAGCCTTGAGGCCGAGTAGAGACCGAGATCTCGTGATTCCTCCCCCTCGTCTTCCGGTACCAACCATTATTTATATAGTTGGTAGTCACCTATGCAGATTAGGTGGATCCTACACAACAATAATCTATCTATCTATCTATCTATCTATCTATCTATCTATCTATCTCATTCTGTCCATATCTGTCTTTCTCAGTCTGTTCATATCTATCTATCTATCTATCTATCTATCTATCTATCTATCTATCTCATTCTGTCCATATCTGTCTTTCTCAGTCTGTTCATATCTATCTATCTATCTATCTATCTATCTATCTCAGTCTATTCATACATACTTGACTCTTTTAATATATCTCTCTCTTTCTCTCTCTCTCTCTCTCATTCTCTCTCTCTCTCTCTCTCTCTATATATATATATATATAAATATATATATATAGGTAATAATCCGTTGGTATATAATTCAAGTGAATCGTAATAATATAAAATATTAAAACTGATTCACAAAAAGAGCTCAATGTATTTAGTAACAGAGCATATAAGTTACATAGAATAGAAATCCAAATTTACCTCATTCGAATAACGAAAGACTTACTTATAGGCCTTGTCAAATCAGAGGCGGGAAGATATAAAAAATAAGAGCTTAAAATTTAAACATTTAAAAATAAAAGAAGAAGAAGAAGAAGAAGAAGAAGAAGGAGAAGAAGAAGAAGAAGAAGAAGAAGAAGAAGAAGAAGAAGAAGAAGAAGAAGAAGAAGAAGAAGAAGAAGAGTGAAAGAGGGAAAACAAAAAGAAATATAAATACAGTAAAACTCCCCAAAATCGAACGTAGCATAATTTTGACTTCCTCGAATGTGGACTCATTTTCAAATTTGAATTTAAGTTAATAGTGTTAATAATGATAGTCGCAGTAGGAACATGTCTATACTAGCCGATCAAGGTGATGATGAAACAGTATCATGGGGAAAAAGCAGAGAAATCTGTTGAAACTAAAATTCATTGAGCAAAGTCCTTGTTTCATTGACTCCTGGAATATCCAGATACGCGCATTACAAAGTGAAATTATCAAACAAAAAACAAAAAAAAACCTGCAAAATCGTAAAGTGAAAGAACCTCAAAGGCGCCATGAAAAACCTGTCATGAACGCAAATGAAGGGCGCACTGAAATCCAAGAAAATCTAATAATGGACGAATGATAAATTTAGAACTTTCAGAAATTTTTAAATATTTCATGAAATGTCTGAGTTTTTCACAAATTACAATATTTGTTTAGCGCAATTTTTTTCATTACCAATAGTTGATCAATTATTTTTGTACAGGGTGTCCATAAAGTTCGTGTGCACTTTAAAAAATTATAACTTTACTTGTATTTACGATAGAAATAATCTGTAAAAAATGTTATAAAGTTTAATGTACCTAGTTTTAAGTATAGCTAAAATAACTAATGCGATTTCAGGCATTACTGTAAATCAGTTGGCAAATGTTTTCCATGAACTGCAAAATCGTATTACCCTTTGTATTGCTAATGATGGAGGACATGTGGAAACTTAAATAAAATTTCAATAAAACCTTAAAAAATATAGATTTACTTCTTTCTAATCCTTTTTACAAATTATTTCTATAGCAAATACAAATAATTTTTTAAAGTGCACACGAAGTTTATGGACACCCTGTATGTATATATGAATTAGATGTCGTTGGTATTGACCAGCCCGTTCACTGTGAAATGGCCATATATCACACGGGATATTGAGTTTTATCCACATATAATTCATATATGCTCTGTAATTAATAAATACATTGAGCTCTCTTCTGTGGATCAGGTTTAATATTTTATATTACTTGGATTACTTGTCACCGATATTTACATATATATATATATATATATATATATATATATATATATATATATATATACCTTTTTATATATATATATATATATATATATATATATATATATATATATATATATTTGTTCATTTATATATATATACAGGGTGTATCCATAAAGTTCGTGTGCACTTTAAAAAAATTATAACTTTATTTGTATTTTCATTACCAATAGTTTATCAATTATGTTTGTATATTTATGTATTTGTTGTGTCCAAGTAAACGGTTAAGTAATTACAAAACCTGGTTTGCAGATATATCGTATATTAAACAGTAAGATCACCAGAAGTGTATTACACAACTAGTGAGACTGTATCGTATGAACTAGCGCTAAATCTATTCACTGTTCACTGTTCCCCGAACCTACTCTCCTACTAAACTTATAGTAGGCGGAAGAGTCTAACGTAGAATCTTAAGAAGGAGGACACCACAACAGTATTCAATCGTAACTTTAAATTCAAACGAATCAACTCTACAAACTACCTTTCGTATCCTAAACACTAAAACTTAATAAAAATTTTAAGCTCGTTACAGTAGACTTTTCTTCCTCGAATCCGAACAGTATCCTCAATACCGAACATTTAGAGTTGTACTATATATATATATATATATATATATATATATATATATATATATATATATATATATATATATATATATATATATATATATATATATTGTTAGGAGGATTTGATAATGGTAATTAAGTAATTCATTGAGTCTGAAAGAAACCTCAACAGAATGCAGAAAGCACTGGACGGTCGTTTCGTCCTATATTTAGGACTCATCGGCAGTGCGCATTCACTACCGAGAATTGAAACCCTGACAGTTAGGTTATCAAGCAAACGTCATACCAACTGTTCAACGGGCCTCGGTGACGAAGAGATAGCAAGTCAGACTCAATATAGCGTCGCTCGCTCACATATTCCGTGGTGATAGTAGTCCTATGGTTACAGAGAACTTCAGTTGAGTTCCACCACGGAATATGTGAGCATGGCACTTTACTCCAATTGGCTCATTCGCTTGCTTAAACTCAACGTTGATTCTGATTCCGCAGAACTGGGTTGGGTGTGAAAAAATATTTGTTGTTAACATTCTTTTTTCATTCGGTTTTTCCAGTTACGAGTCCTTTTTTAAAACTGATCCTTTTGTGTTCATTTTGTTTAGTTCTTTTTTCGTAACAGATTTAATGTTTAGTATAGAGCTTAGAAAAAATTTGCAGTGTGAGATAGGCAAGAAGTAAGGCATGTAGCAACATCAGCACGGCAAAGGGCACTCCTTTAAAGGCAAGGAAGAGCAAAAATATTTTAAGTCAAGTGATAGCGATTGCTGTATGAGTCGTACGATTTTTGAATCAAGCACGGGCAACGCCGGGCCATGCTGGTAGTGGATCATATAATGCCGAAATTTAATTTTCTTGGGAGCTTTGGTAAATTTATTTTATTATTAAAATCTACTACTGGATTTTATTTTTTTTACTATTAAACTATATTGCCGTTTTTTTCATATTTAAAATCTTTTGCTAAAAATATTTATATATTTAAAATCTACAGCTGGAAATTTTATTTTTTATTATTAAAATCTATTGCTAGAATTTTTTTATATTTAAAATCTATTCATGGAAGGTTTTAGTATTAAAATCTATTGCTGGAAATTTTTTTACTATTAAAATGTACTGTTGGAAAATTTGTTTTTACTATAAAATCTTTTGCTGGAAATTTATATTTAAAATCTATTACTAGAATTTTTTTCTATTAAAATCTATTGCTGGAAACTTTTACTATAAAATTGTATTTTTATACTTTCAGTGAGTTTTGGCACCAGTTTTGGGGAGCGGATACTATTTTGCCCATAGCTGGGACACTAACAGATGCCTCAACCTCGTCTTGCGGTTTGATTACATCCAGTGACGTTGTGTGTGTGCGTGTGTATGTGTGTGTGTGTGTGTGTGTCGGGAGATGTTCTTATTGCTTAACGGGTAGATTTGACTCAGTGAAATGCCTTTGTCCATTTTAAATATGACGAGGCATTACTTGATATGTTCTGAATACAACTAAAGCTTACAATGATGTCTTGCCACCTTCATACTTGCCATGGAGATAGCGACCATCAAGGACATACGAAGGTCATTCAATAAATAAGGTGAAATTTTCGGTATAAAGACTTCTAATACAGATAGAAGCTTACTCTTTTTTATTTTTGTTTTGTTTTACTTCTTTTTCACATGGATTTAATTTCTTTTGCAGATTAAAAAAAAAACTTTGAGAGTTTTGGCGATTAACAAAGATGGCCGACCAAGAAGCATGCTCCACAATTGAACAGCGGTCAGTTATCAAGATTTTGGTTGCTGAAGGGTGCAAACGAGTTGAAATTCATAGGAGAATATCAACTGTGTATGGTGCCACATGTTTCAGCCAAAAGAAATGTCTACAAGTGGGCTAAATTGTTTAAAGAAGGACGGAGCAGTGTTGAGGATGAAGACAGGCCTGGGAGGCCTACAGAAGTGAGGTCTCCTGAAGTGATCGAATCAGTCAATGACCTCACTCAGTCTGACAGAAGGGTGACAGTGGATGACATTGCAAGGACTTTGAGCTTATCTGTTGGGACAAACGCAGGGGTCATCAGTCAGAAGAAGTCATCTTGCATCATGACAACGCAAGGCCTCACACAGCAGCTCAAACGGTGCAGACCATCAACGAGCTGGGCTGGGAACTGCTCCCTCATCCCCCTTACAGCCCGGACCTTTTCCCTTCAGACTTTCACCTGTTTGGTCCCTTGAAAGCTTTCACGAGAGGCACGAAGTTTAAAAGTGACGATGAAGTCAAAAGTGTTGTGAGCGACTGGCTGAGACATCAGTCCAAAGCTTTTTACGCTGAGGGAATACGGAAGCTTGTGCACAGATGAGAAAAGTGTGTGACAGTGCTGGGAGACTACGTTGAAAAAAAAGTAAGCTTCTATCTGTATTAGAAGTCCTTATACCGAAAAATTCACCTTATTTATTGAATGACCCTCGTATCTATCTATCTCAGTCTGCTCATATATATGTCTCTATCTATTTATCGTTCTATCTCTTACTCTCTCTCTCTCTCACACACTCACACACACACACACACACACACATATATATATATATATATATATGTGTGTGTGTGTGTGTGCGTGTGTATATATATCGCGGTATGTGAATAAAAAGAAACAAGAGGAAAAACCGTTCTTAGCCGACGAGTTTCGTCATCAGAGAGACTTTATCAAGGCAATGTTGGGTTTGTTTTGTTGCATGAGTTTATATACAAAAGCGAGGCTGTCATTAGTTTATCAAGGCTTTTGTATAGAGACATGGGCACTAAAATAAATCCTACATTGCCTTGATAAAGTCCCTCAAAGAACGAAATGCGTCGTCTAAGAAAATTGCCCAATTGTCTATAATTTTATTCATTTTGTTCCCTTAGAGATAGACTCTATCTGAAAATAATTTACACACGCATACACACAAACAAACAAACACACACGCGCACGCACACACACACACACACACATTTGAGCTCTTTGGTTTGAGGTGTGAGTTTGTAAACAGTGACTATTTAAGCTATTATTGCATGACTCTTCGGCAGAATTGAGTCACTGTCAGTCAATGTGTGTTTATCTAAATCTAAAAATAAACACGCTAAAATTCACCTTCATCCCTGCCGTGAGCCGACGTCTTAGTGGTAGAAGTTCCGACTGACGCCAATTCAGTCGGGTTTCGATCCTAGCTAGAGGCAATCGGACGTCTAGCCACACTGATGAGCTGTGAAACAGCGAAACAGTCTGCCTGTGGATAAAAATATATATATATATATATATATATATATATATATAAGTTATGTAAAAGTTTGTCACTTAGCTAACTGATGTTACCTTCAGCATCCCGACTCAAGTGTTTCGGAGGCGGACCTGCCTGTTCTAGAAGATATCAGAATGGCCAAGTAGTTACAATGTGCACATTCTGACCACGGCTTCGAATATCACCACCGCCGATATCGGCTCAGAGATCCCAACGTATGACATCTGAACTATGTTAAAACATACATGTTGAGCCAAGTCCTTGGAGTGACATTTGGTAGCCTTGTCCTGTTTAGGAAGATTCCGATGCTTTTGCTAGCACAAAGATACTAGTTGTCGTGACCGAGTGTCTGCTTATATCGAATCTGGCGTAGTTTCGGCTGGTCTGGAGTTTCGGTAATTCCCCAAATTTCACGTTTAGTTGTAGATATCGTCCAGCCTTTATAACTCATACTTTCTATTGCTTATGCCTCGCACTATCACTTTCAAATGGGCAGAGGCACATTTTCGCTCTTTCTTCATTTCTCTCGATATGCCACCTGGGGTCATGCCCACGGGGCGGTTTTGAATGTTTTTTTTTGGTTTATTGTTTTTTTTTTGACAATTCTGATTTTTAAACGGAGTGGGCGAAGAGGCGGTTATATTTTAATCATTGATTTTCTATGACAAATATTATATCCAAGTCTTTGGTCTGGTTTGTTCTAGTGCACCCCAATTAGCCACCCCTCTCCCACAACCCCCGTGTTATCATGCAGACAGGTTGTTTCTCAGTTCAATTTCCTTTTCGGGTGACAGATTAAGTTTCGTCTCCCGAATTTCCACAATTATATTTCAGATGGACATTTGGCCACTCAATTGCATCCATTTTTGTTTACGGCCATAAGATTTCTCAATTGTGTATTTAATTCTCACGGCTAGAGAATAACAGGGAATATGCCATGACGATTTCCTTCTACACGCCAGTCTCTCGGTAAACTCACTTTCTTCTCTCTCATATTCCTAGCTCACATTATTACATTAACACCTTCAACTCCACTATTTACACTATTCGGACTATTGTCCTCATCTTTGTCGCCATATTTATTACAACATTTCGGCCGTTGTACACTCCGGCCTTCTTCAGGTGGTTGGAATGTCGAACTGAACCCTTTATTTCACTCATTGGGGTAAACTGTTCTAGTTCCACGTGCCATGTTTAATGGATGTCAGTTATCAGTCATCTCCTTTTAGTCCTCATGGACACATGGCACTGTGGATAAAGACGTTAGTTAGATCCAGTGACAGGACCAAAAGAGTGTGAGTTCAATACCTGGTTAAGGCAGTGGAGAACCTTAAGAGGGGAATTAACAGGAGATAACTGACATCCATTAGACATGGCACGTGGAACTAGAACAGTCTAACTTAGTGAGCGAAATAATGCATTCAGTTCGACATTCCAACCAACTGAAGAAGGCTGGAGCGTACAACGGCCGAAACGTTTTCATAAATAATCCGACTGAGATGAAAACAATACTCCGAATAATGTAAATAGTGTACATAATACCTCATCTCAGAAATATAGACAGACACTAAAGGGCCGAAACGTTGTAGTAAATATGGCAACCACGATGAGGACAATAGTCCGAATAATGTAAATAGTGTACATAATACCTCATCTCAGAAATATAGACAGATACTGAAGGGCCGAAACGTTGTAATAAATATGGCGGCAAAGACGAGGACAATAGTCCGAATAATGTAAATAGTGTACATAATACCTCATCTCAGAAATATAGACAGATACTGAAAGGCCGAAACGTTGTAATAAATATGGCAACCATGATGAGGACAATAGTCCGAATAATGTAAATAGTGTACATAATACCTCATCTCAGAAATATAGACAGATACTGAAAGGCCGAAACGTTGTAATAAATATGGCGACAAAGATGAGGACAATAGTCTGAATAATGTAAATAGTGTACATAATACCTCACCTCAGAAATATAGACAGACAAAAAATGAACGGAGAACTTGGACAGTGGAATTAACAGGAGATAACTGATAACTGACATCGATTAGAACTAGAACAGTCTACTCTAGTGAGCGAAATGGAGGGGTCAATTCGAAATATAGGCAGATATAATGTACTGATAGATCAAATGAGAAAGAAATATCGAGTTTCCTTTTTTATCAAATCCGAAACCCAAGACGCTACAGTCGGGTGACTTTGTCTTGCATGGAATGAATTAATAGTATCATCAGTGATATTAGTGCGTCAAGCATGGATGATTGATTTGACAAGAGTTTATTCTCTGGCATTTCAGTAGTCCGTTAAGCAGAACAAATCAAAACTATTTTATATCTTGCAGAGGTTCTGATCATGAAAAATGCCAATCGACAATATCCGCAGAAATATGCCAACTTTTCCGTAGCGTTTCCTGTTCAATCAGGACAAAGCAAGAATAACAAAACAAAAAACGATATTTCCTTATCTTGTATCTCAGGAGCAGAGCATATACCCGGCTGTTCGACAAAAAGAGAGTGCGATGGATGAATTGTCGTCTATATGGCGCATGAATTGAACTCACATTGACATTATATGTTACATGTTATAGGAAAGCATGAAGGAAACAGAAAACGTTACTGAGGAGAAAGGACAATAAAAAGAACAGGATTCAAGGAGACAGAAGATGACGATTGATGTTGCATTTAAATTTTGGAAGATTGTATTTGAGAGGAAAGCACGAAGGAAACTGAGAAAACGTTACTGAGGAGAAAGGACAATAAAAAGAACAAGATTCAAGGAGACAGAAGATGACGATTGATGTTGCCTTTAAATTTTGGAAGATTGTATTTGAGAGGAAAGCACGAAGGAAACTGAGAAAACGTTACTGAGGAGAAAGGACAATAAAAAGAACAGGATTCAAGGAGAAAGAAGATGACAATTGATGTTGCATTTAAATGTTTGAAGATTGTATTTGAGAGGAAAGCAAGAAGGAAACTGAGAAAACGTTACTGATGAGAAAGGACAATAAAAAGAACAGGATTCAAGGAGACAGAAGATGACAATTGATGTTGCATTTAAATGTTTGAAGATTGTATTTGAGAGGAAAGCAAGAAGGAAACTGAGAAAACGTTACTGAGGAGAAAGGACAATAAAAAGAACGGGATTCAAGGAGACAGAAGATGACGATTGACATTGCATTTAAATTTTGGATGATCGTATTTGAGAGGAAAGCAAGAAGGAAACTGAGAAAACGTTACTGAGGAGAAAGGTCAATTAAAAGAACAGGGCTCATGTACGCAGTAGATTGCATTTTTATTTCTTAAGATCGTCGTTGGCAGGTAACCAAATTTACTGAATGGAATTCACTAGGCTAGAATTGCGAGTAAATTTTCTTGTAATATCACCAATTCCTTACCCCAGACTTTGTATTTTAGCCACGATTGAGTCTAATCTTGAACCTCTTCATGTCTCGTGTTTATCGTTATCTTTCTGGCATGTTCCCATGATCTTCACTTCTTGCCAGTTCCTACGCTCATACAACACCACACAATATCACTCTGTCTTGAGTGTCTCTTGGGGCTTGTATCAAATAGATTCGAGAAAATGGTTCTTTGGAAATAATTAGGAATCAAAACACTCTTGAAAATGAATGAAGCCGGTTATTATCATATCACATCACACATGGGTGATGTCATTGTTCATCTGATGTAGATCACTTTTCCTTCCTCAAGGAATTTTTGAAGTCGGTAAGAAGCGTCAAAAGGCCGCAGACGGGAATCACGATTTTGTTTTGCAGTCGAGATTGAATTAAAAAAAAAAAAACAAATAAAAAAAAATCGACAATGTTCACGCATGCGCGCTCGTTGCATTAAAGAAGTGAATTGAATAGGATTTTCGTGCTGGAAATTGATTCTTTTCCGTGACTGTCACGAGGAAGCAGAAAGAATGACTGCATTATGTATTACACACACACACACACACACACACACACACACACACACACACACACACACACACACACACACACACACACACACATATATATAGTCTTCAAAATATTTTCCTAATAGGCGCTCGGGAATTAAAGACTGTCAATTCGTCCATTGAAAATCTTTTTAAGTAAACATATCAAAGTGCATATATATATATATATATATATATATATATATATATATATAGAAAATATAAAATATATATATATATATATATTTTCTACATATATATATATATTTTCTAAATATATATATTTTTTTCTAAATATATATATATATATTTTTCTAAAATGCGTGTATTTTGCATGTATATATTAATTATGAATACTGTTCAAATAACTTAAAATATTTACAGTAGATAGTTTAAATTATCTAGGCTTTAACTAATAGATTTAAATAGTTTTTTAAATACCTAGACTTTTCAATAACATAGTTACCCCCCTTGACACTTGTCATAGGTTTACATCATGAAATTTAAAAATCGTACAGTCCATCGTTTTTCGTTTATCAAGTAAAGAAAAAAAATCAGATGAACACAACAATTTTTGTCTTAGAAAAAAACCATGATGACATTGTGCTAATGTCGAAAGTACTCAGAATAAAATGAATATGCATCAACTGGGTAATTTTCTTTCTTCCTTTATTAAGAATACTAAGAAACTTGTCCGTAATTATGAGAGGATCCTATTAAAAATAAGTAGACACAACTAGTGTAAATTATTTAATGAGACATGTCTTAATGAAAATATGCTTCTAAAATATACGCAATTTTAATATATGTATATGTGTGTGTGTGTATAAAAACTTGAGGAAAGACTATTCTTAGCCAATGAGGGGCCTTATCAAGGCAATGTAAGATTTAATTTGTTGCACTTGTTTATATACAAGAGCAAGGATGGCATTGGTTTATCAAGGTTTTTGAACAGAAGAACGCTCATGAGATTAAAAGGTCAGCCAGAACCTGTGGAGGACACAAAATGCCATAATTAAAAGTCTAGTAAGACAAAAGTTAGCGAGTAATATTCAAGAAATATACATATATATATATATATATATATATATATAAATATATATATATATATATATATATATATATATGTGTGTGTGTGTGTGTGTGTATTGCGTGTATTTTGCGTGTATATATCAATTATGTATACTGCACAAATATCTTAAAATGTCTAAAGTAGATAATTTAAAATATCTAGGTTTTAAGTAATAGATTTAATTAGTTTTTTTATGTATTTAGACATTTCAATAACATAGTTATCTCCCTTGACGTTTGTCATATGCTTACATCATCAAAATCAAAAATGAAATTTAAAAATCGTACAGTCTTAACCTTAGCGTTTTTCACTTATCCAGTAAAGAAAAAAAATCAGATGGACACAACAATTTTGTGTTAGTAAAATGATGTTTTTTTGAACTGGAAAATGTTCATGAATATTCATCAGGTGGTTCAAAGGTCTGTTAAAACATATGGAAGACACAAAGTGCCATAATTCAAAGTCTGGTAAGACAAAAGTTAACGAGTAATATTCAAGAAGTATATGTGGCGACATTAATTTAACTTTAAATTAGGAAACAAAACTGACGTGGAAAAAGATAAGTAAAAGACATTGTTACACATAGAATATGTATTTAACAAGATGTACAATATCAAACAACGATGTGAAAGAAACATGCATTTAAGTAAGAAAAGGTTGAAATAAACAAGAGTTGTCTCTCTTTATCTGTTATTTTAGTGTTCCAAAGTTCACTGGAAGAATGTTCATGAGAGTCTCTATTAATGCTTGTTCTTGAAAGCTTTTGCTGTGTAAGAAAAGATTATGTGAGTGTATACAGGGTATGCTCAGCATGTGAGTGGTGTGCGTGAGTGAGAAGGTTGGCGCATGGTTTCAAATGTCGTGGATTCGTTTGGTAGCTGAATTCTCTCTAATTAGCTAAGAAAAATTCTTGCTTAAATAAGTGACTATAGGCTCCAGATCGCTACGCGGGAAAAAAGTTATTCTTCACGTGCAGACGATCTGATTGGTTGGCATCGACCAATCAGCGAGCGAGGTTTGGAGAGACTTAAGAAAGCTTCTGCGATCCGTTTCTCCCAAAAGAGCACAAAATTGACTATATAAAAATTGAGCGATACAAAATTGTCGCATTGCTGCGATTTGTAAATTGTCTATAATAACGTAGTGGTGATTAATTGACCAATGAATGCTTGGCGTTGTGTGTGTGTGTTAATAAATGAATATTGTTTAAATCTGTTTAGATCTATTCATATATACGTGTGTAAGGGCACTTCGGTATAGTATAATGTTTAGCAAGCTTGTCTCGCTAGATCAATTCCAACTGAATAGTGAGTTCGATCCTGGCTGGGTGCTCCATACTTTCGACTTTGTGCCATATGTATGTGTCGCAGTTAGCTCCTCCCCAGTTTCCTTAATCCTTCAACAGGGGTCTCTCTCCCCTGACTATAAATGCTGGCTAACCCTTCTCTCTTTCTCTTTTTACGGCTTACGCACACGTGCGGCCAGATGTCTCGACTCAGGCCTCGGGCCGCAACCTCGCGCGTGAGGCGAGGTAAAAAAAAACTTTCTCTTTTTTTTACTTATTCCAATATGTGACCTCTCACACATACAGCGTTTCCCATATTCTGGGAACACGCTAAAAACAATATACGCGTTCGTACGGACACTCAACACACTCACCATAACTTCTCCATACAACACTCTGTAACCCTTCATGTCATTGTAATTTGTTATTAATATATATTTGTTTGCATACATGTATATCGGTCTTGTTTGTTTCTTTATCTTCTTTAGACTCCATTATTGTCCAACATTCTCATGTAGCTGGACCGGCCAGCAGGAAAGTTTAGCCCAGAGATATCTCCTCATCTCTCACACATTCACACGCACGGTCCACTACATATGCTTAGAAAATAATTTTCGTCACTTTGAAATGGTGTAATGGTTAGAAAGCTTGTCTGGCTACATCAGTTATAACGGAATAGTGAGTTAATCCTCACTGGGTGCTCCATACTTTCGGCCTTGTGCCACATCTAAGCTACGCTTAGAAAACCACTCGGCACTTCTGTGATGTAATGGTATAGTAAGTTTGTCTCACTAGAACAATTACGGCTGAATAGTGAGTTCGATCCTCACTGGGTGCTCTAAACTTTCGGCCTTGTGCCACATCTAAGCTACTCTTAGAAAATCACTCGGCACTTCTACGTGGTGTAATGGTTAGCAAGCTTGTCTCGCTATGACAATTACGACTGAATAGTGAGTTCGATCCTCACTGGGTGCTCCATACTTTCGGCCTTGTGCCACATCTAAGCTACACTTAGAAAATCACTCGGCACTTCTACGTGGTGTAATGGTTAGCAAGCTTGTCTCTCTAGAACAATTACGACTGAGTAGTGAGTTCGATCCTCACTGGGTGCTCCATACTTTCGGCCTTGTGCCACATCTAAGCTATGTTTATTAATTCCCAATATATATATGTGTGTGCGTGTGTATGTGTTAGTGAGAGATAGATAGATAGATAGAGAGAGAGAGAGAGAGAGAGAGTAGTGTTACTTCGACACCAAATCTAGAATATTTTCATTGTTGCATCGACTACTGTTGCATTGTTTTCTTGAATCCAGCCAGCATTCCGTTAAGCGACAGATATTTCGACCCAAAATATCGCAACGGTCACAAAACGCCACAAATAGAATCCTTCCGATATGTATACTTCGTTATCTGAAAAAAAAAGGCTTCTTTTCGATGTTTCTACCGGACACCTTCAGAAATTCCTGTCCTTTGTAGCTATTAGTAATGTTTGTCCTTTACAGAGATCCAGCCCATTCTCTGTTCCGCTACCCATTCATAGAAGTCCGTCACCTGTTGCCCATTGACCCATTTGTCATATGGGTGTCAAATTTTCCAAGCCTTCTTTCCTTATTATATCTCGTGTCTACCATTCGTCCATGCATTGAATATTACGTTCGCATCTGGTTTAGTGCTTCTGCTATGTATTTAGAGATATTTGATAAAATCCAAAGAAGAATATGAAATGTTATTAGTGCTCACCTGGCATCTGGGTTTCAGTCACTTTTCCATTGCTATAATATAGCTTATTTGTGCCTTTTCTATAAATATTTTCATGGTAATTCTTCTGATGAGTTTCATCTTTGGTAGCCAGACTTTAAGTATTTAAGCACTGTACTAGATTGGCAGCAAGGTTCCATCGTTTTTCTGTTGAAATGTCTAGATGTAACCGTATGTTCTGTGCTAACCGTTCCTTTTCTCTCACTTCTTACTTGTGGAACTCTCATCCATCTTCTTGCTTTCCAGTCTAGTTTGATCTTCAAAATTTAAAATGCAATGTCGGTAGTTATCGTCTGTCTTCTTAATTCCTGTTCTTTTATTGTTCACTTTCTTCCGTAATGTTTTTTTCTCACTTTATTTCACACCCAGTAACCCCTTGCATCTTAGTGGCTTTATCGCCTTGCTAGAGATTAAATAATGAAGAAAATATGAATAAAAAGGCTACTTTATAAATGCATTTAACAATACTTTGTAGGTCTGAATTTGGCTTTAGGATTTAAATCCTTTTAGTCTATATTAATGGACATAGATAATTCAATGTGAGTTCAATCCGTGGCTACTGCAGTGGTGAACAAAAACTTGGAGACTTGTGATAAAGGGAGATAACTGAAACATTCAGATGAGGCATGACATGTGGAACTAGAACAATCTACCCCAGTGGGCGAAATAAAATGTTCAGTTCAAAATTCCAATCACCTGAAGAAGGCCAGAGCGTACAACGACTGAAACATCTTGAATATGGCAATAAAGATGAGAACAACATTCTGGACAATGTAAATAATGTAAATAATTCCAATACCTCATCTCAGAAATATCGCTAGATCGAAGAAGCCATCCGAAAAGTCTTGTGATTGTTCTTTCGGTGAGATTTTTGAAAGTTTTTTGAACCGATAACATTTCAGCATTCCTTCATAAATATACTTGCAACAGATTTTAAAGTTTCAGCGATGGAAGATATGTAGCCATAAATTAAGGAAAAAACTCTTCTGTGACGAAAGAAGTGTTGTCGATAAAAGTTGGTGGCTTAAAAACGTTGCTTGGCTTCACAGCTGCAAGATGAATGATGAAAAAAAAAAACGTTCAACATGTTGTGACGTCATCAGCTAATCGACAAAAATCAGGAGTTTTTTTGTAGCGTGCTGCCTCAGGTTTGGAACAAATGATGATAAATATTTCCTTCGTTGTGTGGTGGGGGTGGCGATCGTGCAGTTTCAACAAGAAAGAAAATAAGGAATAAATAAGAAAGAAAGGAAGAAGGAAAAGACAAAGTATCAAAGAAAAAAAGGAAAGAAATAAAGAAAGATAGTATCAAACAAGAAAGAAAGAAAGAAAGAAAAGAAAAGAAAGAAAAAGATTCAAAGAAAAAAGGAAAGAAATAGAAATAAAAATGAAAGAAAGAAAAAAAAGAAAGAAAGAAAAGAGAAAGTATCAAAGAAAGAAAGAAAGAAAGAAAGAAGGGGAAAATGGAAGGGAGTGCAAAGTGGAATAAACAGAAAGAAAGAAAGAAAGAAAGAAAGAAAGAAAGAAAGAAAGAAAAGAAAACGTATCAAAAAAGAAAGAAACAAACAAACAAACAAAAAAGTAACAAAGAAAAAAGGAAGGAAGGAGAAAGAAAAATAAAAGAAAGAAAGAAAGAGAGAAATTGGAAGTGCATAGTGGAATAAACAGAAAGAAAGAAAGGAAGAAAGAAAGAAAGAAAAAAAGAAAAAAGAAAGAAAGAAATAAAGAAAAGAGAGTATCACAGAAAGAAAGAAAGAAAGAAAGAAAGAAAGAAAGAAAGAAAGAAAGAAAGAAATGAGAATATATCAAAGAAAAAGAAAGAAAAATGAAAGAAAGAAAAGAGAAAGTATCAAAGAAAGAAAGAAAGAAAGAAAGAAAGAAAGAAAGAAAGAAAGAAAGAAAGAAAGAAAGAAAGACGAAAAAAGAAGAAAGAAAATGGAAGGGAGAGCAAAATGGAATAAACAGAATGTAAGAAAGAAAGAAAGAAAGAAAGAAAGAAAGAAAGAAAGAAAGAAAGAAAGAAATTAACGTAGAAGAATATAAAGAAAAAGGCACACAAAAAAAGAAAAAACTGAGGAAGTTATTTTCCAACCATTTGAAAGATCGAAAAAGGAAGCACAACAATCGATTAGATAATCGATCAGATCGACTGATAATATCAACAATTTCTTTAACTCTTTGCAAACAATTATTTTCCAATCTAATAGTAATTATGCACGGCTTGTATGCATTTCACCAAACTCTGTAGACAGTAAAATGCGTTCGGGATCGTCAGTATAACGAAAGATGCCTTGCAGGAACTAAGCAAAGTATTAGGAAGCAGGAATATTTTGAATACTGAAGAATACTGAACGGCTATCTAGTCGCCTTTTTGGCAGTGAATGCTGGACAGTTTCCATATAAGGAAGCGCTTTGAAGTGACAGAGATATGGTTTTACTGAAGGTTGCTAAAAAACATGAACAGAAACATGTGCAACGAGGATATTCTGAAGAGAATAGAAACGAGATAAAGGAACCATATATGGAAAGTGGAACGCATAAACCAAAAGACAAAAAATAACAAGAATACGAAAAACAGCACCAGTCTACAACAACATCCAAAAAAAGTAAACTTTGCCCAGAAAACAAAATAGTGATACTCACCTTTCCATAAATAGATGAACTCTTAAAAAAATGAAAACACGAAAACAAATTCTTACTACAATATCTACAGTCACATATGACTCAAAAGGCTAAGTAAAATCTTGTAAATTAACAATGAGTAAACAGATTTCAAATAATAACTAAATAAATGTAATAACCAAACTAATTATCCCTAAACAAAAGAACTGAAAAGGACAGGTTACTTGCTTTCCTCTTTCCCATTAATTGCCCAGTGTCCTCTATATGTAGCCTATGGAAGGAGAAGTGAAACACAATCCGAAGATCAAGTAAGGTGGGAAACTGGCAGTTACTCTACAATATTGATTTTTATGTCCATACTTTCTCTCACTTTCTCGCTCTCTCTCTCTCTCTCCCTATCTCTCCTCTCTCTCTCTAAATATATATATATATATATATATTGCATATATATATAATTGCAGACCTCACTTTTTAGCTGTGAGGTTACATAAAACAATTGGTTTCTACAGCAGACATTAATAATTCAGAGACGCTTCATCAACGTGTCATGGGGGCCAGCGAAACCATTCGATACCGTGTGGGAGTATTTAAAAAGGTCCGCCAGTCAATGATCCGACGGGTGTATGCGTGTGTAGAAGCAAGTAGGATATTTTGAATATTTGCTATGAGCTGCTGTGTTCGGGTACAACGATGGGCTTTGGGCTATATGTTTATATATATATATATATATATATATATATATATATATATATATATATATATATATATATATATATATACTCGACTCCCCCGTCGTATTGGACGTATGAGGGCCAAGTAGCTCAGTTCCTAGAAACCGACAGCCAGACAGTTTTGTGCAAAACCATCCACTCTTTTTGAAGGGCCGAATACAGGGACCTGTTGCACTACCTGCCTCAAACGACAGTTGTCCTTATCCTAGACCAGTTGCCGGCTATAGAACCCGGTCTGCCCTGCTATTTACCCATAGCTGGAAGAAGATGTTCCATACACTTTACAAAGTACATAAGTGAATGTAATGAATTCGACTGGCTGTCCGATTCCCAATCCAAGCCGCTATCCATTACTCCACCGTCCCGTCCATATATATATATATATATATATATATATATATATATATATATATATATATATATATGTGTGTGTGTGTGTGTGTGTGTGTGTGTGTGTGTGTGTGTGTGTGTGTGTGTGTGTGTCAGTGATAGCCGAAAGGTATTATTTTCAGAAAAGTATTATTCTATATTAAAGCGTGTTTTTTTTTTCTTGAGGGATTTAAATCATGGCAAGTAATTCCACGTCCCGATTAACAATGCAAAGGGAAGGACAAACCTCACCAAATGAAAAGCCAATCAGAATTTTTGCAGATAATATCGTGCCACCATCTTTAATCAACTAAGCAACCATTGCGCCTGCGCACCGTAATCAAATGCGGTTATGGACAGACGATTGCCTATTTGTCATAAGTAAACATTTTCTCAGTTTATCGATTTGTTAGCAAAGTCTATAATCGAGAATGATTCAGTGAGGATGATTCAATATTCTTGGCGAACTGGTAATTGACAAGGAAGTATCCCGGTTATGTTGAATTAATATTGACGTGTTCAGGTTAATAGTTGACACCAATATAAGTCAGGGGTTGATGCTTGGGGTTGAAGTATAGCGTTAGAATGGCGGGGGGAAATTGATGCTGGAATTCATAATAGAAATCTTATAAAGAAGGAAGATAGGAAGGAAGGAGAAAAGAAAATGGTCGACAAAGAATAACTCTAAACATTACTAGAAGGATATGCGTATATGAGAAAAAGGAAGGAGAAATAGAAAAAAAAGGAAAAATAAAATGAAGAGGCGCTGCTGGAAAAGAACGAATGAAGGAAAAACTATGAAATACAGAATGAATAAATAAGGGAAGAAAAGGAAGTTAAAAATAAGAATATGAAGAAAAGAAAGCAAAGAAGAACTGTAAGAAAAAAGATAATTAATTAGATATGGAGACTATGAAGTGTCAGTTAATCACGTAGACAAATATTCAAACTTTTTTTAAAATCCTTCCACACAAGAAATGCTTTAAAGTCACTGCGAGGCAAGGGGTTACTAAGGGTTAAAGAATATGAGAAAAATTACTATTAAAGAGAGAGGACAATAAAAGAACAAAAATTAAGAAGACAAAAGATAACGATTGACATTGCATTTAAATTTTTGAAGATCAAAGGCAATAAAGCCACTAGGACGCAAGGGGTTACTGAGCGTTAGAGAATATGAGAAAAACTACTATTAAGGAGAGAGGACAATAAAAGAACAAGAATTAAGAAGACAGAGGATAACGATTGACATTGCATTTAAATTTTTGTAGATCAAACTTGACTTGGGAGCAAGAAGCCAGAAGAGAGTTCCACAAGCGAGAAGTGTGTGTAGAGAAACTGTTAGCATAGAAATTACGGTTACATGTAGTGACCTATCCGCCAATCTAGTACTGCGCTTAAATTCATGAAGTTTCATGTACCATTCCGGAAAGTTAATGAGAACAATTACCATGAAAATATTTATCGAAAAGACACAGGGAAATTATGTCACGGCTGTGGGAAAGGGACTGACCCGAGTTGCCAGGTCAGGACCGCAAACATTGCAGATTCCTCATTGAATCTTATCAAGAATCTCCAAATATATTGCAGGAAAACTAACTATTCTAAACATCGACGAATGGCAGACTTATAAATATGTAAAATAGATTCTGGCGAGAAAATTCGTCTAGAAAAATCGTCTGCAAATTCAATATAATATTTTTTTCCCTCAATTCTCAAGAACAAAGTCAATGTATAAATTTACTTTCATCATATGTTTAGGTTTTATTACAATTCTAATCATCGCTTTGTTAAACAATAAACATGGCCGAGGAGTGGAGGTAGTTAAAATAATAGCGGTGTCAAGGAAAAAAACGTCCTTCTGACACTACATTTTTGGCGGACATGAAGGTCCATATTTGCCGATTTCATAGTTGACATTTTGATCGATTCGCTGGTAACAGTTTTACCTTTGCAACATTGAGTGGAAGATTAAAAATGCCGACGGATTTTGCAAACAGGTAACACCATCTGTGCTAAATTCTTAAAATCATTTTCCTTTAGGTAACATTTATTCGATTTAGTTCCATCTGCGCAAAATAATGCCCGAGTCTCTAATTCCATTTGATAATTCCAAAAGTAATTGTCTCCGGTGTTCTCTTCAATTATTTTAAAATATTTTCTCCAAATATTGATTTTCTTGATGAATTTTAGCTCACACACAACGAAGCGGAAAATAAAAAACATATTTTAAAGATATTTCAATTACATCAACACATGTCTCTCGGGATGGTAGCCTAGTGGATAATAAACAAGGGTTAAACTGTCGAAAGTATTTGGTTGTCGTTAGTTCAATCCTTTTATACGATACGTTGGTTTATTTTCTTTAACTACATATCAACACCTCTATGGGTCATTTAATCCTGAATTCTACATATTTAGGACATAGTTTTATGGCTTCAACTACAGGGAAAATGTATTGTTGGTCATTTTGCTTTGAACATATAACTTGATTTTGTTTACTGGCATATCAACACCACTATGGGTCATTTAATACTGAAATCTAAGTATTTTTATGCGTAATTTTATACTTTCATATTTTTTTTAGATATAATTTCTGTTTTGCTTTTTTTTTTTAGATATATAGTTTGTAGATTATAAAATGTATTGTTTTGTTTTGGTTTATTTGGTTTTACCGTATATCAACACCTCAATGGGTTATTTAATGCCGACAAGGTTTTTAGGATAAGTTCGTATGAAAGAATATGTATTCTTTGTAAGAAATTAGTTTGTACATCATGTTTCATTGACGTAATTTTGTAAAGTGGAAATGTTTTGTAGGGAGTCTGGTTTGGTTTGGTTTATTTTGTTTTACGGCATATCAACACTGTTATGGTCCAAGTTCCTTGTACCACGGTGATGGTCCAAGGTAGAACCAATGAAGAATAACTCAAACACAGGTATGGAATAACACAAATATATTACAAACAGAAATATGTACAAAGAAGTAGAAGTATTAGTAATGAATATCAGATTTGGTTAGAGTGAACTATGTTGTCTCCACAAGTATCACTATTCCAATCTCAAACAGTAATCGTCTGACTCTCGACTCTGTCTCTGACTGACTAACTGACTCTGAACAGTATTTACTGTCCCCCCCACGAGGGATAGATGTGGCACAAGGGCGAGTATACCGTGGGTATTCCCGAGCCCGTAGGCTCGGCCAAAAAAATGCCCGTAGAACCCGTATAAACGGGATCGGGTTGGTCAACTTCCCCGAACGAGGCTCTGCCCTTCGTCGGAGCCTCGTCCGGGTTCCTCTCTGCCCAGAGGCAGAGAGTTCGACCGTCTAGCCGAGTCGTCCAAAAACGACTGACTCTGATGTTCAACAACACGCCCACGTGTGTCGAATGTGGCACAAGGCCGGTTTAATGTGGGCTTTCCGAGCCCGTAGGCTCGGCCAGAAAATGGTCGTAAAACCCGTATAAACGGGATCGGGTTGGTCAACCTCCCAGAACGAGGCTCTGCCCTTCGGCGGAACCTCGTCCGAGTTCCTCTCTGCCCAGAGGCAGAGAGTTCCCCTCTGCCTCAGAGGCAGAGAGTTCGACCGTCTAGCCGAGTCGTCCAAAAAGGACTGACTCTGAAGTATTTAGTGTCCTCCCCACGAGGGACAGATGTGGCACAAGGCCGGGTTTAAAGTGGGGTTCCCGAGCCCGAAGGCTCGGCCAAAAAATAGCCCGTAGATCCCGTATAAACGGGATCGGGCCGGTCAACCTCCCCGATAATATATATATAGGCCTCATAAATTTAAGCATCCCACGAGGCTGGCATCCCGTTCCCACCCCTTCACTGTTGAAACTGCTAGATGTAGACGTCTCTTCTAATCCAATAGCTTCATGTCTCGCACCTCTCGCCTGTGGAACTCCCTTCCTTATTCTTGTTTCCCTGACAAATATAATCTCCAACTATTTAAGTGTAACGTCAATCGACATCTCCAGTTGCCTTGATCTATCCACTTCCCTTCTCCACATCCTTTCCCCTTTCATTCCTATCTACTCTCGCTCCAAATCTTCTGTAACCCCCTTGCCTTGATCGATCCACTATCTTTCTCCACATCCTTTCTCTACCACTCCTATCTGCTCTTCCTCCAAACCTTCGGCCAAAAAATAACCCGTAGATCCCGTATAAACGGGATCGGGCCGGTCAACCTCCCCGAGGGGTTACAGAAGGTTTGTAACCCCTTGCGTGCTAGTGGCTTCCAGCGTTGCTTCGGGTGAAAAGCTTAAATATATATATATATTACACGACTAGTGAGACTCTATTCACTGTCCACTGTTCCCCGAACCTACTTTCCTACTAATCTTATAGTAGGCGGAAGAGTTTAACATACTCTTAGAGGGATGATACCACAACATTTCATAGTTTTTGACCACAATTAGAGGGTTAATTATTTTTGCCATAGCTTGGACCCCCTAATAGGTGCTACCACCCGTGCCAGAGTGAACTTGGGAACAACACCATTTAAGAGGCGGTTTCACGCTCCTCAGAACCTCCCGATTACAGGCCTTGCTGTTGGATGTAGTTTCGTCATGCCCAGAACGGGAACACCCTATCGGCTGGAGCTTCAGAATACACTAACTGCACTTCTGCAGAGGAGTAAGTCCCCACTCCAATGAGGCCGCTTGTTTAACGTGAGTGACGACCCATAATGTCTGAAGACTGGATCTTGATGATTGAGGGCTTCTGGAACCAGGGTTAGATAATTCTGATTCCCAACAGTATTGAACTTACAACTCACAACTGTCCTTGGTCCAGTGACTAGACCCAAAGAGTTGTGAGTTGTGAGGCCACAGCAGTAGTGAACCAAAAACTTGGAGAGTTGAGTTAAAAGGAAATAACTGAGACATCCAGAAGAGGCATGGCACGTGGAACTAGAGAAATATACTCTAGTGGACGAAATAAAGTGTCCTGTTCGAAATTCAAATCACCTGAAGAAGGCCGGAGCGTACAACGGCCGAAATATTGTGGATATGGCAATGAAGATGAGGATAACAGTGCGAATAATGTAAATAATGCAAGTAATCATAACACCTCATTTCAGAGCTATAGACAGATATACAGAGAGACATAGACACACTGGGCAAAGCGTACAACGGCCAAAACTTTGTGAATATGGCAATGAAGATGAGGATAACAGTCCGAATAATGTAAATCATGCAAGTAATCATAATACCTCATCTCAGAGATAGAGACAGATATATAGAGAGACATAGACATAAAGGCCGGAGCGTACAACGGCCGAAATGTTTTGAATATGGCAATGAAGATGACGATAACAGTCCGAATAATGTAAATAATGCAAGTAATCATAATACCTCATCTCAGAGATATAGACAGATATATAGAGAGACATAGACATAAAGGCCGGAGCGTATAACGGCCAAAACTTTGTGAATATGGTAATGAAGATGAGGATAACAGTCCGAATAATGCAAATAATGCAAAACCGTACTACATGAAAGACTGGATACTTCTAAGGGAGTCATTAGAAGCAGAGAGTTATCTCTGGCCACACCTGAGGAAATCACATATGCTTACGAATCAGGAAGTCAGTGATTACCGGAGAATCGCAAGAAAAACGATAACAACAGACACGTATATCCTTACTTTTGCCACACCTCAAATCCCTAAAAAAATAAAAGTCGGGTACAACATTGAGTCAGTAAACAATATAGCCCTGCTCCCCTAAGGTTGTTCAAGTGGCAAAAATTTGAACATCATAGGGATAGCTGCAGGGGTCATGTGGAAAATGGGGCCAAAGTGATTCAGACGACACGGAGAAAGGCTGCCACTATGAAGGGAGATGTACTAACCGCCAACATATCCGCGACCATACGACTTCTGGAAAAGTGAAAAGGAGATTGTCAAGTGAAACAAATGAAATATGTCATTCATAGAAGCAAGAAACCTACAAGATAGGTCCACCCTATGCAATCATCACCAGGTCAAAACTTCTCGTATTCTCCTGACTCGTTCCTTCTAACCATCTTTGTCAGACATCGCTGTCGGCTGGTCCTCCAGATGGTATCCAGAGTCATCTACAAGTTGGTCAATGTAGGTGTAAAGCGGTCTTCCAGCCAGTCTATTGTCGCGCAATAGGTTCCATAGCAGGGTATCACTCATAAGTTCTGACTTAACTCCCCAGGAGTGACCAGCTAGCCGAAGCCTTCACTCTCTTAACGAAACTGAGATAGGAAGAAGTTGTCCCTACAGGGTCTTTTTTTTCTTTGGTATTTCTTCCAGCAGATGTGCAATGCAACTCGTAACATCTTTGAGCATGTTCCGTTAAGAGACGCTTCTTTCTTGGTGTTTCGTCAGTGTCCATGTTGTTGAGTCGTAGATCAAGACATATTCTACTGTGGCCTTAAAGAAGACCCTCTTAAGATTGTCAGAAATGGACGACTTCCAGATGGTGCTCAGACCATCAAGGACACCCTTGTCTTTGCGGATTTTGATGTCTCTCTTCTTGGATCTTGATACCGAGGTAAACAAGTTCCTGGATGGAATTGATGTTGTTGCTGTTTTTCAATTTCATTTCTTCTTGGTTGTAGCTGATAAATTCTGTTTTGCCAGTATTAATGTAGAAAGCAATCTTGCTGGCCGCTTCTTCGATGAGATGAAAAAGTTTGGCAGCCTTATCAATCGTGTCTGATAACAAGGCAAAGGTCACCTGCGCAATGGAAATATAACCACAACGAATACGAGTTGACCTGACAAATACAGAGCCCTCATTAAGGTTCGGACATTTAGAACAAAATGGCCTTCCCAATTTTCAAACTGCCTAAAAGTCATATACATCCAGGAAATAGTACAAACTGAGCGACAAAAGCCAATGAAAGAATTGAAATAACAAATAAAGAAAAACAAACAAACACAAGATCTACCATTCAAACACAAACTACTCCCTCCAAAAATACAAAATCTGCCACAAAGCAAAGGTCACAACGATCTCCTATCCGTCCACCCAAAACCATTAAAGACGAAAAATATTTAGCAATCATGTATCGAATAATCCAGTGGAACTGTTGATAGCAGATGTGACAGTTGTTTACCTTGAGAAAACATTCCTTAAGCTAAATGACAAACTGAATATAAAAGAATACCGTCAATACAACAACACATAACCCTTGGCTTCGACCATCAGCTGGTACATTCATTGAGAAGGTAGCACACTTAGGCCCAAATTTCGAAATTATGTGGAAGACATCTATTCCAAGGAGATAGAGCGACTGAATCATAGAAAATGGCTAAGGAAAGAATTGAAATAAGAAATAATGAAATAACAAATACAAGGTCTACCGCTCAAATTTAAAACCATTCCTCCCCCACAAAATATAAAATCTACTGCAATAGAAAGGTCACAACGATGTCCTATCCGTCTACCCAAAACCATTAAAGACGGAAAATATTTAGCAATCCTGTATCAAATAATCCAATGGAACTGTCGCGGAGTAAAGGCAAATATAAACTGTTTCTGTTGATAACAAATGTGTCACCGACAGTGGCTTACCTTCAGAAAACATTCCTTAAGCTAAATGACAAAGAGAATATAAAAGAATCCGAGCAAAATAGAACTATATACACGACACTGGGCTTCGAGCGTCAAGCGGTACATCCATGTTAGATAGGAACGATGTACCCCA
The DNA here is from genome assembly GCA_964036315.1 of Acanthosepion esculentum. NCBI lineage: Eukaryota > Metazoa > Mollusca > Cephalopoda > Sepiida > Sepiidae > Acanthosepion > Acanthosepion esculentum. The sequence continues at coordinate 95,286,958 of OZ038501.1, read as the reverse complement.
AAGCAAAATAAATTTAATAACATCTTTACAGGCGACTGCTGTTAACTTACACAAGCCAATAGACATCTGCTCGGTATATATCCCACCGAATGAACCAATAAATGAAGCAAAAATCCATGAAAGAAACGAATATGCAAGATGATAGGTCCTGATCTGGCATTTAGTCTACAATCGCTATCCTACAGACGTGATGAGGCCTCCCTCTGTTTCTTCTACAAATATTTTCATGGCACCTGTTCCGACGAGCCACTTTCGCTGGTTCCTGGACTACAAAAATTTAAACGTGCTACCAGGCTGGCATCTCGGTCGCACCCTTTCACTGTCAAAACGGTTAAATGTAACTGTCTCTTCTTCTCAAACAGCTTCTTCTCCCGCACTTCCCGTCTGTAGAACTCCCCTCCCCTTACTTGCTTCCCTGGTGACTATAATCTTCAAATATTCAAGTGTAATGACAATCGACATATGACTCCCTGAGCTTGTTCACCGTATTTCTCTGTATCCTATCCTCAAACGCGCCTCTTTACTCTTGTAAACACCTGCTCAGTATATATTCCATATGAACCAGTAAATGAAATTGAAATTCATTAAATCATAAGGCAACCCCCTGTCACTTTTATGATAGGGGACTTTAACTGCCACAACACCATATGGGAAGGACCTTAGAAACAATGATTAATAACAACGTTTTATGCATTTATAATGATAAACCATTGACTTACATAAAGCCATTTCCTGGCTGATACTCTGCAATAGACTTATCCCGATGTGTTCCATCAATTTATATCGAAATACTCTTGGAAAATACTGACACTTGCCAATCTTCCACAGAAGCTCAGAACATAACGATAAAAATCCTCTCCGTTGGAAATTAGGCGGAGAAAACTGGGTCGAATTTAAATTCCAGTGTTCTGAAAAACTAGTAAAAAGAAAAATATGTATTCCGAAAACTTCAACACCTAAAAAACGCAAACAGAGTTTGTTTCAATGATGAATGTAAAAAAGAGCTATCAGGCTAAGTACATCAGCTCTGAAAGAATTCAACAAACAACCTAGAACCTCTAATTTGCTGCAATTTAACAATCTCCGAGCAAAAACACGGAAAATAATTAACGAAAACTAAAAAAGAATGCTGGAAAAAATATGTCAACATACTCAATTCTGCTACAAAAATAAAATTTGTCTGGAATTTGATAAAGAAAATAGCAGGCAAATACCAAACAAACACTGTAAAAGATCTCTCGATAAATAACCAGCAAAAAATTAGCCAAAACATACTCTAAAAATGTATCTGTCAAGAATGGGAGCCAACAATTTCGAAAGCTGAAACAAAAAGCAGAAAAAAAGAAAACCTAAACTTTAAATAAAATAACTCTGAGAGCTGTAACCTACCCTTCACTCGATAGGAACTAAATAAATCCTTAAAGAAAGCCCACAATACAGCTGTGGCTCCAGATGATATCTACTAAAAATTCACAAAACAGTTATGCAACAAACTATTACAACTGTTATTAAAAATGTATAACACATGGAAAAATGGCAACTCCCTATTTCAAAACCTGTAAAGGATGATACAGACCCTGAAAACTACAGACCGATAGAATTGACGAGCTGCGTATGGAAAACTATGGAGAGAATGGTCCAGACCAGGTTGACTTGATAACTGGAAACTAAAGGCTTCATCAGCGGCGTCCAATCAGCTTTCAGGAAAAAAAAGAAGCACCAGTGACCACTTAATACGCCTAGAAAACTTTATAATGGGGGCCTTTATTAAGAAGGAACATCTCACGGTAGTCTTCTTTGACTTGCAAAAGGCGGATGATGTAAAATGGGAATTTAGTACATTATTTACATTATTCGGACTATTGTCCTCATCTTTGTCGCCATATTTATTACAACGTTTCGGCCAATAGTTCGAATAATGTAAATAATGCACATAATACCTCATCTCAGAAATATAGACAGGTACTGAAAGGCCGAAACATTGTAATAAATATGGCGACAAAGCTGAGGACAATAGTCCGAATAATGTAAATAGTGTACATAATACCTCATCTCAGAAATATAGACAGATACTGAAAGGCCGAAACCTTGTAATTAATATGGCGACAAAGATGAGGACAATAGTTAGAATAATGTAAATAGTGTACATAATACCTCATCTCAGAAATATAGACACATACTAAAAGGCCGAAACGTAATAAACATGGTGACAAAGATGAGGACAATAGTCCGAATAATGTAAATAGTGTACATAATACCTCAGCTCAGAAATATAGACAGATATTGGGAATTTTGTATCTTGAAAGATTTGCATGAACTGGACCTAAAATAAGGCTGACTCAATTGATAGAGAGTCTCCTGTAAGACCGAAGATCTCAAGTCCGTATAGGAACTATGCTATCAGAACTACAGAATCAAGAAGGGGTTTCACAAGGAAGCATTCTTTCAGTGACCCTGTTCGCTATAAAGATTAACTCCCTAGCTAAATCCCTAAAGCAAGGACTGATATGCTTCCTATATGTCGTCGACAATCTCATAATGTACAGATCTCGTCATATGCATGCCATAGAAAGATAACCCCAACAATGTCTTAACAAAATACACAAATGGGCCACGTAAAATGGTTTTAAATTTTCCAAAACAAAAAATAAAAGACATTTCTGCAAATTAAGAAAATCGTACGTCGATCCCTGTTTAAAATTAGGCGTATCAGAAATCCCAGGAGTTGGACTATATAAGTTAAGAAGGAACAACTTTGATAAAAAAAAAAAAAACATTCATTCCCCATCCAAAATACTTAAAAATAAAACGTAACAAAGACACCCAACTTCGAAATGCGGGTGCAAATAGACAAGCAGTAATTAAATAGAGAGATCACTACTTCGCTCAAAACGAGATTACGCTAGTTTCGTATAATCCCCACTCGAATTACCACTTGAAAGTGTTGGAGGCCATTTGTATTTTATCTTTGAAGCGCCCTCTGTGTGAACATAAGGGCTTCGTAGAGGGCCTCCAACTAATTTGCATCTAAACAATATAACTTTTTTTCAATACATATGTTCCATCTATTTTAGTGATAATTCTGTTTAATTTATTAATCTCGATTTAGCTCTGTTGACTGAGGTTCGAAACCGGTTAGCTAGCTTGTTTTTCAATTTGACTTTTTTATCTGTTATCATCATGAGTGACAATAAAAATAATATCTGTCTTTTTATGGCAGTCATATATATATATATATATATATATATATATATATACATATATATATATATATATATATATCAAACATATATTATATATATATTCAAACATATATTTTATATATATATATATATAAACATATATATATATAAACACATATATATAAACATATATTATACATATATATATAATATATAAACATATTATTATACATATATTATATATATATTCAAACATATATTATACATATATTATATATATATTCAAACATATATTATATATATATATATATATATATATTCAAACATATATTATATATATATATATATATATATTCAAACATATATTGTTAAATGAATGCCTATTATGTTTGATCATGAGCCGTTCTAAACTCCGTATATTTGCTTTAATTTTGGGTGAAAATAAAGACAAAAACTGTACAAATTTGGATATTTTTTTATTAAGCTGTTACTTGATCTAAGCCTTCGGCTCATCTGAGCCATCTTCAGAGGGGTTATATGGACATTTAAACGAAGATGATATTCTGTTATGTCGACATAAGAAGATTGCCATACGACGGTAACGGTCGCAGAATAGCAGAATATTACCTTTGATGGTGAATATCTTTGTTTAAATGTCCGCATAACCTCCCTGATGATGGCTCATGTAAGCCGAAACCTTAGACCAAGGAACAGCTTTATAAAAAAATATCGAAATGTTGGACAATTTTTGTCTTCATTTTAACCCGAAATTAAATCAACCATACGAAGTTTAGAACGGCTCATGATCAAACCTAACAGACATTCGTAGTGTGTTATATTTAACGATTTATGTTTAAATAATACACACATACACACACATACATATATATATATATATATATATATATATATATATATATATATATATATATATATATTCTTCATCCCCTACCTTCCTCTTTTTTTTCTTTTTTTTCTATATTTTTTTTGTGTTCCCTCATACAAATTAATCATTTCATTTTTTAATGTTTTAATTGTATGTAGGGTGTTTGTGCGAGTAAATGTAATTTGGAAATAAATTATTATTATGTTCCCAGTCGACCCTGATGAGCTTGGGAACGAAACCGGTTGGTCCGTCTTGTTTGTGTTTTTATCACTTATTTTTTATTTTTCATAATGCCTATAAGAAATAAATTTTACGTTTTCCTTGCAATATTACGGTTTTGTACCTCCAACAATTTATTTAAATATATATATATATATATATAAATTAACTGATTTAAAATATAGTTTCGCTACACAGAAATAACCATGTTTCAAAAATGGAAGCTAAAAGCTTCTGATTTAATTTTGTTATTAAATTAAAGACATTAGTTCCATTTCATCCTCAAGTGAATTTTGGAGTAACTTATTTTTAAATTTACAGTTTTAAAGGCACGGCAAAGATTCATAATTGAGTTTTTCGTTATATTAATTTATAATATTAATGCTCTGCAAATTTACATTGAGCACTATTGTGTAAAAATAAAAATATCTATAAGTAGACCGGATTATATATCTTACTGTTCTTTCGTTTTATTTATACAAACAAACACACACACACAAACACACACACACACACACACGTATATATATATATATATATATATATATATATATATATATATATATATATATATATATATATATATATATATATATGTTATATTTTCGAGGATACATAAGTCAAAGTAGACATTCTATGTTTTTTTACCTTTTTTTTTACAATGTCTATTATATCTTTCGGCCTATGCATTCACGAATCTCAACGAAGAGAAAGTGTCCTCTGGCAGGGTTCGAACCCACCTGCTATTGTAGGGAAAGCCATCATCTGATCTGGTGTGCTTTAGACCGCTCGGACACAGAAAGCTTCTCAACGCATCAAGGTTTTAAATGAAATATGCATTCCTTAAAACGGTAATTAAACCTTGCTGCACTGTGAAGATCTCAGTGGCCGAGCGGGCTAAAGCAGACTAGATGAAACTGCGGCTTCTCCTACAAATTTGGGACGAAGGTTCGCACTCTGCAGCTGATACGTTTGCCTTTTCAAATGTCCAGGTCAATAAATGTAAATCCCTTTCTTTTAAAAATAAATAAGGGCGGCTACTTAAACACGAGTATTCACTAAAATATATCAATGCCGATCGCAGTCGGGATCATAGTCATTGTAAGCTCCGTGATTAGTTGCATAGTATGTGCTTCGCCAGATTTGTCTTTCTAGACTGATTTCTACCCAATGCTAAAGAGCCCAGCCTGCCCTACTATTTTACCCATACCTGGGGGTGCATGTATGCATACCATTCCAAAAAGGGTATTTTCATAAAAGCTAATGCAATGAAAATGGATTCTCCGAATTCTATGTATATTTAAGTATATAGCAGGACAGAGTGGGTCCTATAGCTTTGGGTGACGAACGGTCTAGGAGGAAGACAACTCTGAATTCAAAACCGGCGGAGTTTCGTTTGGGGTTCTTGTGGCACGTTGTGCACCAGGTCTCTGTATTAGGCTCTCCCAAAATGTGTGGTTGGTCCTACACAAGCCCTGATCACTATAATCAAATGATCCGTGAGGGTAGTCTGGCTGGGTTCCATGAACAGAACTGCTTCACCCTCATATGTGGAAAGTCAATGCAATGAAACTGGATTCTCCGATCTCTCACTCCAAATCGCTACGCATCCGTCGTCGGCGGCTTTATCTCGTATCCAAAAATTTAATTGTTTCTTTGCTGATGGCTTACTATATAATAGTCGCGTTGATGACTAAACTCGCCGCCAACGTGCAACTTCGGCACCAGAAGCTCCCACTTTCATCAAAACCTGCTCCCGTCATCTATTCTCTATTACCGTTTGGCTTTGCAAGATTTGGTTGCAAGGGAAACAAAATCAAAGATGTGTCGATGGCATGAATTTGTTTAAGATGGACCGCAACTTAACATGATACGTGGTTTAATGACCCTCCTCTGCGGCACGTAGGGAATGAGATATGCAGACGCCGACTCTGTTATAATTTCGAGTGGCGCCTACTGTAGCATGTCCGTCATGCGTAGCCCTCTTCATCCACTGGTTCAAGCGTTGAGATCTGTTGTAATCGACATCCGCTTCTTCCACCGTTGAGGTATTTGGGGTTGGTTCCGCTTAATCTGGGTCCTCGTCATCGACCTTACTTCCAAGGGCGGCTCTACCAGGAGTTTAGAACACCCGACGGCGTCTCTGTCAGAGTTATTGGGCCACGGAAGCTCCTCCACACAGACTGGGTGGCAAATCCACTTTTTATCGTTTAAACAACGTTTTGTGGGGACTAAAAATCAGGGACACCGAAAGTAACTTGCCCCTGGGCTTTTCGCGTACACAGCTAGCCAGGGGCAGACCTTTTTTCTTGACCCTCTAACTTAGAGGAGATAATGACATTTCCAACAGTCGGTGAGTCCATGAACTTTGTTGTTTGTCTTACTCAATGTATGTAGTCTTAAATGTTTGTCAACATAAAAATAAATGTGTTAAATGTATTTGGGCTCAGCTCTCTTTATTTTGTATTCTATCCATGTTCAGTTTGATGGATTCGCTAATACGATGTACGTAGATGGTAAACCCCATTAAAACTAACAGTTTAAAATATTAAGAAATCAAGTCGTAGTAAAACTAAAATATATTAGTCCTTTAATATATATATATATATATATATGTGTGTGTGTGTGTGTGTGTGTGTGTGTGTGTGTGTGTGTGTGTGTATAGGTGGCTTATCTTCATTGAAACAGATTTCTTACCCAAGTACTTTCGACCTCCTCCGAGAGTGAAGCAGCAACACGTTGAAGCTCATTTAACAGACATTTAATACCATTTAGCATTTCTACCAATTTTTGGTTAGCTCCCTTATATTGAGACGCTTGTTTTGCAAACATATTCCATAGCTACGACAGATAAATTTAATTTTTTAAAATAATCATAGCAGAGCGCATTCATGCGTGTTTTTAAAAAACACCATCACAACAGTCACAGTTACAATAAGTTAGTCTTTGTAATTCACCCCTGAGAATGATCTCGGAGGAGATCGAAAGTACTTGGGTCGGAAAAAACTACGGCGCCTTCCTTGATGCCTTCCTTCTTCACACCAAGAAACTTATTAGAGAACTAGAAAAGATTATTATGAAAATAATATAATATAATATGCACATTATATGCCTATATTATTAAATCACATACACACACACACACACATATAAATATATATATATATATATATATATATATATATATATATATATATATATACAGAAATAGTTTTAAAGTGTGATTTATTATGGGATAAAGTGCTCAATATCAGAGATAGAGCGTATGTAAATATAAATATATAAGTGAACATTGAAGTCAACACTTAGAGGCGACAGGCTGTTTTCATGCTAGAGGCAATCAAGTGACTTGACGATTGCGTCTAGCATGATACAGCCTGTCGCCTCTAAGTGTTGACTTTCTATGTTCACTTTTATATTTACACACGCTCTATCTCTGATATTGAGCACTTTATCACATAAATATAGCACACCTTAAGAGTATATTTCTTCATATTTCTTACCGTTAACAATAACACATTTCTAAAAAAACATATTTCGAATCACATCTAATCTTTCGTTGTCCCGTTATTACCTGGATGTAAAAAACAAAGCAATTTCCATACCTGTTGATGTCTGTATGAACAGACGAAAGTACGTGCATAAAAAGACCTTATGCAACTGGAATTTATGAAAAACAGGGATCATAACATTCATCTAGAGGTTCGTGGGTTAATGTATTTTAATAAATTTGTTTGTGAAGATGTATTCTCGCCATTTATATCATTAACTTCACTATCTGCTTTATGTATGAATGGTTTATGTATATATATATATATATATATATATATATATATATATATATATATATATATATATATATATATATAATTACGAAAGATTTCAAAGGAAAACCTTACATTTGAATTTCCCAGCTGGTTTAAACTGGAAAATAAATTTAAGTTTAGAGGTGGGGAATTCAAATGTAAGGTTTTCCTTTGGAATTTTTCTTAATTATATATATATATATATATATATATATATATATATATATATATATATATATATATATATTACATAAGGTTTTCCTTTGAAATCTTTCTTAATTCTATTGCTCTGTATGATTTGTTATTATTCTCAGACATTCAGCTCTCTAATAGGAGTTTTACCTGGATTTAGGATTTCGTGTTTCGGTACTGAGATGGTACTTCTTCAGACAATGATAGATAACTAATGATAAAAATGATTTATTAGGGAAATTTAAAAAACAAATCATTACCTCTTTCCGAAAGTTAAAGTGGATTCATGAGGTCAGGATTAGAAATATACATATGGGTATGTCTAGATTAACCAATGAACGTCACGTCTACGCTAACATACACACACACATACACACATACACACACACAAACACACACATATCATGGCAGTAAAAGTTTTCCATTTAGCTAATTACTGATAACTTCAGCATCCCGACACTTTCGTAAGAGGACCGGTCCGTCCACTCTTCAGAGGGCTATCAGCAACTGACTGCTTATATTTTTCGATGATCCGTTTGTATGCTCCTATCATTGGTGTATGGATGCGCGTTCACGTGCGTCCGCCCGTCATTGCGGATGTGCGTACGTGTAGAGTGTCGTGATCATTTGTCCTTTACCTCGCGTTTTTTTTTTAATCTTTACTCTCGCTCCTTAACATATCTCATATTTTTTTCTTTTCCTCTTTTCTTTCAACTGTAGCCATTTGTGACCAATTATTAAGATCTCGAGACATAGTACATTTAGGTAGCTATCTTTTACTTAAAAATGTTATCTTAAATAGACAATTATCTGATTTTTGGCGGCGTTCTCACGGTGTCGAATTAATCGATATATTTCAGTTAGGAACTTGGCGAAATTATACGTTATGTTCGGAGTAATTTCAGTCTATCTATAAATAGAAAGTTACACGTTTATGTTGCTGGCGATCCGAAGCTTAAAAAAAAAGGGGAACCGCATGCAATGTCGTTGGAATATATTTTAGCATCACGTCGCAAAAATTTATTTTACCGCATGCACAGGATTGAACCAGATTTTAATAGAGATGTTTTCTTTTGCTGCAAAGAGGTCTTTTAGACAAATTAAATGCCGCCTATCTCTCGTCTTTTTACCTTGTTTCTTTAAAAAGAGAAGACCAGCAATGGCCAATGGTTCCCGGAAAATACCACACAATTTAGGCAAGTTCATTTACCAGTTCCAACTTGACAGCAGTCGGTTTAAACTCACCAAAGCTCGTAAAAGACATCTTCTGTCTGTTGTATTGAATAGAAAGTGCGCGTGAACACGCACGTCCACACACACACACACACACACACACACACACACACACACACACACACACACGCACACACACACACACACTCAGGTATATATATATATATATATATATATATATATATATATATATATATATATTAAATAAAATTTAAATAAAAACAGGCCACTTTAAGGTTCCATGTAATAAATTATTTCACCACAGCCCTTTTAAAGGACTGCGGATCATCAGACTTTACTTCCAAAGGTTGAAACGAAAAATGAAAAGAAATTTACACATTTCTGACAGGCAGTATTAAGCATATGTAAATTAACGAAGTGAGGAAGTGAGTGGGGAGAGACATGACTAAGTTAGATGTAATTTAATATTTCTATTCGTTCATACTTAATATTACTTGAGGAGGTCCAGACATTGACACATTTAATCGGTTAACTTAACGGAAGTTATATATTGATATAGAAGGGGGAGAAGAGAAAAAAAAAACCTAAAAAGAAAAAGAGAGAAGGAAGTCATGAGAGAAGGTGTCACTGACTTTCTTTGGAATGAACGAAATAGACGCTATCGTTTTGCTTTACTTTGAAAGTGTTATTTTGGGGGTTTATAAATATTATAATGTTTCATATAAATTTGAATGTTTAAACAGTCTACAAGGAATTTAACTTTATGTTTGTTAGCGATTTAAGTTTTTTTTAAAACTTTATTACAAAATATTTGGGGGGGATTTAATATGAAATAGTCAATTAGAAAAATTATTCATAGAATGTACATTAAAAGAATAACATTTTATTTTAAAATATAAGTTTACTTCTAGTTGTAATTGATTATTAAGGTGATATCTCATGTCAATGTCTGGACCTCCTCAAGTAATATTAAGTATGAAAGAATAGAAATATTAAATTATATCAAACTCAATCATGTCTCTCCCCACTGACTTCCTCACTTCGTTAATTTACATATGCTTAATACTGCCCGTCAAAAATATGTAAATTTCTTTTCATTTTTCGTTTCAACCTTTGGAAGTATAGTCTGATGATCCGCAGTCCTTTAAAAGGGCTGGGGTGAAATAATTTATTACATGGAACCTTAAAGTGGTCTGTTTTTATTTAAATTATTATCTCTGTAGTTACATTGAGCTCGCTGAGTTTTATCCTCCTTGGGTCTACCCACACGGATTACCTAGTTTTTCATAATATATATATATATATATATATATATATATATATATATATATATATATATATATATATATATATATATTATAATCTTATAAATATAAGTAGCTATACTCGTCCGGCAAAACCTTAGGTGTTTTGGCTTGTAAATGAACAAACCAATACCCAAGGAAAAATAAGGAATAAAAAAGAAAGAACTAAGAACATGAAATTGAGGCGAAAATATTAATATTAAATAAAATAGTATGCTGTTGTTCCAAGGTCCACCATGACCCAGGGTAGTAGCACCTGTTAGGGTCCCAACTATGGGCAAATATTTAACCTCCAAACTTTGGTCAAGACACGATGAAACTATAAAAATATATTTTTATAGTAAAAATACCAGTAATACATTTTGGAAAAAAATATTACCAGCAATACATTTGACTCTCGACAAAAAGCCTCTTTACAAAAGTACACCAATGAAACCCGTTCTCCTACAAAGTGATTTTTTGCATAATTACATAACCATAGATATCTGACTTAAAAACCTTGTAGGCATTAAATAACCCACCGATGTTGATATACCGTAAAAAAAAATTGAAGAAATGTGTTTCTATCAAGAAGTGTCTCTAGCTATATTTTGGCTTCTAAAAGTAAATTGATTTATAAAAAAATGTGAGATTCTTATTTTAAATTCGCTGTGAAAGGGTCAAATCAAATGAAGATTTTAATTAAGAACGATACTGTTACTTTAAAAATAATCATTTTTATTTCATTTGATTTTTGTCTCCAAATTTAAAATAAGAATCTCACATTTTTTATAAAGCAATTCACATTAAAAAAATGTGAGATTCTTATTTTAAATTCGCTGTGAAAATGAAGATTTTAATTAAGAACGATACTGTTACTTTAAAAATAATCATTTTTATTTCATTTGATTTTTGTCTCCAAATTTAAAATAAGAATCTCACATTTTTTATAAAGCAATTCACATTAAAAAAATGTGAGATTCTTATTTTAAATTCGCTGTGAAAATGAAGATTTTAATTAAGAACGATACTGTTACTTTAAAAATAATCATTTTTATTTCATTTGATTTTTGTCTCCAAATTTAAAATAAGAATCTCACATTTTTTATAAAGCAATTCACATTAAAAAAATGTGAGATTCTTATTTTAAATTCGCTGTGAAAATGAAGATTTTAATTAAGAACGATACTGTTACTTTAAAAATAATCATTTTTATTTCATTTGATTTTTGTCTCCAAATTTAAAATAAGAATCTCACATTTTTTATAAAGCAATTCACATTAAAAAAATGTGAGATTCTTATTTTAAATTCGCTGTGAAAATGAAGATTTTAATTAAGAACGATACTGTTACTTTAAAAATAATCATTTTTATTTCATTTGATTTTTGTCTCCAAATTTAAAATAAGAATCTCACATTTTTTATAAAGCAATTCACATTAAAAAAATGTGAGATTCTTATTTTAAATTCGCTGTGAAAATGAAGATTTTAATTAAGAACGATACTGTTACTTTAAAAATAATCATTTTTATTTCATTTGATTTTTGTCTCCAAATTTAAAATAAGAATCTCACATTTTTTATAAAGCAATTCACATTAAAAAAATGTGAGATTCTTATTTTAAATTCGCTGTGAAAATGAAGATTTTAATTAAGAACGATACTGTTACTTTAAAAATAATCATTTTTATTTCATTTGATTTTTGTCTCCAAATTTAAAATAAGAATCTCACATTTTTTATAAAGCAATTCACATTAAAAAAATGTGAGATTCTTATTTTAAATTCGCTGTGAAAATGAAGATTTTAATTAAGAACGATACTGTTACTTTAAAAATAATCATTTTTATTTCATTTGATTTTTGTCTCCAAATTTAAAATAAGAATCTCACATTTCTTATAAAGCAATTCACATTAAAAAAATGTGAGATTCTTATTTTAAATTCGCTGTGAAAATGAAGATTTTAATTAAGAACGATACTGTTACTTTAAAAATAATCATTTTTATTTCATTTGATTTTTGTCTCCAAATTTAAAATAAGAATCTCACATTTTTTATAAAGCAATTCACATTAAAAAAATGTGAGATTCTTATTTTAAATTCGCTGTGAAAATGAAGATTTTAATTAAGAACGATACTGTTACTTTAAAAATAATCATTTTTATTTCATTTGATTTTTGTCTCCAAATTTAAAATAAGAATCTCACATTTTTTATAAAGCAATTCACATTAAAAAAATGTGAGATTCTTATTTTAAATTCGCTGTGAAAATGAAGATTTTAATTAAGAACGATACTGTTACTTTAAAAATAATCATTTTTATTTCATTTGATTTTTGTCTCCAAATTTAAAATAAGAATCTCACATTTTTTATAAAGCAATTCACATTAAAAAAATGTGAGATTCTTATTTTAAATTCGCTGTGAAAATGAAGATTTTAATTAAGAACGATACTGTTACTTTAAAAATAATCATTTTTATTTCATTTGATTTTTGTCTCCAAATTTAAAATAAGAATCTCACATTTTTTATAAAGCAATTCACATTAAAAAAATGTGAGATTCTTATTTTAAATTCGCTGTGAAAATGAAGATTTTAATTAAGAACGATACTGTTACTTTAAAAATAATCATTTTTATTTCATTTGATTTTTGTCTCCAAATTTAAAATAAGAATCTCACATTTTTTATAAAGCAATTCACATTAAAAAAATGTGAGATTCTTATTTTAAATTCGCTGTGAAAATGAAGATTTTAATTAAGAACGATACTGTTACTTTAAAAATAATCATTTTTATTTCATTTGATTTTTGTCTCCAAATTTAAAATAAGAATCTCACATTTTTTATAAAGCAATTCACATTAAAAAAATGTGAGATTCTTATTTTAAATTCGCTGTGAAAATGAAGATTTTAATTAAGAACGATACTGTTACTTTAAAAATAATCATTTTTATTTCATTTGATTTTTGTCTCCAAATTTAAAATAAGAATCTCACATTTTTTATAAAGCAATTCACATTAAAAAAATGTGAGATTCTTATTTTAAATTCGCTGTGAAAATGAAGATTTTAATTAAGAACGATACTGTTACTTTAAAAATAATCATTTTTATTTCATTTGATTTTTGTCTCCAAATTTAAAATAAGAATCTCACATTTTTTATAAAGCAATTCACATTAAAAAAATGTGAGATTCTTATTTTAAATTCGCTGTGAAAATGAAGATTTTAATTAAGAACGATACTGTTACTTTAAAAATAATCATTTTTATTTCATTTGATTTTTGTCTCCAAATTTAAAATAAGAATCTCACATTTTTTATAAAGCAATTCACATTAAAAAAATGTGAGATTCTTATTTTAAATTCGCTGTGAAAATGAAGATTTTAATTAAGAACGATACTGTTACTTTAAAAATAATCATTTTTATTTCATTTGATTTTTGTCTCCAAATTTAAAATAAGAATCTCACATTTTTTATAAAGCAATTCACATTAAAAAAATGTGAGATTCTTATTTTAAATTCGCTGTGAAAATGAAGATTTTAATTAAGAACGATACTGTTACTTTAAAAATAATCATTTTTATTTCATTTGATTTTTGTCTCCAAATTTAAAATAAGAATCTCACATTTTTTATAAAGCAATTCACATTAAAAAAATGTGAGATTCTTATTTTAAATTCGCTGTGAAAATGAAGATTTTAATTAAGAACGATACTGTTACTTTAAAAATAATCATTTTTATTTCATTTGATTTTTGTCTCCAAATTTAAAATAAGAATCTCACATTTTTTATAAAGCAATTCACATTAAAAAAATGTGAGATTCTTATTTTAAATTCGCTGTGAAAATGAAGATTTTAATTAAGAACGATACTGTTACTTTAAAAATAATCATTTTTATTTCATTTGATTTTTGTCTCCAAATTTAAAATAAGAATCTCACATTTTTTTATAAAGCAATTTACTTCTAAATGTAAATTGCTTTTTTTTTCTTTTTTTTTTTAAGCGTATCACCCCAAGCAAGGCTGGTGGCCACTATCACGCATGGGGTTACAGAAGGGTTGGAGGAACAGCAGATAGGAGTGGTAAAGGAAGGGATGTGGAGAAAGAGAAGGACGGAGGGTCGATCAAGGCAGGCGGGTTACAGAAAATATAGAGCGAGAACAGATAGGAATGAAAGATGAAAGGAAGTGGAGAAGGGAAGTGGATAGATCAAGGCAACTGGAGATGACGATTGACGCTACACTTAAACCGTTGGAGATTGTATTTGTCAGGGAAACAGTAATAGGGAAGGGAGTTCCATAGGCGAGATGTGCGAGACATGAAGCTATTGGAGTAGAAGAGACGTCTACATCTAACAGTTTCAACGATGAAGGGGTGGGAACGGGATGCCAGCCTCGTAGGACGCTTAAATTCACGAGGCTTAGGGACAAGCGAAAGCAACTCCTCGGAGCAATTACCGTGGAAGTACTTGTAGAAAAGGCAGAGCGATGCAACATCGCGTCTGTGAGAGAGCGACTGCAGACGAGATGACAGATCAGGGCCAACCACATTGCATATCCGTCTTTGGATCTTATCAAGAACCCTATGTGAGATTTTTATTTTAAATTCGCTGTGAAAGGGTCAAATCAAATAAAGATTTTAATTAAGAACGATACTGTTATTTTGAAAATAATCATTTTTATTTCATTTGATTTTTGTCTCCAAATTTAAAATAAGAATCTCACATTTTTTTATAAAGAAATTTACATTTAGAAGTAAATTGCTTTATAAAAAAATGTGAGATTCTTATTTTAAATTCGCTGCGAAAGGGTCAAATCAAATGAAGATTTTAATTAAGAACGATACTGTTATTTTAAAAATAATCATTTTTATTTCATTTGATTTTTGTCTCCAAATTAGCCATTTTATGTTAAATGCCCGAATCTATCTGTCGGCCATATTTGTAATTTTTAGAAAATTCTTGTTTATAATAATTGCTACAATAGTGACACTCATTAAAATGGTAACACATAATTATCATCGGAGAATGTGTGCCCCAAGTTAACGGAAGAGTAATTTATTAATTATTTTTATATTTAAAAAAAAATTTTTATTTTTAAAAACCTACAGAAACAAATCATATGTCTTCCATGTGTATGTCAAGTCTTGGTCATTTGATTTTTTAAACCGAATGCTAAATTCCTTAATCTTTAAGGAGTGGAAAATCCTTTTCCATTTCTTTCCTTGACTGATTTAAATCAGTCGTTATTGGACTCTCTAAAAAAAAAGATAGCAGATTCTTCATAATTCCATGAAAATGAAAACTCTACCGCTTAAATATACGACGAAATTTCTAAAAATAAATGCTTATTTTAGGAGACTTGTTTATTATTTTCAAATGTCATGACTTATTTTCGTTATTAAAGCTTAAAGCGCTCCCCAGAACTTTAGTTATTCTACAAGAGCGCTCTGAATTTAAAATGGTCGAGTAACACTGTTTCAGACTCTCACACACATCCACTACTCTTCCACTCTCTCTTATTTCTTTTTCTTTTCTTTTCGTTTCTTTCTTTCTCTTTCTATTGTTTAATCTCTGGTTATGACTTCCTCGCTTTCTTTTCTCAATGCGCAAACGGAAATAGT
This sequence comes from Acanthosepion esculentum, assembly GCA_964036315.1. NCBI lineage: Eukaryota > Metazoa > Mollusca > Cephalopoda > Sepiida > Sepiidae > Acanthosepion > Acanthosepion esculentum. The sequence goes on along the minus strand of OZ038501.1, from coordinate 95,270,570 downwards.
TCCTGCATTAATTAAAATTCGTTTCCGTTCCGCCATAAGTTCCGATTACTCGACAAGCGCTTGACCGGAAGTCATTTTACGATCTTAGCTGGTTTTTAACTTTAGAAGAACCATTTTACTACTTTTTACCTGTTTTTTTTTTTTCTTATTTTTCTTATTCTTTTTTGTTACTTTTTTAAAAATTCCACCTTATTTATCATTCCCGCTTCTTTTCTTTCTTTCTTCCTTTACTTATTTCATCAACTCATAAAAACTCATATTTCGCAATAAAACCTCCCGCAGAGGTCAACTAAACTTAACCGGACACCGACGTCACGGTATCATGAAACGATTTCAATTTTATATTCTTAGATGAAATTAAATATCAGTCCTCCTTTTAATTAAATATTTTTAAAAATAAATTGTTTTGATTAGGAATTTAAAAAAATAACACCCCCCACAACAACAAAAAAACAAAATGGCTTCCATTAACAGGAAGTAAACAATCAATTTTTTTTTATTCGATGAAACGTCATGGCGTAAAAACCGCAAAAACAAATCTGATCATGAGTTTTTAAGTTTAAATTTATGTTTTTGCAAGCCGTCAAGTTCTTTTAGCTTAGCATTAGCTGGTTGTTTACCAGACTTTCTTAAAGATAAATCAATTGTTTACTGAGCCAGATAAAAGGGTCTGAGATGTTGGAATTATGAATTTGGCTAAAAGATGGCACAAAAGAATAAATAGAACAAAGAAGTAGATAGAACTTTTAAAATTATGATCACTTAATAAACCGATCGAAATGTTTGATTACTAGTTATATATGCAATGTAATAGGTCCTGATCTGGCATCTTGTCTACAACGTTCTGTGGCTTCCCTCTGTCTTTTCTACAACTGTTTTCATGGTAACTGCTTTGACGAGCTACTTTCACTGGTACCTCAACTGTATGAATTTAAACATGCTATCAGGTTGGCATCTCGGTCCCACCCTTTCACCAGCGAAACGGTTAAATGTAGCCGTCACTTCTACTCCAACAGCTTCTTATATCGCACTTCCCGTCAGCGGAACTCCCTTCCTCTTACTTGCTTCCTTGATAGCTCTAATCTTCAAATATTCAAATGTAATGTCAATCGACATCTTCTGATGTCTTATCCTGATCCCTCCCCGGCTTGGGGTGATATGCTTAAAAAATAGATATCAGCAGCATGAAAATTGTAATCAACACTGCATGAAGAAATGACATTTGCACGTTTTAAACGATCTTCAGACCATGTGTTACACCTCTTTGTTACTGTGAGCTGTTTATATAGGCAACCGGAGATTAATGGAAGCGGGAGAAGAGGAAAATGTTTTTTTTACCATTTTTTTTTATCATTTCACAAAGCAAAATGCCAAGAGTTACTCAGAGTGAAAGACAATCACAATAAAAACAAAAGTCTCTTCTACTCCAATAGCTCCATGCCTCGCACTTCTCGCCTGTGGAACTCTCTCCCCTTTTCTTGTTTCATTGATAGCTATAATCTCCAACTATTCAAATGTAATGTCAATCGACGTCTCCAGATGCCCTGATCTATCCCCTAACCTTCTCTTCATCCTTTCCTCTATCACTCCTATTTGCTCTTGCTCCAACTCTCTGTAACCCCTTGCGTGCTAGTGGCTTCTCGCCTTCCTTGGGGTGGAATGCTATTAAAATAACTGAATTTAGCTGAAATTTCTACTGCATAATGTTTGATGGATATTATTAGTGTTCAATATTGAATGAAGTTCATTGACAAAGTAGGAAATACTTAAATAAGAATTTAAATAAATATTTAAATAAGTATTTTCTGTATAGTATAAATTTGTTTTTCATCTAGAGGGTGCGATTTATAGACGTAGCTATACAGATGGGAAAAGGCTGCGATAGATAGATAGATAGATAGATAGATAGATAGATAGATAGATAGATAGATAGATAGATAGATAGATAGATATGAACAGAATGAGATAGATAGATAGATAGATAGATAGATAGATATGAACAGACTGAGATAGATAGATAGATAGATATGAACAGACTGAGATAGATAGATAGATAGATAGATAGATAGATAGATAGATAGATAGATAGATAGATAGATAGATAGATAGATATGAACAAACTGAGATAGATAGATATGAACAGAGATAGATAGATAGATAGATAGATAGATAGATAGATAGATAGATAGATAGATAGATATAGATAGATAGATAGATAGATAGATAGATAGATAGATAGATAGATATGAATAAACTGAGATAGATAGACAGATATGAACAGACTGAGATAGATAGATATATAGATAGATAGATAGATAGATATGAATAGACTGAGATAGATAGATAGATAGATAGATAGATATGAACAGAATGAGATAGATAGATAGATAGATATGAACAGAATGAGATAGATAGATAGATAGATAGATAGATAGATAGATAGATAGATAGATATGAATAAACTGAGATAGATAGATAGATAGATAGATAGATAGATAGATAGATATGAATAAACTGAGATAGATAGATAGATAGATAGATAGATAGATAGATAGATAGATAGATAGATAGATAGATAGATAGACAGATAGACGAAATCTCTCTGAGATAAACGAAAAGATATTATAATTTATCGATGCTTGTCAAGTCAAAGACTTCATTATTAATAGGTTTGTCACTATAGATAAGAAAACTTTGTTATTTATTAACGTCAATACGCCCGACACACAGACAGACAGACAGGCACAATAATATAGAGATGAATTACAGCTAAAAAGATCGAAATGCTGAGACATTTGACCTAATTACTTTTGCGCACGCGCGAAACTCTCGTATCTTGACAACAAGGTCAAAACAGATATCCTCGTTTCCGTAAGAATCCAAACGATAAATATTATCAATTATTTTTCCATTAATTAAATATTACGGGCGGGCTACCAGAATTTTACAAATACCAAAGTGAGGCTTGGCCCAAAATCGGTTTGGAACTCTACTGGTATAAACATTTCGTTTATTAAAACACATACTGACATACATTTCAGTCGATCGAATCTCTTATTAAAAGAACAAGAAGCCATTTCTACTTCTTATTCTTCTACATTCTTCTGTTTTAGGTTGCTTGCTTTCTCCATTACGGGCTTTTGAAATATTTTCATTTTTCAAAAACATCGTCCAAGCAATCAATGGAACATTAAATCTTTTTCCAATATTGATTGAGCATTTTTTCTGTTTTCCTTCGTTTAACGAATTTCTGTGGACAAAATGTGTGCTATAGATAAAACCATTTTACTCACTACAAAGATGCAACTTCGTTACCATATTCGATTCTCGAAGTGCAGTTGAAATGCACTGAAACCAAGTTGCATCTTTGTAGTGAGTAAAATTGTTTTGTCTATACGATAAAATTATAATAAATAAATAATTATCGCTCTGCTATCGGTATCGAGCCCTCTTTTGGATTAATGCTGTGAACGTTGGAATTTATATATTACTTTCGTTCTCATCGCATCGTATATATATATATATATATATATATATATATATATATATATATATATATATATATATATATTGTGTGTATTTAGGCAGCATTTTTTCATTCATACATGTTTCATTAAATAATATAGACAAGTGTTGTATATATATATATATATATATATATATATATATATATATATATATATATATATATATAATTTCCAAGAGGATAGAATCCAGGTAGAACTCAATGTCCAGGACAGAGTAAGAATATAATATAAAAGGCTCAAACACTAATATTCCATGGTTATAATTTATTACATTGGAATCGTAATCACGACCCAATTCATCAGACCTACAAATTCAAAAAGAAATCGGAATATATATCTATTTTTTAAATTTTTTTTTAGACCCGGAGTTATATTTTCCAATTTTTTTGAATTTGTAAGTCTGATGAATTGGATCGTGATTACGATTCCAATGTAATAATTTATAAACATGGTATATTAGTGTTTGAGCCTTTTTATTATATATATATATATATATATATATATATATATATATATATATATATATATATATATATATATATCCCGGAAGTCCCGATTGAGCTCTCTAGGGAAAGGGGTATTTCTCCGTGCTTCTGGCGATCTCGTATAGAGAAAAAACGTTAAAGATCTCTTCCTTTTTGCTGTGCGACGATGGCCTAGAAGTAAGAAATCTGACTGATGTCAAATTAGTCGGGTTTCGATCCTGGCTTGAAGGAATCGGACGTCTACCCACAGTGTGGAGCTGTGATAAAGCGAAACAGTCTATCTGTGGCTGACTATATATATATATATATATATATATATATATATATATATATATATATATATATATATTCCGAAATTTATGATCAACCATCCCAAGAAAAAACAATGTTGTTGAATTTCAAAAAAGCAAATATGCGAGTTACCCATTTGAAAAGACCCTCAGGAGCGTGCAGTCCGAGAGAATTTTAGAGTCTTGTCTGCTCCCTTCTGCTGAAAGGGTGCAAATCGACCCCACCAAGCTCATTTCTATGCAGGATAATGCTCCCTGTCACAAATCAAAATTGATGAAGGAATACTTTGATGAGAAGCAGGTGAGTGTTATGACATGGCCGCCCCAATCTCCTAACCTCAACCCCATAGAAAACTTATGGAGCATTATAAAGTACAGGCTCTCGAGAAAGCAGTTGAGCAACAAAAAGGATTTGATTGTGAATTTCATATTCGAATGGAATTCAATGCTTGGAGATGAGATTTGCCAGAACCTAATCAAGTCAATGCCAAAAAGGGTTGAAAAGGTTATTCAAAATAAAGGAGGACCCATAGATTATTAAATATTTCGAACTATATTACCTATTATAAATAAATTATACCTCTATTATTCTTTATTTAAAGCTGTTCGGTTATGTTTCTATTGATTATTAGTTGCAAGAAATAAGTGAGTCACTTTTTTGCACATAGTTTTTCCCTAAATCTCATTTATATCCAAAATTAAAATTATCAATAGAATACCTTAGGGTGAGTAAACTTTTTTACTAGGTGGTCGGTAAGAGGTCTTTATATTAGTGAGATTAAAAATTAGTTTGACCCCCAAAATATTTTTTCGCTTATTGTTTTTGGGGTCAAACTAATTTTAATTTTAATATATATATATATATCAAAAAATAAAGTCATTTTTATCGAACAGCACTGTATATTTGATTACAAACAATTAAAAATGAAATTTAGCTAACTATTATTTAATTTTATTCAATAAAACCACCATTAGCATGAATAACTGCCTCTACACAAGTTCTGATTAATTGGTCCTTATTTATGCCAGACATTACTCGAACTATTTCAGCTTTAAGAGAGTCTTTGGTGTTATGAGGCTGTTTATTAACCCCCTTCTCAACAACGTTCCACACATAATAGTCTAGTAGATTGAGATCTGGAGTGTTAGGAGGCCAAATGTTGGGTGTGATGTGGTCGTACAAATAGTCAGCCATCCATTCTTGTGTTCGTAGAGCCTTGTGGGATGGAGCCGAGTCTTGCTGGAATATGTAAGGCCTGCCGTTGCATATGTTGTCAATCGACGGCTTCACAATTGTTTCTAGAACCTCAATGTAAGTAGCAGCATTTACTCTAAGACCTTTTGGAAAAAAGGATGGTGGCATAACATGTCCTTCATTGCTAACAACACCCAATACCATAACACTTGAAGGAAATTTTGTGCGCATCACTCTTGGCACCACAGAAGGATCTTAAGAAAGCCATCTGTCATTTCTTCTGTTAAGTTTTTGATCTTGATCAAATTTTTTCTCATCTGAGAAAAACCAAATCACATCCAAATCACATCAGCTTCTGAAGGATTTTTAAGTTTGTTTAAAAGCCATTTGGATCTGCTTGAACGATTTTCTTTTGTTTTTTTCAGACATAAATTGACCTCTTTTCATCACACAGGACTTGTATCGAATGTCTTCATGAACACTCTTTCTGACTGGTTTTCAGTGACATGCAGCTTTTTGACAGTTGACCTCATTGATTGACCTCGGTTTTCATCAATTGTCTGCTTGACTTCCTGAAATAAATTCGGATGTTCTCACTTTATCACGTGCAGAATGTCTTTTATGTTTTGATACAGACATTGGGGAACTGTCAGCGTCTTCTAACTCTTAATACTACTGTTTCCCGGTCTGATTTGTGGACAAACGATCTTGCAACTCTGAGGAAACGTGCAATATCCAAATCGCTATGATCAGCCTTTAATGCCACAATCACAGCAAGCCTTTTCATTTCATTTGTTATCATAGGGTTTGCCATTCTTGATTTCTGAAAAATAAAAGCATGAGAGTTAGTGGGAAGCAGTAATAATCTTAAATCTGTATGTCCTCAAAGACCAGCCGCACACTGTATATTAAGAAAAGCGTAAAGGAGAAGTCAGCAGGGTTTGAAACCGTTTATTGGGGTTTGCTTCATTCAATTGTGGTTTCTGCTTAGCTGAGGTCGTCAGCAATAGATAGCTTCGCAGAGAAAACAAATAAATTATAATAAAATGAAAAGCTCCGGTGACAAATCGATAAATCGATCGAAAAGAAGATCGAATATAGTCTTCGATTTTTTATTTTTTATTTTTTTTTGGCCGTCATTTTCTCAAGGTCCTATTTTCCAATTAGAGAAATGCACGAGCAACCTCTTTCTCAGCAAAGAAAAAAAAAGTTCTTTAAATCAGTTCCTCATTCTAGAAAATATCTTGTACAATTAAACACGACGGGAACCTGATCGAGGGTTAGTAAAATCGGTTAACTAAAGAAAATAGATATTTTTAATAAAAAAAAAGTCTCTGCGAGTCTTTAATATTTTTATTTGGTTTTGATTTTTTTTATGACCTGTGATTCTGGAAATTAATTTCCTAACGATTCAAAGAACCTCCATCATGTGGACCTCACATGAAACGACCCCAAATCGACATGCGGACGACCACTAAACATAAGTAAAAATGCCTACTATACAAACACACGCACACACACACGCACACACACATTATCATCTGAAACCCGCATAGACACACTAGAATTATGATACACTTACACGCATGAATTATGCAAACAAACGCTGCTTGACAAGACAGGTGCAGGTGAAATCTGATTAATCATTGGAAAACAAACAACACAAAAATTAAAATTAACAGATCTCTCCTCTACAGGTTTCTAAAAATCTTAAAGAATTTAATAAGTCCTATAAGAGTCTGATTCGTAATGAAGATAAGATTTAGCTTTCCCTTATTAATTACCACCCCCATCCCTAAAATCTACGGGCTCCCCAAAACCCATAAACCTGACATTCCTCTAAGGCCCATTATTTCGGGCATAGGTTCAGCCCCTCATAACATTGCTAGGTTTCTAACTAAATTTCTCACCCCAATTCTGGGCACCATAAGTGACGCGCATCTAAAGAATTCAGGCGCTCTTCTCAATAAGTTAAGCAATATTGACATAAGAAACAAATCCCTAGCCAGGTTAGGCGTTAATTCCCTATTCACTAATGTACCTGTGGATAAATGCATTAAACGGTTAGAGAACCACCTTAAGAAAACTGATTTTAAGCTACCTATCCCCATCTCAAAATGCATCAAATTATGCATCAAATTATGCACCCTATGCACATCTCATTGTTACTTCCAGTATAACGATGTCTATTACAAACAAAAATTTGCCTTACCAATGGGTAGTCCTCTCTCTGGATTCCTAGCATGCATATTTCTAGAATTTCTTGAGTCTGGACCTTTCAAATATATAATCCCTGATGATACACATTACTTCCGTTACATCGATGACATTTTATTCATTTACCCACAGAAACATGATTTAAACAAAATCACTGATAGATTGAATAGAGTAGAACCTACTATAAAATTTACCCACGAACTTGAATCGAATAATTCTCTACCTTTTCTAGACATACTACTTACTAGAAATAATAACAAACTAGAATTCAAAGTATATCGTAAACCCACATGCAAAAACGACTATTTACACTTTTACTCTCACAATGATACTAGGACTAAGAGAGGTGTTATTATTGGATTTTACTTGAGAGCTCTTCGAATCTGTTCAGCAAAGTATTTAGATGACGAATTTAGTTATATCGAGGATACCTTCTCAAGCCTTTCGTATCCGAGACAATTAATACTCGGCGCTAAACATAAAGCCTTGAAAATTCAGAGTTCGTTCATCAGTGCGTAATAACATACCGACTACTAGTACTACATCTGAGGTAGGGAGAGGCACACTTTCAGCTGCCCCTGATAATCCTATTGGCCGCATCTTTCTACCGAATAACCCTCTGACCGAACACATCTCCAGCAATCTAAACGCGCTAAAAATTAAATCTACTACATTACCCACTAAAACTATCCGCAGTATATTAAATAATACCAGCAGACAGCATATTACATCCGATGCTTGCGTCTATCAGGTACCATGCAGAGACTGCAACTTGAGTTATGTAGGCGAGACAGGGAGGTCCTTGAAATCACGCATTTCCGAACATAAACGAGATATTCGCCTCGGTAATTTAAGTAGTGCTTTGTTTGTACACATAGCCAAATCTGATCACAATTTTGATTTCGACTCCGTGAAGATTTTAAAATATATCCATAATATGGTATCACAGGTCGATTGTTTGACCTAATACAATATTTCCTGTCAAACCGGGATTTGAAGGTTGTTCTCAGTGGATTCATCTCCAGCTGCTATCCCACTAACGCAGGTGTTCCTCAAAGCTCCATCCTAGGCCCTACTCTGTTCCTCATATTTATAAACGACCTTCCTGACGCCATAGACTCCCAAGTCGGCATCTACGCTGACGACACCACTATTTACTCCTGCCTCAAACACAAATCTAGTGAGGCGGACAAAGTTAACCTGGCAGCTCAAATTGAAAAGGACCTCAAATCGGTTGTGAACTAGGGAGAGAAATGGATGGTTAACTTTAACGCCTTTAAAACAAAACTGCTCTCTATTAACCACCACAAGGATCCATCCCTGCATCCCATTAGAATGTCTGAAGACCAACTTCTCGAGAGCTCCTCCCTGCGGCTGCTCGGTCTCACGCTGTCTGCTGATCTGAGATGGAACAAATACATCGAGTCAGTTGCATCAGCCACCGCAAGGAAAGTTGGTTCTCTGTGCCGAGCCAGGAAATTTTTCTCCCCGGAATCGATCCTCCAAGTCTATAAATCGACCATTCGCCCTTGCATGGAGTATTGCTGCCATATATGGTCTGGGGCCCCTGCTGTTTGCCTCAGGGTTCTTGATAAGATCCAGAGACGGATAGGCAACGTGATTGGCCCTGATCTGTCATCTTGTCTGCAGGCGCTCTCTCACAGACGCGATGTTGCCTCGCTCTGCCTTTTTTTACAAGTACTTTCACGGTAATTGCTCCGAGGAGCTGCTTTCGCTTGTCCCTAAGCCTCGTGAATTTAAACGTCCTACGAAGCTGGCATCCCGTTCCCACCCCTACACCGTGGAAACTGTTAGATGTAGACGTCTCTTCTACTCCAATAGCTTCATGTCTCGTACATCTCGCCTATGGAACTCCCTTCCCTATTACTGTTTCCCTGATAAATACAATCTCGAACGGTTTAAGTGTAGCGTCAATCGACATCTCCAGTTGCCTTGATCTATCCACTTCCTGACATCTTCCATTCCTATCTGCTCTCGCTCTATATCTCCCGTAACCTCCCCACCTCGATCGGCCCTCCGTCCTTCTCTTTCTCCACATCCCTTCCTTTGCCACTCCTGTCTGCTCTTCCTCCAACCCTTCTGTGGCCCCTTGCGTGATAGTGGCCACCTTCTCCACATCCTTTCATTTTTCATTCCTATCTGCTCTCGCTCCTAATCTTCTGTAACCCCCTTGCCTTGATCGACCCACTGTCTTTCTCTTTCTCCACATCCTCTCATTTACCACTCCTATCTGCTCTTCCTCCAACCCTTCTTTAACCCCTTGCGTGATAGTGGCCTCCAGCCTTGCTTGGGGTGATACGCTTAAAAAAAAACAAAAAAAAAACCGTAGGCAGATTTACGAGGCTGGCATGATAGCCACCTCACACACAATAAACACCAGACAAGGTTTCTTTAATATATCAACTTTTCTAGCAAGATTAATGCTTGACAAACGTATCGATAAGCTATAGTTTTAAATAGGTTCCCCACCTCCTTTCCACTTAGGATAAAACCTCTTCCCTGGGAGCAGGTTTTCGCAGCGCCGCCCACGCGGCGCCAGCGTATCCGACTCCAAGAAAGAATACTCTGACTTTAGAATTTCAGTTTTTCTGTTTCTGACCAGTCCTGTATATATCGTCTCTCCATCTAACTTAAATCTAATATAAATATGTCTCCATTAACCATGTCCTGAAGAAGGTCTATTTGACCGAAACGTCTGACGTCGACAGAATAACAAAAACAAAATAAAAAAACAGTAAACTCACATATTCGGATTTTGCTTTGTCTTTTTCCACATTTTCATCATATATATATATATATATATATATATATATATATATATATATATATATATATATATATATATATATTTGAAAATTAAAAATTATTAATAAATTAAAATCTTCAGACACACTGAGTTGTAGATTAATATTCTTTCGTTGTTATTATTATTATTTCATTTAGATTCCTCGACTAGTTTCGACCAAAATAGCCATCATCAGGAGAAAAAATATTTCTGCTTGCTGGTAGCAGTGAACTACAGAAATGAATGTCTTGATGGAGAAAATGAACTTTTGTCTGTAGTTTTCATTTGTTTTTTATTTGTTTTTTATCTTTTTAACATAAATTTTTTTAACATTCCTTGTGTTGGTCTCTTTTAAGTTGTTATTTGAGATAAGAGTACATCATCTACCGATGAGGGGATAGATCTGGGTCTCCTCAAATTTTCCTATGAATATTGTAGCATTTGATGGAGCTATAATGGTGCCCATGGCACAACCTCTTACTTGAAAGTAGTGTGCTCCATTGAAGTTGAAAGTATTCAATGTAAGAATATGCTCCATGAGTTTTATGATAACTTCTGTGGCGGGGGGTCTTGTTTTCTTCTTTTAGTAAGTACCTCCTGAAGGGCGGCTAGCAGATATATATATATATATATATATATATATATATATATATATATATATATATATATATATATTTGTGTGTGTGTGTGCGTGTGTATATATATATATATATATATATTTGAAGATATTTTATATATATATATATATATATATATATATATATATATATATATATATATATATATATATATATATATATATAATCTTCCAAGCTTAATTATGACCCAATTTCTCTGTGCCAGTTTGTTTTTCTCTTTCTTTCTATCATTTTTCAACCAATATACAATTGATTCATTGATTGGCCTATTTGTTTTTTTACAGCTTATCAACCTTTTGTGGATTATTTAAAACCGAAACATATTTTGGAATTTAAAAGCATTTCTTTTTTTACGAGTCAATATTGCAGTAACAATTTTCTTGACAATGATTTTCACTAGATAAATGTTCCACTATTTAACCCATAGCTAAGGGGAGAATATGGATTCATTGAAGTTGAAAGTATTCAATTTAAGAATATGCTCCATGAGTTTTATGATAACTTCTGTGTGGGGGGTCTTGTTTTCTTCTTTTAGTAAGTGCTTCCTGGAGGGCGGTTAGCCCTTCGATGTGTTTAATGTTTGAATAGAGTGACCTTACGTCCATAGTCACTAGAATAGCATTCTCTGGAACTGTTTGTATGTGATTAATTTTGTTTAGTAGATCTGTTGTGTCTCTGTTGTAGGATTTTACTTCCTTAGCTAGGGGTTGTATATAATGGTCTACGTATTTGGAAATTTTGGTCATGTGGCAGTTGAATAATGAAATGACCGGCCTTCCTGGGTTGTTGCTTTTGTGTATTTTAGGGAGGAGATAGAAACGAGCAGCTGTGATGTTTGTGGGTGTAAGTGTTGTGCATGTTTCCTTATCGATTAAATTGTTGCGAAGCATTATGTTTAGTGAGCTAGTTAATTCTTTTTGGTATTCGGGAAGGGTATCTGTATGTAAGCTTTTATAGGTTTCTTGGTCGGCTAGCTGTTTGTTGGCCTCTTTAATGTATTCTTTGATTCCCCAGATCACTGTGGCACCCTGTTTGTCAGCCTGTGTTATGACTAGGTCATCTCTATGTATCAGCGTGTCGAGGGCTATAGGTTCCCCTTCAGAAATATTGTTATGTGGCAGCTTACGTGCTATTGTTTTCTTTATGTCATTTGCTAAGGCTATTTCAAATGTCTGTATAGTAATGTCTGTGTTTTGTGGGGTGGATGTACTACCCTTCTCTTTTAATGTATCAAGTATGGAAGATGTGCGATCATTGTCCCCGTAGTGGGCTTTTAGCCGTATTCTTCTGAAGAAGGATTTCAGGTCCTTTGCCAAGGTGTCTTTATCAAATCTTGGGGGACTAAGGCAAAAGCTTAGTCCTTTATTTAGTAACCTGAATGTGTTGAGTGAAAATTTATTGTTACTTAAATTTATAACTCGCCCGTATAGGTCAAGTTTGTATTTGCAAACATGGTGAAGGTCTTTCGTAAAAGCTCAAAAGCTTGCATCATGTCTCCCATTAGGGATGCTATACCCCCATCCAAGTGTCCTGGTTAGGGGCTTATACCGTTTTTTTGAAGGTTGGGTGTGTTTGCTGTTGATTGTCTACTAGGGGCTAATCTGGGTGGTCTGGGATGTCTAATGGGGTTATGCGTTCTGTAGAAGGACTGCTGTGTTTTGGTGTGTGTATGTTTGTGCGGCACCCTAAGGATGTCCGCGTAAGTTAGTGGTTTGTTTTGTGTGTGTTTGTTTTGAGATTCTAGCTATCGTTGATGGTGGCGGTGTTGTTATTGTTGGTTGTGGTGCTGGTGGTTGTCTGTTGGTGTATTTATTTGGTCTGTTTTGTGTTTGCATTGGTTGTGTGGTGGTCAGTGTAGTTGCGGTGTTTTGTTGTTTTCTTTTGTGGTATGGTCGTTCACTTTCTTCTGAGTTTGACTTGATTTCTCTTTTGTTCTTCTGTCTGGAGGAAATATTCTATATTAATTTTCTTTGTTTTTCAGTTTTTGTTTTTCGTAGTTCTCTCACTGTTTGGTCTGTGTGAGCTTTTATCACATTCTTTATGTTGGTATATTCTTCCGTGTCCGTTTGTTTCTTTATTTGCTCATCGAGCAGGTTGAGATCAGCTGTTGTTGCCGTTATGCTTTCCTGGCAGAACTGTATGGTATCCTGCATGAGTTACCTGGAGAAGTCTTCTAATTTACGGTACCATGATGCTATAAATGCATCATTATGGTTACCTATTGATGGTTCGAAATCAGTCCTGAAATTGGTCGCTACTAGCTGATCCTTCAGGCATATCCTAATGTATCCTTGGTGTGATTCATACCTGGCTAATGTGTTGGTTGCTCTATTCATACAGATGGCCAATAATTCGGTGTTTATTGGTTCTGTTGGTGTTATGTCCTCGGCTTTTGCTTCAGTCCCGTGTCTGTTATTCATGATTATATTTTGAACAATAAAAATGATTAAAAAATTAAAATCTTCAGACAAACCGGGTTGTTAATTATATATATATATATATATATATATATATATATATATATATATATATATATATATATATATATAAGTATTGAAAATCTTGGTAATCTGTATGGATAATCCTAAGGAGGATTAATCAACTTAAAACTACCTCTCAAAAGTGTATAAAAACTATATGTAAATTTAAATTCATTATTCACCCTTGGAAGTGTGGTCTGACGAGCCAGGGAAAAAAAATTCCCTGGGGGAAATAAATTATAACCAATCGACCCTTAAAATTGTCTGTTCTCATTAATTTATATATATATATATATATATATATATATATATATATATATATATATATATATATATATATATATATATATATATATATATATAATGCGTTAAAAGTTAATGGTCAGAGTTGAATCAGATGATGAAACAGTAGTATTAAAAAGTTCCCAATACACGTGTGAAAAAATAATATGTAAAGATTTTAATTTTAAAAATCAGGAGGTCAATTGAATACGAATTATATTCTCCCTATAAGGCCACGCGACTACTCTTTAAAAGAAAGAGTAGACATGTTGACACAGTTTTTCGATGAACAAAAGTCTATTCTTAATTTACGTTACGATTGTTTGAATTTATCGAAATCTGATAATGCGGATTTCATCCCATAGTGCTGGTATTGTCAACTGAGAATGTGAACGTTTCTGACTCTTATCAATCACAGATTCCCAATTTAAATGTCAATTTTTGTTTGTGGCTTGTGTTCACCAAGTAATGCAGACGTTCGTACTCGGATCCTGTCAAAGATTGAACAGAATCCCAACATTACACTGCAACAAGTGGCAGTTGAATTAAACTTTGAATATTAACATTCAATTTCGAATTCTAAATTAATTATAATTAAATATATTGATCAGGATCAACTGAGCTTCGATTTTATTAGTATTTACTGATTTCATTGTGGTAAATACAGAAGAAAATTTGAAAGAAAAAAAAAACACCTATTTGGCAGGTTTAAATGGCCACACATCAAGATCTGTTTGCATTAATGAGGCTGTCCCTCCAGTGTTCTACGTTGTTCCTAATTTTCATCAACGACCTTGCCGATGTAATCAGTTCTCATCTTGGTATCAATGCTGATGACAGCTACTTACTTCTATCTAGTAAGTCTGGGTGGTTCAATAAAGGAAAATTGGCAACTAATCTCACAAATGATCTACAACTTGTTGTCAACTCGAGCAGGATGTGAATTGTTAATTTTAACGCTCCAAAACAAAACTTCTCTATTTTAATTGCCTGAGAAAACTTTCTTTTGACTTCCAAAAGCATGACTGATGCTAACCTCCGGGAGAGTGACTCATTGTGCCATCTCAGGCTAACCTTTTCACTGAAATGAAGTGGAAATATCATATTGAATTAATTGCTACGTTTGCCGTTAGGAAAGTTAGCTCACTGGCTAATTTAAACCCTTAATCTTGTTTGCAAGTCAGTAAACACTGCATTTATTTTTATTTGAAGGTTGAGTACATTCCTGGGAGACATTCTGTATAGTTTTTTCTTTAGATTTCGGGATGTTTCGCCGATGTGTTTCTTGGGGCATTGTTTACATTATATTGGATTTTTAGTTGTCGATTTTGCTTGTATAAATTTAATTGTTTTACAAGTGTTTTCAGATATTGTCAATAAGACTAATTAAATTTATTTTATATTAGCAGGCATTTTGACTAAACCAAAGCACGGGGAGAAAGATTTTAGAAATATTTAAGTCAGAATTTTAGGACACACCTGTGTCCTTTATCAACGAGACAAGAAATAAACACTGAAATGGAACTCTCATTTCTAGGAAATTTGTTGTTGCTGGTGGTGTTATTTTGGGACTTTTTTCAATGTATTGTATTATAGGGAGAAATGCAGTAGTTTTGGCCTCATCAGCATCTGTCTATATTTCTAAGATGAGGTATTATGTACATTATTTACATTATTCGGACTATTGTCCTCATCTTTGTCGCCATATTTATTACAACGTTTCGGCCGTTGTACGCTCCGGCCTTCTTCAGGTGGTTGGAATGTCGAACTGAACCCTCAAGGACACATGGCAAGGCGTTAGTTAGATTCAGTGACATGACCCAAAGAGTGTGAGTTCAATACCCGGTTAAGGCAGTGCAGAGCTTGGATAGTGGAATTGACAGGAGATAACTGATAACTGACATCCATTAAACATGGCACATGGAACTAGAACAGTCTACCCCAGTGAGTGAAATAAAGATTCAGTTCGACATTCCAACCACCTGAAAAAGGCCAGAGCGTACAATGGCTGAAAGGTTGTAATAAATTTTGGCCTGTTAGTTTGCCACGATCAGAGTTGTGAGGGGTTTGGTAGAGGTCTTTCTGTAGAAACTGTATGTCTAAATTCCTGTTGAATCCTATAATATGTTTATCGATTTTAAAAATATATATTTTAAATCGGACTTTGGTTTGGTTTATTTTGTTTTACGGCATATCAACGTCAATCGGTTATTTAATGCCGACAATATTTTTTATTGCTGGTAATATTTTGTTTTGCCAAAAATCTGTTTCTCGTAATATTTTTCTATCAAAATTGTATTGCTGGTAATATTTTTTTTCAAAAAAGTATTGCTGGTAATAGTTAGCTATTTTCCCATAGCTGGGACCCTAACAGGTGCTACCACCCTGAACTCGGACTTTCTTGATGCCACTTAAATGAAGACGCCAAGAGCACGCATCCGACATTTTTTAACGCTGTGGTCCGTGTGCCATTGTGTGTGTGGAAAAGGTCTCAAAACATGAATTTTTAAAAAGAAATTGAAAGGTTTTGATCTTAGCCGAATATCCGAAGAGTGCTGTTCGGTGTTTGGGACTTACAACGTTTGCATCGTCTGTCGATCTCAGCCGACAGACAATTTTTATTTAGTCTTCAGCGAATGGCTATTCATCCTGACAGCCTAATATGTGGTTAAGTCAGTGTATTGAATAAATATCAGGAAGCATTACTTCATGCCAGACAGAAGCTCTCAAAATGCTGGCTTTTCTTCTCTTTCTGATGCGAATACTGTCAGTATCACGACTTTTCAGTTCAACTTTTTCTCCTTCATATATATATATATATATATATATATATATATATTTTATATTTTATATATATATATATATATATATATATATATATATATATATATATATATATATATATATATGTGTGTGTAATCACAATAACTCTAAATGCCTTAAATGTATACACATTTAGATGAATACATGTATATATACGTTATCCTTTCTAAAAGGCTCTAATTATATTATATATAAATCTTTCTGTTGGAACTTGTCAAAACTTACAGTGGGCGTAAAATCTTTGTGTATTTTATACTGCTTCAATGTACATGACAGTAGTTTGATCAAGAGTTTCCTTTCCATGGTTATCCAAAAGTTTGGTGGCACCAGACGCGTTTAGTTTTGACTTCATTAAAAACTACCGCTTTTCATTTTAATTTGTCAGAATTATTGCATTATTTCTTTACTCTAACTTTGAAAATGTCAGAAAATAAAAAATAAAATTACTTTCGGGATATTACGCCTTTTCATATTTCAAAAAATAAAAAAATACCATCCTAATGCAAGAGAAAGACTTGAAGAAGGTGATGTGACTGATCAAACGTGTCAAAAGTGGCTTGCTATTGTGATAAACCCTCCTACATTAGAATGAACTCTTCCTCTGTTGTGGTAAACCCTCCTACATTAGAATGAACTCTTCCTCTGTTGTGGTAAACCCTCCTACAGTAGAATGAACTCTTCCACCTCTCATAAATACTAACTGCAAGAGTCGTTGAGGAGTCGGTTGGGAAAGGGAGACACAGTGTTAACCTACCGTTCGGACGTACACCTCTATCTACTTATTACTAACACTCTTGCTTTATATATATATATATATATATATATATATATATATATATATATATATATATATATATATATATATATATATATATATATATATATGCAGGTGTGCAGTGAAATAGGAAAGAACACGTTAGGTAGATAATCCGGTGTTCCTTAATATTTAGCTTTATTTTCAAAAGGACAGTGCTCCATACAGAAGTAGAGCTTATATTATAATAATATTTTTAGTTTTTAAAAATATGATTCCTCCGCTACATAAGAGTTCTCATGTTTCAAAAGCGAGAGCCGAGACCCCTAACATAATTTTTTAAGTTATGTAGAGTTAAGGTGTCTGGACCCGCTTCCTTGTCAAGCGAGAATTTGGGAATGGATTGAAATAAGATATATATATATATATATATATATATATATATATATATATATATATATATATATATATATATATAGTATTTCAATCCACTTGTTCAATCCTACCTTCGTCTTCCGTGTCTTTCTTTCTGGCCCCTAAACAGGCTACAACACTTGCGAAATTGGAGACAATGTGTGATTGATAGCAGACAAAGATATTAACACCTATAGACAAGGTAGAAAGTAAGTAAATTATTGAAGACATTCAAATAAAGACTTGATAATCAATTACACCAATTTAGTTATGTTAGTTATTGTAATCTGTGGCTTCCAAATAAGCGAAAAATAAATTAGATCAGATCACCATGTATATATAATCAAAACGTTTCAGTGTTGAAACAAATTGTCACAGATGATGAACAGGGGATATCTTACAACAACATGAAACTTAAGCGATTGTGGAGAACGAAATACATCAAGAATAAAGTTTTAAAGGAGCAAGTCTTCATCCGAACGAGATGATACTAATTACAGTGTGTGATTGGAAGGGATTCCTCTACAATGTTCTAATTCCGGAGAACCAAATGATAGATTTAAAAAATTACTCTGACGTGCCAAAAGACTTGGGTTGTAAGTGTACAAGTAGATGTTACCACCATATATTAACGTTACAGAAATGCCAAGAACTATATGAGTAGTGCGTTTACATTTTAAATGGATCTTGACGTTTGATTTAATCTTCATATTAACCAAATATTTTCGAATAATTTTCACAAAAACAGTTTTCTTTTATCCCGTGTCGTCACTAGATGTTACACCTTTAGGCTACTATTACCTGTTTTTCACGGAATCCTATTCATAAAACAATTTCTGTTTTCCTGCCTTCACTTGATTCCTCATTTTGATTGGTCCAGACAGATTACAACAAATATTTATTCTAGTTTTCATGTCATCAGAAACAAATATCAAAGCACGTTAAATAACTTTTCTGGGCAGCCTTTCTCAATATCTATCCCAAAGCATTCTTGTCGACTGTATCAAATGTTTTTTTTTTTTTCAAATCAACAGAGGCTTCATACAGATATATCCTTAGCTATACGTACTCTTCCTATAGTTGTCTTGCAGAAAAAAATCGTATACGTTGCAACTAGACCTGCTCGAAAACTACACTGAGATTGTATGATTGATTCGTTTTTACGGCTTATCAACTCTTTGCAGGTTATTTAAAGCCAGAAAATATTTTTATTTTTGAAAGAATTTTTTTAATAATGGTTTAATGATAGAAGTTTTACTAATTAACACGTAGCATGGTGAGAAAATAGATGGTTTCATGCCTTCCTCAAGAGTATTTACACGTAAGTATATATAACGAACCCGACTGGAATTGGAACTCGATTCTCGGATTAACAATTTCGAGCCATTATCCGTTACACCACATCACACATTTAAGCTTACAGCAGCTGCTATTCCCAAGGGGCACCCATCTAGGTACTGACCAAGCTCAACTTTGCTTAACTTCAGTGATCGTACGGGAACTAGTGTTTCAATGAGATTCGGCCGCAAGTCTGACATCCAAGAAGCACATCATCAGCAATATATTGTAGCAGTTGGTCCAACATTTTCTGACATAAAACTTTACCAACTGCAGACAGAAAAGCCATAACATATCGTTACGACGAGGAATCCCTTAGAAAAGTATTACCATTAGTGTAGGCCTCTCCCCTATTGTGCTAAAATAGGGCATAACATGATAAAATAGGCTCCAAACTTGATGAAAAGAAAGTTTTATCCTCAAAATGTTTAAGTTTTTATTAAGAGAAAGGAATAAAGTATTTTTATTATTTTATTAAATTTTTTAATCCTTTCCGAAAATTTGGTTAAAAATCATGTTTTTCTTGCATCAACAGTGGGCCAAAGATTACTATGAGAAATTTAGCGTCTTCTTTGCAATAAAAAAAACTCTGTCGGTTAAGGCACGTCAGGCTATATGACGGTTCCTTATAGGATACAGGTTCGATTCCTGTCGGAGAACAAATATTTTCTATGAAAATTTCTCGGACATTCAGGCCGGTAAATGTTATTAATACTGTTTATTATAAAACAGAGCATTTACTTAAATATTTGTATAAAAAGAAGAATGTATAAACATAAAAAATGTCTTAAAGCAATGTATGTAATGTATAAAATGGATAAAGACGATGTACCGTGTATGCCACCATCAGAGCAGGAACAGAATGTACCACAAAAAAAAAAGAATCAGTCAACATTGTCGGATTCGATCAAGTTACAGGTATATTTACTCGGCCTCCCTACCAATCTATATGGGCCAAGAACAAAAGTTGTGGTTTTGCTGGGCCCCCGCGACCACTGTCGCGCTGGCTTTGGTATTACAATGACCTTTGTTTTTATTTTTAAGGTCAAGGAGTAGAAATTAAGTGTATGAATATTTGGAACTTAGAAACTTAATGTCTCACTGACAATCTTAACCAGATCTCATATTGCAATTTTTTGTTATTATTGCTTTACTAAATCACTTCTTATTACTGGTTCCCATACTGTATTCATTTCTATGTTTGGTCAACTTAGGCTGAAGAAGGGCGGAGCGTACAACGGCCAAAACGTTGTGAATATGGCAAAAAAGCAGCAGCTCGAATAATGTAAATAGTGTAAATAATTATTTACATCATTTACATTACGCGGACTATTGTCCTCATCTTTATTCTCATATTAACGACGTTTCGACCGTTTTCGTTAACAACAAAAAATTGCAATATGAACCCTGGTAACTATATATATATTATACTCATACACATATCCGTACATATATACATGTATATATACATTATACTCATACATATATATACATACATATACATATATCATACTCATACATAATATATATATATATATATATATATATATATATATATATATATATATATATACTCATACACATATATACACACATACATACATATATATTATACACACTCACACACACACACATATATATATATATATATATATATATATATATATATATGTTTGAGGAGGCACGGTGGAGTAATGGATAATGGCTTGGACTGAGGAATCGGAGTTCGAATTCCAGTCGAATCCATTACATTCACTTATGTGGTGTGAATCCTCTTCTTCTACCCCCCAGCTATGGGTAAATAGTAGGACAGACTGGATTCTATAGCCTGGGATGGCAACTGGTCTAGGAGAAGGACAGCTCTGAATTCAAAACCTGCGGAAGGTCGTTTGGGGACCTTGTGGCACGTAGCGCTCCAAGTCTCTGTATTCGGCCCTTCCAAAAGTGTTGTTGGTTCTGCATAAAACCTTCACCACTATAATCAAATCTTATGTGCTGGTGTCAGGCTGTCAGTTTCCTAGGAACTGATCTGCTTGACCCACATACGTCGAATTCGACGGGTGAGTCGAGTATATATATATATATATATACTCATGCAAATACTTTTTTCTCCTTTCGTTATTAGTTTATTTACATCGATATATCCTATATTTTTCTTCGACTTGCTCTGGAAAAATTCCCACAAATAATGCAATCTAATTTATTTATAGGAATAAAAAAAATGTCATTTGTTTTTTTTTTATGTGAAAATAATACTTTTTGAAAGTCAGGTAAAATTTCTTAAATATGATGATGCCTATTTTTCCAAGAATGGAAGAGCGAATATAAAAGTTAAAAAAAATAAACTCATCAATAAAATCTATTATTTTCAATCTCAGAATGTGCAGAACAATCTAGCTAGCTAGCTAGCTAATTGATTTAGTCCATCTCTCTATCTCTCTCTCTCTCTCTTTCTCTCTCTTTCTCTCTCTCTCTCTCTCTCCATGGTGGCCTGACGATTGCCTTTAGCATGAAACATCCTGTCGCCTCTGAATGTTGACTTCAATGTTCACTTTTATATACATATACATATATATATATATATATATATGTGTGTGTGTGTGTGTGTGTGTGTGTGTGTGTGTGTGTATTACTTTAAAATGATTAAGTCTTTTTAGATGATGAAATGCGTATAATAGAGTTTCTCGACTCAGTTTCTTTAATTACTTTACATTTTGGTGGACTCTCCCGTCGTAATCGACGTCTGAGGGTGAATCAGCTCAGTTACTAGGAACCCACAGCTCAGACACCAGCACATATGATTTGATTATAGTGGTGAAGGCTTTGCGCAGAAGGCCCGAATACAGAGACCTGTGCCACAAGGTTCCCAAACGGCCCTCCGCTGGTTTTGAATTCAAAGTTGTCCTTCTCCTAGACCAGTTGCCATCCGAATCTCTCTCTTTCTCCCCTCCCTCTCTCTCTCTCCCTGTCTCTCTCCCTGTCTCTCACCCTCTCTCTCTCCATCTCTCTCCCTCTCTCTCTCCCCCTCTCTCCCTCTATCTCCCTCTCTCTCCCCCTCTCTCCCCCTCTCTCTCCCTCTCTCTGCCCCTCTCTCTCTCTCTGACAATATATATGCTCCTGAAAAATTTATTTCGCTTTTGGTAAATCGAATCGAGCTCTCTCAATCACTGTGTGTTTATCTAAAAATAGATACGCTTAAATTCACATTCTTACTCGCCCTTCGCCAACGGCTAGGGGTAAAATCTCCGACTGACGCCAATTCAGGCAGGTTTCGAATCTAGCTAGAGACAACCGGACGTCTAACCACATTGATGATCTGTGATACAGCGAAACAGTCTGTCTGTGGATGACAATATATATATATAGAGAGAGAGATATGACTTATTCCATATCTCTCTCCTTATTTTCCCCGGAAATTTTAATTGTCTCTACCTGATGTTAAGTATAAATGTCCTTTTTGTTTCCATTTTCTCTAAAATTTCGTCGTTGCACAGATGTTCAGCCCATGGTATCCTCAGCATCCTTCTGTAGAACCACATCTCCGTTGCCTCGAGTCTCTTTTTCATTTGTGTAATTCTGACCTCATGTTTCTCCGCTCCCCCCCCCCATATAACTTTCGTAAAATAGTTAACACTTAGTTTTTAAATACTCTTAAAAATCATTTAATCACCAGATATAGATAGATAGAGAGATGATGTCTCAATTGTAACATAAACAGTAAGAATTATATATATATATATATATATATATATATATATATATATATATATATATATATATATATATATATATATATATATCATTTAGTACATATGGCATGCAAGGAAGGTTTAATTAATTTGTTAATTAATTTTTCCATCTCTACGCTTTTCCGTTTTGTATTTATAAAGGTATACAAAAAATGTCAAGAATTTTCATTTTTCCAAGCGCTTTCGACCACTTGTTCAGCCATTTTTAAGTGGTTTTGTTTCTGGGAAAACGAAACGGTAAACGTAAGGATGCTGGAAATACTAAATAAAAAATTAATTTATATATATATATATATATATAAGTCTGTTCCTATCTATCTATATATCTATCTTTCTATCTCAGCCTCATCATATCTATATATCTCAGCCTCTTCATATCTGTGTTCATAACTATCTATATATCTATCTTTGTATCTATATTATGCGTCCATATCTATCTATCTATCTATATATCTATCTATCTATTTCATTCTGTTCATATATATCTATCTATATCTATCTATCTGATTCAGTCCATCTCTCTGTCTCTCACTCTCTGTATATCTATCTATCTATCTATCTATATATATATATATATATATATATATATATATATATATATATATATATGAATGATTCGCTCCATATCTATCTATCTATCTATCTGTCGCATTCTGTTATTCTGTTCATATATACCTATCAAATCATTATTTATCCATATATATTTATCATCTATTTATACAGTCCATCTCTCTCTCACCCTCTGTATACACACATATATATATATATATGTATATGTATTTATATATATATGTAAATATTTTCTAAAAATATGATTCCTTCGCTACATAAGAGTTCTCATGTTTCAAAAACAAGACCCGAAAACTTTAATATAATTATTAAAATTAAATTGTATTAAAACATCAAACTCTGTTTCATCTTCAAGCGAAACAAAAATAGTAAAGGACTTCGGATTATTTACCTAACGAATTCTTTCTTATTTTCTACATATTTGCATATATATATATATATATATATATATATATATATATATATATATATATATATATATATATATATATATATATATATATCCAAGAATAGGATTGGTATATACGGAATAAATTCCAATAACCAACAATTATTATTCTTAAAAGAGTGCTCAATACAGAGAAGAGTAGATATAATTATTTATTTGAATATTATAACATAAATATGTTATAAAATCACTACAAAAACAGCCATTTTGTTTCAACACTTCTGGTGTCTTATCAACTGATGATGTTGAATGTAGAATGTTCTACATTCAATGTTATAATATTTAAATAAATAATTATATATATATATATATATATATATATATATATATATATATATATATATATATATATATATATATATAATTCACTCTATATCTATCTATCTATCTATCGCAGTCTGTTCATATATATCTATCTAATCATTATTTATTTATATATCTCTATTTATCATGTTCATATCTATCTATCTATCTATCTATCTAT
The DNA here is from genome assembly GCA_964036315.1 of Acanthosepion esculentum. Classification (NCBI taxonomy): domain Eukaryota; kingdom Metazoa; phylum Mollusca; class Cephalopoda; order Sepiida; family Sepiidae; genus Acanthosepion; species Acanthosepion esculentum. Next base: position 95,246,070 of record OZ038501.1, on the reverse strand, counting down.
CTATTTATCTATCTTCTTTAGAGAAGCTATTTCCGTTTAGAAATCTTGACGAGATGATTTTGCGCAGTCTCTTCAAGAAACTTCCGTCAACATTTGGTAGCTCCTGCCCGAAATAAGCAGTCGGTCAAAAACCATAATCATTCCAACCCCGCGCATTTGCGAATGTCAGCAACTTCGAACCGAAAGTGATTCTTTCAAATTCTCTTTTCAAGGTTCACATATGTTTTATTAATCATGACAGCGACGTCGGAAAGCCATTTACTTTACTGCTTCGCCAGCTCATTCGTTGGCCGGGCCTTCGCTATTGCTTGTCGCTGTTGCAGGGGAAAGAGAAATCATTCGGGTCAAGAGACATCCATTCACAAACCAGATTTAAGTGAAAGATGTTGGCAAATAAACACAACGTGTGCATTCTTGATATGATTACACGATGTGAATTGATGCGGCTACAAGGCATCTCTAATGATATTGCTCATCCAATATAAGGCCCAAGAGCCACTCAAGCTACTGAATGACGCTGTTGTAAGGACGAGAAAAGCGAACATTATTTACATTGTTCGGACTATTGTCCTCATCTTTGTCGCAATATGTATTACAACGTTTCGGCCGTTGTACGCTCCGGCCTTCTTCAGGTGGTTGGAATGTCGAACTGAACCTTTTATTTCACTCACTAGGGGTAGACTGTTATAGTTCCACGTGCCATGTTTAATGGATGTCAGTTACCTGTTATCTCCTGTTAATTTCCCTCTGCAAGGACACATGACACAGTGGATAAAGGCGTTAGTAAGATCCAGTGACAGGACCCAAAGAGTGTGAGTTCAATACCCGGTTAAGGCAGTGGAGATCTTTCAGAGGGAAACAGGAGATAACTGATAACTGACATCCATTAAACATGGCACGTGGAACTAGAACAGTCTACACCAGTGAGCAAAATAAAGGGTTCAGTTCGACATTTCTACCACCTGAAGAAGGCCGGAGCGTACAACGGCCGAAACTTTGTAATAAATATGGCGGCAAAGATGAGGACAATAGTCCGAATAATGTAAATAATGAACAAATGAATATGACATATAATAATTGTTTTGGATTCTGTGAATGGAATCCTGCACAAATAAATAAACAACGCCAGTAATTGAGATAGAAAAATAAGTGTATTAAATGTAAGAATACAGACTTGAAGTGAAGATTAGTAGTCCAGGAATGCGGGTTAGTAGAAAGTATATGTATAAGTCTCTGTAAGTGAAGCCGTAATTATCTCTCTCGCTGGACTCTCGTATAACTCTCTGTGAACACCCTGTGTGCTGTCTCCGTATCTCTCACCCTGACTCAACGTATCTCAACCTGCAGCTATTCTTTCTGTCAGTATAAGTATACTTTGGACGAGTCCATCTTGTGTAAAAGGGGTCTGCTCCACAAGAATAATTTATGAAATGCATGAGTTATACATAGAAATAAATTCAAGCACAACTTCGATCTGAAGAATGCCACATTTATTAAATTGAAAGTACTTAGACGAAAATTCTCGAGAATGCCGCTATCAACTCTTACCAAAATATAAATGTACACCCCGGTTTTTTAATCTAGTATTTGTCATGCAATACTTTCGTCACAGTAATTAGTGTACATAATACCCCATCTCAAAAATATAGACAGATACTGGAGGGCCGAATGTTGTAATAAATATGGCGACAAAGATGAGTTCAATAGTCCGAATAATGTAAATAATGTACATAATACCTCATCTCAGAAATATATACAGATAGAGAAGGGAGGACGTAAGAATAGCTTATTATGAAAATCTGTAGGATAGATAAAAGATGACTTGAAGGTTATTATCGTAGTGATCAGAGAAGCATCCTCTTGGGAGTCTTCCTCACGAAGTCACTGTTCTGAGGTAAAAAGCTGACTAATTTTATCTTCCTCCTTACCAATGTCTTGTATAGGAGTAAAGCGTCGTTGCCGACACCTGGAGTTTGAACATAGATCGCCTGTGAGCAAACACAGGTGATTCCATTTCTAATAAATAGATCACGTGATGGTAAAGGAAACGCATAAATAGGAAGTAGTTAACGACTAACGATCGCTATTTCTAGTCTATCCTCTATTACTATACGGAGCGCTATTCTCTACTCTGTTCACTGTATCATTCCTCTGTTCGGATCACTATTTGGTGGTTACTATTCGAGCGAGTATTATCGAGCAAGTACTATTAGTGCGAGTGTTATACGAAGGCGTCTGACACCAGTATTGTTCAACGGCGTTACTCTAGTTGTCTCTACTGCAACGAATATTACGAAAGTGACAGCATTGACATTCATTGACATTACAAAAGTGGCAAAGCGTGTTCGTTGACAACACAAAACAATAGAACACGAAGTCAATGTTATGAGGATATGTAGGATATATGACGGTTGATCCTCTTGTAAATCGGTTTCACAAAGTAAGTTCTGAGAAATACGCCGTGTGGGACTTGCTCTTTACAAATGGAATACAAAAAGAAAGAGAGTAAGTTGACTGTGTACGTAGCATATCGGGAACTAGCTGTGAAGGTCCGAAATGGTGCAACTATGGAATGTAACTGGGCTGAATATTTGCCATGGAAATAGCGATAGATACAAAATTCAATAAATGTGCTCTCATAGCTTAGATCCTTGAAAAATATTAGCGAGGTCATTCTACAATCTCTTGCAGATCCATCGAGATCAGCAAGTGCAAGATTGGATTATAAGTAGTGAATTTATATTTTAAAAAAAACAGGCAACAATAAACTGTGAATTGACTTTCTTTTCATAAGTAGTTTCAGTCAGATCAAGATATTTTAACCATCTTGGGTATGACGATAAACTGCAGCCGCGTCCTGGGTAAGACGATAAACTATGTCCAACAGAAAGGCCTCTGATCAGGTGGTTTTGAGGAGCGCGAACCTACTTCTTAATTACTGTTGTTCCCAGGTCCACCCTGACCCGAGGTGGTAGCACTTGTTAGGGTCTCACCTATGGGCAAATAGTTAAACCCCGAAACTGAGGTAAGAAGCATTATAAAAGTGTAAAAATAGGTTTTAATAACAGAAATAATTGGTAAAAAATTATTACCAGAAATAAATATTTGAAGAAAAAAACTATTACCACCAATACTTGTTTTAAAATAAAATTACCAGCTAAACATTTTTGAGGAAAAAATATTACCAGAAATAGATTTTTGACAAAATAAAATATTACCAGAAAATAAAAAAAAGGTTGTCGGCATTAAATAACCCATAGAGGTTGATATGCCGTAAAACACAACAAACCAAACCAATCTAAAACAAAGAATACATATTCTATTCATACGAATCTATTCTAAAAATGTTGTTGGCATTAAATAACCCAATGAGGTTGATATGCCGTAAATTAAAATAACCCAAACCAATCTAAACCAAAGAATACATCTTCTATTCATACGAATCTATCCTAAAAATGTTGTCGGTATTAAATAACCCATTGAGGTTGATATGCCGTAAAACACAACAAACCAAACCAAACCAAGATATTTTAAAAGTAATCCGAACATCGTACGTAACGAAATTCAAAATTTTATTTCGTTAGGCTTTGAAAAGAATCTCCAACTCTTAACCTTTCCGGTGACAAATCTTTTTCTTTTTACGGCGACAGAAGAACTCTAGCAGCTAGCGGAAACTCCGCTTTATGGTATGTTTTTTTTTCTAATCGTAGCTTAGATGTGGCACAAGGTTGAAAGTATGGAGCACCCAGTGAGGATCAAACTCATTCTTCAGTCGTAATTGATAGAGCGAACCAAGCCTGCCAACTGTCAAACTACGACGTCCCAATGCCCACGCTTTATGGTATTCCCGTTTCGCTTTGATTCTGTGGTTTTTCTGTCGCCATGACACTCTGCCGCAGCCTCTTTATCCGATTCCCGGTTATCGATTTTACAATGGTAGTTTCTAGTTTGTCATTTCAATCTTGTTACATCGGCCATAGGTCAGTTGACCGATCAATTGTTTTTTATTAGACGATTTTCTTCCATGACTGACACAATGTGGGGGGAAGTATGTATGCGCGCGCGTGTGCCTGCGTGTGCCTGCGTGTGCCTGCGTGTGTGTGTGTGTGTGTGTGCGAGAGAGAGAAACAGAGAGGGAGAGGGAGTGAGAGAGAGAAGGAGAGAGAGGGAGAGAGAGAGAATGGGAATGAGAGAGAGGGAGAGAAGGAGATGGCGAGAGAGAGTGAATGAGAGAGATAGGGAGAGGGCGAGAGAGTGAGTGAGAGAGAGAGGGGGAGAGAGAATGGGAATGAGAGAGAAGGAGAGAAGGAGATGGCGAGAGAGAGTGAGTGAGAGAAATAGGGAGAGGGAGGGAGAGTGAGTGAGAGAGAGAGGGAGAGAGAGAATGGGAATGAGAGAGAGGGAGAGAGGGGGGTAAGGGGTTTATATCGTGATCGTACAACTGGAATTCAGGATATAAATTTCAAGGTTTCTTTTCATTTTACGAGTGCGGACACAGTCCGGATTATCGGATTACGTCGATTTCCCTTGTTCAGATTTTTTCTGTCTGTTCACGATAATCTCTTTAAATTGGTCGTCTCATATCTGCTGGTCCATTTCAGTTTTGAATTGCACAAACATGTATTAGGTTGGCCTAGCTGTTCTTTCAGCATATATATATATATATATATATATATATATATATATATATATATATATATATATATATGTATAATATAAGCACCTCTAAAGAAAAGCGATGATTATGTTTTAAAATGAATTATTAAAAATGAAAATGTCTTTCTTGAAGCTTTTAGTTTAATTTTAATTAAATTTATTTCATTAATTAAATTGAATATATATATATATATATATATATATATATATATATATATATATATATATATATATATATAGCGAGAGAGAGAGAGAGAGGGTGGAGACAGAGAGAGAAACAAACTTAGATAGATAGATAGATAGATAGATAGATAGATAGATAGATAGATAGATAGATAGATAGATAGATCAACATACTGAGATAGATAGATAGAGAGTTAAAGAAGGAAAGAAAGATACTCAATTTCACTTGTAAAAACAACAAAGTACGAATCAGATGAATAGCTTTATTGCCCGCTGAAATCGCCAACGTTTGTATCGTATTAATAAAACCGGAAGTTGGGTCGCCATTTTCATGTTATTTCCCAACATTATGGATGCAAAGAAACACTACTGTCCTTTAACGGAATATGCAACACTCGTTACACCTTCCTATTTATTCTCTCTTGCTTATCCTCTGACTCCTTTTGAATTACGAAGGCTCGAATGCTTTCTACTGTCTGTATGCTGCCACCGTTCTCTCTTAAGGAATAATTGGTATTGCCGACCTTGTTTCAATATCGGGAAGGGTCAGGTTTCCGAATGACGAGAAAGATTGTACGAGGCCTATCCCCGGAGAGATCCAACTATTTCGAATGTCTCCCCGAGAACCATTTACGCGACCTTTACTCAACTTGGCATCCAATCAGAAGGGATTTTACTGCGCATGTCGGAACGGGCGCACTTCTGTCGAGGCAGTAAGTCGACATTGTCATCAACACTGCAACAACGTGCGTGTCCCGCTTTCCCGTCTCGTGAAGGGACAGACGTGTTGTCGGTCTCCTCTACGGTTCTGCTTTGTCGCTCATAAATGACCTCATCGGTTAGATTGTTCTAGTTCGAGGCGAAAACAATCGTCCAGAGTTCAAATTCAGAGTCCAAAAAAAAAAAAAAAAAAAACCCAAAACGAGTGAAAGCAATTACGTAAAGTGTCCAATACACAAAGTAGAGCAAACCTAATATAAACCTAAAGAACCAGGCAAACCTACATAGGTTTTGCCTAAACGGATCGTCAGGGTGAACTGGCCAGTTTTACTCTGACGATCCTTTTTGGTGAAACCTATGTAGGTTTACCTGGCTCTTTAGGTTTATATTATATATATATATATATATATATATATATATGTGTGTGTGTGTGTGTGTGTGTGTGTGTGTGTGTATGTGTGTATGTGTGTGTATGTGTATGTAATACCTACATATATGTGTGTGTGTGTGTAATACCTACATATATATATATATGTATGTGTGTGTGTGTGTGTGTGTGTGTGTGTGTAATACCTACTTACAAAAGTGATGTAAGGAAAAAGAAAAAAAAAACACCAAATGAATTCGGATAGATAAAAAAAAATTCTAAAATTCCCAGTAACCCTCTATTGTACGCATGTGTAGTCCTACCAACATAACAAATTTACATTCTTCGGACTGTATACCTAATTTTTTTTTTTTTACGTCATCGGTTAGATTGTTCTAGTTCCACGTGCCATGCCTCTTCTGGACCTCTCGGTTATCTCCCTTTACCTCACCATTGTAGTAGCCAGGTATTGAACTCTCAACGCTTTTATCGTGTGTCCTTGAGGACGTCAGTGTATGAAATTTTCGTGACCTATAAACTTAATGCCTCAGTAACTATTTTTTTACCAGACCTCATATTGCAATTTTTTGTGAAAGACATGAAGAACACAGGAAGTGAGAAGGTTTCGTAAAGTGGAATGGATGCAAGGGGAAAAGGCGTAAGATATAAATGGAAGTATTTGAAGAAGGCGAACGTGCCATTGCTCCAGGTAAGCTAATTCTTTTGTTAATAATGAGTGGTTGGATACTTTGCTAACATAGCCACTAGATACTGTGTCAATTTTTCAAATAATGTTGTAACCTGGGGAAGGTTACTGAATCGAATAATCAAACGAAGGTTGGTAATGAACGATAATATTTAGGACAAGAACAACACATATAAGATTTACCAGTGGGGCGTAGAAGTAGTCAACTGCTAGAAGTGAGTCAAGTGAATTCCACAATGAATCTCCAGCTGCAGGATATCTACCAACCGCCCCACGCGGTTAGATATATCACAAGGCCGAATTTAATGTGGGGTATCCGACCCCGTAGGCTCGGCCAAAAATTCCCCGTAGTCACCGTATATAACGGGGTCGGGTAACTGTTTCCAGAGATGAGACTGTACCCTTCGACATAGCCACGTTAGGTCGAAAAAATGTTTCACTTGTATAAAGTTAGTATGTCCACAAAGTTTGTGTATGTTCGTTTTGTCCCTCGTAGGTTGAAAAGAAAAAGAGTCAAACAATGTGGTTATGATGTCCGTTTAAACATGTGGACGAAAATGTACTTGACTGAATGACTGTGTCATCAGGGCGCTACTTAATTCTCTAGTGGACAGAATCGTAGCACGTCCGGGAAGATACGTCGATAGTGTAGAAGGAAAGGTTTCAACGGTTGGTATTAAAATTTTGTTATTTTCCAATGTTCTGCGTTGATTTTGTCAGGAAGGCCCGCTTTGTTTGTTGTGCGTGAATGATGTTGGCGCACAAAATTTTAATAGAAGCGTCGATTTTTAAAGTTGTTAAGCGATGTTGGTGAAATTTGTACCGAGTTTTGAAGACCTGTTTGCGAGAACACTTCAAGATATCTGATATTATTATTTTCTCAGAGACGCAGTTATCTCCGTGTATTATTAAATCGTATTCGCTGATTTCTTAGTTTGTTCGTCTTAAGATCTTTAAGTGAAAAAGGCCAGTGAGTAGCCTTTGGGATTATTTCACCGTTTATCTGCTGAGTTTAGGAGAAACAATGCTGTTTAAAGTTGACAATAGATTTAACTTTCGTGGTGTTTAAACAGTATTTTCTCGTGTGGTCTTGAAGAAAATGAACTTTGGTTTGTGTGCCTCAAACTTGTAAGGTCGAAAGTCGTATTTTTAATGTCTGTCGGTTGAGGTAAAGTCAGGCGTAATGGCCTGGGTGAAAGAAAAGTTCAAGCAAAAAGCAGTAGAGATGAGATGAGGGTTGTTTGCCTGCTGGCCGTGCATTGGTTGTAACAACTGCAATAGCGATTAGGGGTTTTTTGGGAGGTCAAACGTGTTGCAAAGAAAATATTTGTTGACGTGGAGAACATCGTGTTCAGATAATTACGCTGTGTAAATGTGCTTTAGCTTTTAGAAATTTGCGATTTTTCTCTTCTCATTGGGTTTAATCACAAATTTTGTAACTAAGTTGTTTTCGTTGGAAGTTTTTCATGTCCGCTGTGCGTATTAGGGTAGATAGAGATGTTGTTACACAGTTTTGTGTGTTTTTTAGATAAAAATATCGCGTCGTGGTCACCAATCTGTTGCGGGAGGGATGGTCGTTTTGGGGTCAGAAAGACACGTGTCTCCTGGTATATTTACCCCTCAACAAAAATGACGGACTCAGAACGTGAGTCCGAGTAATAAAATGTAAAAGTAACAACAGGCGGACTGACGATTGCGCCTAGCATGAAACAGCCTGTCGCTTCTGAGTGTTGACTTCAATGTTCACTTTTATATTTACACACGCTCTATCTCTGATATTAAGCACTTTATCCCATAAGTATATCACACCTTATAACTATATTTCTTCATATATATATATATATATATATATATATATATATATATATATATATATATATGAAGAAATATACTCATAAGGTGTGCTATATTTATGAGATAAAGCGCTCAATATCAGAGATAGAGCGTGTGTAAATATAATTATAAATGTGACATTGGCCTGACGATTGCGTCTAGCATGAAACAGCCTGTCGCCTCTAAGTGTTGACTTCAATGTTCACGTTTAAATATATATTTACACACACACACACACACACACACTCACACATACATATATAAATATATATATATATATATATATATATATATATATATATATATAACGTTGGTTTTTCAAACTAAACATTTAAAATATACATATATATATATATATTAAAGTTTACTTTGAAAAACCAACGTTATTAATGTTGTAAAGATTACTGAGCGATTTCCTAAAGGCATCATCTGCTTTTATGCTGTGCTAAGATCAATAAGAAACACTTTAACGAAAATATTTCTATACCAAACTACAATAAAAGAAGATTTTAGCTTTAATTTTGCACTTGAGTTGAGTTAAGAAATGAAAAAAATAAAACTAGACGCAAGTTTGCAATGATTGAAAAAATTGGAACATAATCATCCGTAAGTGACTTTTATGACAGGTATTGTAATGTCAAAGAGACGGTGTTGTTTTCTGTCAGCCTGAAGAGATGATAAGTAAGAATGGATATTATATTCTCGGACGGTTTATAATATAATAGACAACGACGTTTTCTTGTTTATGTTCAATACTTCCTGAATATTACACTATTTACATTATTCGGACTATTGTCCTCATCTTTGTCGCCATATTTATTACAACGTTTCGGCCTTTCAGTATCTGTCTATATTTCTGAGATGAGGCATTATGTACACTATTTACATTATTCGGACTATTGTCCTCATCTTTGTCGCCATATTTATTACAACGTTTCGGTCTTTCAGTATCTGTTATTATTTCTGAGATGAGGTATTATGTACACTATTTACATTATTCGGACTATTGTCCTCATCTTTGTCGCCATATTTATTACAACGTTTCGGCCTTTCAGTATCTGTCTATATTTCTGAGATGAGGTATTATGTACACTATTTACATTATTCGGACTATTGTCCTCATATTTGTCGCCATATTTATCATAAATATGAGGACAATAGTCCGAATAATATAAATAATGTACATAATACCTCATCTCAGAAATATAGACAGATACTGATGGACCGAAACGTTGTAATAAATATGGCAACAAAGATGAGGACAATAGTCCGAATAATGTAAATACTGTACATAATACCTCATCTCAGAAATATAGACAGATACTGAAAGGCCGAAACGTTGTAATAAATATGGCAACAAAGATGAGGACAATAGTCCGAATAATGTAAATAGTCTACATAATACCTCATCTTAGAAATATAGACAGATACTGAATATTATACGAAATAAATAACTGGATAATATGGATTCTCTTATTGCATCTCGTTATTGTTGCTTTGTCGTCATATTTATTAAGATTTCGCGTGTCATTAAACATTTTTACAAGCTTCAGTTAAGGTAGTTCTTTGGCAGTTGATCAATGTTCCTTACAAAGTGTTTGTTTGGTTTGATTTACGCTATATCAAATATTTCCATGTTATTTAATGATGAACAGGTAGATATCGCACGACAGTCAAAAAGAGGAGAAAAGTTCGGTGCCTACGAGCATTTACTAAGGTTGGCATGTTTGTTTTGCCAGAGAATGAAAAAGGTAGACATGGCTTTGGTTTACACGAAAGTCAAAATGCAGACATAGTTTTGTTTTGCATGAGAGTGAAAAAGTAAACATAGGTTTGGTTTGAACGCGAATCAAAAAGATTATGTTTGCGCATGCGTACGGCAATAAAATGCCCTCTTTACTCACCTCTGCAAAGATGGGGTGCAATCGGTATATTTATGCCTCCAATTGTCAGTGTTTGGCTTGCAAGCATCCATTACAGACACCCATTGCTGTGAAGTAAAAACCTTTTTTTTTTAACCATCTATTATATTATTATTATTATTACTATATTATAATTATATATTATAATTTATCAATAATTACCTTCATATTTCATACCTTACCGATTAAACATCGAGTCGACGCTTCTTTGTGTAATGTTTGGACCACCCACTGAGCCTAACTCTGACTGGAAAATATACAACTAAGTTTAAATCAAGCACCCTCACGAGTCGTAAATTCATATCGTCGATCGCATCTAATCGAGATTTTAATCGCTTTTCGCTTTATCGGCAAATTCTTTTCACCCTTCGCTTACAAAACAAGATGTCAAGTCTATTCTTGTCAACAATATTTCATTCGACCATAATTCATACCTACTTTTTTCTTCGATCCGATAAAGCCCTATCTATCTAACACAGAATCTAGTTTTTTTTTCTCCTGCAGGAAGCCGAGCGTAACTTGTCTGTGTAACGTCTCACCACGCCTATTAATGGTGCTAGATATTTTCATTTCACTGAACCAGTTATCTTTAAAAGTCTAACAGGCAGCCAATTGGCGGAATCTCACAATGGCTGTGTTAAACAGAAGACAGTAAAAGATTTTTCTTGGGTGACTAATAATATAAAATAATTCGTGAGTCGCTCTCTCACAGACGTACCGTCGCCTCCCTCTGTCTTTTCTACAAATACTTTCACGGTAACTGCTCCGACAAGCTACTATCACTAGTTCCCAGACTGCATGAATTTAAACGTGCTACTAGGTCGGCATCTCAGTCCCACTCTTTCATTGTCGAAACTGTTAAATGTAGCCGTCTCTTCTCCAATAGCTTCATGTCTCGCACTTCCCGTCTGTGGAACTCCCTTCCTCTTACTTGCTTCCCTGATAGCTATAATCTCCAACAATTCAAATACAATGTCAATCGACATATCCAAATGAATTGATCTATTCTCAGTCTTTCTCTTCATCGTTTCCTCTGTCACGCCTCTTTACTCTTGCTCCCACCCTCTGTAACCCCTTGCGTGCTAGTGGCACGCCCGTCTTGCTTGGAGTGAAAAGCTTTAAAAAAATATCTGAACGTTTCATCCCTTTACAGCAAACATGACATTATTCATTTTTGTAGTAAACCAAAACAAGTGTTTTAAAATACGATGCGAAATGTGACACCGAAATCCGAAGTCGTATTGGAATAGCGGAAGACGCCTTCTAAAAGCTAAGCAAAATATTAAGAAATGGGAAAATTTCCTGGGAAATAAGCAAAAGCTGGTATGTAAAATGAATCTTTCTATCTAGCAGTGATCGCTGGACAACACCCCTCCACCAAATGAAGAGGAGACAAATATATGTAATAAGAAAAGAAGGCTTGGAGAATTTAAACGTAGTATTCGGAGAGTAAAATCGAAGCTCAAAATTGGTAAGATGGGGGATAGATTTGAATTTGTTAGAAAGAGTAGCTGAGGGATTAAATACGAATGCTTAAATGTTTTCTGGGTTCTAGTTTTGGAGAAGTGACGAAATTATTGCATGACAAATACTAGATTAAATAACCGGGGTGTACATTTATAATTTGGTAAGAGTCGATAATGGCATTCTCGAGAATTTTCGTCTAAGTACTTTCAGTTTAATAAATGTGGCATTCTTCAGATCGAAGTTGTGCTTGAATTTATTTCTATGTATAACTCATGCATTTCATAAATTATTCTTGTGGGGCAGACCCCTTTTACACAAGATGGACTCGTCCAACTTACAGAGACTTGTACATATACTTTCTACTAACCCGCATTCCTGGACTACTAATCTTCACTTCAAGTCTGTATTCTTACGTTTAATATATTTATTTTTCTATCTCAATTACTGGCGTTGTTTATTTACTTGTGCAGGATTCCATTCCCGGAATCCACAACAACTTGGCGACGAAGATTTCGGACCCACACACAAAAATAATTTTTTCTCGTCAACACAACTTGACGACGAAGAGTACGGACACGTACGAAAAAAAATTTTTTTCGCTCGCCAACACAATAACTGGCGACGGAAATTTGATTTGAGAGTCACGTCGACCACAACAACTTGGCGACAAGACTCGAAGGAACTCACACTGAGAACAACAAATTAACGACGAACATAAAAGAACGTACATAAGAGATAGAAAGAAAAATTTCATCACTCCCTAAAAAATGAAAGATTTTCAAAAAGCAATGCTTGAGTTTATAAGGAGAAGTGAAGAAAGACAAATGCAACCCCAGGAATTAATATTAAAAGTAACGGTTAACGCACAGCAAAAGAATATCGAAAAAGAGGCGACTTTTTCTCAAGACGCAGTTTGGAACATAATAGAAACATTTAAATACTCACTAGAAGACGATGAAAATTTCAGGGAACTATTACAGACGTCATGAAGACACTTTCAACATTGATTGCCAAAACTGGACGGAAGCTAAGAAGCTACGTTTATTACTCAGGAAATTAGGAACAGAGGAGTACACAAAATTTGTGGACTATATTCTACCGAAAAAGACAAATGATTTGACGATTGACGAGGCAGTTACATGCCTTACGGAGCGCTTCAGTCCAAAGACTTCACTTTTTCACAAAAGCGAAAATGAGGACTACTCCACGTTCGCCGCAATTGTGAACAAACATTGCGATAATTTTAAATTGGCAGAATTGACTCCGGACAATTTTAAGTGTCTTATTTTCGTACAGGGATTAGTCTCAGCCAAGGACAGTGAAATGCGCAAAAGAATGCTCATGAAGCTTCAAAACGAGCCTGAATTAACGCTACAAAAATTGTCAGAAGCCTGCCAAAAATGCTTGAGCATAAAAAAAGACTCTAAGGATTTCGAGGAATCGGGAGTAGCACACATACGTAAGTTGAACAAAAAGTTACGTTTTTCACCCCCACGCCGAAAGAAAAACAAAAATTTTAGGATAAAGAAAAGATTACAAGGTATAAGGCGATTAATGACAGAGATCAAAGCAAATATAAGCCCGCCCCCCGCCATCTGCATGTTACAGATGTGGTGGATTCCACTGGAATAAAGACTGTCGAATTAAATACAAGAAATGTTTAGCTTGTGGGAAAATGAGACATATGGCATCTCAATGCAGAAACAAAAAACACACTAGTAGGGTAAGAACTACTAGAATGGACTACGAAAACAAACTAAACACAAGAAAATATGTGGAACTCGAGATCTTAAATAAGAAGGTAAAATTACAGTTAGACTCAGGATCGGATCTAACTATAATTAATTTACAAACATGGAGGAAGCTAAATAGCCCGACCATGATGCATACACAGAATATTGTTAAGTCTGTTACAGGGAAGCGTATCAATTTTGAAGAAGTAATTCTAAACGTAAAATTCCATGGAAAAACGAAAAAATTGAAGATATTTGTAATGAAAGACACAGAAAATTTGGTGGGCACAGACTGGATGCAAAAATTTGACGTATTGGATTTACCCATTAGCTCATTTTGTAAGAAAATAGAGTGCGAGCCGTCAGAAGCTACAAAATTAAAGGAAGAACTACACAGTCAATTTCCCTAAGTATTCTCGAGCGGTTTGGGACGATGTAATAAGATTGCAGCTAAAATTGAACTAGAGGAAAATGTCCAGCCAGTATTCAAGAAAAAGCGAAACGTGCCTTTCGCAACCATAGACAAAATTGACAAGGAGTTAGATTGGTACAAACTGGAATCCTTTCACAAATCGAATTCAGTGAATGGGTTACACACGGCTATCAAGAATTATCACTACCCTTTGCCAAGCCCGGTGGAAATATTTACCAAGCTTAACGGTGGTAAGGTATTTTCTAAGATTGATTTAAGTGAAGTTTATCTTCAGATTCCAGTAGAAGAAGAAAGTACAAAAATTTTATGTATCTTTACTCACAAAGGACTTTACAAATTCAACACATTGCCATTTGGGATAAAAGTAGCACCGTCAATCTTCCAACAGACTATGGTTACCATGCTCATAGGACAGAACTTTGCTAATGCTTACTTAGACGACATTTTGATCAAAAGCGATAATGTAGAAGAACACGCAACGCACATTAAAGAAGTTTTTAAAAGAATTCAGGATTTTGGTTTTAAAGTGAAGGAGAAAAAATGCGATTTTTTTCTAAAAGAAATCAAGTATCTAGCTCACATAATCAATGAAAGTGGCATAAAACCAGATCCAGATAGGTCATCTGCAATAAAAAAAAATATGCCTGAGCCGAAAAATGTCGCAAAGCTTTCTTGGTCTAGCGAACTATTACGGTGAATTCATTGAAAACATGCACAAATTGAGGGCTCCCCTCAATGAATTATTGAAAAAAGATAACAAATGGAACTGGGCAGATGATTGTCAGAAAGCTTTTAAGGAGATCATAAAGAAATTAACGTCTGATCTAGCACTGACGCATTTTGATCCCAAACTGGAAATTATCATTGCTCACACGGTGTGGGCGCTTGTATATTACAAAAGATGCAGGATGGCACAAGGAAACCTATAGCTGACGCATCTAGATCGTTGTTACCAGCAGAGAGTAATTATTCGCAAATTGAGAAAGATGCGTTAGGCATAATGCTCGCCATAACTCGCTTCCACAGATACATATATGGAAGAGAGTTTACTCTTCAAACTGACCATAAACCTCTTCTCACTATAATCGGATCGAAAAAAACTATACAGCCAACAGACTTCTGAGATGGAGAACTATATTATTGAATTATAATTTCAAACTAGAGTTCCTACCGTCAAGGAAAATTGGTCATGCGGATGGATTATCTAGATTGGTACCTGCGAAATGCGAACCTCTGGAAGACTCTGTAATAGCGGCTTTGCGAGCCGAAGACGAAATTAGTAAAGTTCTAAACAATACAGTAAGGGAATTACCAGTGACCTTGTTAGAAATCAGAAGAGAAGCTGAAATGGATGAATTCAGACAAAGTGCAAAGAGAAAAATAGAAGAAAAACAAAGAAATCTAGCGGAATGTTTTTCAATTTGTGATCACGTATTATTTTATAATGAGAGAGTAATCATACCCAAATCTTTACAAAGACGAATTCTGAAGGACTTTCATCTAGGACACCCAGGGAAAAATCGTATGAAAGCGTTAATGAGAAGTTTCGTGTACTGGCCTAATATGGATAACGACATTACTCAAATGGTAGAAAAATGTAGAGGCTATGCTGCAGCAGCAAAGGCACCACCTATTATACAAAAACCATGGCCTAAAGTGGACAGACTTTGGTCTAGAATCCATGCGGACTATGCAGGACCCATAGATGGATATTACTACTTAATAACGGTAGATAGCTTTAGCAAGTGTCCAGAAGTTTTCAGATACAAAAACCCTACGACGGAAAACACTATTAATTGTCTACACGAGTTATTCGCAAGACTTGGCGTTGTAGATTGCCTTGTAACGGATAATGGTACCCAATTAACCTCGAGCGATTTTCAAGAATTATGCGCGACTTATCAAGTCAAACATATTAAAATAGCACCATACCATCCACGATCTAACGGGCAAGCCGAAAGCTTTATGGACACGCTTAAGAGAGCCTTGAAAAAAGTAGAGGACGTACCAACAGAAAGAGCCATACAACAGTTCCTACAAGTCTACAGAATCACCCCGAACGGAAACACACCATCTGGCCTTTCGCCAGCTGAAGTGATGTTTGTCCGCAAAATACCGTTTGTTTTTGATAAACTATTACACATAAAAAATAAAAACCGGCATACACCGATAGTGCCTAAAAGATCCTTCAAACCAGGCGAACGGGTCTATTTCAGAATGTTTAAGAATAATATGGCATATTGGGAACCAGGTACGATAATAAACAGACTGGGAAATGTTGTATACACGATCCAAGGTGAAAAATTCACTCACATGAGACACATAAATCAGATACAGAAAAGACGCGTAGAGGAACCAAACTCGTCACCTTCCGAAAATGAAGGCGCGATGGAGGCGATTTTCGAAGCCTTCGAAATCCAAAAAATCACAAGTAGCCACGAAGATCAGAAGAACAGGCCGAAAAAGAAAATTCACGGAACCACTAATAATAGACCATAAGCGAAAAAATATTACCCCCCCGCAAAAAAAAAGAAGGTAGGGAGGGTGGTGTTGTGGGGCAGACCCCTTTTACACAAGATGGACTCGTCCAAAGTATACTTATACTGACAGAGAGAATACCTGCAGGTTCAGATACGTTGAGTCAGGGTGAGAGATACGGAGACAGTACACAGGGTGTTCACAGAGAGTTATACGAGAGTCCAGCGAGAGAGATAATTACGGCTTCACTTACAGAGACTTGTACATATACTTTCTACTAACCCGCATTCCTGGACTACTAATCTTCACTTCAAGTCTGTATTCTTACGTTTAATACACTTATTTTTCTATCTCAATTACTGGCGTTGTTTATTTATTTGTGCAGGATTCCATTCCTGGAATCCACAACAATTATTATATGTCATATCCATTTGTACATTATTTGCATTATTCGGACTATTGTCCTCATCTTTGTCGCCATGTTTATTGCAGCGTTTCGGCCGTTGTGCGCTTCGGCCTTCTTCAGGTGGTTGGAATGTCGAAAGGACACATGGCACAGTAGATAAAGGCGTTGGTTAGATCCAGTGACAGGACCCAAAGAGAGTGAGTTCAATATCCGGTTAAGAAGTGGAGAACTTTCAGAGGGAAATTAACAGGAGATAACTGACAACTGACATCCATTAAACATGGCACTTGGAACTAGAACAGTCTACCCCAATGAGCGAAATAAAGGGTTCAGTTCGAGATTCCAACCACCTGAAGAAGGCCTTAGCGTACAACGGCCGAAACGTTGTAATAAATATGGTGACAAAGATGAGGACAATAATAGACAGATACTGAAAGGTTGAAACGTTGTAATAAATATGGCGACAAAGATGAGGACACTATCCGAATAATGTAAATAATGTACATAATACCTCATCTCAGAAATACAGACAGATACTGAAGGGCTCAAACGTTGTGATAAATATGGCGACAAAGATGATGTCAATAATACGAATAATGTAAATAGTGTACATAATACCTCATCTCAGAAATCGTGTGAACTTTAAAAAAATTATAACTTTATTTGTTTTTGCCATAGAAATAATCTGTAAAAAATGTCATGAAGTTTAATGTACCTAGTTTTAAGTATAGCTAAAATAACTAATGTGATTTCAGGCATTACTGTAAATCAGTTGGCAAATGTTTTCCGTGAACTAAAAAATTGTATTACACTTTGTATTGCTAATGATGGAGGACATGTGAAAACTTAAATAAAATTTCAATAAACCCTTAAAAAATAGATTTACTTCTTTCTAATCCTTTTTACAAATTATTTCTATCGCAAATAAAAATAAAGTTATAATATTTTTAAAGTGTACACGAATTTTATGGACACCATATATATACATACATATATATATATATATATATATATATATATATATATATATATATATATATATATATATATATATATATCCAAGTGTGGGATTGGTATATACGGAGTAAATTCCAATAACCAACAATTATTATTCTTTAAAGATTGCTCAATACAGAGTAGAGCAGATATAATCATTTATTTAAATATTATAACATAAATATGTTATAAAATCACTACAAAAATAGCCATTTTGTTTCAACACTTCTGGTGTCTTATCAAGTGATGATGTTGAATGTGGAATAAATGGTTTTAAAAGTTTCAAATTAATTAACGATCCTTAGCTAGGAGTAAACGCTGTTACATAAGCTAGAATGACCAATCAAAATACAAGTATATGGTAATTCGAAAAATTTGACAACTAAGCAAGGTTATCATAGATATTAAAAGATTTATAAAATTTGAAATAAAAGTTAAAAGTAAAAAAATTATTACCTATTTAGAAATCTAAATCAAATCTCTATTAAGCTTTAAATTGTAGAATTACCGAGAGGAAAAAAATAAAAATAAAAAATACATATGGTATTTAATTTATTTTTTCATTGAAATTATGTTAAAAAGGATGTTCGTAGCTCCAGACAAAAATGTATACATTTTTACAGTTTAATTTCAACATCAGTTTAAATTCAACATGGTAGCCACCTCTCACGTAAAACCATTCAAACACACTTAGGTTATAATA
Organism: Acanthosepion esculentum; assembly: GCA_964036315.1. Taxonomy (NCBI): domain Eukaryota; kingdom Metazoa; phylum Mollusca; class Cephalopoda; order Sepiida; family Sepiidae; genus Acanthosepion; species Acanthosepion esculentum. The sequence continues at coordinate 95,227,467 of OZ038501.1, read as the reverse complement.
CATAAGCGCCCAGACATATTTAGATATATACACACACAAAAAAAACGGTGACGAGACACGACCCTTGATAAAAATAAAAAAAACAACACATACACACACACACACACACACACGCACACAAACACGCAACCAAACGTGCATGCACTTTCCTTACACATAGACATCAATAAACACAGGCACATACATCCACATGCACATTGACCTAGACAATCAGACGCAATAGCCAAAACATATTCGGGGCTTAATATGTTATTAAACGAATTTTAACTTGAAATAGAACTAATCTGGTCAAATATATATAGATAAAATTTAAACAAATAAATATATATAAATATATATATTTTTTTAACCATATAGTTTTCCACACACTACATGAAAAAGTAAATAACTACCTCCATATATAATCGTACATTCACACATACGCATACAGATCTGCACATGTACCTACATATACATATATACGCATACAGGTACGCATATACACACATACGCACATACACATACATATAAATAAGCACGTATAAATATATCGACCCATAAAGCAACGTAAAAAAGTAAATAAAACAAGTAAAAATATATATACACAAAGATGCACATATATACAAATACATACATACATACACATACATATTTAGATATACATACATACGCACGTATACATATATGCATATAAACTAAACATATACACAGACATTTACAAATACATGCATATACATGAAAAATCAAACAAACGTAAATTAAAACTATATAAATATAAATACGGATGTACACATCCGCGTATACATATATACACACCTACATACGCACATACACATATACACATATATACACATACACACATACATACACACACACATACATACATATATATATATATATATATATATATATATATATATATATATATATACACACATACATACATATATATATATATATATAAATATATAAACATATAGACACACACACACAAAAGGGAAAGGAATATGTATACAGAGACCTACATATATTCTAACAATATTCCAACAATATTATGATAAAATATATTAAAAGTTTATAATAATTAAAAAAAAAAATAACACCAGACAGTCTATAAGCAATTAAAAGCTCCTTATCAACAAAAGTAGATTTTAGTTCGTATCTATGATACACTCTAAGACACTAAGGCATACATACAAACACACATACTACGACATACGAACATACATCCATATATACCTAAATATATAATCATATATAAATACCCATATCAACACATCCAGATATACAGTACACCCACATCAGAGCGCATACATATAAATACCTACACACATATATATACCTATATGTAAGCAAATGTGTGGATGTAGATCCGACGGTATGATGAAAATGTGGAAAAGACAAAGCAAAATCCGGATATGTGAGTTTACTGTTTTTTATTTTGTTTTTGTTATTCTGTCGACGTCAGACGTTTCGGTCAAATATAAATATGTCTCCATTAACCATGTCCTGAAGAAGGTCTATTTGACCGAAACGTCTGACGTCGACAGAATAACAAAAACAAAATAAAAAACAGTAAACTCACATATCCGGATTTTGCTTTGTCTTTTCCACATTTTCATCATATACCTATATACAAACACATATACATACATATATACATATTTAAACACACACACACATATATATATATGTATATATATACATACACATACACATATACAAACATACGTACACTCACATATACTTATACATACATATACATATATATACACATTTACACACACACAAGTACACACACATATCTATATACACATACATATACTTACACACTTAGTAGTAGACACCTACCAAAGTTTACATCCCGACTCGTAAACATAAACAGGTTAACATATGATAGGTGTCAATATACACAACTATATACCTTCATATAAATAAAATAAAAAAACACTTACATATATATACCCCTATATACACACAAACACATCCAACAGTACAAACACACCTACATAACATACAAATATATACATACAAATACAGACACGTATAACACTTTGTAAGTACACAATGCACATTCATATCGACCTGGTGATCATCATGTTATAAAGGTAATAGTCTATTAAATTTAACTTATCATTTTCATTGAAAGTATATGATCTCTATACTAAGTTAAATTTAAAACGATGTTTACAGTTAACTGTTAGTTCATATCTTTGATTTAAATGATCAGTCTTGTTTTTAAATCTAATTATTTCAAGTTTCTCGTTAAGGCATAGGTAACACGGGGCATATAGGGAGTTACATGTCCGGGATTTTCTAATCAATTTCCATTTAACATTAGGTGTTTTATTTTTTTCTTTTAGACTCCAAAAGTATTTGGATAATGAAGTCATATACTTATAGTTACTGTTATTAAAAGATTGCCTATGACCCCGCCAGCGTTCCTTGAATGGTCTCATGGTGCAACCTATGTAGAATTTCTTTATATTTGGATTTTCTAGTGTTGATATTGTACTGAGATAAACTACAGAGCTAGTTAAACAATTATTTTTTAGTGGACAATTATTGGGATTCCTACAGTTACATGATTTATTATTTGTGTCTTTATGCTTAGTGTTGCTGCTTGCAACCTTGTGGGTTGTCAGGCTCTCCGAGTCCGTATACTTGCTAAAGATACTGTTGTTATGTTTTTTAATTATTTTAATTAATAGATAACCTTGCTTAGTTGTCAAATTTTTCTAATTACCATATACTTGTATTTTGATTGGTCATTCTAGCTTATGTAACAGCGTTTACTCCTAGCTAAGGATCGTTAATTAATTTGAAACTTTTAAAGCCATTTATTCCACATTCAACATCATCACTTGATAAGACACCAGAAGTGTTGAAACAAAATGGCTATTTTTGTAGTGATTTTATAACATATTTATGTTATAATATTTAAATGAATGTATATATATATATATATATATATATATATATATATATATATATATAAAGACATTTTTATGTTTAACATTCTTTTTTATAGATACAAGTATTTAAGTAAATGCTCTGTTTTATAATAAACATTATTAAATAACATTTACTGGCCTGAATGTCCGAGAAATTTATTATAAAACAGAGCATTTACTTAAATACTTGCATCTATAAAAAAGAATGTTAAACATAAAAATGTAATTGTTGAAAAGCTCCATCGAATTTTTTAACAATGTAAATTAAAAGTTTATGCAAATTATTAACATCGTTCCTTAACTTTTGTCCAGTAGCTTATTTCCTTCGTTCCATTTAATCTTTATTTAAAAAAAAACTATTATGTAAATTTTTGTAACTTTGTATAATATTTTATGCATTACACCCTAATCTTTATTCGGTAAAAATTTCATTGCTAATCATGCATTACTTTTTAAGTAATACACATATTTATGTCTTTGTTGTTTCCGTTCCTTATATTATGGCTGCTACTGTATATATATATATATATATATATATATATATATATATATATATATATATATATATATATATATATATATATATATATATATATATATGTAGGGGAATGCAAAAGTATATGGCCTGTTTTTCGGAAGTAACGTGAGTTTTACTTGAGTCAAAGTGATTTATTTCAGGTCATGTTAGTGTTTATTTATTTTTAATGAACTTGACTATCACAGCATTAAGGGTCGAACCTAATGGCTGCCCGGAATGTCATAGCACTGTTTCTCAAATGTACGCTGTATATTTAACCGGTCCTAAAGGAAATTTTGACTGATACCTGAACCGTTGGCAAGAGCTCCGATATATAAAAAAAAGTAGAAATTCTCATCGATTTCCAAAAGCCAAGTTTTATTCGTATGTATTGATCTTCCTTGCTTCAGTTCTCTTATAAATCAATAAATTTCTATTGCTTACTTTGATTGTTGGCTAACATCTGCGAAATAATTCTTTTTTTCCTGTTTGGACTTCTTTTTTTTTAAAGCCATTCAAGGGAAGAATTACTTTTTTCACTGTTCATATATCAGAAATGATATCGATCTTACTGGTTTTTTTTCTTCATTTCTTTTTTGCTCATCGGTGAGATTAGTGAGGATAGTATCTACCTACACCAGTGATTTGATTATTTGACTATTGGTTTTACTTGTAGGAATTCAGGCGAGCGATTCTGTGTGTATATCGATTGTCGATGTGTGTTTCAGATAGCTTAAAAATGCGCGCGTCTAAAGGTGGAGGGGAGATGTTGAGGCATCCATGTTTGCATGAAAAATTAAATGATGCACTTGATTCGGCAAGTGAATACAGCAGTTTATATATTGGTGGTGATTGTAATCATGGTGGTGGCTGGCCGTTCGTATTTGTGCATAATTGTTTACTAGGGCGGCTAGCCAATCTCCTCTGCAACGCCTGCTCAGGCTCATCTGTGTTTGCTCAACAACGAGAGACCACCTGTGGTTTAGACTGCAACTCTCGGTGGTATAGTGGATAATGGCTCGGATTGAGGAATCGGAGAGCCGAGCTACTATTACATAATCCATTGCATTCACTTACGGGCTAATACCCTTGGGAAAAGTATGAATCCTCTTCTTCTCCCCCCAGTTATGGGTAACTAGCAGGACAGACCTTGGATGGCAACTGGTCTACCGCGGAAAGAAATGGCAACCTACTGCGGGAAAATAAATCTGCCTCGTCAGTCATGTATCGAAAGATACATGCTCGCCTAAGCGTGTATCACGCATGGCACATAACTGACTGACAGACTTTCCAGTCGAATCCATTATATTCACTTACGGGCTAATACCCTTGGGAAAGGCATGAATCCTCTTCTCCCCAAGCTAACGGGACAGACCGGGTTCTATAGCCTCGGATGGAAACTGGTCTACCACAAAAAGAAATGGCAACCTACAACGGGAAAAAATCTGCCTTGTCAGTCATGTATCGAAAGATACATGATTGCCTAAGCGTATATGTTCAGCAGACCTTAGTTACAGTTTCTGGGAAAGAGGGCATTCTGGTGTGATCAACAAATCCAGTACGCTCAAACCCTCGAGCACGATGACTTGTGTCTTCGTGCTAACACAAACATCGACGGCTCCCAAAATAGTCCCTTCTACACAATTTCACTCACTAGTCTTATATATATATATATATATATATATATATATATATATATATATATATATATATATATAGTCAAACCTAATGAGCCAGACAAACCTACCAAGGTTTCACTTAGGCAGATCGTCAGGGTCGGCGGGCTAAAGAAGAAAAAGAAAAAAGAAAACGGCGTATTTATAGGCGACAACCAAGACAACACCACGTGACCAAAGAAAAAGAAAAAAGAAAACGGCGTATTTATAGGCGACAACCAAGACAACACCACGTGACCAAAGAAAAAGAAAAAAGAAAACGGCGTATTTATAGGCGACAACCAAGACAACACCACGTGACCAAAGAAAAAGAAAAAAGAAAACGGCGTATTTATAGGCGACAACCAAGACAACACCACGTGACCAAAGAAAAAGAAAAAAGAAAACGGCGTATTTATGGGCGACAACCAAGACAACACCACGTGACCAAAGAAAAAGAAAAAAGAAAACGGCGTATTTATGGGCGACAACCAAGACAACACCACGTGACCAAAGAAAAAGAAAAAAGAAAACGGCGTATTTATGGGCGACAACCAAGACAACACCACGTGACCAAAGAAAAAGAAAAAAGAAAACGGCGTATTTATAGGCGACAACCAAGACAACACCACGTGACCAAAGAAAAAGAAAAAAGAAAACGGCGTATTTATAGGCGACAACCAAGACAACACCACGTGACCAAAGAAAAAGAAAAAAGAAAACGGCGTATTTATAGGCGACAACCAAGACAACACCACGTGACCAAAGAAAAAGAAAAAAGAAAACGGCGTATTTATAGGCGACAACCAAGACAACACCACGTGACCAAAGAAAAAGAAAAAAGAAAACGGCGTATTTATAGGCGACAACCAAGACAACACCACGTGACCAAAGAAAAAGAAAAAAGAAAACGGCGTATTTATAGGCGACAACCAAGACAACACCACGTGACCAAAGAAAAAGAAAAAATAAAACGGCGTATTTATAGGCGACAACCAAGACAACACCACGTGACCAAAGAAAAAGAAAAAAGAAAACGGCGTATTTATAGGCGACAACCAAGACAACACCACGTGACCAAAGAAAAAGAAAAAAGAAAACGGCGTATTTATAGGCGACAACCAAGACAACACCACGTGACCAAAGAAAAAGAAAAAAGAAAACGGCGTATTTATAGGCGACAACCAAGACAACACCACGTGACCAAAGAAAAAGAAAAAAGAAAACGGCGTATTTATAGGCGACAACCAAGACAACACCACGTGACCAAAGAAAAAGAAAAAAGAAAACGGCGTATTTATAGGCGACAACCAAGACAACACCACGTGACCAAAGAAAAAGAAAAAAGAAAACGGCGTATTTATAGGCGACAACCAAGACAACACCACGTGACCAAAGAAAAAGAAAAAAGAAAACGGCGTATTTATAGGCGACAACCAAGACAACACCACGTGACCAAAGAAAAAGAAAAAAGAAAACGGCGTATTTATAGGCGACAACCAAGACAACACCACGTGACCAAAGAAAAAGAAAAAAGAAAACGGCGTATTTATAGGCGACAACCAAGACAACACCACGTGACCAAAGAAAAAGAAAAAAGAAAACGGCGTATTTATAGGCGACAACCAAGACAACACCACGTGACCAAAGAAAAAGAAAAAAGAAAACGGCGTATTTATGGGCGACAACCAAGACAACACCACGTGACCAAAGAAAAAGAAAAAAGAAAACGGCGTATTTATGGGCGACAACCAAGACAACACCACGTGACCAAAGAAAAACAAAAAAGAAAACGGCGTATTTATGGGCGACAACCAAGACAACACCACGTGACCAAAGAAAAAGAAAAAAGAAAACGGCGTATTTATAGGCGACAACCAAGACAACACCACGTGACCAAAGAAAAAGAAAAAAGAAAACGGCGTATTTATAGGCGACAACCAAGACAACACCACGTGACCAAAGAAAAAGAAAAAAGAAAACGGCGTATTTATAGGCGACAACCAAGACAACACCACGTGACCAAAGAAAAAGAAAAAAGAAAACGGCGTATTTATAGGCGACAACCAAGACAACACCACGTGACCAAAGAAAAAGAAAAAAGAAAACGGCGTATTTATAGGCGACAACCAAGACAACACCACGTGACCAAAGAAAAAGAAAAAAGAAAACGGCGTATTTATGGGCGACAACCAAGACAACACCACGTGACCAAAGAAAAAGAAAAAAGAAAACGGCGTATTTATGGGCGACAACCAAGACAACACCACGTGACCAAAGAAAAAGAAAAAAGAAAACGGCGTATTTATGGGCGACAACCAAGACAACACCACGTGACCAAAGAAAAAGAAAAAAGAAAACGGCGTATTTATGGGCGACAACCAAGACAACACCACGTGACCAAAGAAAAAGAAAAAAGAAAACGGCGTATTTATAGGCGACAACCAAGACAACACCACGTGACCAAAGAAAAAGAAAAAAGAAAACGGCGTATTTATAGGCGACAACCAAGACAACACCACGTGACCAAAGAAAAAGAAAAAAGAAAACGGCGTATTTATAGGCGACAACCAAGACAACACCACGTGACCAAAGAAAAAGAAAAAAGAAAACGGCGTATTTATAGGCGACAACCAAGACAACACCACGTGACCAAAGAAAAAGAAAAAAGAAAACGGCGTATTTATAGGCGACAACCAAGACAACACCACGTGACCAAAGAAAAAGAAAAAAGAAAACGGCGTATTTATAGGCGACAACCAAGACAACACCACGTGACCAAAGAAAAAGAAAAAAGAAAACGGCGTATTTATAGGCGACAACCAAGACAACACCACGTGACCAAAGAAAAAGAAAAAAGAAAACGGCGTATTTATAGGCGACAACCAAGACAACACCACGTGACCAAAGAAAAAGAAAAAAGAAAACGGCGTATTTATAGGCGACAACCAAGACAACACCACGTGACCAAAGAAAAAGAAAAAAGAAAACGGCGTATTTATAGGCGACAACCAAGACAACACCACGTGACCAAAGAAAAAGAAAAAAGAAAACGGCGTATTTATAGGCGACAACCAAGACAACACCACGTGACCAAAGAAAAAGAAAAAAGAAAACGGCGTATTTATGGGCGACAACCAAGACAACACCACGTGACCAAAGAAAAAGAAAAAAGAAAACGGCGTATTTATGGGCGACAACCAAGACAACACCACGTGACCAAAGAAAAAGAAAAAAGAAAACGGCGTATTTATGGGCGACAACCAAGACAACACCACGTGACCAAAGAAAAAGAAAAAAGAAAACGGCGTATTTATGGGCGACAACCAAGACAACACCACGTGACCAAAGAAAAAGAAAAAAGAAAACGGCGTATTTATAGGCGACAACCAAGACAACACCACGTGACCAAAGAAAAAGAAAAAAGAAAACGGCGTATTTATAGGCGACAACCAAGACAACACCACGTGACCAAAGAAAAAGAAAAAAGAAAACGGCGTATTTATAGGCGACAACCAAGACAACACCACGTGACCAAAGAAAAAGAAAAAAGAAAACGGCGTATTTATAGGCGACAACCAAGACAACACCACGTGACCAAAGAAAAAGAAAAAATAAAACGGCGTATTTATAGGCGACAACCAAGACAACACCACGTGACCAAAGAAAAAGAAAAAAGAAAACGGCGTATTTATAGGCGACAACCAAGACAACACCACGTGACCAAAGAAAAAGAAAAAAGAAAACGGCGTATTTATAGGCGACAACCAAGACAACACCACGTGACCAAAGAAAAAGAAAAAAGAAAACGGCGTATTTATAGGCGACAACCAAGACAACACCACGTGACCAAAGAAAAAGAAAAAAGAAAACGGCGTATTTATAGGCGACAACCAAGACAACACCACGTGACCAAAGAAAAAGAAAAAAGAAAACGGCGTATTTATGGGCGACAACCAAGACAACACCACGTGACCAAAGAAAAAGAAAAAAGAAAACGGCGTATTTATAGGCGACAACCAAGACAACACCACGTGACCAAAGAAAAAGAAAAAAGAAAACGGCGTATTTATAGGCGACAACCAAGACAACACCACGTGACCAAAGAAAAAGAAAAAAGAAAACGGCGTATTTATAGGCGACAACCAAGACAACACCACGTGACCAAAGAAAAAGAAAAAAGAAAACGGCGTATTTATGGGCGACAACCAAGACAACACCACGTGACCAAAGAAAAAGAAAAAAGAAAACGGCGTATTTATGGGCGACAACCAAGACAACACCACGTGACCAAAGAAAAAGAAAAAAGAAAACGGCGTATTTATGGGCGACAACCAAGACAACACCACGTGACCAAAGAAAAACAAAAAAGAAAACGGCGTATTTATGGGCGACAACCAAGACAACACCACGTGACCAAAGAAAAAGAAAAAAGAAAACGGCGTATTTATAGGCGACAACCAAGACAACACCACGTGACCAAAGAAAAAGAAAAAAGAAAACGGCGTATTTATAGGCGACAACCAAGACAACACCACGTGACCAAAGAAAAAGAAAAAAGAAAACGGCGTATTTATAGGCGACAACCAAGACAACACCACGTGACCAAAGAAAAAGAAAAAAGAAAACGGCGTATTTATAGGCGACAACCAAGACAACACCACGTGACCAAAGAAAAAGAAAAAAGAAAACGGCGTATTTATGGGCGACAACCAAGACAACACCACGTGACCAAAGAAAAAGAAAAAAGAAAACGGCGTATTTATGGGCGACAACCAAGACAACACCACGTGACCAAAGAAAAAGAGAAAAGAAAACGGCGTATTTATAGGCGACAACCAAGACAACACCACGTGACCAAAAAAAAAGAAAAAAGAAAACGGCGTATTTATAGGCGACAACCAAGACAACACCACGTGACCAAAGAAAAAGAAAAAAGAAAACGGCGTATTTATAGGCGACAACCAAGACAACACCACGTGACCAAAGAAAAAGAAAAAAGAAAACGGCGTATTTATGGGCGTCAACCAAGACAACACCACGTGACCAAAGAAAAAGAAAAAAGAAAACGGCGTATTTATAGGCGACAACCAAGACAACACCACGTGACCAAAGAAAAAGAAAAAAGAAAACGGCGTATTTATAGGCGACAACCAAGACAACACCACGTGACCAAAGAAAAAGAAAAAAGAAAACGGCGTATTTATAGGCGACAACCAAGACAACACCACGTGACGAAAGAAAAAGAAAAAAGAAAACGGCGTATTTATAGGCGACAACCAAGACAACACCACGTGACCAAAGAAAAAGAAAAAAGAAAACGGCGTATTTATAGGCGACAACCAAGACAACACCACGTGACCAAAGAAAAAGAAAAAAGAAAACGGCGTATTTATAGGCGACAACCAAGACAACACCACGTGACCAAAGAAATAGAAAAAAGAAAACGGCGTATTTATAGGCGACAACCAAGACAACACCACGTGACCAAAGAAAAAGAAAAAAGAAAACGGCGTATTTATAGGCGACAACCAAGACAACACCACGTGACCAAAGAAAAAGAAAAAAGAAAACGGCGTATTTATAGGCGACAACCAAGACAACACCACGTGACCAAAGAAAAAGAAAAAAGAAAACGGCGTATTTATAGGCGACAACCAAGACAACACCACGTGACCAAAGAAAAAGAAAAAAGAAAACGGCGTATTTATAGGCGACAACCAAGACAACACCACGTGACCAAAGAAAAAGAAAAAAGAAAACGGCGTATTTATAGGCGACAACCAAGACAACACCACGTGACCAAAGAAAAAGAAAAAAGAAAACGGCGTATTTATAGGCGACAACCAAGACAACACCACGTGACCAAAGAAAAAGAAAAAAGAAAACGGCGTATTTATAGGCGACAACCAAGACAACACCACGTGACCAAAGAAAAAGAAAAAAGAAAACGGCGTATTTATAGGCGACAACCAAGACAACACCACGTGACCAAAGAAAAAGAAAAAAGAAAACGGCGTATTTATGGGCGACAACCAAGACAACACCACGTGACCAAAGAAAAAGAAAAAAGCAAACGGCGTATTTATGGGCGACAACCAAGACAACACCACGTGACCAAAGAAAAAGAGAAAAGAAAACGGCGTATTTATAGGCGACAACCAAGACAACACCACGTGACCAAAGAAAAAGAAAAAAGAAAACGGCGTATTTATAGGCGACAACCAAGACAACACCACGTGACCAAAGAAAAAGAAAAAAGAAAACGGCGTATTTATAGGCGACAACCAAGACAACACCACGTGACCAAAGAAAAAGAAAAAAGAAAACGGCGTATTTATGGGCGACAACCAAGACAACACCACGTGACCAAAGAAAAAGAGAAAAGAAAACGGCGTATTTATAGGCGACAACCAAGACAACACCACGTGACCAAAGAAAAAGAAAAAAGAAAACGGCGTATTTATAGGCGACAACCAAGACAACACCACGTGACCAAAGAAAAAGAAAAAAGAAAACGGCGTATTTATAGGCGACAACCAAGACAACACCACGTGACCAAAGAAAAAGAAAAAAGAAAACGGCGTATTTATGGGCGACAACCAAGACAACACCACGTGACCAAAGAAAAAGAAAAAAGAAAACGGCGTATTTGTGGGCGACAACCAAGACAACACCACGTGACCAAAGAAAAAGAGAAAAGAAAACGGCGTATTTATAGGCGACAACCAAGACAACACCACGTGACCAAAGAAAAAGAAAAAAGAAAACGGCGTATTTATAGGCGACAACCAAGACAACACCACGTGACCAAAGAAAAAGAAAAAAGAAAACGGCGAATTTATAGGCGACAACCAAGACAACACCACGTGACCAAAGAAAAAGAAAAAAGAAAACGGCGTATTTATGGGCGACAACCAAGACAACACCACGTGACCAAAGAAAAAGAAAAAAGAAAACGGCGTATTTATAGGCGACAACCAAGACAACACCACGTGACCAAAGAAAAAGAAAACGGCGTATTTATGGGCGACAACCAAGACAACACCACGTGACCAAAGAAAAAGAAAAAAGAAAACGGCGTATTTATGGGCGACAACCAAGACAACACCACGTGACCAAAGAAAAAGAGAAAAGAAAACGGCGTATTTATAGGCGACAACCAAGACAACACCACGTGACCAAAGAAAAAGAAAAAAGAAAACGGCGTATTTATAGGCGACAACCAAGACAACACCACGTGACCAAAGAAAAAGAAAAAAGAAAACGGCGTATTTATGGGCGACAACCAAGACAACACCACGTGACCAAAGAAAAAGAAAAAAGAAAACGGCGTATTTATAGGCGACAACCAAGACAACACCACGTGACCAAAGAAAAAGAAAAAAGAAAACGGCGTATTTATGGGCGACAACCAAGACAACACCACGTGACCAAAGAAAAAGAAAAAAGAAAACGGCGTATTTATGGGCGACAACCAAGACAACACCACGTGACCAAAGAAAAAGAGAAAAGAAAACGGCGTATTTATAGGCGACAACCAAGACAACACCACGTGACCAAAGAAAAAGAAAAAAGAAAACGGCGTATTTATAGGCGACAACCAAGACAACACCACGTGACCAAAGAAAAAGAAAAAAGAAAACGGCGTATTTATAGGCGACAACCAAGACAACACCACGTGACCAAAGAAAAAGAAAAAAGAAAACGGCGTATTTATGGGCGACAACCAAGACAACACCACGTGACCAAAGAAAAAGAAAAAAGAAAACGGCGTATTTATAGGCGACAACCAAGACAACACCACGTGACCAAAGAAAAAGAAAAAAGAAAACGGCGTATTTATGGGCGACAACCAAGACAACACCACGTGACCAAAGAAAAAGAAAAAAGAAAACGGCGTATTTATGGGCGACAACCAAGACAACACCACGTGACCAAAGAAAAAGAGAAAAGAAAACGGCGTATTTATAGGCGACAACCAAGACAACACCACGTGACCAAAGAAAAAGAAAAAAGAAAACGGCGTATTTATAGGCGACAACCAAGACAACACCACGTGACCAAAGAAAAAGAAAAAAGAAAACGGCGTATTTATAGGCGACAACCAAGACAACACCACGTGACCAAAGAAAAAGAAAAAAGAAAACGGCGTATTTATGGGCGACAACCAAGACAACACCACGTGACCAAAGAAAAAGAAAAAAGAAAACGGCGTATTTATAGGCGACAACCAAGACAACACCACGTGACCAAAGAAAAAGAAAAAAGAAAACGGCGTATTTTTGGGCGACAACCAAGACAACACCACGTGACCAAAGAAAAAGAAAAAAGAAAACGGCGTATTTATGGGCGACAACCAAGACAACACCACGTGACCAAAGAAAAAGAGAAAAGAAAACGGCGTATTTATAGGCGACAACCAAGACAACACCACGTGACCAAAGAAAAAGAAAAAAGAAAACGGCGTATTTATAGGCGACAACCAAGACAACACCACGTGACCAAAGAAAAAGAAAAAAGAAAACGGCGTATTTATAGGCGACAACCAAGACAACACCACGTGACCAAAGAAAAAGAAAAAAGAAAACGGCGTATTTATGGGCGTCAACCAAGACAACACCACGTGACCAAAGAAAAAGAAAAAAGAAAACGGCGTATTTATAGGCGACAACCAAGACAACACCACGTGACCAAAGAAAAAGAAAAAAGAAAACGGCGTATTTATAGGCGACAACCAAGACAACACCACGTGACCAAAGAAAAAGAAAAAAGAAAACGGCGTATTTATAGGCGACAACCAAGACAACACCACGTGACCAAAGAAAAAGAAAAAAGAAAACGGCGTATTTATAGGCGACAACCAAGACAACACCACGTGACCAAAGAAAAAGAAAAAAGAAAACGGCGTATTTATAGGCGACAACCAAGACAACACCACGTGACCAAAGAAAAAGAAAAAAGAAAACGGCGTATTTATAGGCGACAACCAAGACAACACCACGTGACCAAAGAAAAAGAAAAAAGAAAACGGCGTATTTATAGGCGACAACCAAGACAACACCACGTGACCAAAGAAAAAGAAAAAAGAAAACGGCGTATTTATAGGCGACAACCAAGACAACACCACGTGACCAAAGAAAAAGAAAAAAGAAAACGGCGTATTTATAGGCGACAACCAAGACAACACCACGTGACCAAAGAAAAAGAAAAAAGAAAACGGCGTATTTATAGGCGACAACCAAGACAACACCACGTGACCAAAGAAAAAGAAAAAAGAAAAGAAAAGAGAAGAAAAGAAAGACAACACCATCGGGGATAGGGTATATAATTTATTCAAATAACTAAAAGGGGATGCTCTACGTTTGTATCGAGCTCTTTAGTTAGTTGTTTACTCGTATCGGGTTTTTTTTCTTTGGGCCCTGAACCTGTATCTGTGCGATTATTTTCGACAGACTTTCATGTTCCTGGCTCTTTCTTTTTTAAAACCTTTTTTCCCTTCGAGATTGGTTTGGCTATTGTTAAATCACGAATTCGAAGGTTTTTCGACACGAGTATTGTCACCTATATATATATATATATATATATATATATATATATATATATATATATATATATATATATATATATATATATATATATATATATATATTAACCGATACACGGACAATTGTGGATGCAGCCAGGCATGGTGTTTGAAATGCCAAAAAAGTTAGTTATCAAGCAAATATAGATTTAGTGTAGTATATGATTAACTTAATTTTTTTTGCTAGGATCTGTTGTAGATATATTAGTATTTACTATTTTTTTAGTATATTTTCATCTTGTTTAATATGTTTGAGATTAGTTTAAGAAGTATTATGTACTATTTGCTTAGTATTGAGACTTCTAAGAAAGCATTTTATTTGTTCAGCAACAGTATAGTTTATAAAGCTATTATTAATAAATCTACACTAAATCTACATTTGAACAACTCTAATATTTTTAGGCATTTAAAACAACATGCCTGGCTGCACACACACACACACACACACACACACACACACACACACACACACACACACACACACACACACACACACTTATATATATATATATATATATATATATATATATATATATATATATATATATATATATATATATATGTAATGATGAGTCCAGGCGGTTCTTAAAATTCCATTCCTTTTGTTATGGGAACTTACCCATAATAATAATGGACTATTCCGCACATCATAAATACTGCGCCTCAAGAGGAAGCAGTAGACGGAAGTTCAGAGATCAGTTCAGGTCAGAGTCAATCAGAGACAGAGTCGAAGTCAGACAATTACTGTAAGACATTGGAATAGTGATACTTGTCAAAACAACATAGTTCACTCAAACCAAATCTGATAGTCATTACTAATACTTCTACTTCTTTGTACATATTTCTGTTTGTAATATATCTGTGTTATTCCATACCTGTGTTCGAGTTATTCTTCATTGGTTCTACCTTGGACCTTGACCGTGGTACAAGGAACTTTGACCATAACACCTTTATAATTTATTTCATGAATATACAAAAATATATTAATCTCTTCAGGTCGACGTTTTCTTAATAAATGGAGCCAATTTATCCAGACGCAAAGAAATGGGATAGAAAATAAGAAAAGGAAAAAGTTTTAATATTAAAAAAGAAAGAAAGATAAATAAAAATTTCAATATAAGTTTTTTAAAAATTGGGGATGGGAGTAAAAAGAATTTTTTTTATATTCATGAAATAAATTATAACCGAATGGATTTTTAAGTATAGTATGGACTCATTATTATTTTGCTCTGTTCTTACATTGAGCTCTCTTTAGATTAATGTCCTCCTTGGAATTATCTTTATTAATTATCAATTAATATTATTATATATATATATATATATATATATATATATATATATATATATATATAATTATTTATTTGAATATTACAACATAAATATGTCATAAAATCACGACAAAAGTAGCCATTTTGTTTCAACACTTCTTGTGTCTTGTCAAGTGATAATATAGAATATAGAATAAATGGTTTTAAAAGTTTCAAATTAATCAACGATCCTTAGCTAGGAGTGAACGCTGTTACATAAGCTAGAGTAGCCAATCAAGATACAAGTATAGGGTGATTCGAAAAATTTGACAACTAAGCAAGGTTATCATAGATATTAAAAGATTTATAAAATTTGAAATTAAAATTAAAAGTAAAAAATTAAAATTACCTATTTAGAAATCTAAATCAAATCTCTATTAAGTTTTAAATTGTAGAATTACCAAGGAGAAAATATATATATATATATATATATATATATATATATATATATATATATATATATATATATATATATATATATATATATATGTCCAGAGAGAGAGAGAGAGATATTGTGGCGGTTAATGTTTAAATATAGCTCAAGACTTCAATGTTAAATAAAACAGTTTTGCTTAATTACAACAGTAAATACTTAACGCGAATAAAGAAGTAAAAGTCCACCAAAGATGTCTAACCATTTCAGTGAATACCTTGTTAGTAGCGCGACTTGGCTTAACGTCCAGTAAATTCTAAATCAAAACCCAAATCATCGACACACAATAATTCACACTAATTTGACTAGATAGTTCCACTCAATAGTCACACAATAATCACTCCAGTCAGTAGCCTGACACCGCTATTTATACACCTGGCGTATTCATAAATCCAGAGTGTCACGCTCGAACCTCGGTGTCGGTAGTTACTCATTTTGTTCCTATATGACAATAGGCGTGGTATACTAGTATTATCGTATGTAACATAAATATAAATGTAAATATAAATGTCGACATTTTATATATATATATATATATATATATATATATATATATATATATATATATATATATATATATATATATATATATATATATATATATATATATATAGAAGCAGGAGATTGTGAGGTCAAGTAATTTAGACTTTTACTTCCTGTTCTCTGATGATTTAATTTTTAAATAGTTTTTTTATATATTTTCCTGATAAATTTAAACCATTTTGTAATTTCGGTCTGGTGAAGCAGATTTTAAAAACTTATCTGTCAAAATAAATCTATTACCGAATTCTTCGATGATGTGTTAAGTTTTTCCTATATACAGGGTGCGGCTGGTATTTGAGGACAGATTTTATGGATTAGTAAAAAAAACTTGCTGAACAAATGAATATAATTATATTTGATTACAAACAAGTAAACATTAAATTTAGCTAACTATTATTTAATTTTATTCAATAAAACAACCACGAGCATCAAAAACTGCCTCTACACGAGGTCGAAAAAGTTCTGATTAATTGGTCCTTATTAATGTCAGACATTACTCGAACTATTGCAGCTTTAAGAGAGTCTTTGGTGTTATGAGGCTGGAGAGTTAGGAGGCCAAATATTGGTTGTAATGTGGCCGTACAAATGGTCAGCTATCCATTATTGAAACTCTGAGAAAACGTGCAATATCCAAATGGCTATGATCAGCCTTTAATGCCACAATCATAGCAGGCCTTTTCATTTCATTTGTTATCATAGGGTTTGCCATTCTTGATTTCTGAAAATAAAAGCATTAGAAGTTAGTGGGAAGCAGTATTAATCTTAAATATGTATGTCCTCAAATAACAGCCGCACCCTATATATATATATATATATATATATATATATATATATATATATATATATATATATGAAGAAATATAGTCTTAAAGTGCGCTATATTTATGGGATAAAGTGCTCAATATCAGAGATAGAGTGTGTGTAAATATAAAAGTGAACATAGAAGTCAACACTTAGAGGCGACTATCTGTTTCATGCTAGACGCAATCGTCAGGCCTGACGATTGCGTCTAGCATGAAACAGACTGTCGCCTATAAGTGTTTACCTCTATGTTCACTTATATATATATATATATATATATATATATATATATATATACTGTACTCTCCCTTTGTTTTCGACGTATGAGGGTCAAGTAGCTCCTTTCTTTCAAGCAATAGCCAGACTAACCGAACATATCATTTGTGTATATTGGTGAAGGCCTGTGAGGAAACAACCACACCTTTTGGAAGTATGACGCAAGGTTCCCAAACAACCCTCCGGAGGATTTGAATTCAGAGATGTCCTTCTCCTGGACCGTTTGCAACCCAAGGCTATAGGATCCAGTCTGTGCTGTCCTCAAAGTCCCCCATCACAGAAAGAGAGCTCAATACTATATCGATGGGTCATGCTTTAATATGTTCTAATGAAAATTCCACTGTACAATGATCGACCACGACTAAAAGTTTCATGCGTTTACACGGGATCATCGGGTTGTCGGCAACAAGCATGCGTGAAAACAGACACTTTGTAGTCCTCAGGCAAATACAATATGTTAAAAGTGTACATTATTTACATTAATCGGACTATTGTCCTCATCTTTGTCGCCATATTTATTACAACGTTTCGGCATCTGTACGCCCCGGCCTTCTTCAGGTGGTTAGAATTCCGAACTGAACCCTTTATTTCCCTCGCTGGGGTAAACTGTTCTAGTACCACGAGCCAAGTTTAATGGATGTCAGTTATAAGTTATCTCCTGTTAATTTCCCTCTGAAGGTTCTCCACTGACTTAACCGGGTATTGAACTCACACACTTTCGGTCCTGTCACTGGATCTAATCAACACATTTATCCACTGTGCCACTCAAGGAAATAAAGGGTTCAGTTCGACAATCCAACCACCTTAAGAAGGCCGGAGCGTACAACGCACGAAACGTTGTAATAAAACAAAATATTACCAGCACTAAAAAATGTTGTCCAAATTAAATAACCCATTGAAGTTGATATGCCGTAAAACAAAATAAACCAAACCAATCTAAAGCAAAGAATACATATTCTATTCATACGAATCTATCCTAAAAATGTTGTCGGCATTAAATAACCCATTGAGGTTGATATGCCGTAAAATAAATAAATCAAACCAATCTAAACCAAAGAATACATATTCTATTCATACGAATCTATCTTAAAATTTTGTCGGCATTAAATAATCCATTGAGGTTGATATGCCGTAAAATAAATAAACCAAACCAATCTAAAGCAAAGAATACATACTCTATTCATACGAATCTATCCTAAAAATGTTGTCGGCATTAAATAACACATTGACGTTGATATGCCGTAAAATAAATAAACCAAACCAATCTAAAGCAAAGAATACATATTCTATTCATACGAATCTATCCTAAAAATGTTGTTGGCATTAAATAACCCATTGAGGTTGATATGCCGTAAAATAAAATAAAATAAACCAATCTAAACCAAAGAATACATATTCTATTCATACGAATCTATGCTAAATATGTTGTCGGCATTAAATAACCCATTGAGGTTGATATGCCGTAAAATAAATAAACCAAACCAATCTAAAGCAAAGAATACATATTCTATTCATACGAATCTATCCAAAAAATGTTCTCGGCATTAAATAACCCATTGAGGTTGATGTGCCGTAAAACAAAATAAACCAAACCAATCTAAACCAAAGAATACATATTCTATTCATACGAATCTATCCTAAATATGTTGTCGGCATTAAATAACCCATTGAGGTTGATATGCCGTAAAACAAAATAAATCAAACCAATCTAAACCAAAGAATACATATTATATTCATACGAATCTATCCAAAAAATGTTGTCGGCATTAAATAACCCATTGAGGTTGATATGCCGTAAAACAAAATAAATCAAACCAATCTAAACCAAAGAATACATATTCTATTCATACGAATCTATCCAAAAAATGTTCTCGGCATTAAATGACCCATTGAGGTTGATATGCCGTAAAACAAAATAAATCAAACCAATCTAAACCAAAGAATACATATTCTATTCATACGAATCTATCCAAAAAATGTTGTCGGCATTAAATAACCCATTGAGGTTGATATGCCGTAAAACAAAATAAACCAAACCAATCTAAACCAAAGAATACATATTCTATTCATACGAATCTATTCAAAAAATGTTCTCGTCATTAAATAACCCATTGAGGTTGATATGCCGTAAAACAAAATAAACCAAACCAATTTAAAGCAAAGAATACATATTCTATTCATACGAATCTATACTAAAAATGTTGTCGGCATTAAATAACCCATTGAGGTTGATATGCCGTAAAACAAAATAAACCAAACCAATCTAAACCAAAGAATACATATTCTATTCATACGAATCTATCCTCAAAATGTTGTCGGCATTAAATAACACATTGAGGTTGATATGCCGTAAAATAAAATAAACCAAACCAATCTAAACCAAAGAATACATATTCTATTCATACGAATCTATGCTAAATATGTTGTCGGCATTAAATAACCCATTGAGGTTGATATGCCGTAAAACAAAATAAACCAAACCAATCTAAAGCAAAGAATACATATTCTATTCATACGAATCTATCCTAAAAATGTTGTCGGCATTAAATAACCCATTGAGGTTGATATGACGTCAAACAAAATAAACCAAACCAATCTAAACCAAAGAATACATATTCTATTCATACGAATCTATCCTAAAAATGTTGTCGGCATTAAATAACCCATTGACGTTGATATGCCGTAAAACAAAATAAACCAAACCAATCTAAACCAAAGAATACATATTCTATTCATACGAATCTATCCTAAACATGTTGTCGGCATTAAATAACCCATTGAGGCTGATATGCCGTAAAATAAATAAACCAAACCAATCTAAAGCAAAGAATACATATTCTATTCATACGAATCTATCCTAAAAATGTTGTCGGCATTAAATAACCCATTGAGGTTGATATGCCGTAAAATAAATAAACCAAACCAATCTAAACCAAAGAATACATATTCTATTCATACGAATCTATCCTAAATATGTTATCGGCATTAAATAACCCATTTAGGCTGATATGCCGTAAAACAAAATAAATCAAACCCATCTAAACCGAAGAATACATATTCTATTCATACGAATCTATCCAAAAAATGTTCTCGGCATTAAATAACCCATTGAGGTTGATATGCCGTAAAATAAAATAAACCAAACCAATCTAAACCAAAGAATACATATTCTATTCATACGAATCTATCCCAAAAATGTTCTCGGCATTAAATAACCCATTGAGGTTGATATGCCGTAAAACAAAATAAACCAAACCGATCTAAACCAAAGAATACATATTCTATTCATACGAATCTATGATAAATATGTTGTCGGCATTAAATAACCAATTGAGGTTGATATGCCGTAAAACAAAATAAATCAAACCAATCTAAACCAAAGAATACATATTCTATTCATACGAATCTATCCAAAAAATGTTCTCGTCATTAAATAACCCATTGAGGTTGATATGCCGTAAAACAAAATAAACCAAACCAAAATAAAAGCAAAGAATACATATTCTATTCATACGAATCTATCCTAAAAATGTTGTCGGCATTAAATAACCCATTGAGGTTGATATGACGTCAAACAAAATAAACCAAACCAATCTAAACCAAAGAATACATATTCTATTCATACGAATCTATACTAAAAATGTTGTCGGCATTAAATAACCCATTGAGGTTGATATGCCGTAAAACAAAATAAACCAAACCAATCTAAACGAAAGAATACATATTCTATTCATACGAATCTATCCAAAAAATGTTGTCGGCATTAAATAACCCATTGAGGTTGATATGACGTCAAACAAAATAAACCAAACCAATCTAAACCAAAGAATACATATTCTATTCATACGAATCTATCCTAAAAATGTTGTCGGCATTAAATAACCCATTGAGGTTGATATGCCGTAAAACAAAATAAACCAAACCAATCTAAACCAAAGAATACATATTCTATTCATACGAATCTATCCTCAAAATGTTGTCGGCATTAAATAACCCATTGAGGTTGATATGCCGTAAAATAAAATAAACCAAACCAATCTAAACCAAAGAATACATATCCTATTCATACGAATCTATGCTAAATATGTTGTCGGCATTAAATAACCCATTGAGGTTGATATTCCGTAAAACAAAATAAATCAAACCAATCTAAACCAAAGAATACATATTCTATTCATACGAATCTATCCAAAAAATGTTCTCGGCATTAAATAACCCATTGAGGTTGATATGTCGTAAAACAAAATAAACCAAACCAATCTAAAGCAAAGAATACATATTCTATTCATACAAATCTATCCTAAAAATGTTGTCGGCATTAAATAACCCATTGAGGTTGATATGCCGTAAAACAAAATAAACCAAACCAATCTAAACCAAAGAATACATATACTATTCATACGAATCTATCCTAAAAATGTTGTCGGCATTAAATAACCCATTGAGGTTTATATGCCGTAAAACAAAATAAACCAAACAAATCTAAATCAAAGAATACATATTCTATTCATACGAATCTACCCTCAAAAAGTTGTTGGCATTAAATAACCCATTGAGGTTGATATGCCGTAAAACAAAATAAACCAAACCAATCTAAACCAAAGAATACATATTCTATTCATACGAATCTATCCTAAAAATGTTGTCGGCATTAAATAACCCATTGAGGTTGATATGACGTAAAACAAAATAAACCAAACCAATCTAAACCAAAGAATACATATTCTATTCATACGAATCAATCCTAAACATGTTGTCGGCATTAAATAACCCACTGAGGTTGATATGCCGTAAAACAAAATAAACCAAACCAATCTAAAGCAAAGAATACATATTCTATTCATACGAATCTATCCTAAAAATGTTGTCAGCATTAAATAACCCATTGAGGTTGATATGCCGTAAAACAAAATAAACCAAACCAATCTAAACCAAAGAATACATATTCTATTCATACGAATCTATCCTAAAAATGTTGTCGGCATTAAATAACCCATTGAGGTTGATATGACGTAAAACAAAATAAACCAAATCAATCTAAACCAAAGAATACATATTCTATTCATACGAATCTATCCTAAAAATGTTGTCGGCATTAAATAACCCATTGAGGTTGATATGCCGTAAAACAAAATAAACCAAACCAATCTCAACCAAAGAATACATATTCTATTCATACGAATCTATCCTAAAAATGTTGTCGGCATTAAATAACCCATTGTGGTTGATATGCCGTAAAACAAAATAAACCAAACCAATCTAAACCAAAGAATACATATTCTATTCATACGAATCTATCCTAAAAATGTTGTCGGCATTAAATAACCCATTGAGGTTGATATGACGTAAAACAAAATAAACCAAATCAATCTAAACCAAAGAATACATATTCTATTCATACGAATCTATCCTAAAAATGTTGTCGGCATTAAATAACCCATTGAGGTTGATATGCCGTAAAACAAAATAAACCAAACCAATCTCAACCAAAGAATACATATTCTATTCATACGAATCTATCCTAAAAATGTTGTCGGCATTAAATAACCCATTGTGGTTGATATGCCGTAAAACAAAATAAACCAAACCAATCTAAACCAAAGAATACATATTCTATTCATACGAATCTATCCTAAAAATGTTGTCGGCATTAAATAACCCATTGAGGTTGATATGACGTAAAACAAAATAAACCAAATCAATCTAAACCAAAGAATACATATTCTATTCATACGAATCTATCCTAAAAATGTTGTCGGCATTAAATAACCCATTGAGGTTGATATGCCGTAAAACAAAATAAACCAAACCAATCTCAACCAAAGAATACATATTCTATTCATACGAATCTATCCTAAAAATGTTGTCGGCATTAAATAACCCATTGAGGTTGATATGCCGTAAAACAAAATAAACCAAACCAATCTAAACCAAAGAATACATATTCTATTCATACGAATCTATCCTAAAAATGTTGTCGGCATTAAATAACCCACTGTGGTTGATATGCCGTAAAACAAAATAAACCAAACCAATCTAAACCAAAGAATACATATTCTATTCGTACGAATCTATCCTAAAAATGTTGTCGGCATTAAATAACCCATTGAGGTTGATATGCCGTAAAACAAAATAAACCAAACCAATCTAAACCAAAGAATACATATTCTATTCATACGAATCTATCCTAAAAATGTTGTCGGCATTAAATAACCCATTGAGGTTGATATGCCGTAAAACAAAATAAACTAAACCAATCTAAACTAAAGAATACATATTCTATTCATACGAATCTATCCTAAAAATGTTGTCGGCATTAAATAACCCATTGTGGTTGATATGCCGTAAAACAAAATAAACCAAACCAATCTAAACCAAAGAATACATATTCTATTCATACGAATCTATCCTAAAAATGTTGTCGGCATTAAATAACCCATTGAGGTTGATATGCCGTAAAACAAAATAAACCAAACCAATCTCAACCAAAGAATACATATTCTATTCATACGAATCTATCCTAAAAATGTTGTCGGCATTAAATAACCCATTGTGGTTGATATGCCGTAAAACAAAATAAACCAAACCAATCTAAACCAAAGAATACATA
The DNA here is from genome assembly GCA_964036315.1 of Acanthosepion esculentum. Lineage (NCBI taxonomy): Eukaryota > Metazoa > Mollusca > Cephalopoda > Sepiida > Sepiidae > Acanthosepion > Acanthosepion esculentum. Next base: position 95,202,806 of record OZ038501.1, on the reverse strand, counting down.
TTCTATTCATACGAATCTATCCTAAAAATGTTGTCGGCATTAAATAACCCATTGAGGTTGATATGACGTAAAACAAAATAAACCAAATCAATCTAAACCAAAGAATACATATTCTATTCATACGAATCTATCCTAAAAATGTTGTCGGCATTAAATAACCCATTGAGGTTGATATGCCGTAAAACAAAATAAACCAAACCAATCTCAACCAAAGAATACATATTCTATTCATACGAATCTATCCTAAAAATGTTGTCGGCATTAAATAACCCATTGAGGTTGATATGCCGTAAAACAAAATAAACCAAACCAATCTAAACCAAAGAATACATATTCTATTCATACGAATCTATCCTAAAAATGTTGTCGGCATTAAATAACCCATTGTGGTTGATATGCCGTAAAACAAAATAAACCAAACCAATCTAAACCAAAGAATACATATTCTATTCATACGAATCTATCCTAAAAATGTTGTCGGCATTAAATAACCCATTGAGGTTGATATGCCGTAAAACAAAATAAACCAAACCAATCTAAACCAAAGAATACATATTCTATTCATACGAATCTATCCTAAAAATGTTGTCGGCATTAAATAACCCATTGAGGTTGATATGCCGTAAAACAAAATAAACTAAACCAATCTAAACTAAAGAATACATATTCTATTCATACGAATCTATCCTAAAAATGTTGTCGGCATTAAATAACCCATTGTGGTTGATATGCCGTAAAACAAAATAAACCAAACCAATCTAAACCAAAGAATACATATTCTATTCATACGAATCTATCCTAAAAATGTTGTCGGCATTAAATAACCCATTGAGGTTGATATGCCGTAAAACAAAATAAACCAAACCAATCTGAACCAAAGAATACATATTCTATTCATACGAATCTATCCTAAAAATGTTGTCGGCATTAAATAACCCATTGACGTTGATATGCCGTAAAACAAAATAAACCAAACCAATCTAAAGCAAAGAATACATATTCTATTCATATGAATCTATCCTAAAAATGTTGTCGGCATTAAATAAACCATTGAGGTTGATATGCCGTAAAACAAAATAAATCAAACAAATCTAAACCAAAGAATACATATTCTATTCATACGAATCTATCCTGAAAATGTTGTCGGCATTAAATAACCCATTGAGGTTGATATGCCGTAAAACAAAATAAACCAAACCAATCTAAACCAAAGAATACATATTCTATTCATACGAATCTATCCTAAAAATGTTGTCGGCATTAAATAACCCATTGAGGTTGATATGCCGTAAAACAAAATAAACCAAACCAATCTAAACCAAAGAATACATATTCTATTCATACGAATTTATCCTAAAAATGTTGTCGGCATTAAATAACCCATTGAGGTTGATATGCCGTAAAACAAAATAAACCAAACCAAACCTAGCCAAACCAAACCAAACCATGTATGCCCAGGTTGATTTGGGTCCGATATTAGCTAACCTTTTCGGCTGTTTTTTATCAAAGCCTTTTATTTAAACAATATTGTAAGCCCTCCGTTACGTTGACACTTTTTCTATTTTCCATTCCGTCTGCGATACTGAGGTTTCTCATACCCAACTTCAATCCTTTCATCCATAGAAGTGGAAAACTTGTCGGCCTTTGTCGGATGTACTGGTTGAACGTAAACGTCGTTTGTTCATTACCAGTGTTTATCGGAAGCCTACGTTCACACGTCTATACACCAACAGGGATTCTTTTGTCCTTAAATCTCGTAAGATAACCATGATTTCTACAATAGTTCATCCCGCGTTGATCATTTGTTCTCCTTGTAGACTCGATCAAGAATTGGAGAACATTAATCGCTTTATTTGTGACAATGTTTATCCATGTTAATATCATTAGAAGATGTGGTTGAGCGCAAGTTTAAATACTTTAAAGAATTAGTAGTGTTCAGGCTCAGCCTGTGTCCCGTTTAGTTACAATTACCGTAGCCAGGAGGCAAAAGTCAAACAGGCTCAGCCTGTGTCCCGTTTAGTTACAATTATCGTAGCCAGGAGGCAAAAGTCAAACAGGCTCAGCCTGTGTCCCGTTTAGTTACAATTACCGTAGCCAGGTGGCAAAAGTCAAACAGGCTCAGCCTGTGTCCCGTTTAGTTACAATTATCGTAGCCAGGAGGCAAAAGTCAAACAGGCTCAGCCTGTGTCCCGTTTAGTTACAATTACCGTAGCCAGGTGGCAAAAGTCAAACAGGCTCAGCCTGTGTCCCGTTTAGTTACAATTACCGTAGCCAGGTGGCAAAAGTCAAACGCCGGCTGATAGAGAGTCGGCTTGTGCGACATCAGGTTTTTCTACAGTTATTTTCCGTGTAATTTTGGGGACTAGTTTCGGGTTTTGTTCATTTGTAAAAGATGGTTTGCACTATTTTCGAAGTAGCTCTATAGTATATAAAATCAAATGTCAATGTGAAGCTGAATACAGAGGAGGAACCAATCAGTGACTGGAAACCCAAATTGGTCAGCACGTTACTGCCAGTATCTGACTGGGCGGTTTGAGCATCTCTTTGAGAGTAACTCAATCCATTGGCCAGCATTTACTTGATAATCAAGACTACGCAAATAAATTTGTGAACAACTACATTATTTTGGGATACCCTATATATATATAAATATATAAATTCGAACTTGCCAACCGAACGATCCTCTGTGGCCGAATCCGTTGAAAGGCACGTCAGGTTATATGACGGTTCCGTATAGGATACAGGTTCGAATCCTGTCGCGGGACGTATATTTTCTATGAAAACTGTCTCGGACATTCAGGTCGGTAAATGTTATTTAATACTGTTTATTATAAAACAGGGCTTTTATCTATAAAAAGAATGTTAAACATAAACATGTCTTAAAATATATAGGTATCCCAAAATAATGTATACACTCATTGAATCGTTATAATTTATGTACTTTTACTTGTAAATATGATTAATACAAGAGAATATATATATATATATATATATGTATATATACATATATATATATATATACATATATGTATATATATAATACAAGAGAATATATATATATATATATATATATATATATATATATATATATATATATATATATATATATATATAAAAGAAACACCTAACCTATCAGCTATCCTCACCTCTACCAAATATCGAAATAATACAAACCAAACAGGAAATTATAAATGTAATAAAACTCGTTGTCTAGTTTGCAAACACCTAATAACCAATAGTGTATTTTCTGTACCCAACTCCAAAATCAAAATACATCCACCTCGCCTCATCTGTGATAGCCATAATATAATTTACTACTTATTCTGCACAATATGTCCTAATAGTGGCTATATTGGCGAATCTGGAACTAATTTTAGATCGCCTTTCAACAACCACAATCTATCCATACGTCAAAACAATCCTTATTCCCCCATAGCTGAACACTTTAATCAATCAAGACACTCATTAGACAACTGTAAATGTTTATTGATAGACTCAGGTTTTAGTTCAACATACACACGAAGAAAAAAAAGAGAAATACTGGATTTTAAAATTAGACACATATAAACTAGTGTTAAACAAAGACTTGGGTATTTTAAATCTGTATAAATATTTCAATAGTTACAAAATTTCTTTAGATATAGTTAAAAAAATTTTTAAACAACATCTAAAATACTATCGTTAGATTTACGTTAAAAAATTCAAACACAGTTGCATTCCACATCACGTGACGTCCGCGTCCCGCGACGGACGCTACTTGTAAACAAACTCCCAAATACAGTTATTAAATTAATTTCTGAGGAAGGACCGAGGTGTTCTGAAATATCAAATATATAAAAACATATAAATAAATACTTTCACAAAAAACACCCAATTTTTTTCTTTTAATTTGCAACTTTTCAGTTGTTTTATCCATATTATATATATATATATATATATATATATATATATATATATATATATATATATATTCTCTTGTATTATATATATATTCTCTTGTATTATATATATATATATATATATATATATATATATATATATATTCTCTTGTATTATATATATATATATATATATATATATATATATATATATATATATATATATATATATATACACATATATATATAGCCGAGTTCGAATTCCAGTCGAATCCATTACATTCACTTACGTGCTAATACCCTTGGGAATGGTGTGAATCCTCTTCTTCTCCCTCCAACTATGGGTAAATAGCAGGACAGACTGGGTTCTATAGCCTTGGATGGCAACTGGTCTAGGAGAAGGACAACTCTGAATTCAAAACCTGCGGAGGGACGTTTGGGGACCTTGTGGCATTCGCTGCACCAGGCCCCTGTATTCGTCCCTCCAAAAAGTGTGGATGGCCCTGCACAAAGCCTTCACCACTATAATCAAATCCTGTGCGGGTGTCGGGCTTTCAGTTTCTGGGAACTGATCTGTCTGACCCTCATACGTCGAGTTCGACGGGAGAGTCCATCATATATATATATATATATATATATATATATATATATATATATATATATATATATATAGTGGTACTGGCTTGGAAAATCTTTAGGCATTTCGGCTTGTAGTTGATCAAACCAATACCAATGGAAAAATGAGAAATAAAAAAGAAAGAACTAAAAACATGAAATTAAGGCGAAAACAATCGTCCAGAATTCAAGCTCAGAGTGCAAAGAAAAAAACCCTCCAAAACTAGTAAAAGTAACTAAGTGCTCAATACACGAAGTAGAGCAAACCAGTTTGACTCTGACGATTCGTTTAGGTTAAACGGAGGTAGGTTTACCTGGCTCTTTAGGTTTTCATATATATATATATATATATATATATATATATATATATATATATATATATATATATATATATATATATATATCCAAGTCTAGGATTGGTGTATACGGAATAAATTTCAATAACCAACAATTATTATTCTTAAAAGAGTGCTCAATACAGAGTAGAGCATATATAATTGTTTATTTAAAAATTATAACATAAATATGTAATAAAATCACTACAAAAATAACCATTTTGTTTCAACACCTCCGGTGTCTTATCAAGTGATGATGTTGAATGTAGAATAAAGAGTTTTAAAAGTTTCAAATTTGAAACTTTTAAAACCCTTTATTCTACATTAAAAGGCTTTTAAAAGTTTCAAAAAGGTTCAAAAGTTTTAAAACCCTTTATTCTACATTCAACATCATCACTTGATAAGACACCGGAGGTGTTGAAACAAAATGGCTATTTTTGTAGTGATTTTATAACATATTTATGTTATGATTTTTAAATAAACAATTATATATATATATATATATATATATATATATATATATATATATATATATATATATATATAGTGGAATAGTCAGTCTAACTCAGAAATACCGGCTCTAATCGATAGCTGCTATAACTAGGATATTACTTTGTCCTATATAAAAACGCAAGCTTTCTTTTCTGTCTGCTTATTGAAGTAATCAGTCGGGCGATTTCTGAAAGATCTTTGGCAGACTAATTAAACGAAGAGTCACATTTCTCTATATAAAATGATCGATATCCGTTGAACCTGCCCCCCAGACCCAGAGAATGCGCAAGATAATTAATATATCAACAACAGATGACATTTGCGTAAGTCAAAACGAGTCTGTGAGCGCAAATGGAAGTTTTAGGGGAGGAGATGACTAGGAAATGACATAAATACATAAGCTTCTAAAGTGAATACACTGCTTGCAATTAACGTTTCACCTTCTTATGTGGAATTAGTAAATACTAAACACCTCAGATACTTTGATATATGGATTATTTATAAAAAAAATTTAATGTAAAAGATAAAGAAATTGAAGACAAAATAAACTTTGCTGGAGGTAGTTTCGCCCAATACCGCCACTTGCTACAAAACTAAAAAGGGGTTCTTTAATGACCAAGGTACGAAACGTGACAATTTTCATGAATGCAACTTTAACGTTTCCCCTCTGCGTGTTCGATGCAAAGATCTTTGACTGGGGATTATAATGCTGTGTAATTACAAGTTGTTCAATGCAGTTAGACGAGAATAGATGAAGCCTTCAGACAATGACGAATAATGTTGAAGAATCTCTTGTCATTTTGTGTCCTTTCGTTCTACAAACTTTCAATTGGAATTTACGCCCAGCATCCATTAGTTCCAATCACAAAGTTAGGGACGCATCCTGGTTCGTCGTTGGCCCCTCATATTTCACGCTGAATATGCTACCCTTAATCTGGAGATCATCCGGAGATTAATACTAAACATTCTTCCGAATGCCGCATACGAAAAAGAAAGTGCCTCTACCAGCTTGTTGTACGTTTACCTCTAACTCCGACAAATATTTTAGCGTAGAGTCCGCCATCGATTTGACGACGAAGAGAAACACAATTCTTTTTTTGGTCGCAATTCAGTCAGGTCATCCAGCAACCCATCCTCTTTTAACAGATATCAGGATAGACTGGGTCCTATATCCTTGGTTGGCAACCAGTCTACCGCAGAAAGAACTGGCAACCTACTGCGGGAATACCTTCTGCCTGGTCAGGCATGTATCGAAAGAGACATGATCGTCTAATCGTGTATCACGTATGGCACTTAACTGACCATCCGTTGTTATCATGGCTGAATAGCAGGACAGACTGGGTCCTATATCCGGGGTTGGCAACCAGTCTACCGCAGAAAGAAATGGCAACCTACTGCGGGAATACCCTCTGCCTTGTCAGAATCGAGAGAGTTACGATCGCCCATGCCTGTATGATGTGATGGCACTTCACTGGCTTTATCTCTTCTTCCCTTGGCTATGATTTGAATAACGCGACAGACTGGGTCCTATATCCTTGGTTGGCAACCAGTCTACCGCAGAAATAAACGGCACCCTACTGCGAGAAAATCTGCCTAGTCAGTCAGGAATCGAAAAAGACATAATCGCCCGAGGGTTTTTGCCGTTTGGCACTTGACTGAGTTTGTTGACCTCACTTCGGGCTTCTTGCTTTCAAGTCAACTTTTATTTTCGAAAATGTAAATGCAATGTCAACTGTTATCTTCTGTCTTCTTAATTCCTCTTCCATTTCATAATAATGTTTTTCTTTTTCTCATATTCTTTCACACTCAGCAGCACCTTGCGTCTGAGTGGCTTTATTGCCTTGCCTGGTGGGAAAAGATTATATATATATATATATATATATATATATATATATATATATATATATATATATCATTGTTGTTTTTTTATTATAAGAGATTATAATAAAACATGTAAAATCGCTACACGAAAAGCTTTCATCTGGCTTCTTGCTTTTCAAAGCAACATTGATATTCTTAAATAGCCTCATCAGATCGAGTCTTTCATATGGATGTCATATACCCGTTCAGAAATATGTAAACTGTCAGTTGTATACAACGGCCTTCTAAAATCAATAGTTAAAGTGGTTTCCAACAACTGAAGCATGTAGGTCTTATCTAAGAAAGATCATACCCTTTTTTTTTTTTTTAAGCATTTCACCCCAAGCAAGGCTGGAAGCCACTAGGTGTTAGAGAAGATTTGGAGCGAGGGCCGATAGGAGTGTTAGAGGAAAGGATGTGGAGAAGGATAGTGGATAGATCAAGGCAACTGGAGATGTCGATTTATATTACATTTGAATAGTTGGCGATTATAGCTATCAGGGAAACAGAAAAAGGGAAGGAGTTCCACAGGCGAGAGGTGCGAGATATGAAGCTATTGGAGTAGAAGAGACGGCTACACTTAACAGTTTCAACAGTGAAAGGGTGAGAGCGGGATGCCAGCCTCGTAGGACGCTTGAATTCATGGAGCCTGGGAACCAGCGCAAGCAGCTCATCGGAGCAATTACCGTGAAAGTATTTGTAAAAAAGACAGAGAGAGGCGACGGCGCGTCTATGTGAGAGCGACTGCAGACGTGATGCCAGATCAGGGCCAATTACATTGCATATCCGTCTCTGGGTCTTATCAAGAACCCCGAGGCAAACATACTTCATCGAATTTCGTGAACTGGCTCTACATAATTAGAAAGAACTCTATCAAATAACAAACCATATCACATGAGGAATTCCAGTATCAGCAACAACTAAAATGAATAGTATATGTAATTCAAAGAAAAAATACTAGCATAAGATGTTGACGTTCCATACTACTTCGAACTAAAGGTTAGGACGGAAACCTCCATCAATACTGGGAAGAGTGATAGCAGCTACTGGACCGGAGAATTTTGTATATTTCAACTGAAAGTAAGATTATCTAACCCTAAGCGACATCACTTAAGAACGTTCAACAACAAGCAACAACTAAAATGGTCAGCATATGTAACTTGAAGAGACATTAATGACATAATAAAAATGTTGACTTTCCACACTATTTCAAACAAAAGGTTAGGACGGAAACTCCCATCAATGCTAGAAAGAGCGATAACAATTAAAACCCTGTTGAAACCTGTAAAATTGTTTTAATTAAAAGTTTTCATAATTTTCAACTGACGGTAGAATTCGCTGTTTGATCTGTAAATGCCGAATGTTTCCTTATAAGGAGACAGCTAATATTATCTTCAGCATTGAATTTATATAAGAGGCAATAATTTTATATTCGAGATTTATCCTTTAAAAATATAGCATAAAAAGAAGAAATTACAATTAATGTTGATAATTTGAATTTTTCAGCAAAAATGTCGATAATTTTAAAATGAAATTTCAATTATAGTATAGAGCCCAATAACGATTTCAGATTTTCAATTGAAGAACCCTTTTGGAACTCTTTCTAAAACGCCACAAGATATAAAAAAAAGGTACTTACTGACAGCAGAAACAAATCATGATCTGTCTATATTTCTGAGATGAGGTATTATGTACACTATTTACATTATTCAGACTCTTGTCCTCATCTTTGTCGTCATGTTTATTACAACGTTTCGGCCTTTTAGTATCTGTCTAAATTTCTGAGATGAGGTATTATGTACACTATTTACATTATTCGGACTATTGTCCTCATCTTTGTTGCCATATTTATTACAACGTTTCGGCCTTTCAGTATCTGTCTATATTTCTGAAATGAGGTATTATGTACACTATTTACATTATTCAGACTATTGTCCTCATCTTTGTCGTCGTGTTTATTACAACGTTTCGGCCTTTCAGTATCTGTCTATATTTCTGAGATGAGGTATTATGTACACTATTTATATTATTCTGGGTATTGTCCACATCTTTGTTGCCTTATTTATTACAACGTCTCGGCCTTTCAGTATCTGTCTATATTTCTGAGATGAGGTATTATGCACACTATTTACATTATTCGGACTATTGTCCTCATCTTTGTTGCCATATTTATCACAACGTTTCGGCCTTTCAGTATCAGTCTATATTTCTGAGATGAGGTATTATGTACACTATTTACATTTTTCAGACTATTGTCCTCATCTTTGTCGTCGTGTTTATTAGAACGTTTCGGCCTTTCAGTATCTGTCTATATTTCTGAGATGAGGTATTATGTACACTATTTACATTATTCAGACTATTGTCCTCATCTTTGTCGCCATATTTATTACAACGTTTCGGTCCTTCAGTATCTGTTTATATTTCTAAGATGAGGTATTATGTACACTATTTACATTATTCGGACTATTGTTCCCATCTTTGTCGCCATATTTATTACAACGATTCGGCCGTTGTACGCTCCGGCCTTCTTCAGGTGGTTGGAATGTCGAGCTGAACCCTTTATTTCGCTCACTGGGGTAGCCTGTTCTAGTTCCACGTGCCATATCTAATGGATGTCAATTATCAGTTATCTCCTGTTACTTCCCCTCTCCAAGTTCTCCACCGCCCTAACCAGGTATTGAACTTAAACTCTTTGGGTGCTCTCACTGGATCTAACTAACGACAGTGCCATGTGCCCTTGAGGACATTTGTGTATGGATATTATACACCTAATGTATTCAGCAAAATATTTTTTACCAGTACTCATATTGCAATTTTTGCTGGTATCTTCATGTTTTTACCAGAGCTCATAATGCAAGTTTTTTTTTTTGGCACTGTTCTAGTTCCACGTACCATATTCAATGGATGTCAGTTATCAGTTACTTCCCGTTAATTCCCCTCTGAAAGTTCTCCACTGCCTTAGCCGGGTATTGAACTCACACTTTTTGTGTCCTGTCACTGGATCTAACTAAAGCCACTGTGCCATATGTCCTCAACTGACATCCATTAAATATGGCACGTGGAACTAGAACAGTCTACACCAGTGAGCGAAATAAATGGTTCAGTTCGACATTCCAACCACCTGAAGAAGGCCGGAGCGTACAACGACCGAAACGTTGTAATAAATATGGCGACAAAGATGAGGACAATAGTCCGAATAATGTAAATAGTGTAAACAAATCATGATCTTCTTCTATGTACTTTGCCTCTCGATCATGGCGCTCCACAACTTCTTAGCCTTTGCAACACTTCATATGATATCTTTTTTTTTTACTCTACCTCCCAATCCCTGTCCTCTAGGTAAGCCACTCGTTGTTTTCCCTCTGTTCTTCTTACCTTCAATATGCCCTGTGAGTGTCAAATTCTCCAAGCCTTATTTCAGTATTATGATATCTAGTATCTTTCTGGTTCTAATTACAATTGTTTTTTTCGTTCCAATTTTTAATAAAACTTCCTTATTTCTCAGATGTTATGTTCATGTTATTTTCCTCATGCTTCTATAGAACAACATCACTGTTGCTTCAAGTTTGCCTAGAAATTGTCAAACATTCACAGCCCTATTGAAAGATTGATATTACATAGCAGTTCGGCACTGCTTTTTCTTTGATCTTATCGAAATTCCCTGTTTCTTAATACTTTGCTTAGCTTTTGGAAAACATCTTTCGGTATCCCAATGCAACTTCTGATTAAACGCTTTGAAGGAGGCCAACCTTTTTTTTCTTTTTTCTTTCTTTTTAGAGACGCCTTGCCCAGTCAGGAGAGACCTGTGTAACAAGTGTCACAGTAATACTTATTCTAAAGTTATCGTTTGAATGCCAATCCTTCTATTTTGGAATGCCCATATCAATGAAAACACTGTTTTTGCTATACATAATCAGGATCAGATATGTAGCGTTCCGTTCGTAGAAGCCTTGATTTGTATACAGATCAACAAGTCTCTTAGATTTGACTAGACATCAAAATCCATCATCTTCCATTGTATTCGCTTAATAATCAATTCAAATCAGTCTTCTGCATTCACACCAATAAGACACCTCAACAAACTCTATTACTGTTTTCAAATCATCGTCCGTGCCTCTAACCAATTAGCAATAAATGATGGCTTTTCCTTCCCGCGCTGACGATAATGAGTCGCCATTTTGTTTCTCGCGACGCTCCGTTTCGTATATTGTGCAATTGATTATTTTTGCTTTTCTCTTCTTGCCTTTCTTTTGTTCTCTTCTTCCGGTAAATCAATCGCTCATCTCTATTTGCTTCAATCAATCAACGTTTAAGCTCGCCTTCGTTTATTTGATCATGGTGGGCTAATCTCTAATGAAAATCTCAGCATCATAGGATTCATTCACTGAAATAGGCTCGTCATAAATGCTATCATCGCTGAGGCTTCAAGGCAAATTGGACGGCAAAATTATACGACTTTTTTTTTCAATGAGTCAAGACACATATGCCATCGTTCGTTTGCAGATAGTCACAAGCGTATACAACGTATAGGATGTACACGACAAAGATACACTCTCCAATACATAGATATATCACACACTCATCATCGCCATAATCATCAGCTCTATAACCGAGTGTCCTGGGAAAGATAATAAACTACATCCGGCAGCAAGGCCTCTGATGGGGAGGTTTTGTGGGGTGTGGAACCACCTCTTAATTACTGTTATCCCCAGGTTCACCCTGACCCGGGATGGTTGCACCTGTTAGGGCCCCATTTATAGGGCAAATAGTTAACCTCCAAAAAGGGGTCAAAACACAATGAAAGTGTAAGAATAAATTTTTATAGTAAAACTATTGAAAAAATATACAACCAGCAATACATTTGACTCACGACAAAAACCCTCTTTACAAAAAATGTGCCAATCAAACCGGATCTACCAACTGATTTCTTACAAAGAATACAAATTATATTCATACAAACCTATCCAAAAATATTGTCGGCATTAAATAACCCATTGAGGTGTTGATATGCCATAAAACAAAAAAGAAACCTAAACCTATAACCGAATGCGGTGGTAGGTTCGCTACTCAGCCAGACACTTAACCAGTTCCCTACCCATATAAGGATTTTATGCGTGGACTTTGTGAAAGTAGACCTGACGGATCCCATCACTCTTCAAGTCAAACCATAACCGATGTTTTTCAACTTGAAGGCTCACCTTGGTCACGGACACGTGGCCGTCGGTTCGATAGGAAGAACCCTTCACACTGACCGTTCACCAGTGTAGGAAGTCTCCTCGGTCAGCGATGTCTTAACATCACTGTACTCTTTTACTGCCAATTCAGGCGCAGATTGAGCCCCGCAGGCGGTCGAAACACGTCTATCTCTCGGTTAAGCTCGTTGTTCATCGGATCAACTATATATGAAGTTGCCCGAACAGTTCGGTAAAAGAGGGGATTATTTAAAAATGTGTTTTTCGTTTAACAGTGCCAAACGAAATGACATTGAATTGTGTGCCTTACCTTCGTTATTCTACCTGCACCCTGTTCTTATAAGTTCGTTCTAGCGATGATGTTTACTCTATAGAGAATTGACATCTTTCTAGTGTCGGGCTATATACATCTTAGGAGTTTTTATAAGATTTTTTTTATCTCTTAGACTGGCTCCAACCTTAGCTATAGCGCGCAGTCTACCATGTTGTGCTAGATAATCATTGATCCTAGAAGAAAGTCCATCTACCCATTGACAGGTCTTGTATTTAATCCTGCTGGGCGCCTAACCAGCCGCCTCACCAGAAAAGCCTGGTGGGGGAACAGGTTTAGCCTCCGATGACCCGGCATATAGTACTGGGTTATAAGGTACTAAAAGCAGTTTTAGCGCCACCTGACATAAAATATCCCATATATTGTTTCAGTAATTCTTGCATTAATTCCTGACCCCTGACAATCCCTTTCTTCCTTATTCCCAATGGTTTTCAGTCATTAAATCATTAGCAGAGCTTTTGCATTAAAAATATCAAGGATACAGTTTTGGTCCCAAAGGTCTAAAGATCGTGTCCAATTCCAAAGGAGCGTCCCCCACACCACTGTACCTAAAAGTACATATAGTGGTTCTGTGATGAGGTATTGTAATTATTCTGATTATTTACATTGTTCGGACTGTTGTCCGCATCTCTATTGCCATATTCACAATGTTTCGGCCGTTCTACGTTCCGGCCTTCGTCAGAATCTGTCTATATTTCTGTGATGAGGTATTTTAATTATACAGATTATTTACAATGTCCGGACTGCTGTCCGCATCTCTATTGCCATATTCACAATGTTTCGGCCGTTGTACGTCCCCGCCTTCGTCAGAATCTGTCTATATTTCTGTGATAAGGTATTGTAATTATTCAGATTATTTACATGGGTCTGGACTGTTGTCCGCATCTCTATTGCCACATTTACACCGTTCCGGCCGTTGTACGTCCCCGCCTTCGTCAGAATCTGTCTATATTTCTGTGATGAGGTATTTTAATTATACAGATTATTTACAATGTCCGGACTGTTGTCTTTATCTTTATTGCCATATTCACAACGTTTCGGCCGTTCTACGTTCCGGCCTTCGTCAGAATCTGTCTATATTTCTGTGATGAGGTATATAATTTATAAAATTTTGATAACGATTAGGGCTAATCGTTATCACAATGACAGGAACGCGGGAGGTGGAGAATTCATGAGTCTACTCGTATGTGGGGCCAGTCTTTAAGCTCAACCTAGGGCCACCTTCTAAGCTCATGAAATGTTTGATAAATATTTTTTTATTTGTGAGTAATGTCTGTATTAATTCGCGACCGTTGACAATTGCTTTCTTCCTTTTTCCAACCGTATTTACGATCCTGGGTATGACGATAAACTACATCCAGCAGCAAGGCCTCTGATCAGGAGGTTCTGAGGAGCGTGGAGCCACCTCTTAATTACTGGTGTTCCCAGGGGTGGTAGCACCTGTTAGGCTCCCAGCTATGGACAAATAGTTAACCCCAAACCCAGATCTCGTCCTGGGTATGACAATAAACTACATCCGCGCCCTGGGTAAGACGATAAACTACGTCTAACAGCAAGGCCTCTGATAATACGTCTTTGAAAAAATAATGTTGCCAGCTGTACGTTTTTGAAAAACAATATTACCAGCTATACGTTTTTGAAAAAATATTCCCAGCTATACATTTTTGAGAAAAAAAAACGGATTTTTGACAAAACAAATATATTACCAGAAAAAAAATTGTCGGCATTAAATGACCCATTGAGGTTGATATACCGTAAAACAAAACAAAATAAACGTATTTAAATAGAAAAAAATCACAAGTTTATTTTGTCAGATTTTATCGGAATGTTTTAGATGAGGAATTATTATTATGTGCTTTTCTATTCCAACCAGTATTGCTCATCTTGGTGGTCCTACAACGTTTCGGCCGTTTTAACTTAGGTCTTTCTTCAGGTGTCTCTTCTTGTTGGAGTGCTAAAATCACGTATTTTTATTCAGTGGAAGAAACGAGAATTAGACTGATGAGTATTAACTGTTACGAGTTATCTCCCCTAAGTCTGGAAAAGACAAATGATATTATCCTGCCACCATGAATTAAATAAAGGGCAAAGTTTGAAATTTCAAGGTCACTGTACATGACAAGAAGAGTAAACCTGAAGAAGGCGTAAGCATTGAGAATATAACACTGATAACGCTTGAAATGTTCTTCATTATGCACCGTGTTCCTTCAGGATGTAGACGATAATGGCTCTCCACAACGGCCTGACTCTTTCAGCTCTTAATAAACTCTGTCTTTATGTTATTTCTCCTAAATCCTATTCCGCCATCCATCTACTCTGGCTATGCATTGTTTTCCTCTGTACCGCTTACCCTTTTAGTCTGTCCTGTGAGTATCAGATTTTCCAAGCCCTCTTTCCTCATTATGTGCCTCAGAAACCTCAGTTGTCTCTTCCTGATATAAAGTCATGTATTTTCAGTGGAAGAAACGAGGATAAGACTGATAAGTATTAACTGACTCGAGTTCTCTCCCCCTAACGTATACGAGTTGTCTCCCCTTAGTCTGGAAAGCCAAATGATAATAACCTACACCCGGGAATTCAATAAAGGACAAAGTTTGAAATTCCAAGATGACGATGAGAAGAGAAATCTGAAGAAGGCGAAAACATGGAGAACATAAAAATGATAACACTTGAAACGTTCTTCTTTATGTACCGTATCAGGACGTAGGCGATAATGACACTCCACAACGTCCCGACCCTTGTAGCCCTTAATAAACTCTGTCTTTCAGTTATTTCTCCTAAACCCTATTCCGCCATCCATTTACTCAAGCTCACTGAATGTTATGCGTTGTTTTCCTCGGATCCTCTTGTTCTCTATCTGTCTTGTGAGTATCAGATTTTCCAAGCCTTCCTTCCTCATTATGTGTCTCAGATTGTCTCTTCCTGATGTTAAGTGTTAGTTTCCTTTTTGTTACCATTTTCTCCAAAACTTCGTCGTTGCTCACGTGTTCGGTCCATGGTATCCTCAGCATTCTTCTGTAAAGACCCATTTCTGTTGCTTCAAGTCTCCTCTTCGCCTTTGAAGAGATCGTCCGGCAACCAGTGCCACGCAGGAGGACAGAGGATGTCGTGTAGCAGATTAGTATTCTTTGTTTCGAGCGAATTCTTTCTATTTCTTATTACTCTGTTTAGCTTTTGGAATGCTTACTATCCCGATATGCCTTTCGGCTTTCAGTGTCGTCCTTTGCGCCCACTATTAAAAAACTTGTTTGATTTTGGTATCTCCGCTTGAAATTACATTTGTAATGTTACATTTGACTCTATTTTTCACCAATACAGGGCCCAAGAGTCATTCAAGATAGAGTGAAAATGGATGGCGTTGCTTTATGGATAATATTATATTATTTTCATTGTTCGAACAGTTGTCCTGAACTTTATTGTCATATTCACGACGTTTCGGCTGTTGTACGTTCCCGCCTTCGTCAGAATATGTCCATATTTCCGTGATGAGGTATTGTAATTATTCAGATTATTTACATTGTTCGGACTGTGGTCCTCATCTTTATTGCCATATTCACAACGTTTCGGTTGTTGTACGTTTTCGGTCGTTGTACGTTCCGGCCTTCGTCAGAATCTATCTATATTCTGTGATGAGGTATTGTAATTATTCAGAATATTTACATTGTTCGGACTGTTGTCCTCAACTTCATTGCCATATTCAAAACGTTTCGGCTGTTGTAAATTCCGGCCTTCGTCAGAATCTGTCTATATTTCTGTGATGAGGTATTCTAATTATTCAGGTTATTTGCATTGTTCGGACTGTTCTCCGTATCTCTATTGCCATATTCACAACGTTTCGGCCGGTGTACGTCCCCGCCTTCGTCAGAATCTCTCTATATTTCTGTGATAATGTATTGTAATTATTCAGATTATTTACATTGTTCGGACTGTTGTCCTCATCTTTATTGCCATATTCACAACGTTTCGGCCGTTGCGATTATGAACTTTGAGATTGAACCCTTTATCGTGTCCACCGGGGTAGATTTTTCCACGTATCATCCCTCTTCCAGATTTCTCTGTTTTCTCTCTTTAACTCATCATTAACTCTTTAAGGTTTTGTTCACCACTGATGTAGCTAGCTATTGAATCGCCAACTCTGGATCCAACCGCCATTTCTACCCTCTGGGTCACGTGTCTTTGAGGAAATCAATGTCTGAATTTTTAGGAAATACAAATTTAGTGTCTCAGTAACGATTTCATATTGCAATTTTTTTGCTATTTATTGCTTTCCTCAAGTACTTCATATTACTGTTCCCATATTGTATTCATTTCTATGCTTGGTCGGCTAAGATTTTTGTGGACTAGCATATGTGCTGATTCCTTAGGTTTTCGTATTTTCCAGTGATGTTCTTTGTCTATGATCTCAACCTGATCCCACAGAGGGCGGTGATCTCACTTTTCTCTCCATATATGGTCAGCCATGCCTGATTTTTCCACTTCCCCTTGTGTTACAGCTTTCTGGTGTTCTTCAAGCCTTACTTAAGGGGTGGCCTGTTTCTTATCACAGCTGCACGGGATGGCGTACACACAGTCCTTAGTCATGTTCTCTTCCATGGGGATCTTACTCGGAAAGATTCAGTTCAAAATTCCAATCACCTGAAGAAGTCCAGAGTACACGTCGTTAATATGGCCATAAAGATGAGGACAACAGTCCGAAGAATGTAAATAATATAAATAATTACAATACCTTATCTAAGATATTGCTTTATGGATGGAAGAATTTTTAGATTATGAATATATATTTTTTATTAATTTTTATTCTATACACCGACCGAGAGTCACTCAAGGTAGAGGGTTACTGAAGGCGGCTTGTGTGAGAGCGGTAAGAGTTATCAACACAGTTTATGCAGATATGTGGGTAAGTTAATAATTAACCCTAGACTGTGGTTAAGGTGGGGTTTCTCAACCATTTTTTTAATTCAGAGCGCACTTGTAAAATAACTAAAACTCCGAGGAGCACTTTAAATGTTAATAAGGAAAAATAAATTTCCTGAAATAAGCATTTATTTTGAAGAGATTACATTGTCTATTTAAGCGGCAGATTTTTTCATTGAAATGATTTTGTGTAGAATCTGCTATTTTTCTTTTTAGAGAAACCGATAATAACTGATTTTAATCCATCAAGGAAGGGAAAATGGGAAGGATTATCCATTCCTTAAGAATTAAAGAATTTAGCATCCAGTTGAAATTATCAAATAACAAACACTCGAAATAGACATGGAAGTCATGTGCTTCGTGTTTGTAGCATTTTAAAAATAATGATTTTTTTTTTTTAGATATAAAAATAATTAATAAATTACTCTTTTGTTAACTTTCGGACTCACCTGGCGACCTTTCAGGGCGCATTAGTACACCCGGGCGAACCGATAGAGAAACACTACTGGGTTAAGGGGTTGAGATTGTAGTCGTTAAAAAAGCATCCTCCTGGGATTCTGTTTCACGAAGTAAGTTCTTCCCCGGTGCCCCGACTACATGAATTTAAGCGTGCTACTAGATTGGCAACTAGGTCTCATCGTTTTACTGTTGAACTCGCTAGGTACAACTTCTAACATCTTCTTTCGCACCTCCAAACTGTGGAAAATCCCTTAAAATATCTTGCTTCCCTGATAACTACAATCTTCAAAGATTAAGTGAAACGTCGATCGAGATCTTTTGTGTTCTTGAATCTAATTCCTTTCCCCAATCCACGCTATTCTAAGTCTTCTCGTTCGCAATAACTTTCACTTTCACTTTCACTTTCATTTTCACCCCTTATAACTCCCTGCGTTCTTGTGGCATTATTGCGTTGTCTCGTGTTAATCGATTTTTACAAAAAACTATCTGAGTGGAACTTACTCTTTATTAAAGGAATAATAAAGGAACCAGGGTGGTTCATTTCAAATATATGCGGCGTAGCGGGTCTTAGTTGGGAGGATTAGAGTTTTGCGTTATAAGTAATATAGCTAGTCTGAATATTTGTCAAAGAAATAGCGATAGAGTAGAGAGAATCTTGCAATGTTTCGTCCGTGGGAAAGGTATGTGAGATAAACAACGGTTGACACTAGAATTTGAACAGGTTAATTCGTAGATTCTCTCTAGATTCTGTTCTCTGAAGCAGCTGTCGAAATGGAACTTTCTCCATACGAATGGAATGAAGCGAATAACATTGCCTTTCAAAAACTAAGTAAAGTATTAAGAAACAGGAAAATTTCGTGGGAAACAAAGCAAACGATTGATTCTATTTCAACGGCTTAGCAACCCTTTGCAGGTTATTTAAACCCAGAAAATATGTTCAGATTGTACGTTTTTGGAGATAATAATGCTTTAGAGATACAAGTCTTAATAATTAACCCATAACTGGGGGAAGAGGTGGATTCATACCTTTCGCTGGGGTATTTGCGTGTAAGTGAACCCGGCTCTTTGATTAAAAATTCCGGGCCATTATCCATTATACTAACCGCATATCCATGCTTACAGCACCTGGTATTCCCAAGCAGTCACCCGTCTACTTACTGACGAGGTTCAACGTTGCTTAATTTCGTTGATCGTACGCAATCGGCGTTTCAACGTGGTGTGGCCGTAAGCCAAAGAAAAGGGTGTTGAATAGCGATTTGATATCAAGAAGAACAATTACGTTTTATTTATTTCGGGGAAGAAATAAAAAACTCGTGTTTCATATAACGTAAAATGCTCTATTACGCGAAACCGCCTCACTTTTATTGTTTTGATCGCAAAGTTTTAATTGGAAAATTTACCGACCTTCCACAGGTTGCATCATATAGTCGCCGCCGCGGATCACTTCACTCCTCTCCGCCTCACTGGTCTACTTCGTATGTCAAAGCAGCTTCATAAACCTGATCGCATGAAGAAATCGACGGTCCTAATCCGAGGAATTGGTCGAATGAATACAGCAATTCAAGCGAGTATTTCAGTTGCGATAATTATAAGTATTCCATTTGGCAGGCCTAATTATAACGCTTGCGTAACTGTCTCTCGCCCGCTGTATATCTGTCGATCGATCTTTGTTTAGATCGATCCATTTAGCTTTGTCCATTCATATCCATCAATCTATTTAATCTAATCTTTCTGTTATCTCTGTTCTCTTCAAGCTTATCTTAATTGAGCTGTCTGTGTTCATATTTCACTCTGATAACTTCAGTGGATATATTTCCGTCGCCTCTATCTATCGATAAATCTATCTATTTATTTATTTCAATCTGTTCATATCTATGTCAGTCTGTTCATATCTATCTATCTATCTATCTATCTATCTATCTATCTATCTATCTATCTATCTATCTATGCTCCTAATTTAAATATCAATCTACTAGTAAGGACTAAACTAAACATCAAAAGACCGTCTTTTATTATGGTTCATCCCTTGTCTATCTGGATTGTGTTATCTTTCTTTCTTTCTTTATTGTTTTATGTTTCTTTCTTTCTTTCTTTCTCTCTGTCTATCTATCTATCTATTTATGTATCTATCTATCTATCTATCTATCTATCTATCTATGTAAGCATACACATATCTATCTATCTATCTATCTATCTATCTCAGTGTATTCATATTCGTCTATCTATCTATCTCTCAATCTCATTCTGCACATATCTATGTAGCTATATATCTATCTATCATAGCTAGCTATCTCTATTGTTTTACCTTTCTTTCTTTCTTTCTATCTATCTATCTATCTATCTATCTATCTAAGTCTCTTCATTATCTGTCTATTTATTCAGTCTGCATTTATCTATCTATCTATCTATCTATCTATCTATCTATCTACCTACCTACCTACCTACCTACCTATCCTCCTAATTTAAATATCAATCTACTAGTAAGGACTAAACTAAACATCAAAAGACTGTCTTTTATTATGTTTCATCAATTGTCTTTCTGGATTGTTTTATCTTTCTTTCTTTCTTTCTTTCTATCTATCTATCTATCTATATATCTATCTATCTCAGTGTATTCATATCTATCTATCTATCTATCTATCTATCTATCTATCTATCTATCTATCTATCTATCTTTCTATCTCATTCTGCATATATCTATCTAGCTATATATCTATCTATCCCAGGAAATCATATCTAGCTAGCTAGCTATCTCTACTGTTTTACCTTTCTTCTTTCTTTCTTTTTTTCTTTCTTTCTATCTATCTATCTATCTATCTATCTATCTATCTATCTATCTATCTAAGTCTCTTCATTATCTGTCTATTTATTCAGTCTGCATCTATCTATCTATCTATCTAAATGGTTGATATTTTAAACAGAACTTACAAAGAATTTTCACTGTCACCGTCCTTCCAATACATATGATAGTATAAAAAACATTTTTTATCTCACGTTAATATGGAAATATTAACTGTTGTTACTAGCGTGTCAACAGGTATATCATTATCATCAATCCTATAACCTGGTGTGGTCTTAGGTTCGCCGCGTTGTTAAGCACCTGCCTATTTTCCTCTACATAGCTGGATTAAAAGCCGGGGAGGTATTCATTCATGTGTTGTGTACAAGTAAACATGTATGAGTTCATGCCTTCTCAAATCAGAGCACAGCCGAGATTTCTTCCAATTCCAGAGCTCCAATTGTTCACGGACCCGCGACCCTTAAAACCTCCGACCTGGCCACTGGCTTCAGTCCAAGAGGCCCAGCGATGCCATGGTATATATATAGCTATGGGGCCACGTCTACCCCCGTTTGTTAGATAACCGTTGTGCATAGGAGAATTTTCATCCGCCCTCTGGCAGGTTTAGTCACTAGTCCTGCCTAGTGACTAGGCACCCTCCTCACCAGAAAAGCCCGGTGGGAGAACCGGGAGAGTGACCTGACATTCTTCATTTATGTGCCGTGTCCCTTCAGGGCATAGGCGATCAAGGCCCCCCCCACATCTTCCTGGCCCTTGTAGCAATTATTAAGTTGTGTCGTTTTATTATTTCTGCCAAACCTTGTTCTTCCATCCATTTGCTGAAGCCCATCAAATATACTATTTACATTAGTTCAGTTCGACATTCCAACCACCTGAAGAAGGCCGGAGCGTACAAAGCCCGAAACGTTGTGATAAACATTTCGACAAAGATGAGGAGAATAGTCTGAATAATGTAAATAGTGTACATAATACCTCATCTCAGAAATATAGACAGATACTGAAGAAGGCCGGAGCGTACAACGGCCGAAACGTTATAATAAACATGGCGACAAAGATGAGGACAATAGTCCGAATAACGTAAATAGTGTACATAATACTTCATCTCAGAAATATAGACAGATACTGAAGAAGGCCGGAGCGTACAACGGCCGAAACGTTATAATAAATATGGCAGCAAAGATGAGGACAATAGTCCGAAGAATGTAAATAGTGTACATAATACATCATCTCAGAAATATAGACAGATACTGAAAGGCCGAAACGTTGTATTAAATATGGCAACAAAGATGAGGACAATAGTCCGAATAATGTAAATAGTGTACATAATACCTCATCTCAGAAATATAGACATATACTGAAAGGCCAAAACGTTGTAATAAATATGGCGACAAAGATGAGGACAATAGTCCGAATAATGTAAATAGTGTACATAATACCTCATCTCAGAAATATTGACAGATACTGAAAGGCCGAAACGTTTTAATAAATATGGCGACAAAGATGAGGACAATAGTCCGAATAATGTAAATAGTGTACATAATACCTCATCTCAGAAATATAGACAGATACTGAAAGGCCGAAACGTTGTAATAAATATGGCGACAAAGATGAGGACAATAGTCCGAATAATGTAAATAGTGTACATAATACCTCATCTCAGAAATATAGACAGATACTGAAAGGCCGAAACGTTGTAATAAATATGGTGACAAAGATGAGGACAATAGTCCGAATAATGTAAATAGTGTACATAATACATCATCTCAGAAATATAGACAGATACTGAAAGGCCGAAACGTTGTAATAAACATGACGACAAAGATGAGGACAATAGTCCGAATAATGTAAATAGTGTACATAATACCTCATCTCAGAAATATAGACATATACTGAAAGGCCGAAACGTAGTAATAAATATGGCGACAAAGATGAGGACAATAGTCCGAATAATGTAAATAGTGTACATAATACCTCATCTCAGAAATATAGACAGATACTGAAAGGCCGAAACTTTTTAATAAATATGGCGACAAAGATGAGGACAATAGTCCGAATAATGTAAATAGTGTACATAATACCTCATCTCAGAAATATAGACAGATACTGAAAGGCCGAAACGTTGTAATAAACATGACGACAAAGATGAGGACAATAGTCCGAATAATGTAAATAGTGTACATAATACCTCATCTCAGAAATATAGACATATACTGAAAGGCCGAAACGTAGTAATAAATATGGCGACAAAGATGAGGACAATAGTCCGAATAATGTAAATAGTGTACATAATACCTCATCTCAGAAATATAGACAGATACTGAAAGGCCGAAACGTTTTAATAAATATGGCGACAAAGATGAGGACAATAGTCCGAATAATGTAAATAGTGTACATAATACCTCATCTCAGAAATATAGACAGATACTGAAGGGCCGAAACGTTGTAATAAAGAATCTCTCAAATCAACGCGAGAAGCAGCCACACACGCTCATAACGATATTATTAACTGGCACAATGCGGGTGTGATTAAAGAACAATTTTACCTATGATTTACTCTCGTATTGCAACGATAACATTTCTTCTTTTTATGTGCCGTGTCCTTTCAGGACGTGGGCGATCATGTCTCTCCACTTCCCCTTATCCCTTGTAGTTCTCAATAAGTTTCGTCCCTCTGACACCTCCTCAAACCACATTCTGTCATCAACTTGCTCAAGCACGCTTTGTATGTCACGCGTTGTTTTCCCTAGTCTCTCTTTCCCTCTATTCGACCTGTGAGTATCAGATTCTTCAGGCCCTCCTTCCTCAATACGTGTTCCAAGAAACTTCAGCTTTCTCTTCCTGATGTTAAGTATAAGCCTCGTCCTCGCTTGCAACCTCTCTAAGGCCTCGTCGTGGCTCACACGCTCGGCCCATGAAATCCTCAGCTTCGTTCTGTAGAACCACATCTCCGCCGCCTCGAGTCTCTTCTTCATCCCTGAGGAAATATTCCAACATCCGCTGCCATAAATAAGGACAGATGTCACATGACAGCTCAGTATTCTTTTCTTTGTTATTCTCCTGCCTCGCGATACTCTGCCCAGCTTTTGGAATGCGTCCTTGGACTCCCCAATACGTTTACGGATACGAGAACCAAAATTGCACCTACAAAAGATTATTAATCAAACTAGAAATCAAATAGTGTGCTATCAATCTAAATTTTGTTAGCCGTACATATCACATCAAACTGCAACTTTCACAGTGGAATGTTGATTTTCTAAAATAAACGGAAACATCAACCTTCCCTAATAATCATGACGAAGGAGCCAAATAGTTATTTTCTTTTTATGTGCCATGTCCTTTCAGGACGTAGGCGATCATGGCTCTCCACCTTCCTCTATCCCTTGCAGCTCTTAACAAGTTCCTTCCCTCTGCCATCTGCCGCAGAACACGTTCTATCATCCACTTGCTTAAGCCTGCTAGGTATGTCATGTGTTGTTTTCCCTTGTCTCTCTTTCCCTCTATTCGACCTGTGAGTATCAGATTCTCCATGCCCTCCTTTCTCATTACGTGTCCCAGAAACTTCAGTTGCCTCTTCCTGATGTTAAGTATAATCCTCCTCCTGCATCCTCTCCGAGATCTTATCGTTGCTCACACGCTAGGTCCATGATATCCTTAGAATCTTTCTGTAGAACCACATCTCCGTCGCCTCCAGTCCCTTTTTCATCTTTCAGGAGCCCGCCCAACATTCGCTGCCGTAAAGGAGTACAGATGTCATGTAACAGCTCAGTAATCTTTTTTTGTTACCAAAGAAATCCTCATGTCTCGCAATACTCTGCCCAGATCGGTTTTCGCTGGAAACTTTTGCACAAAATGTATATCATGACAAAGTTTGATGAAATTGGGCGAAATTGTTTTGCGGGCGGTATTATATATTGAAGCTATTTCTCTTCTTTTTTTCTTTTTTTTTTTTTTGTAAATGGTTTTAAAAACGAAAGAATAATAAAGAAAAATGGCCCTGATACATGCCCGTATTAAAAGAAGTAATTATTGCGCACATGCGCAAACGGAAGTTTCAAATTTAATAGCAAGGAGAACGAACGAAGAGGTACTGTCTAAATATCTTATCAATACCTGTGCCTGACACGAAAATAAAATTTCGTAAACAATGTAGAAACTGTTTCTTTTATTTCGTATATTTTCCACAATTTTATTCATCTGTGTTTGGCAATCTCTCTACTGTTGGCCCAAACTCTGGTTTCACCCGTTTCTCTTTTGGGCATTGTATCTAAGTTAATCTTGCTTTTCTCCTTCATATTTCAGTCTTTGAAAGCAGCTTATTCGGCAAACAGACAAAATATCATCACAGAATCATCGTGATTTGTCTTTGGCAACATATCAAACAAGTAAACACCGAAGATGTTCACTTTGAAACAAAAATATAGCGATCACATCACATGAAAATGGGTAAGACAACTCAACCTACCGAGCTTGCAGAAGCTCTTATGGACGACCATTGTTTGATTACAGACTCAAGTATAAATACGAAAATTTCTACCACCAAACTCAAATATAAAAGCTACCAATGTTTTTATAGTGTCTCAAGTATAAACACAACTAATATTTACCTTCTAACTCAAGGATGTACATGATCAATGACTTCCTACAGAGTCAAGATTAAACTGGTTCAATTATTACCGATCGACTATAGTATAGACATAAACTATCTTCACCTATAGACTCAAACATGAACCTGCATATATTACCTATAGGCTCAAGTATAAAAAATAATTTTCACCTATAGACTCAAGTATAAACACCAACAATGTTTACCTATAGGATTAAACATAAAAAACTGTTGGTACTAATAGACTCAAGTATAAATACGAACAGACAAATGTGTACACAGGAACAACGTTTACCTGTAGAATCAAGTATAAAAGCAACAAATATTTACCTATAGGCTCACGTATAAATACGAGCCATGTTTACTTTTAGTCTCAAGTATAAACATGATCAGTGTTTTAACATCCCTTTCTATGAGACGGAGACGGCAGCTGTTGCCTTTCTCCGAACATAAAGACGTATCGTTGTCTTTTTTTTATTCGTACACTGCAAATATTATTGCCATACTTCGAACATTCGCTGATCGCCACACGCCTCCATCCGATGCATGCACATATTACTGAAGAGATTTGCCATTTTTAACAGATGGTCTATTTATCTCAGCTGGCTTTTCGCTTGTGCTCTGCTATTTAAGAAATATCTCCCAAATCAATATTTTTTAATCAAATTCAACCCAAAGGTAGAGAGTAAAGCCACTAAGACACAAAGTGTTATTGGATAGGAAAGAATTAGAAAACGGAAGCATTATTGAGGAGCGAGAACAATAGAAGAGTTATCAGAAAGGCTGGAGATAACGATTGACATTGCATTTAAATTTTTGAAGATCAAAGCTGGTTGGAAAGCAAGAATCCAGAAGAGAGTTCAAGTGCTAGAAAATAAACCGTTAGCATAAAAGTTAGAAAACCATAAATTTGATATATATATATATAGTTTTAAGGTGTGCCATATTTGTGGGATAAAATGCTCAATATCAGGGATAGAGCGTATGTAAATACAAATATAAAAGTGAACATTGGAGTCAACACTCAGAGGTGACAGGCTGTTTCATACTAGACGTATGCTAGCATGAAACAGCCTGTGTTGACTTCAATGTTCACTTTTATATTTGTATTTTGATATATATGTTGTATCAAAAAAAATACTTTTACAAACTTTGGGGGTGGGAATAGCCCCAAATTGTGGGCAGAGAGGACAGTTAAGGTTGTAATTAAGAAATAAACAATAAGAGTATTATGATGTGTCATTAAAAATGTAGATAGTCTTAACTTCTGTCTAAGCTATAACAAAACATTTAATTTTTTTTTTATTGTTAATCAAAGTAGATAAGAGTCTATGAACTTTTCCATATATACTTTTCTGATATTAAAAGTAAATTATTTCAAAGTAAATGAAATATGTGTCGATAATTTCTTTGATTCCCTATTAATTTCTACACTGATACAGTACTTCCTCGATTATCCAGATTTTGATTAACTGGATGTGAAAGGAAGAAGAAAATTGGTATCATCCAAGCATTTAGAGAAATTAGAAAACCATAAATTTGATAAAAACGTTAATGAAATCAGTTTAATCAAAGATTATGTTTGATAAATGTTTAATTTGGTTGTGCTTTCAACCAGAAACTACCTTTACAAATACATCTACTTAAATCCAGTTTCGGGATTTAGTAGAAGAAAAAATGGAGGTCAGTTGGAAAATGACAAAAAATTTATGCATTTTTTTTTCCTAAATTGAACAAAGCGTTTGAAAATGTTATTTGATAATATAAATGTTAAATTTCTTTCAGAAAATCAGTTTTTCTTCATTCTTTTGACATAATTTAGGCATTCACATTTTATTTTTATCATTTCACCCCGAGCAAGGCAATAAAACCATTAAGACAAAAGGGGTTACTGAGTGTGAAAGAATAAGAAAAGGAAACACTTTAAGAAGCAAGAACAATAAAAGAGAAATCAATAAGGTAGTAGATAACGATTGACATTGCATTTAAATTTTTGATGATGATCAAAGTTGGATAGAAAGCATAGCTGGAAGAGAATCCCACAAGCGAGAAGTATTAGAGAAGAAACTGTTAGCATAGAACTTAGTTACATCTAACCAATTCAACTCTAAAGCGGTGAGATCTGGTTGCCAATTTAATCTAGTACTGTACTTAAATTCATAAAGTCTGGGTACCACAGAGGAAAGATCATTAAAACAATTTCCATGAAAATATTTATATGGAATTTTTTTTAACCTCTGTCTCAATGTGAATTCATCCAAACAATTACCATGAAAGTATTTACAGAAAAGACATAGGAAAGCAACTTTATGACGATAGGAAAGTGACTGAAGCCGAGACTCCAGGTCAGGACCAATAATATTGCTGATTCTTTGGATTTTATCAAGAATCTCTAAATATAAAACAGAAGCACTGGGCCATATGTGGCAGCAATATTCGAGGCATGGACGAGTGGTAGACTTATAGATATGTAAGATAGATTCAGGAGAGAAAATTTGTCTAGCACAAGATATTGAACCAACTTTTTTAGCAGCAGATCTAGCAATGGATTCAATTTACTCTTTCCACTTCATGTCGACCGAGAATGTAAGCCGAGAAGGCACAACGGAACAATCTGCTGCAGGTTAGCATTAGCCATAGTGATGGAAGGGAGGAAGGTGTCTCTCAGATAATTAACAGAGAGCAGTTTTGTTTTGGAGACGTTAAAATTAACAAGCCATCCTTTGCCCCGGTTAACAACAGACTGAAGGTTGCTTTCGACGGCAGATGCCAATTTGACATCATCGAGCTGACCAGACTTACTAGCAAAACAGGAGTAAATGGTTATGTCATCAGCATAGATACCAAGTTGAGAGATGATGCCATCAGGCAGGTCATTAATGAAAGTAGGGCCGTGGATAGAACCATAGAGACACGATTTGATAAGAAATAATGGGTCAGTTCAAAAATATGTCCGGAGATACCGTAACTTTTCAACTAGTGAAGATGACCTGTACGCCAAACACCGTAAACATTTTTAGAGATATTCAAAGCCACAACCCGAGCTTCGCCATTCTTATCTAGAGCTTGATAGAATTTTTTTCCACGATTGTCGTTATTACATTAGCAGTTGACCTCGAGAATGAAGAACCATATCGCTTGTCTGGTAAAAGGTTCTGCAATGTGAGATGCTGAACGAAATTTTGATTTGTAAATTAGACACAATCTTCTTCCATGTGTTGTGTCCCTTCAGGACATAAGCGAACATGGTTCTCCACAATTTCCTTTCCTTTATAGATCTTAGTAAGTTTTGTTTTTTTCTACTATCACACTTAATCCCTCTTCTGCAAAGAATTTACTCCTTATTCTCTTCTTTTCTCCGTTCTCTCTGCCTTTAATTTAATTTCAAGAGCACTTTAGTTTTGGGGGCGCTAAAATTAACAAGCCATCCTTTGCCCCGGTTAACAACAGACTGAAGGTTGCTTTCGACGGCAGACGCCAATTTGACATCATCGAGCTGATGAGACTTACTGTCGAGACACGAATAAATTGTTGTGTCATCAGCATAAAGACCAAGTTGAGAACTGATACCAACAGGAAGGTACTTGATGAAAATTAAGAACACATTAGAACCAAGAATAGAGCCCTTTGTGGCACCTGTATGAGTCCGAAAGGATCTAGAAGAGTGGCCGTTTTAGATGACTTTCATTTCACGATGGGATAAGTTTGGACCAGTTCAAAAATCCATCCGGAGACACCATAATTTTCAACATGGGAAGAAGACCGGTATGCCAGATCCTGTCGAATTGCTTTCGAGATATCCAAAACAACAACCAGAGCTTCACCATTCTTATCTAATAAAGTGATAGACGCTTCCCGCAATAATCGTTAATACATCAGCAGTTGACCTAGAGAAACGAATACCATATTGTTTGCCTGAAAAAAAGGCCCTGCGATTTGAGAATCTTCAGCAATTCAGCTTTGATTGCCAAAAGAGTGGTGAAAGACAGTTGGAAGGGGCAGACGGTTCACCTTAATTCTTAAAAACTGCAACAAAAGATGAGGATTTCTAACAAACAAGAGGCAGCGAGGCATTTATTATGAAGTTTAGAGCGAACAGGAGTCAGATCAGGAGCACATTTCACATATTACAGGGGATACCATCAGGCCCACATGCCTTGCGAGGATCCAGACTAGAGATGACGGTAAAAATCATGTCACGTATTATATGCATATCACTCAACAGGGAATCGATTCTAAGTAGAAAGTCAGGCAAAGATTCTCCAGATGATTCAAGAGTCAAGTTTAAAGAGAATTTACGGGCGAAACATTAAGCTTTATCAGCAGAAGATTGTAGAGAGAAGGAATAGCAAACTTACTCCTATTTAATACACTATTACACAACCGCCAGTAATCACTAGAGCTGAAGTTATTAAATGCAATACGGTGCCTCATTCTATCAGCAAACAAAGACTTAGCTCCTTTATATTTATTACGTGCAGCTACGAATAGGTGTCAGTTGTGTTAGGAACTGTCATGCTGATATAGCCGGAAAAACATGATGACTTTGCGCTATAGTGACTGAACAGGCCGGTGTGATCCATGGAGAAGATTGAAGTTTCAGCTAGCATTTCCGAGAAGAAACAAAAGCTTTGCCCCAAGAATAATCCGAACTTGCACAATTCTCAATAGGAATTTTAATAAAATTGCTCCTAGTGTCGTCTCAAAGGAAGTCACGAAGCGAATCCGAATTAGATAAGAAATAAAGTATGGCGCAGGATAAACGTTTTGTGTCAGGTTTTAATATCTAATTTAGATGCTTGTATTAGGTATGGATTAGTTGATTTTGTTTTACGGCATATCAACCTCAATGAGTTATTTAATGCCGAAAACATTTTTAGGAGAGATTCGTATGAATAGAATATGTATTCTTTGGTTTAGATTGGTTTGGTTTATTTTGTTTTACAGCATATCAACCTCAATGGGTTATTTAATGCCGACAGTAATTTTAGGATAGATTCGTATGAATAGAATATGTATTTTTTGGTTTAGATTGGTTTGATTTATTTTGTTTTATGGCATATCAACCTCAATGGGTTATTTAATGCCGACAAAATTTTTATTGCTGGTAATATGTTTATCATCAAAAATATTTTGCTCATATTTTTTTTCAAAGAATGTATAACTGTTTGTATTGCTGGTATTTTTTTTAAGTATTGCTGGTAATAATTTTTTTTATTACAAACTTATTTCTACCTCACGTTCAAGTGTTAACTATTTGCCCATAGCTGGGACACTAACAGGTGTTACCACCCCGGGTCATGGTGGACCTGGGAACACCAGCAATTACGGGGTGGTTCCACGATCCTCAAACCTACTTTCTGTTCGACGTAGTTTATCGTCTTACCCAGGGCGCGGATGTAGTCTATCGTCATACCCAGGACTAGCTTGTATTAGGTATATGTCAGTTTAGGTGCAAGCCGATAGGTTTGGAGTCCCAATAAGAATCGAAGTCACCATTATATAGGCAGGTTCTGTAACACCAATTTGCTAGACGTTGTGATATCATTATGAGCATGAATATTGTATTCCTTGTTCCAGTGTCTTTGACGAACCCGCACTGTTCTTGTCCTATTCTTCTGCACAATCTCTTAATCAGAATTCGGATGAAGAATTTTCTCATGTGACTCGTTAAACAGATTGTGCGAAATAGTTCTCATTCGTTTGCATCGCTATAAAAATTGGAACAAATTAGATCCTCCATTGTCGTAAATATCATTTATGATTGAAATAAACAGAGGAAAATGAAAGATGTTACAAGGCGACAAAAGATGACGTTTGCCGCTGCATTTAAATTTTCAAAGATCGTAGTTGAAAGTAAGGAGCCGGAGGAGAATTCCAAAGGCGAGAATTGCGAGAGAAAAAACTATTAGAATAGAACTCACTGCAATGTTAACAGTAAAATGATGAGACCTCGCTGCCAATCTACAGGAGGCCGAGTAAAAATCCGATAAATTCAGAAGAAAATTTATTTCGCTATCATGCTTCATGCACTAACTGAAAAATAATCGTAGAAATGTTTGCCTGAATATTCAACATAAATTTGTAAGCAAGGTAACCAGGAGGAGGCAGTAGCTTTGCGGATCATGTCAAGAGGAATTTCATTCCAAGCTTCGGTTAAGTTCCACCTTAATGAATCAATATGGACGAGGTCACAAAGTTAGGAGTACACTCCAGATACAGTCACCCATAACATTCAGATCTGGGCTTTTAGAGGGACACTGAGGTGGACCAATTAAAGCTGGTATATTTTCTCGAAGAATAAATTTGCATCTTTTTACTGGGCAACCTGTAATACTACGCTTAAATTAGTGAAGACGTGATACCAAAGTCCAAATTGTTGTTTATAAACGGTAATTTGGACTTCGCCATATTTATCCACTGTGCCATATGTCCTCAAGGACAGTGGATAAAGGCCTTAGTTAGATCCAGTGACAGGACCCAAAAGCGTGTGAGTTCAATACCTGGCTAAGGCGGTAGAGAACTTGGAGAGGGGAATTAACAGGAGATAACTGACATCCATTAGACATGGCATGTGGAACTAGAACAGTCTATCCAGCGAGCGAAATAAAGGGTTCAGTTCGACATTCCAACCACCTGAAGAAGTCCGGGGCGTATAACGGCCGAAACGTTGTAATAAATATGGCGACAAAGATGAGGACGATAGTGCGAACAATGTAAATACTGATTCATGCACAAACTGAAAAAATAATCGTAGATGTTCTAAATGTTTGCCTGAATATTCAACATAAATTTGTAAGCGAGGTAACCAGGAGGAGGCAGTAGCTTTGCGGGTCATGTCAAGAGGAATTTCATTCCAAGCTTCGGTTAAGTTCCACTTCAATGAATCAATATGGACGAGGTCACGATGACGGTTTTACAAGTGAGTTAGGAGTACACTCCAGGTACAGTCACCCATAACATTCAGATCTCGGCTTTTAGAAGGACACAGATGAGCCTGGAGCTGGTGTATTTTGCTTGAAGAATAAATTTATAGCTTTTTTTATTGGGCCCCCTGTAGTACTGCGTTTCAATTAGTGAAGTTGAAATACCAAAGAGAAAAGTGTAATAAGAACAATTACTGTGGGAATATTTATAGAAAAGCATAGAATATAGAAAAAGGATGCGTATTCTTGTATAGGAACATCTCCACGGCTTGTTCATTTTGATATTCATCCTCCCCGGATCTACCTTGTTTATTAAGGTCTGAGGAATTGATTGAGAAGGAAGAATTCGACTAAAAAAGACAAAGGAAATGAACAGAATGGAAATGTTTTCGATTTTATTAACTCATTTTAAGATAGTGTATTATACACACACACACACACACACACACACACACACACACACACACATATATATATATATATATATATATATATATATATATATATATATATATATATATATGATGAAAAATATGGAAAAGACAAAACAAAATCCGAATATGCAAGTTTACTGTTTTAATGTTGTTTTACTGTCGACGTCAGACGTTTCGGTCTAGTAGACCATCTTCAGGACATGGTTATTAGAAACATACTTAGGATTAGATGATATTTAACTCAACATGAAGAGACGATAGACTAGTCAGAAACAGAACATCCTGAAGATGGTCTACTAGACCGAAACATCTGACGTCGACAGTAAAACAAAATTAAAGCAGTAAACTTGCATATTCGGATTTTGTTTTGTCTTTTCCATATTTTTCATCATACCGTCGGATCTACATCCACATATTTGCTTTCATATATATATATATATATGCCGATATGTAGAAAAATAGGAAAGAATATATTAGGTAAATAATCCGGTGTTCTTTAGTATTTTTGTTTTTATTTTAAAAAAACAGTGCTCCATACAGAAGTAGAGCTTAAATTATAATTATTTTAAAAATAAAAATATGATTCCTTCCCTACATAAGATTTCCCATGTTTCAAAAACAAGAGCCAAAAACCTTAATATAATTATTAAAATTCCCTTATTAAAATGGTCGCCACAGCCGTTTCCATAGTAATTAATTTTGCGAATGAACATGCTTATAAAGATGCGTAAATTTCAAGATTGGTTATTCCTAAATCTTTGCTTGAGGATGAAACAGGGCTTGATACCTTAATTCAATTTAATTTTAATAATTATATTGAGGTTTTTGGCTCTTGTTTTTGAAACATGAGAACTCTTATGTAGCGAAGGAATCATCTTTTTTTAAAAATAATTATAATATATATATATATATATATATATATATATATATATATATATATATTCTTGAAAATTAATAGACATTTATTTAATATATTTTCTGTTTATACGTTATTATAATAGATACAATTTATTTAAGTAATTCTTCTGTCTTTTAATTAAACCGTATTAATTACATCTACCGGCCAGAAAGTTTGAAAAATTTCGTAGAAAATATACGTTCTCCAACTATAAGATCGGCGGTTGTAAATTGTTTGTAATAAATCATTAGTCTAATTTGTTTTCTCTTGCCTATTAGTGTTGTTCATTTTTTTAATATTTTTAAGTCTAGTTTCATCTTGTTTGTAATTTGGTACATTTTCTCGATGAATAATTTTTACCGTGTAGAAAAGACACAGGAAAGGTAAATTACGATGATGGGAAAATTAAGGGAAACTGAGATGCCCGGTAAGGACCGATAACATTGACGATTCCTTTTCAGATTTTGTCAATATTGTCTAGATACATAACAGAAGAACCAGACAAGATGTGGCAACATTTTTCAATGCACGGGCGAATGGTAGATTTATAAATCTAATAGGAATTGTCTCGTACGACACGGCAAATCAACTTTCCTTGCAGCAAACTCCTCCTACCTCCTTTCTCTATTGCTTTTCTTTTCCCCTTATTTTGTTATTTTCATTCTCCGCCTACTTCTGTCGTTCTGCCCATTTTCTCTTTTGAAGTTCTCTGATTCTTACTTCAGCATATCTTAATTTTCTTTCAAGCCTCGATATTCCTTTTTCCTCTTCTTTTTCCTCTTCTTTTTCTTTTTCTTCTTCTTTTTCCTCTCTTTTTTCCTCTTCTTTTTCCTCTCCTTTTTTCTTCAGAAGAGGAAAAAGAAGAAGAAATACAAATTTCTTCTTCTTTTTCCTCTTCTTTTTCTTCTATTTTTCTTTTTTCCTCTTCTTTTCTTCTTCTTTTTCCTCTTCTTTTTCCTCTTCTATTTCTTCTGCTTTTTCCTCTTCTTTTTCCTCTTCTATTTCTTCTGCTTTTTCCTCTCCTTTTTCCTCTTCTTTTTCTTCATTTTCTTCTTTTTCTACTTCTTTTCCTCTTCTTTCTCTTTTTTCTTTTCCGCTCTTTTTCCTCTTCCTTTCTTTTTCTTTTCCTCTTCTTTTTCATTTTCCTTTTTCTTCACCTTTATCATCTTCTTTATTCGTCTTTTTCTTCTTTTTTCCCCTCTACTTTTTCTTTTTTCTTCGTCTTCTTCTTCTTCTTTTTCTTCTTTTTCTTCTCCTTTTCCTCTTCTTTTTCTTCTTATTTTTCTTCTTCTTTTTCTTCTCTTTTTTCCTTTTCATTTTCTTCTTTTCCTTCTCTTTCTTCTTTTTCTTCTCCTTTTTCCTCTACTTTTTCCTCTTTTTCTTCTTTTTCCTCTTCTTTATTCGTCTTTTTCCTCTCCTTTTTCTTCTCTTTTTTCTTCTTCTTTTTCTTCTTTTCCTTCTTCGTTTTCTTTTTTCTTCCCCTTTTCTAATTTTTCTTCCTTTTCTTTTTCTTTTTCCTCTCCTTTTCCCTCTCCTTTTTCCTCTTCTTTGCTTTTTCTTTTTCATCATCTTTTTCTTGTTCTTTTTCTTATCCTTTTTCCTCTTCTTTTTCCTCTCCTTTCCTTCTTCTTTTTCTTCTTCTTTTTCCTCTTCTTTTTCCTCTCCTTTTCCTCTTATTTTTCTTCTTTTTCTTCTTCTTTTTCTTCCTCTTTTTCCTCGCATTTTTCTTCTTTTTCTTCTCCATTTTCCTTTCCGTTTTCCTCTTCTTTTCCTTCTCCTTTTCCTCTTCTTTTTCCTCTTCCCCTAGACTTCTCTCCTTCGTTTTCTCTACTTTCTCGTATTCATTTTATACCCTCTCATTTTTAATTTATTCTTCTATCTATCTTGTCACTTTCTTTACTTTCTCATTAATGTCCGCCCTGGATTCTTTTCTTCCTCTTCAAAATTTCACCCTTAAGAATTTCACATCTTTTTCCTCCATTCTCCGGCATTCTCATTCATTTTCTCCGCCACTTTCTCTTATCCACCGCCATCTTTCGTTACCAACCCATTAGCCACTTGCCATTTTCCCATTTACCGCATTTTACAAGATTCCCGCGGCCATTTTCTCTAAAT